>CM067061.1:11286570-11986570 GCA_033980235.1 Diadema setosum
GGGCATATTATATAAGACATAGTGATGTTTTAGCGACCTCTAAAATGATTTATATTTCAATGACATAAAAACAAGCCTTGCTCTGTATACCCATGCCGGCTCGTGTCTGGCAGAAAACATCGACTAAGTAATCAGCAGTTGATATTGATCCAGCACACGAATGTTATGTCAGCATGATTGATTCGAGTGCTCGTGCACGCTGCCTCCATTATCTCAACGCGAAGTGGAATATGGAAGATTGTCGACTTCGACATGGACCCAAACCGGAAAACAATGATAACAGGAACAAATGTCTTTATTTCTCTCCCCCCTCTCTCTTTCTCTCCTATCTATCTATCCATCTATCTATCTATCTATCTCCCTCGTTTTGCTTATGAACCAAATGAAACATTAAGGCAAGGGAAAAGAGAGAAAGAGCGTTTATTAGAAGGAACACACAAGATCATTTTGCTAGAAAAAAAATGGTTAATGCTAGCAGAATTCTCCATTTTCTGAATTTGTGAATATACCATGAGAAGATTATTAACTACATGACTTTAACAATGAATCGCACTCACTATTCATATATTTTTTCTGTACATTTCCATACATTTTGAAGGTCACTTTCATTTACTTAACCAGCTCCGCATCGAGTTTCGATTCAAGTATAACTTGACCTCATTGTGTGGTACACGATCGGCGCATTTACTCGTTGGCGGGGAATATCAGCTCTCCATAATCCAAGTGATCGTGAGAGGGCGTCATGAGTATTTCGACAAACAGAAATTAAATTGAAACAAAAATGAAATAAAAAAGAAATGCAGACTATGTTCGCTTGTTCTTCTCCTTCGTCTTCGTGTTTTTCTTCTTCGTCGTCTTCTCCTTTGCTCAAATGTTACGTAGCAAGAGAATTTTGTGGGGCTTGTAACAGTGAATTCACTCAAACACGAATAGTTTACGCATGCACACACAAAAAAGAAGTAAACCACACACCTGAGAATAGCAATGTAAGAAAGACATATTAAAAAAAAAAATAGCGTTATACGGGTGATGAAGTTTGAGTGTGGAGAGTGCGCCTAACAGGATATCATACACTTAATGGCCCTAATTCTCAAAGGTGGAATAACTTTATTACACCGCTTAATCCGCCGATTTATTACGCCTCTTATGCAAATCAGGCCCTCGTGACGTAAAATGACGCGATTTATTCCCCGGAATCTATTCTCAAAGGTGGAATAACTTATTCCCCGGAATAACTATTCCGCGGAATAGTTATTCCAATCTTTGAGAATTCGGGTCAATATTATGTCTACACCGACAGGTCAACAATAATTCACTATCTACGTTGGCTTTTATACCTTTAAAATAGAATTTTAAAAAAAAGAGAGAAATGAACAGGAAGAAAGACTGACATGATACAAACAAACTGCCTAAAATATACAACGGATGTTTGGAAGAATAGATATCCCCCACCAGAGATGAACAAACAATATAAGAATTTCCAACGCTAGGTGGGTTTTTTTTTTTCGTAGGATTGGTAACAGTGCGCTTTTGTACCGGATAGTCATATTCAAGACACTAATCTTGATAACTGTCACAACGATACGGCTGGCGAAATTCCCCTTGGGGAATGACAGCGCTATCGTACAGCGACAAGCTTTCTCCACCCACGTAATCCGCCGGGCGCAATACTTTCAGTTCGCTCAACGATTAACCCGCTGGACAGATAGAGAAATGTTACCTCTATTTATTTGAGGGGCTCTTTGTAGGAGTCTAGCTTTCGCCCGAGAGAACTCCTTGAAATCCCCAAGGGGGAGTCTTTCCCTAGTTTTTGTTAGGTGCCTTTATGCCACACGACAACTGACAATAGTTAAAACTCATAAAACGATGCACTGTATGACTGTTGTGCACATCTCAAAGGAAAAGCATGAAAGGAGACAATGGTATATAAATATTTACAGTCGTAATTGATGGTTTTGATTGTTCGATTACCCGTCTATTAAGTGAAGGGTTTTCTTCTGCAAACAGGATTTTCCAACAATGTACATTTAATGTCACTAAATTAAGATGAAAAACTTGGCTATTGAGAACTGTTTGTAGGTCAGGGAACCTAATTTATGCACTACGTGAGTTGACACAGCTATCAACACGTGTAATACTTAGATGAATATTGACAGAAAGAGGGAGCTTACTGAAGCACATAATTTCTGCGGCAATACATAGAGCATGAAGCACATAATAATTATAAAATAACTAACGCATTATATCCAGTTTCCGGATGGCACTTTATTCCTCAAACTAAACGCTGATTAGAAGTGACATTTTTAGTTGATACGGTTTAATTTGATGATCTGAATTCTGTCGTCGCGTATTCAATTTATGAATATAAAAAATAAAATGACAAGACCGATTAAAAAAATAGGCGGATTCTCACGAAACAATAATTATGATAAGAGAGAGAGAGAATTACTCTCCATTCCAGTTATTTTCTTGAACGGATTGTCCCAGTTGTGAGGAGGCTGATGCTAGGTATCGTATAGTGCCCAAAGGTCATGGAGTCAAGTTACGACACCTACAAGATAAAACAAGTACAACAACAAGAAATCTTTAAACTGTTGTTGCAATTTCTATGTAGGCCTACATGTTCATCACCGCCGAGAATATCATATTTTTTCTTATGAATAATGTAATGTTATTCCGTTGATAGTATTAAGATATGAGAACATTACCACTACCTATGACTAAAGATCATTGTTAATATCACTCCTATAAAATAGCAACATCATTGACACCACTGTGTTCACTCAAGCGATTTAACTAAGTGGTCGTATCGTTCATATAAAGATTATCGTCGACTTCATCACCATTTGGCTTTTCATACAAAGGGTAAGGATCGGTAATGGTTGTTGTTGTTGTTGTTTTGTTTGTCATTTTACGGGACGTTCTCTCCTTGATTCCCTTTGGCAGTAAACAAGAAGTACATCGTGAGCCTCATCCTCAACCACTACGATACCGACGGCGACGACGCCATCTCCCGCGAAGAAATGGAGTCCGGCATGTCACTCGATCGCGTGGCCGATCTCCTGCCGAGCTGCTCCTTCCTGGACGTGCTCGACGACGGGGACGTAAACGGTGACGACAAGCTAAGCGGATTGGAACTCTACCGGGAATTCAGTAAGAAACCGATATGGAATCTTCAATAAACTGTACTTTCTTCATTACGATGTATTCTAAGAACCACTCGGTGATTACGTACAAGTCAGTGGCACATCTTTCTAACTTTGATTTAATCAATATGAACTTTTCAAAGAGAATAATCCACATGTAATGTACTTACAATCATACGTTGATATGTACTCCTACAGAGAACACATCAAACTAGCATCCAAACGTTCACTGCAATATTCAACACTCTCAGATGTTTCTTTGACCGACTGTTGCACATGCGTACTGCAGTAAATGATGACTAAGCTCTTATATCGAATGAAATCTATGCAATGAATAATGGTAAGGGATATCTCAGAAGTTTGATGAATCTGGCGGCAAGAACACCAACACGGAAATACGTTTTCTGTACACAAAATGGATTAGACTATCAAACAATCTTGATGTTATGAAATTGAAAATATTTCAATATTATGATAGTTTCGATCACACAGAGAGAAACGCCTCTTTATATCTTGATAAAAGATCAAACAAGAGAGTATATGATGCTATAATAATTATGACAATTGTCTAAGTAAGAGAATAAAGTAATTGTCCGCGTTAATTGACAAAGTAATGAGAAAAACCATCGAAACATGGGCAATCACACGATCAATCTAAACGTAACAACATTATCAGTTGATTATAATAATAATAATAATAATAATAATAATAATAACAACAACAATAATAATAATAATGATGATGATGATAATTATAATAATAATAATAATAATAATAATAATAATAATAATAATAATAATAATAATAATATCTTATTTACCCAGGGTAGCCTCTTCAGTGTTGCCACTGCCCTACCAGAGGGCCCTGCCATTATTACTACCCCAGCGTTGCCAGGTACCCATTTATACACCTGGGTCGAGAGGGACATGGTGGATGAAACATCTTGTCCAAGGACGTAAGCGCTGGGCGGGATTCGAACTCGGGTTCTCCGATCGAGAGTCGAATATTCACAGACAGAAACCTCCATAATGCTTGAGAAATACTATCTATTCATAGCATACTGTCATATTTTCATCAAATTTCCCCTCCTTTTCAGACATTAAGGCCGTATCGCTGTCCGGTAATATTGCGCAGCGGATCACAGTAACAACGGTCGGGGATAACATCGCCCTACCCTGCGAGCTCTCCTCGGATCACCGTTTGGAGATCCGATGGACTCGCAACAACGTCCCCCTCACCGAACTCCAAGACTACACGGGAATCGGGGTAAAGACAATCTATTCAATTGCTTTTCTTTTTTCAAGAACCGACCATTTTGTCATTGATTTGGCATGTCTACGTTTTGTATACAACAAGATGTTATACATGAAGATACTGGAAGAGAAAGGAAGAATCTTAGTGCGATGAGATATCTCATAATACGCCAGCCTTGTATTCTCCTTGTAACCTACCATGATTGTTTACAAGTTTACGGGCAGAGAATAATGCCCGAAATTATGTGCATAAGAAATTGACTACATGTAGACATCAAGGAAATGCAACCTTTTTTTTTAATTTCTCTTTTGCTCGTGTTTGAGCGCAAACACAACAAACAAACGAACAAACAAACAAACAAAATGTACTAACTCGTCTTTCCCCATTCCACAGCTTTACACCGGTGACACGTCGCTCTATCTTACTGATATTACTCTGATGCACGCCGGAACTTATTCTTGCTATGCGGAGGGATATGAAGAGGTCAAACAGTCACATGTTCTCCAAGTGCAAGGTATTACTGAGTGATCAAACGCGATATGATAAATAACGTAATTCTTCGCCATTCAAGCAACACTATTTGAATTTTGTTTAGTCGAAATGAGATGGCATTTTATTTTGTAAGCAAAACTTGTCATATTTCTGCTCCGTCTATATGCACTCATTCAGTACAGTGTGTAGTGCTAAAAAGTGAAGTAGTGTTAATTCGTTTGCAGTGTTGTACGTTTCCCCACAAGTGTCGTCTGCTCTTAGCCGCATTGTCCGTCATAAGATTACGATGTCGAGCAAGGAAATATGAGTATAACAGATTTTTTTTTTTTCAACCTGGAGAAGTAAATCCTTTTGCACTTTATGGGTTTGAAGTCCCATTGTAGGTTAAGGATTCAGCGTTTTCATGATTTCAAGACTATAATGTTTTTTGTTCACTCTACCTGACATAAGGTCGTCTAAGCTCATGAATTAACTGGCACATTGGTCAGTTATATTCTTACCAAAAAAAATTTGAATAGTTTATCCTGTAACCTTCGTCACATTCTGCATCGTCATTTCAAATCAACAAAGAAGGTCTACATAATGTCTACTTACTTTTGACTGACATTTCCAGCTCGAGCTCCTATTGACTAATGAATAGTGATTAATTTCATGATGTTTTGTTGTTGTTGTTTTTTACTAACATCCCCTGACAGTTCCGCCGACTGTCAGCGTGTGTCCGCGAAACCAGCTGCGAACAGAGGGCAGCAGGGTTCGAGTCCAGTGCCACGCCGAAGGAATACCTACCCCGCAGAAGACTTGGACCAGGAACAACGTTCCCCTATCTGAGGGAGATAGGATAACCATGCACGGTAGGCATGCAAATCGTGGTCCAACTGGGCTCTGGTCTTGTTCATCGCTATCTTTATGTTGGCAATCGTAATGACAGGCTTAATCATGGACAGATCCCCGCGAAAGCAAAGTGTTGTGTAACTGAATAATCTACAATATTTACATTGTATCTTTGTTTCTTATTGCAGGTAAAAACAGCAGCGTCGTGGTCCAGAACATCTCGTACCGTGACACCGGCGAGTACGCGTGTAAGGCGACCAACCCGGTGGCGGAGAGAAGCGAGAGCGCGTCTGTATTCATCCAAGAAGAGGATCACCGTAAGGAGACGCCTTCAATGTTTAAAATCATTTTGCCACCGCACAGTAGCGGCCTTCGATAGAACATTCATAACCCATAGAGTACAGTGCATTATTGCTTATTGATAAAGTTTTAGAAATTAATGGTTGCTGCAGGTGTACACCATCCAACAATGAATTATTTCGCTCGATTGAATCGTTATTATTGAATTACTCGCTACAGACATAAACACATCTAATCCAAATCAATTACAAAGTGAATGTGATTGTCCTTCATGCTAACATAGTAAAGTGATCTCACTAATGTTAATCAGAACTGAGTTCTGATTGTAGAATGACAAATTGTTGTAAGTTAAACACGTTGTGTATCAAAGCCATGCAAGTAATCGTGTATTACTAAATTGATTTACATCATCAACAACTGTCTTCCTTAGCTCTTTCTCCTGGACCGTTGCACGTGTTTTACCTGTTCCATCGGGATGGCATCCAGACGTTCGAACCCGACACCTGCGGCTTTAGGCTCGCCCTCACCGGTGCCAGTTCCCTGCCCGACACAACACAGACGCTGTGTAACATTGACCCGGAAACGGAAACTCGCAAGTGTGTGTGGTCAGACGCGGTGAGCGTGGACGATCGCTACATTTACGTGACGCAGCCCTTCGAGAACCGCGTGATAGTTTTAGATGCCAGAGCCCAGAGGATCATCGAGGTGAGATTCACATGATTGGTTTAAAAAGCGAATAGTTCCTTAATATTATCCTTTATTATTTCTAAAAGTCGTAGGCCCTCCACATCAACACAGGGAGGATTTCTTCAGGGAAATAAGGGTCAACATGTTAGTCTTGATTATTGATGACGGGGCATTAGGCAACATGATTAATCTTGATATTAGGCGTCTCTGTGGGGGGACCTCAATGATCATGTTTCTTTATTTTTATTTTCTGGCGGATGCGTAGTCAAGGCTATTCCAGGTGATCTTCCCTCAAATGATTTTCACAACTTCTGAGCTAAAATAACAATAGATATAGAATACATAGTGCGAAAACTCCTAAATTCCATCTCCTATACAGAAAAAAAGAAAGAAAAAAGGAACAAGCAAATATAACCTGCAATGCACACTTGTCGACAAAAATAGATAAAGTTGGTTGTTCAATAAGTGCTTTCAGCATACTGTTGGTGTCAGTTATCCATCTTCAATTATGTTTTTTGACAATTTGAAAGCATGAACAGAAAATCAAGCTCCCATTCATTTACCTTAGTTAATCGCATCTAGTAAAACAAGGGAAAAGAGAATAAACGGTTGACGTGCTTTCTTATAGTGATATTCGATGGAACAAAGCGAAAGTTACGATATAAATTTGTTGTACTTTACCCACGACGTCCCTTCGATCTCTGTTGCGAGCAGGTCATCCACACGGACGATCAGCCCACGTCACTGCACTACGTGCCCCACGTGGACTCGCTCTGGGTGCTGTGTCGTCTGTCCGAGGAGGAGAAGGCGGCTGGTCGCCAGTCCATCGTTGTCATCAAGTCAGCCAGCCGGCCAGGCCCCCACCACACAGTGCACACAGAGCCCGTCGGACACGACTTCGACCTAGTGGAGGCGCTCTACATTCCCAAGGAGCAGATACCTATGCAGGTGCGTAATGACTGTACTCATTCCCCCGACTTCCGGCGCTTATGTTCGAGAAGAAAGATGTTTCAAAGAACTAAAAACGCAACAAATAAGCAGCGGTGGTACATTTTGTCTCTGAAGGCAGAGAGCCGGCAGAATCTATCATAAAACGATGATTCAATAATACCGCTCCGTAGCTTTTAAAATGAAGTACCGCTTCTTGTCTCTTATAACTTGCACGAAATAGAGTCAAATCAAATAAACATAATAGCACAATAATTATTCGATCAAATCGGGTGAAACATAGGAAACGGAGTTTAAAGTTTGACTTTCATAAAACTATAACGTATAATTAACGCGCTAAAGCAATTTGAAATCGGGAATATCACGTATCTGTGGATAGATATTGATTTAAATTTAAGCCGCCGGAATGCCGAAATTCTGTCCAAGATGTTTTCCCGTCAGCACAAAGAGTTTGATACTCTTCCACAGACAGATATTACAGAAATTATCACCAAAGCAATACTGGACGTCAAAAGGACTGACACAAGTAAACTTTCAGGTTATTTGGTATGATATAAGGATCAAAATGTGCATAGAAATCGAAGATGTTTCTCTCAACGAAATTAATAAGCGATACTTGTAGGATGCCAAAATATGGTATGCATGAAATTTTCCCTGTAAAGTAGCTCAGACCTAACAAAGAGATGTTTGTGTTTGTCTGAACAGGGTACGATGAACTTTGGCTACACTGTTCATCACAACCAGCTTGGGCTGAACAAGATTGACCTCATCCGCATGGAACGCGTCGCCCAGATCGACCTTACGGCCTACCAGTGCCACCCCGAATCGCTCAACTTCGTCGCCATCGGCGGCAACGTTGTCATCAACTGCGCCGGCCGGGATGGTCAGCCCGCCAAACAGATCATCCTCGACTACATCACAGACAGCGTCGTCAAGGTCAACGAGGGCATTCGTGGTCACCCGTACGTGGCGCCTGACGGCCGCTACATCATCAGCGTCGACGTCGACCACCAGTACGTGCACGTTCAGAAGGTCCTGCCGG
Organism: Diadema setosum; assembly: GCA_033980235.1. Lineage (NCBI taxonomy): Eukaryota > Metazoa > Echinodermata > Echinoidea > Diadematoida > Diadematidae > Diadema > Diadema setosum. Next base: position 11,295,272 of record CM067061.1, read on the forward strand.
AGTCGGGCAAGATCAAGACCGCCTTTGAGGTAAAGACCAACTTGCGCATCAGCGACGTCGGTTTCTTCCCGAGCAAGACAACACATACCTACGACGTCTTCGCCACGTCCCGCGACCAGCCCGACATCCTCTTCATCGATCTCGAAAGCGGCTACGTAAAGACCATCACGGGAGTGCACAGCCCCATCGATCCTCAGGACTGGCCCTGGGACAGCCACAATCGGAGGATTGTACACAGCGGCCTGTTTGCCCCCTACCTGGTCACCCCAGCCGCCCACCACGAAATCGTCATCAATGGTCTTCTACGCAAGGTCCACTGCGACATCGATGACATTGCTGAAGCCAATGTGATTGTCTGGATCGGCATATGCTAAAGACAGTAAGATTCACGAATGCGTCGTGATGATGAAAATAGATGGAAGGACTTAAACTTTCCAATTACGGACAGTTTACATTCGCGCTCGTTTTCTATTTACGTTTCTTATTTTCTAAATTCTATGCACAAGATGTAGAAGATTTCTTATTTTTATGTATGTATTTGCTTTGCTGTTTTTCAAGTGCAATGTATGTGTTAAGTAGTGTGAAAAACAAGATAATCTGCAGTACTTTACCAACAGTTTAAAGATAGATGTAAGACGGGATGTGTAGGTATTGGAAATTATGTTTGTGGAGCGCAGCAGCATTGTTTTTTTTTTTTGTGTTGTACATATATCTTTCTCTGATGTACAGATTGTTGATGTGGTAGAAAGACGTACTTTAGACTAGATAGAAACGTTAAGGCATACCTTTATATTGTATGTATAGCTTGGGATTATATAGCTATTACGACGCTGGATTGTGATGAAACTGTTCAATCAAGGCACAGACTTACCAGATTGTCTTGAGTACATGCAACGCCACTGAAACACGAACGGCACACGTACAGGATGGGAATTCTATTTCTTTGCTGTAGAATAAGATCTGCTTTGTCATGGGAATGGTGACCAAACAGAAAGACGAATACGAAGGAGGAGAAGAAGAAAAGGAAGAACAAGAAGAAGAAAAAGAAGGAAAAAGGCGGAAGGAACCAAAGAATCTTTGTAGAGTAACGTGGCTCCAAAGTTAATGTGGGTTAAAAGAGAAGAGTTATTATTAGACATAGTGGGTACTAGTAGTTGAACTAGCAACAGAAAGTATGTTTAAACTTCTCTGATAATATGTCCAAAACAACCTCACAGAATGCCAGCAAACAAATGCAACGCTCATGTCTTATGTAAAACGACAAAATTTCAAATAAATAAAGTGGCATATTGTTTAGGTTTGTTATTTGTAGACACTGTTAAGCACTTTTATACACAGGAAAATTTTAATCTTTACAATCTTAATCATTTACAGAGACTACAGGCGCAGAAGTAGACTACTTCGAGATGTAGAATTTACTCCAATAACGGCGATGTATTTAGTTTTTTTTTTCTTTGCAATATTAAGCACTTCCTTACATTGTTGCTTTCTAGCACTATACGTTTCCAATTTTTGGCGGTTTCTTTGATGTGTTAAATCGGCAATAAGCGCAATCACGTTGAATATGGCATTAGCAGCAAGTTCTCGCCCAACACGTATTAATCCGCAGCATGTAAATACAAAAGCTCTTAAAAGATTGCTGATTGATGTACTTCGTGAGACACGAGGTTGATCTTGGAGCGCAGACGACACTTGGTTTAACCCTATTTTTCTCCCGCCTTTCATTGTGACAGCAATTCGTGGTCGTTTGACCAATATTTGTAATTGGAATTGATCACTTTTGGTCAGGAGGTGCATTCCGCCATTATTTTCAAGACGTTTGGTCTCATGTAGCTCTTCTGGGTTACATTTGTCACATTTGTCGACTTGGACAATATTACTATACCTTGACTGATTTCTATATCCGCCCCCAGTGTATCAATAATATCAAAATGGAGACCAAAGATTAATTTGTAGGAACGTCTGTGACGCACATCGTCCCATGTCAAACAAGTAACGCATATCATTTCATGTAGTTGGGGCCAGGTCGTTCGAAATTGATGGTTTGTCGACTTTGTTGAAATTCTGCGTGTATTTTTCGATGATCAAACAAAATCCATATCAGTTAGGCACCCGTCGTGCTTTCGTTTGAGCATCGAAACTTTACCAGTCATCTTTATCTGTTCAGACTTCATCATGACTAGCACGGAAGGTGATTTACAATTACAAGGTCAATGTATAGTTGGAAACAATAGACGGAACCATGAAACAGCTTTAACTATTAACACTTATAGATGTCAGGTTATGACGTCAATGTAATGCCAACAGCATATGAATTCAAAAAGCATCTTGGTTGATTTGTTTTTGATATAATTGTCCAGAGTTTCAATAGCCTCGTTTTGCTGAATTTAAGGTCACATGTTGAAGCGTTTTATTTCTTATTCATGTTTAGCAAGTGAGTTATGGATGCATTATTTGAATCGACAAGTTTCTTGGCTTGTGATATAAGAATTTGTAGGTAGGTACGAACATTCAATTGTAAATAAAATGATGTACTTTATTAAACAGTTAATTGGGAGAAGTTCGTGATATTTGGATGTATTAATTCAGTAGATAAGATGTAACTTATGTATACTCATCTTATGGCATCGCATGTAAAAACCTGACTGAACTTTGTGGAAAAATTGAGCTTTCCTCTCAGTGTATAGGGCGAGCTAATGACACTGTCTTGCAAACAAATAGACGCAGAATCCAAGGCAGACAGGAATACATGTGGTATCAAGAAAATGTTGCTTCTACCTTTCTCTTTTGCAGCGTAATTGTATTCGTGAGTCGCCCGACTGTGGCAGACGAAGTAAGAACTGGCATTAATTGTATTCATCCGTTTTTGTAGAGTAGACGGGCTGTTTCGGCCCCGTTCGTGCACTTTATAGTATACTATTTCACTAGCAATTACAGATGTAACCAGCTCTGGAATTCATGGCTTACTTAGATAAGGAGAGAAAGAATCAATGTGTTTATTTCTCATTGTAACTCTTTACTCGGTCAATAAGACGCAAACAACGATAAAATCCCTGCAAAAATTGGTTCATGTGAATTCTAAAAAAAAAAAAAAAAACAGCGATGCCCAGTATATCAATGTGGGATAGTGGTGTCGCTTGGGTATTGTACTTATATCGATTTTTCATCAGGAGATTTTTTTTCTACAATGTAATAAGTAAATAGATAATTATCGATAACAACATTATAAGTAAAGAAGCGTTCTAAATATGAATTCGAATGTACGTATGAATGATAAAGCGTTTGGGCCTACTTCGGAGAAGGGTTTAAAATGAAGTTGTTCCTTTTCGTGAGTTACTTGGACGTAGTCATGAAGACAATGCGTTCTTTCTCTACTGAATGAGCGACGTGTAATGATGAAATTATGTAATCGTTGTTGTTGTTTTCTTTTTCTCTGTCACTCATCCAAGCGTTTGTGACGCCATTAATCAGGCACATATCATGCGTGCGTTCAACTTCCTGGGACAGAATGATAATTATTAAGGATGTAGTCACAAACGCCATGTAGTCTGGACCCTCGCTGTGATAAAAAAAAAAGAATTATAAACCAACAATCACAATGTGTTGAGTAAGCTTCGCATACCTGTCGCGATAGTCCATCCAGTGTTTTAGCTTATTCAAATCCAGACATCTTGTTTAATGGTGTTCGGCAATTTCTTCTCCTTGAACTTGCTCATGCGATATGTATTTTTACAACTTTGTTATTCGTATTTTGTTTTTGTTTTTTGAGGGGGAGGGAAGGGGTCGTGTAAAGAAAGCGGTATCTGATCGTAACTCTTTGTAGAATATGGTTGTAAACATATTTTGTCGGTGGACGGTACATTTCTGTTGGAATAGTTTGGCTGTCGTGTTATTTTCCCTTTATATGGGTGATGGTACAAACATTGTGTGTATAATATTGGCATATCTGTCTGTGAAAGGGCGACTTTCGCCCGAACATAAACTGGACAGGCAAAAAAAAAAATACCCAGTGGTTTCAACTCCACATCACTTTCCTCGAACTTACCACAGATTAAATGCTTGTGAACATGGGAGAGAAGATTATGACGACAAAAAAGACAAGTTGTCAGAATGTCGACATCTTTTTTATTATCATTTGATATCAATGACTTGCTTTTTGATTCTAGAACTCCGAACTGACAAACTTCAAGGTATCTCTCTATGTATGAATGTATATCCTCACGTCGTCTTTGTCATGTACCCATTTGATACCATGCTACTGTAAGAGAAAATCTACTACTACTACTACTACTACTACTGGGTGTAAAACTATATTTCCGTGACATCTGATATAACGCTTTGTGACGAAGTGATGAGTAAAAACGAGTGTCGAAAAAGGAGGAAAAACGTATGTCATGGTCTCAGTCAAGTGTATTTATTTTAAAGTCTATGTGCTTTCGATTGCTTTTTTTTTTGTTGAAGAGTTTTATCGCAAAATGGGCTAAGCACCATTTTTAAACATTTTAAAGTAATTCCATCCTTAGAGAGAACGGAAATAAAATCTTTCCAGTGACACCTAACTTGTAACATAACAAGGAATATATTTGAACTTATGATTAAAAATATCCCGAATTTTCGCATTATTTTCTATGTTCTTTTAGCAGCTTTAATCGCAAATATCTCAATTTAACAAGAACCGAGTTAGCTCGCTTTGCGATGAATTCTTCACTTATTATCTTAAATGCCCACAGCATAAACTGGCTAAAAAATCTACGGAATGATTACAAACAGAGTTCAGAATCACAAGAAAGACTTTCCTATTTGTTAAAAGTCTCCACGCATCACAAATATTTATATATATTCTTTCCGCATTTCTTCTAACAAAAATTAAACACAAAGTCAACATACTTAGTGAAAGATGCTCAATGGTACTGCATGATAATTCGATTTGCCACATTTGTGAGCGATAAAATTGCACTGCACACTGTTTTCACAAAATTTGATGTGTACCTCTAAATCAAAAATTATCCATAGCAACTCCAAAATGTGGTAAGAAAACAAAATCCACAACAACGTTATCACATCAAGATTTTATTACATGAAATTAATAATCTAGGACAAGGTAACGATATCAAGTTATGTTTCGCAATTCCTTAACAGTAACACCCACTTACTAACACTGCATACTCAAGAAAAAGTAATTAGAAGTAAATTAAAAAGGTACATGTACTAAGAAAATCTCGGTCTGCAAACAATGTATGAAGCCAGTCCTCAATATAGAGTCACAAACTCTCCCTCAGGTACACAACAGTGACCACGGAACAGATTATATATACAAGATTGTAGTCGAAGAAAGAAAAGAACAGTGACATTTAAGACTATGGTATACACAGGCCATTTAGTCTCATACCAAGGCGGTAGAGGTTGATGAGTAACAGGCTCAGTCTGTTTGATGGAGCATTGGTGCCGAACATCACTCTGTCTTGGTCACAGCGGAAGTTCCACTGTCATTGGTCAAGCGGCTTCTTGACCGACGGTAGATGACTGTGCGCACCTGGTTAAAAAAAAACAACAACAACAACACATGAACAATGATACTAATGGTGATAATGACAATATATCAAAATGATCCCAATTTGATTTGAATTTAAACGTAAATTATGAAATTGCTTCACATGGCCACTTCGGAAGCAACAAATGATGGGGATAAGGTGTCTTGTCAAGGGGCACAACCGCTGCAGAAAGGAGTCTCGAACCAGAGAAGACCGCGTGAATGATATTCTCCGATGTCATCCACTGAATCACAGCACCTCCTTGATGATTCAATTCAATTCAATTCAATTCAATGTTTTATTTCATTTTTCGACAAAAAAGATATATCATATGAACATCACTTTTTTAATAACAGAAATTAAGGTGCGTAAAGTATAACATGAAAGAATGTATATACAATGATTGTACCACCTTATAATAATTATACACTATCATATAACTCAAGTGATTAGAAGTAATTATACAGTATGCAAAATTCGAAAAATGGAGGGACCCACTAAGAAGACAAAGCTTGTAGATTGTGGGCCCCTCAGAGGAAAAACATCAGTTGAGAAAAAAAGTAATAGTCTGGAAGCCCACTAGAAAGATAGATCAACAAAAGCAGACAGATATACAAACAAATAAACATGAAATGATTATGATAGTATACCAAAGTAATCTGTCTCTTGGAGTATGTAACAACAGGCAATATCATCATTGGCAATATTGCATACATAGTATAGACAACAAAGTAATGAGAAAATTAAAACAAAGTTTCTAAGTTTGAATTTGAAGTGTTGATTTACCTCTGGGTTAAGCATGCAGAAGAGCACGAACGTCAGTGTACCCTGCGGAAAATCAAAGCACAGAATATCGTGATAACTAAAAATGATAGACTTATCAAAAATCGATGACAAGTAAAGTAATATCCGTGCTCGGCAAAAACAAAACAAAGAGAGAGAAAACAGCATATTTCAAAATGTTGAACAATGATGGCGAACATTTCCCATCATGTTACATCTAAAAGGTGAAGGTAAAAACATTTCAGTTGCTTACCCTCACAACTGTTTTTGAAAAAAAAGGTAATATGAATCATGGAAACAGCACCATTATATTTTGTGATTTTTGCATATGTCTGGTATTTTGCAAACAATCAGTGCAACGGTAATTCTGTTCTTGTAAGCCATGGCTATGTAATTTCATTATTCGTACAACTACACACTCAGGGAAAATGACAAGACAATATTGATAGTGTTACGTTAGGATACTTATATAAGTAAGCCTTCCTTGACGTCGCATTTTATTTTACCGTAAATTTTAGAGATCGCTATGACAACATTACCTTTTTATTACCGACGTCACTGTGCATATTCTTTTAGTTTTTCTTCTCTCAAAGATGAAATATAACAAAAGGATTAGGATGCCCTCATAATATATGGTCAGTGGCACGCAGCTTACCTGGGACATGTTGAATACTTGGAACAAGTATTCATACGTCATCAGTGGGTTCATCTTGTAGAGGGCGTGGAACGTCCAAGTCGTGGCCAAAGTGACCGTGAGGACTACCGAAGATGGTAGGTACAGCCTAGATAGGACAAATAATCCGAGATCACATAAAGGTCAACATTTATTTTTATTGTCATTGAAAAACCGTATACTGGCGATCAGCGCAAAAGTACCTATTGATTGGAAAATTATTTACGATATACAGACCCCTGTGTAAAGTTTACTGTGAAGATTGTGAAGATTTTGAAGATGGAACAGAACGAATAGATGACGATGTCCATGAAGAGGATGATTGTAATGATGATAAAGAAATTATTAAATAAGATGATAATAACAATGAAGGAGTGTGACAGGATGATGCAGAGGGAAAAAAGGTCGAGAAAAGAAAAGTGAAGAGACGTAGGGAGCAACATAAGAACAGAAAACGAGAACAATGGACTGCCTGACGTTTCTGAAAGTCACATGACCAACGGTTGAAATTACTCTGGCGGGAAATTCAAGTCCGTACCTCAGTCTGTTCCACAATCGGTCCAACCACATGGTATATTCGCCATCGTTAGCCTTGGATTGGCTTTCAGTCTTCCGGAAGTAATAACCCGTGACACAAGCCAGCACCAAATTCACCTGGAGGGAACGATGCGCGTTTTCTTTTGTTATTATCTATTTCTTCAAGCCGCCGTGGCCGCTGAAGGTCATTCGAAAAAATTTTAATCAGAAACTGAAGTCTCGATTGCATGCAAAGTAATGACGTCATTTCAAAAATATTGCGAACATATTATACCTTATGGTTTCTTTGTTGCTAAAAATCGGCCCAAACAGACTTCTGAATGAGAAAACGGAGTAAGGTAAACATGCATCCCCCCCCCAAAAAAAAAAATAACAATAATGATAATAATTACCAAAATCACGTACAGAATACATGCTCCTGAAATGTGTATAACTAAATCAAGTGTCATATCGATGTAATCTTGCCCCTCCGATTTAAATAGATCATTTAAGTATCATTTGGGTTACTTCTTACCATCGCAGCGAGCCAGACTGATGCAAGGAATGCCTTGTAAACCAGCTCGGTAAACAGCAGCCAACAGCTTGAGAAAATAAAATGACCAATATTGAATTTTAATCATCCTCTTGACTGTCAAATCTGCAAAGATAACTTTCCTGTATATCGAGCAGTCATCTGTTTAAGTATAAATTAAATTTATACGCATTTATTTACAGGATGAACAAAGCGACTACCGGCTTGATTAACGCGACGACCAGCACATAGCAGGTCAAAGGTTGAAAAACGATGATTTCTTTATTATAAGTAGATTGTCGCTATAATGAATCATTTTGTTTTGTTTCATAATGCAGCCCTGATTGAGGTCCATTAAACGGACCTTAATTTCGACCACAAAAATACCCATTGAAATCTAGCTACGCCTATACCTCCCTCAACTTCCTTTCAATAGATATTCGTATAGTGAGAGTACACCTACCTCTCAGGGCTCCCGAAGGCGTAGGGAATCTTCGTGAAGAGTATCACCATCACGATAAGAGGAGCACCTGTTGCGTCGAAAGAGAATATTTGTGACGTAATTTCCATTCGTCTCATCTTGTGAACCTATGCATGGTTTCCCTTGCCCATAGTTCAAGTATAAGTATCATATTGCTCGGTTTTTGTGAGATGATTAAGTGTTTGAAAAGAAGGGGCCGATTTTGTAAAAACGCCCTTTAATAGAAGCGAAAAATACTGCCATCGATTTTCCATCATTGTTGTGCTGTATATCAATTCCAGATGAAACTCATTAAATGAACATAATTGTCATAGCATGGAAACAATCGAAGTGGGGGGGGGGGGGGCATCCCAGTACTGTATTTAGTCAGTTAAAGAAAAGCCAAAGGTTTTTCTTATTTCTTCCATTTTGTAGATAACTAATAATAAAATTTCAACAGGAGACTTATAAAAGAACATTTCACTCACAGCATAGTGGAATATGACTGTAGACTTGGATATAAAGATGTATTTAAGTGTCGAAATCATATACTGGTTCTGATGAATACGGCTGTAATCCTATTGCATGCACGAAAAGCACGCGACGAGCGGATGTAGATAAACTATGGTTGCATAGAGTGTAGAAATGATTAAAGACTTTCTAAAGTAGTTCCAAAGTGGTAAGACCAAATTTCTGTTACCCCAAGCAGCTAGGAAGATCCGGACCAAGCCAACCTTCTCCGTGTTTTCACCCTTGGGCACCTTCAATGCAATGAGTGCGGATTCCCGCGGTTTTCCGTGGACGTAGCACGTATGCAGGAGAACGGCTGTATGTACGACGAGCCAGATCGCGTAGACGGTAAACAGGTACTGCAGAACAGCCGCTACAGCCGAACAGACGTTCTGAAAAGTATTTAAAAAAATGTATAGACGGATATTCATTCAAAAAAGGTAAGAAAGTTCATATCTATTCGAGAAGGATGATAAGAAAGAGTGCAATATGGCCAGTTTAGTATTTGGTCCTGGAGCTCGCTCAATAAGCCAGTTCGAAGTTACATTCTGTGCATGAGCAAATTAAGCAATATAATGAGACATAGTTGTGATGGGCAATGTCATGGACATTAACTGAACGGTTTCCTTGCCTTGCCTTGTGACAGAACATTCTAAACATTGTAAGGGTGCTTGTTAACACAAAAACAAGTTGGATTACATTAGTGGGTGATATACAGGGTGCTGTTCGTTATTCCGAAGGTTCGCTATTCCGAAGGTTCGTTATTCCGAAGGGTCGTTAATCCGAAACACACAAATTCCCTATACCTAAATGTTCGTTAATCCGAAAATGAAAAAGGGTTCGTTAATCCGAACATTTCTGGCGTTATTCCGAAGATTCGTTAATCTGAAAATGAAACTCGGAACAATGAACCTTCGGAATAACGAATCTTCGGACTAAAGAGCCTTCGGAATAACGAACCTTCGGAACAACGAGCTGTAACCGATATACATGTATATAGTTTTACAACTGTTTTATTTGGATGGTTTAAAACTCGGTGTCCTTCAATATTTTGAACGATTGCTAATAAATTTCGAACTGGTTTATAGTTGGGATAAGGTTCAAAAGGGTACTCAGTATATAAAAACGTCAACACGGCATGGGGGTGACCATGTTTAAATGTAATTACAGCACTGTATAATTGAGATCCATGGGAAAATCCGTAATAGTAATAGTAATAGTAATAGCAATAGTAATAGTAATAGTAATAGTGGGTGTCCTGTTTGCACTGTAGGTGTTTAGATGACTAGGATGATAATCAACTCACCAAGTTACTGGTAAAGTTGAACCCTACCAGGGACGTAATGTGAGCAGCCCCGATGCTGACGGCTATGTAGATCTGTATCTTGGCCAGCTGAGACTCCAAGGCGCTAAAATTGATCAGGGATTAAATGTCAGAGGTCAGTGACGTAACATAGTGGACATATACAACAGCTTATATGAAAGTGCATGTACATATGTATATATATATATATATATATATATATATATATATATATATATATAACAAAGGTTTATTGAATGAACACTAGAATAGGGCTTTCCATAGCTCATTCGGTAGATCTCCGGTCTAGAGATCCGGAGGTCTCTGGTTTGAATACCAATGGAAACCCTTATTCCTTGCTCAAAATTGTCACTAATAAAACATAGACTATGAATTCCTTTAGTATCTTTTAAATTCGAGCAAGCAAAATGCTTCAAGGCTTTGCCTACTCTTAAAAGTCCTAATAAAAGGTGGGTCCCACCTTTTATTAAGATCTTTTTATTTTTATATATATCTCACCCATTTCAAAACAAGTTCTTATCAAATAAACTTTGGATTCCTCTGAGCATTGTATGCTCTTTCACATTTCACAAGAGTTTTCTCATTATCTCACGAAAGAGCTGGAAACCTGCAGCTCCATCTGAATCCAAACTAAGAGCTTATTGCCCTTCGCTGATACCAAGGAAATGAAATATTTCCACTAACCCGCTGGTGAAGAAGACCATCATCATGATGAGGACACAAATTACCGACAAGGCGCCCAAACATTTCTCGACAATATGGGAGATGAGGAGGTAAATACCTTCGAGCTTGTAGTGCTGAGAGAGAAAGAAAGAGAGAGAGATGGGGGGGGGGGGGGGAGGGGGAGACATGGAGAAGAGATGGTCAAAGAAGTTAGTGGGCAGTTAAGGTTTCTGCGTCTGCGTGTTTGTGCCTTTATGTGTAAATGCATGTGTCTATTATATTTCTTTGACTATGCATATGCATACTTTCATATCTAGCTTAGATGTGGTGAAGTTATGATAAGTCTTTGACGAAACAATAAGGTTGATAAATTATAAATCAGTAAATTATTAGAAAAAAGAATTGAGTCGGAAATAGGTAATTACAGTGCTGAAAAATTGACACTATAGATACACCTATGAATAGAATGATAAATTAACTGCACGCAGTTCCTTCATATACGCCAAAATGTCGGTCTCATTTCTTTAAGGGGTTAACGTTTATCTCACTTTATCTCTTAGGTTCTTCCTGCCTTTATCTGAAATTTTCATCTATTTAGTGATAGACCCTCCGTTTGTCACCGGATCCCATTCTCTTTGTTACGTGCTTTTGTCATAGACGCCGTGACGCGAACAAATGCATGCACACAAACAAATAGATCTAAATCCGAGTAATGTATGCCTTAGTATAGGTTCCTATATCTTCGCAACACACCCTTTCCATTCATTCTTAAATGACACATTGCAAGGGTGAGCAATGCCAAAACCTCAAGTAGACACCGAGGTCATTATTGGAGAAGGAAAAAGGAAGGACAGAAAAAAAAAATGCAACATATAAAAAACAACAACAACCTTTGGAGCCCGCTTCAGAGCAATGGTGGTCAGCTGAGCGCATCGACAGGTCACGTGGGTGAAGGTAGCATACACTGCTCTGCAGTCGTTTGTTGTCCACCACCAATCCCTGTAAACGAGCCACAACGCTAGAGACGATTAATGTTTGAGCACACGCATACATACAAACACACACACATACACCCACACACACACCCACACACAACCATCTACAATATTACATTGTATAATGTTCACATTCTAATATTTAGGCGTACGCAACTGATATATTATCATGTCACTCATTGTTTTTCTATAACATATTGAAACAAACTGTTGTAAACTTAGTTGAAAAAAAGGTAGGTCACATGCGCCCGATCCCTTTAAAAACAATATAAATTATAAAACAAAAAATGATGTATTTCTGCAGCCATGCAAATACTTCCTATGTAATCACCCTCTGAAACACCTCATCAAACTACTCTAAACTATTAGAACAACAACATCAACAACAATCAATCTTTTTAAACTTTTCTGCCTATCAGAAATCTCCGTGTTTCAACTACAACAGTTGCAGTTACCTTTGCGTTTGCTTTCTACTGTAAATTTTTCGACAGTTACAGATAAAAAACGCAAAATATAACTCAGCAAAAACAATCATCTCTATTTTCGAGCGTTCAAAGAAGTCAATGCTTACAAGAATAATCCACTATTGACTTACACATCACTGGCGTTTACCAAAGACGTACAAACTGCTACATCGTTGACAAAGTCCTGCAAAGAAAACAAAATTTGTTACAGATAGATACGTATAGATTTCCTGTAACCAGTCGATAGCTATTTCCCATCAACCGATATTTTGATCGGTGATGACTGCGATGAACAGCAATTTATTACACTGCTCCTTATTAAAGGACTTTCTTTCTTTCTTTCTTTTTTCTATGGTATTCAAGTAGAACTTGTTTGTTTCATCAGGTTGTGTGGTAGTTTCAAGCAGCAAAAACATCTTTAATGTGTCATGATCGACACTCATCATTTCATACTCTAAAGTGTGGCCCACTCTTTCAATGTATGTGGAGGCAAAATTAAATTTGGTGGGTTTTTTTCCTGACCAAATGAACACTTTGAAATCAGGGCTCAAAGTTCGCTTGTCCCTTTTGCAAACCTGAAAATTATATTTTTCCCATAAGCTGGCATATTGTAGAGTCAGGTTATTCATACCTTACCTCAGAATAATACAATCGGAAACTTCTTCATTATGGAGGGGAGACTATAGATTTCCAAAGAATTTATTCGGACCCCGAAAAAAAAAAATCAGACGGTTATTCTTAGTACTTAGTTTCTAGTTTTCCATTCCTTTTTTTACTCTGAAGTGTATTACGGGAATTTGAATTGAATTAAAAGATTTCACCCACGATGTTTGGAGACAATATTCTTCAACCATGCAAAAATTCGTGACGTTTGCAGGAGGGATATATAGGACCTTCCTGTCCTGTGATTCATATCGATATGCAGGCCAAAGTTCATATCTACGTGAGACAAAATGAACACACAATTAAGTTGCCGAAAATTTTTGGGGTAGCAACTTACAATTTTGGCGGGAAAAGTGACGTCAACGTGTTCGCCCTTTCTCAGCTGCTGAGGGAACCCATCGACGCACAGTACAGTGATGTCAACGGCTGAGATTAATGCGAGAGAAGTTGATTTCAAGGAAACAGGTGCGTCGGTTTGTGACGTCCCATTTCCTCCGTTGCTATGGGTACGGCCATTGGCGGACGAACCAGGTCGACACACTGAATTTGGTTCCCGATAGGTGACAACTGAGATTTTCGCTGTTTAGCGGACATGAGTTTGAAACAATTACATACTGAGTAAGAATGTCGCATCAATCTCCTTTGATCATAGCTAATATAGTATTTGAATGGGATAGTGATTGATAGGGATCCTCCTCTATGAATTGGATACGTAATATAAATACAGAGCACTGAACCTCTCGGAGAAATGGACACAACTTCTCACATGTAGGACTATCACGCATTGAAGCTTTCATTGATGATATTTATGGCGTTGTCTCAAATCGTCAACAGAAATGATCACTGTCCTTCCCATATGCATTTTATTGGACATGAGATCTAAATCTCTTTCTCAAAACTGCTGTTTTTCAGACGTATTCACCTGGTTTGGATTGTAGTGTCGGTGATTTGACTTTAACCACCAGCTGATGTTCTTGAGTTTGTCCTCCAGAACCCGGAGAGATGAAGGTCAGGGGTCGATAGGGCTTCACATCAACGGCTCCCTCCGTAACATTGTCTGCAAATACAAAAGTTTGATGCAGCATCCTTTTATCATAATCATATCTTTAGTACATTCCTGTACTACTGCCTTATTCTTTAAACACATTTATGCGTCTCTTTGGATTAATGTCAATACTAGCTCCCTGACCGTAAATTACTTGTTGTCATATTAAATTACTTGTTGTCATAACATTCATTTAGAGAGAAACATGTTTATTTCATCAAAATGGCTGAAAAATCTTGTCTCGTCTTGATAGTCATATCAATTTGTGTTAAAGAAACATAAAGGGGGTTTGAAGTACCCTAACTGATCAGTGCCATAAAGACCCTCAAGATGATTTCTATTTATATGTAGAGAGCTCATGCATAATGATAGGATGACGATAATATTTTCTAAATCGTTATAATGATAAATCCGTCTGCTTCAAATAAATGATTTCCTCCTCATGCTTACCATCTATTTGAAGAAATTGTTTCCCCTCTTCATTTATGTGCTTTTAAGCTCAAACTTATCGAGTACGCGGTAGAATTCACCCGGAGTTGCAAATGAGTTCAAGGCATTAAGCCTATCGTGCTTCAAGAGTTAGGTAATAGCCGTGCCATTCAGAAGCAAAATGAATCCAAGAAACGTAATTCAATTCAGTCAATTCATTTATTTGCATTCCTTTTCCAACAACAACAACAACAACAACAACAACAACAACAGCAACAACAACAACAACAACAAATACTGTCATTGTTTCATAATGAAGTTCACCCGTCCATGTTGCCATAAAATCACGATAGAGGGGCAAGGTTGCGAAAGCCTCAAGACGACATTATAGATTTGCTTTCTTTGCGCATGCGCAGTCATCAGATACTTTAACTCCACGTGCCTGAAGCCCTAATGATAATGGTCGGGGTAATCTCACGAGACCTGCACCCACGAGTCATACGGCCCACGAGTTTGTTAGGAAATTAAGGTCCATGCGTCATACGAGCAACAAGTCATACAGCCCATAAGTTCGGTGAAGGCCCATGAGTCCGACATTAGGCTAACAAGGCGCACAAGTTCGATATTACAACACGGGGCTTAATGTGGGCTTATCGGTCTCGTGGGACTTGTTTGCCTAGTGTCGAACGTGTGGGCCTTGCTTGCTCAGTGTCAAACTCGTGGGATTCGTTTGCCTAGTATCGGACTCATGGGCCTCATTGCTTAGTGTCGAACTCAGCTGTATGACTCGTGTGCTGTATAACTCAAGGGCTTTATGACTAATACTGTATTACTCGTAGGCTGTATTATTCGTGGGTGTCGTACGCGTGACGTGAACCCTTATGATCACTTCAAAGGGACTCACCGAAGCACGCCCTGAGGATTTCCTCACTGGGCAGCAAAGGCGATGTAGATGTTTGCACAGGAGCTGATGATGATGGTGGCGATGATTCCTCCGCCTCTGCATAGAGGACAGTTTGCGTGTCACCAGATTGAGAGACGATTTGCAGGTTGAAAATTCACCCCAAGAAATAAGACCCCAAAAATGAAATCTGAGCGGTGGTATTATAGAGTTATACTTTTTTCCAATTACAGTGATCACATATTGCTCATTAAAGCCACATGGGTAGTTTTTCATTTTGTTTTCTTTTTTCTTTTTTTTTTTTAAACCACGGGTCTAAGCTTCTATCAGTGGTTACAATTACTGATAGTCACAAACCAAACACGTTACATAAGAATGCAAAAGGAAGAACTAAATGGTTGAATATAAAGACAAGAATGATATCATAGAGGCAATGAAGGACAGACGAACTTTGTGCGTGTGCGTGTGTGTGTGTGTGTGTGTGTGTGTGTGTGTGTGTATGGGGGTGAATGTACAGTGTCAGTGTGGTTCATAACAAAACGAAATCTGCTTATCAAATGCTATACCATTAACAATCGAGAGATCTGAGGTAAGTCAGGTTTTAACCATTAAGCAAAGTCTTCACGCTATTTTCCTGTTCCTTTGATTTAAACGATTGTAATAATCTATGTTGTATGGCAGAATGTACGTACTTTGTATGACTGAACTTGCACATGCTATTATCGGAATTAGATAGATTCTTATCATAATAGAAGGGCTGTCTGTTAAGAGTCCACTACTTTGCCAATCTTGAGAACTTACCAAGCAAAGCTGTTCCAAACAGGGCTACCACTATGAATACCTGTTGCGATCAATGCAGAATAAGAAACTGTGAGGGTATATTATTATTATTCACCAATCACAAACACATTTGTACAAACTCTTCTCCTTCTCTCTCTCTCTCTCTCTCTCTCTCTCACACACACATACATAATATATATATATATATATTTATATATATATCGCATACGCACAAACACATGTATATAATGCATGTGCATAATGATAATATATTTTTATAACATACATGTATATCTGATATTTCACACAACAGAAATAAAATATTCATCATCATCCCACTGCTGATATCAAGCAGAGCACGATCAATCGTGCATTGCTTCCAATCTAGTGAGTCAGCCCAAATTCATAAAATTATCCCTGCCGCCACTATAATTCTGCACAAATCGGTCGTGAGCTTTGCTGGACATGAAATTACATTAGCGCCAATAATGAATTTACCATGCAACTAATTGGAAATAATGCACGCCGTCGATGGTGTCAATTATCAATGTTTTGTGGGCATGCGCTGGAGTTAAAGTGTTATAGTGAGTGACTACTATCATACAGAAGGGCAATACCCGAGCAGGTCGAACTCTTTTGTCCACTTCACGGATAAAGACCGCAAATTTTTAATTTAGGGGAAGCACAAAATTGGTTGCATACGATATTCCCTCTATATCAATTTCGAAATAATAGCCTTCTCGCTACAGTTTAAAAGCACTACAGCAATAATCTGTAAACCTTTGTGGATACATACGTTGTTAAACTATGGCTTAAGAGTAGCGTTAGATGCATTGTTATCATGTGCTCATGCTGATCATACGTATCAAAACAACAACAACAACAACAATTGCTGGGCCTAATGCTCCGTCAATGAATACATATAAACGCAGGCACGCTCACACTCATTAAAATACACTAATGCGGGATGATGAGCTATGTGATCGGTCGGAGCTAATAATTGGCTTTTGTAGATGGCAGCCATTACTAAAATTTGATCGGGTTTATTGTGAAAGTCCCATTCGATTGAAATGTCATGTGCCCAAAAAGCTTAGCTTCATAGCTCTCGTGTAGTCTGCGTTTTCCAAACCATCACATGTCGTGTATTTCTTTCATTTCATTAGACGAATCTCATTTCAATCAACAAAATATAACATTATACTTATCTACATAACCGATAAGTAAACAACATAGGAAAATGAATGATATTCATATCTATAAGCTTAAACATTAATGTTTTAACTATGCATGTAAGTTACGACATATAAAATTGTGTTTAGCAATGATACACAGAATAGTAATATACAAACACTTCGTTTGTCTTAATTATTTTGTCTAACAGACGGGCTAATCCACCAGCACAGAGGAAGGCAGAGAGGACATTTTAACATTGATGAACTCTTTCCAAACATTTTTCCCAGCTCCATCGGCTATAGACATGCAAGCTGTTGAATGAAAGTGAATGTGTGGTCCATTGTTACTAAAGTGTTGAAAATTTCAAAGTATTTAAAATGTCCTTTCGGTGTTATTCGGTGTATATATATTCGGTAGTAATTCACCATTAACACATCATCATAGGAAGCAAGTAACTTCCGTAACTTTTCTCCAAATTTTTACACACACACACACACACACACACACATATATATATATATATATATATATATATATATATATATATATAAACATATTGAGAATTGGCTCCAATATAACGAAGAATCCAGAAATAAACTAGTAATGCATTTTCTTTGCCAATAAAGAATGAGTAAGATACGTCGAGACTCCTGAAGAAGGTAGAGGCCACCGAAAATTCGAGTACAATAAACTCATTCTTTATTGGCAAAGAAAATGCATTACTAGTTTGCTAGTTTTTACTGGATTCTTCGTTATATATATATATATATATATATATATATATATATATATTATACATCACTCCAATTTCAGTCGAACATTATTTATGATAAGCGACAAAATGTTTAAGCATTATCAATCATATATATATATATATATACATATACATTTATCAAAATATGCAAGTTCTGCGTCGGTGTGTAGTAAATAGATATCAAGAGTGTTTTTACTCTTGATATAAATTATGTAATATATATGTATACATGCAAACTGTACTCCCGCCTCTTGAAAAGATTTGGATACTGTAAAACATGACATATTCGCTCATTAAATTTTCGCGAACTGGAGCCGACGGCCTCTTTTGTGGCATGAAATTTTACCGAATCTTGGCGCTCGTGAAATTAAAATGCACGCGAACATTCCTCGTTTTACAGTATAGAACATATAGCATGGTTAGGCGATACCAATATTTTGTCGTCATCATTATTCACTTCCTGCATGGCCAGTACGTTGAATTCTGTAATAACTGCCAAGGCCAACTGAACATTTTTCTTGCCGTGAATAAATGCATGATTCGGTATGGCAGAACTAATTGTCAAGAAGTTGTCGCGTATTCGTAAAATTTATACCAGCTGGAAAGCAATCAATATGATTGATCGACTACGGTCGTCCAAGAGACTGGCACATTGTCACCTTCAATAAGTTATTCAAATATATGCATAGAGGCCTATATATATATGATACAACATTTAAAAACTCATTATTTTTATCATTAATGTCAATAATCTAATGGTAAAGCGCATTTGAACATGTACGTTTATGGAAAAATGTGCTATATAAATGTATTACTATTATTATCATTACTAGTACTACTACTACTGCTACTATTCTTATTAACTTGCATACATAATCATATATAATATAAAGATAGACAACTGTATTTATACATGTACTTGCATATCATGTATACGCATATTTTCATGCACATACGTTAAAACATTTCATATTGGATATGTAAACTTATTCCCATTTACTGATGAATATAGAATCGATGTAACCAGACTATTACTTGTCATTATGATGGTAAAAGATGCTGAATGCTGCTTATGTATACGTAACAGTTACATTCTACTTTGATAATAATCTCAATCTTAACCTCCTGTTAAACTTCTCCGTTCATCCCATCTCTTTGGTTGATATTGGATGGAACACACTAATAAAATCTACGCCATCAAATGGACTCCTATATTTCTATCTTCACGCTTATCTTACCTTCTGTTTATTACCCACATCCATGACCTATACCGACGCATCTGATATACAGATACTCGACTCTGTATTTTATATCCTAGATTCTACTGAACCTATAGCTCTCTGTCACAAACTTTTTGTTGAGTGATCTCACATGAAATTGATACATAAAATAAGCTCGACTAACAAAAGAAAGTAACATGACTTCATTGAAGTTGACTTGCCTTAAGTTAATAAGTGTGGTTTTCTCCACTCAGGATTTAATTTGAGTTACAGAGAGGTATAGGACGGATTCAGCTGCAGATACTTTAATGATATTACTTTCTTCTGTTAGTCGAGCTTATTTTATGTATCAATTTCATGTGAAATCACTCAACAAAAAGTTTGTGACAGAAAGCTATAGGTTCATGCTAACGTCAGCTATGTTCTATACTGTAAAACGAGGAATGTTCGCGTGCATTTTAATTTCGCGAGCGCCAAGATTCGCGAAAATTTTATGCCGCGAATATATTATGTTTTACAGTATCCAAATCTTTTCAAGAGGCGGGAGTAAAGTTTACATGTATATATATATATATATATATATATATATATTCATATATATATATATATATATATATATATATATGTGTGTGTGTGTGTGTGTGTGTGATTGATAATGCTGAAACATATTCATCTACCTCAGAGTAAACAGTCTACTATTCACATCCGTCGAGAGATCGTGAATGGAACTCACCAGTCTATCCACTTTGATTTCATTGAAGTTAATTGTGGGAAATATGAAGGACGGTGTATTATATTATAATACATCATCCTTCATATTACCATTTTTGCTACGGAACATGCATTTCTGTCACACATTCTGTTGATTTCAATCATGAACAGATGAACGCATACACATACACACGTTCACCAATAAGACTCATGTCCCTGTCTCTTTTTAATAATCTTTGAAGCTGCCTTTCAAAATTTCTGTTTCTTCTTCTTTTTTTCAATTAGAGCTCCTATTTTTCTTTCTAAACTAATGAAATGATTTCTGTGTCGCACCCTTCTATCGAGTATTCAAGGCAAGAATACAGTTTAAATTACACTACTTTTAATTTTGCTGACTGATCGTAGACAGAAAATTCACCATTTTGTCTACACAAGAGTGAGAAATATATTTCCAGCGCTTGTAATGTTTATAGTTGTCATGACAATATTTGTAACAGGTTGGCTAAAGCGTCGATGTTATTTCAAGTAATATTTTCCAACAATAGCTGCGAAATATATATTTGAAGAAATATTCCAGTAAAAATGCTCAGTTACATAGGTTCAAAATGCTGCATCTTACTGTTGCTTTTGCTGCTGACATTGAAAATATATAAAAAAAGAAAACATGCTAACTCTATGTTTTACAAACTGCATGCATGGAATCAGAATGGGGTTTTTACAGTGTTTACAACTCTTTCTGAGTTAGTTTTACAAATTGCTTGTCCGTCTTTAGAAGTTTATATAGATTTCTTTTATAGAAAGACCTATATCTCCTACCTCAAGAAATGCTCCCCGCCAGACGGCCATTTCTAGTCAGGCATCCAACGATTCTTGAGCCGTCTGCAACAAGGTTCCTCTTGTGGTTTTTAGTTCACAAAGAAAAATAGGGAACTGGTGCCATAGATCAGCAAATTGTCAAAAACGCTACGAAACAAGCTTTCGACGGAGGAAAAGGATGATTATTTTTCCGAACGAAAGCCGACAACAAATGCTGCCACCGTCCCTGCGAAAGCTCATCTATCGGGCTGGAGAAAATGAGGTGTGTGAGAGGTGTGTCGGAAGCGGCTTTGACTGTCGTGAGGTTACTTTAAATATGACTTGGCCTGTCAGCACTGGCGTCTCTCCGATGACCGTTATTGTTCTTTTTCCCTCGCGCATGCTCAGCAGCTTTGTAAAACGCTGCGTGGTGGAAACCGTCATGAGATAAAACATGACGTTGATTGTTGTCCAACCATTCAGAAGACGGGACAGAACATGCAAACTATAGTAACCCATCATCGAAAAATCATATAATGGCGTCACCAATTCCAATGAACAAGCATGATTTATTGAACATTTTATGTGATCGAGGACACAATCAGATAAACACACAAACAAACAAACGCACAAACACATGTTCTTAAAAAAGGTGTTGACGCCAAGCTGTTACTGCGTGTCCACTACAAACAACTCTGAAAATTTCTATCTAAACAAAACTATGAAGAAAAGACAAGTGTTATACAAGGAGCAATAAAAAGCATAGGATATGAAACGATTATATAATTTCCTGCGATATCGCTCGTCTAAAGACATACCACACACGCACACGCACACACGCACACACACACACGCACACGCATTCTTGTAAGGACCGTCAATCGGGGATATGATTTTTTTTTTTCACCTGCAAGCGGAGACTTTTAATTAATTAGATTAGAGCAATGTGATTGGCTGTAATGTGTTGTTTGATATACTTCACTGTTACTCACAATGGTCTCTTTTTGTCGAAATTGTAATTATTTGAAATATAAATTAGAAAAAAGAATAGATTAGGAAAAATAAAGATATTAATTACTCGCCCAATGTGGGACTCGAACCCACGACCCTGGGATTAAGAGTCCCATGCTCTACCGACTGAGCTAACCGGGCTTTGACGACAGTGAGCTTATCGGACTGTGACATTTTAAGACGGTGACTTTCGCTGAGAAATGATATTGTGCAAAACTTGACAGGTATTTTTGTAGTCCCGTACTGAGAGAAGACTAAGACATAGTTTATATAAGACATGATGTACAAATTTGCCAACTGACGAGAAGATATTAATATGTTATTCTCCTTCTATTAATTGGTATTTCTTTTTTCTTCCTCAGTTGACGCTGCTGCTTTATCTCGAATTTTTAAACGTCACAATCTACGATGTGCCTCATTATCGTACATGATCACGTTATAGTGCATTCATTTGCATAATTACAATACAAGCAGTTCGCTCAAACGTCCTTGTCCCCCGACCTGCTGCAAATAGAATTCATTGTTATTGTAGTTATGGAGGGTGAGTGCTCTACCCCGTTACAGGGCAGTACTTATTAGCATGCCGAGCGTTTCGTGACCACAGCAAGCCGTGATCGTCTAGAGGTTAGGACATTGCGTTGTGGCCGCAATAACCCAGGTTCGAATCCTGGTCACGGCACATTTTTTTTTTTAATCTCTAACTCCTCTCCTGAGAGATAGGCCGTGTTTTTTTTTTTCATTCTTTTTTGTAACTTAGGATTTTGATTCTAATCTTCTTGTAATGATTTGACCTGATCTAAAAGTCCATAAAAAGTGTTACTTTAAAAAAGGAGAGAAGTTATGATAAAAGATATTATTCTGTTTATTAATACCAGCATAGATAATTATACATTAATCCAATTATGCCATACAAGATAGATGTAACATGTTAGTGGATAAGGATAAAACGATGCATATTTGATAACGAGATGACCATTTGATTTTATGCATGTGATATGCCATCTATCTACAGGGGCAAATGAGAGCCTTATTTTATTTTTTTTTTTCAAAAATCCTGTACGAAGTTTATTATCCCTTTCTTTAATTTATGCCCTTGGTATTCTATGAACAGGTTATGATCTTTGATTACGAAATAAACATTGCAAATAGTTTAAACATGGTATTTCGGTTTCTGGTAAAAAGAGTAATTTTCTGGTATTCTGCGATCGAGAGGTTTAAATCCCCTTAAACACGATAACGCAATATCGTCTTTGTAATCTATGCTTTGTACGTGAAAAACCAATAGTGTATATCGCACATATAGGCCCAAACATTAAATGTTTGGGCCTATATGTGCGATATACACTAAAAATTTTTCTCAGAAAGTTATCATTCCTTCAAACTCTTAAAAACAACGTAAAGAAAATATATTCTGGTCTTTGTGGACAGAGCGCTACGGATGAACGACATGGATGCTATTTAAAGAATGGGAATAGCGTCACATGTTTTCGATGTTTGAGTTTCTCAAGTACGTGACTACGCAAAGCAGCCAAATGATATATATATATATGTATATATATATATATATATATATATATATATTAAAAAAAAAAATCATCTGTCCGGACATTTTTCGTACAAATGAAAATATTATGGAGTAACAGGGTAGTGACGTACACCGCTGTCTTGGCCAGCCCAATGAGGATGACAATAAATGTCACTTTTCTGTGAAGTCTCGTTGCTGGAAACTCCCTGTTGGTGTTTAAAAAAAAAAAAAAATCATGTTTTCTATACAAGAATGTTCGGCGTTTACAGCAGCAACAGTGTATAAAAAAATACACTGTTGCTGCTGTGTCGCTGATATCCATCAATTTCTCCTTGAACTCACTTTTAACCACCCCACCCCCTTGTAACAGTCACCAGGAAAAGAAAAATAAAAGAGTTGTCGCCCAGTATGGGGGCTCGAACCCACGACCCTGGGATTAAGAGTCCCATGCTCTACCGACTGAGCTAACCGGGCTATGCGTAATATGCGCAGTCATTCATTTTCCCACTCTCTGCTTTATACGTACAGTGCATTATGTCCTATGTACTAGGATGGATATTACCTACCAGCTACGATAGAGGGAGGGTCAAGTCTCCATGTTACAATAATTTCTGAGTGTTCAGACAACAACGAAAATAATAATAATAATGATAATAATAATAATGATAATAATAATAATAATAATAATAATAATAATAATGATAATAATAATAATAATGATAATAATAAGACAGAAATACACATGTGCAGAGAGTCCAGATACACACGATGGATGGCTTTTCGTTACTCATTGGATGGTATTGCTGAAAATGAAAATCCAATGATAGTTATTATATTTTGGATACAAAAAAAATAAATCCTCTGGTGATTGGTTGAGAGAGGGTTAGCTTTAGGTGATTACTAGTATATGTATTTCCAACAATAATCTAGAAGGTTGTCCTGTTTGATGCTCCAAGGTATACTATTTGAAAATGACGTCACTGTTTATGACGAAATTTTCCAAATAGTTCAATATTTTTAAAAATTATGTCACAAAGCTATTCAATACCCTCAACATCAATACCCTCAACATCACTTTTTGCGGTTTCTGTGATATTAATGTGACTAACAAAAGACATGGTGAGGGAACATGCAAGTTATGCTGAGTCGAGGGGAAAATGCATTCCAATGTCTTTTGTTAAACATTCAGCACTTTAGCAATGATTGACAGATGAGGTCATCTGACGAATATTGGTTTGGAAGGATTTTTTGTGGGCGTTCTCAAGTAATCTGAAGAAAAATAGAAGAAAAAAATCGTTTAAAATATATGGAATGTTTCTAGATATTCGTTTCACTGCAAAAGTGATGTTGAGGGTATCAGAAATCAACACAAATCAACATGCATTTGGATTTCAGGGACCCTTTAAAACGGTTAAACAACGTAAAGAAAATTTCTGCTGGTCTTTGTGGACAGAGCGTTATGGATTAACGAGGTAGATGTTATTTCAGGAATGGGAATATTCATTTATTTATTTAAAAAACTATTTATTTCAATATTCTTTTAACAGGGTAGCCATTTCAGTTAGTTAACTTTTCTACCAAGGGGCCCTGCTCACATTATGTACAGATAAAAGTGTCATGAACACCCAAACAATGTTCAAACAATAAAATAGCCTCCACTACAAATCAACCACTAATACTCCAAAACAAAAATACAAACAAACTCAAACATTATTACTATTACAGCTTGATAGGGCAATCAGAAAAGTATTGCCACTTCACCTACCCCCCCCCCCCTTACAATTGTTATCATTCAATACCTTCAAATTTCGGACTTCAATATCAGTCCTTCATACAAAAAAATATATAGACTTAATGAAATATAACACAAAATAACATAAACGCACAAATTTCAGTTGATCTTAATACATTTTCCATATATACCTCTATGCATGCTTTCACATGTTCAAGTACAATAACGTCACATGTTCAAGTGCATGACCATGCAAAGCAGCCAAATGATATAGAAAAAAGAAAATCATCTATCCGGAAATTTTTTTCATACATATGGAAATATAATGGAGTAATATGACAGTGACTTAGGCTATGGTCACAATTCAGAGCGGCGACCGACCGATTTGTAGCCTGCTTGGTCGCTGCTGAAATTTTGGCACCGCTCAGCAGTTTTTGGAGATGTTGAGCAGGCTGTAAAACCCTAGCGATGACCGAGCAGTGCCCTGTCGATTTCCCGTCGGTCACCGATCGATTTTCAGTAAAATTTTGGCGAAATATGGGGATCTGCAACGCGCAGAGTCCGAGCAGTCACCTAGCGATGCCCCATCGGCAACTGGACGATCTCCCACCGATTTTTACGAAGTCGCTCAGCGACCGACGAGTGATCGATAGATTATCTACCGGTGACCCGTAGGCGTACCGGCGGCCACCCTCCGGTCTCTGCCGGAAATTTCTCACGAGCTACCTTTGTTTATTAATGTACCTATGTGATTTGTGATGTGTTAATTAATTAATTAAGCTAAAACTCGAGGCAAAAGATCTAAGAGTTAAATTATCAACTAACCAACCTCAGCTATGTGATACCACAGATAACTAGAAATCAGGAAATAAAAACAAAAGAAAGGAACACCCAAGATGGAACAAATATTAGAATAGATTAGAATTTTTCAAAATATCTTGTTTGATTCTTTATTTTACAGTATTTTTCTATTCCTATTTAATTTCATATTTCATTTCCCATCTCTTGTCAGTCATTACTTCTTCATTCAATAATTGATAACATAACCGAACCGTATTTCACTAAGTCTACATATCGACACTAACGTTTAGCTTTCATCTCTTTTGACCCAAAGTGGTTGCCTCTGTTAGGTCAGTGCCTGGGCGGTTCCCGCTCGGACACCGAGCGTATTTTGGGCAGCGAGTGAAAACTGGTCGGTCGCCGCTGAAATTTTAACTCCGCGTTAAAACTTCAGCGGCGACCGACCGATGCCCTAAAAATCAGTGGCGCCTGGTCGGTCACTGGTCGGTCACCGGTCGTTGTCCGACCGGTTTTGACTAAAAACTCGCCGACCGGTCACCGAGCAGGCTGATTTTGGGGGTTGTGACCGTAGCCTAAGACCACTGTCTTGGCCAGTCCAATGAAGATGACAATAAGCGTCACTGTCTTGTCTGTGACGTCTCTTTGCTGGGAACTTCCTGTTGGTGTTCCACAAAGGATAGCAGCAATAGTGTATCAAAAAAAAAAAAAAAAAACACAGTGTTGTTGCTATGTCGCTGATATCATTCAATTTCTCCTTGAACTCACCTTTACACCCCGCCACTTTGTGACAGTCACTGGGAAAGAAAAAAAAAGTTAGTCGCCCAATGTGGGGCTCGAACCCACGACCCTGGGATTAAGAGTCCCATGCTCTACCGACTGAGCTAACCGGGCTGTGCGCAGACCAGAGGTTAAAGTCTGGAGTCATTCGTAGTCATTCATTTTCCCACTGGCTGCTTTTGAGCGAATGCTGGCTTGCGGCCAGCGGTGGTAATGAATAACTATACAGTATACAGTTCAATGCATTATGTCCTATGTACTAGCAAGGATATTACCACCTACAATAGAGCGAGAGCCAAGTCAAGTGTTCAAGGCAAGAATTATAAAAATAATGATAAGAAGAAGAAGGAGACAGAAATACACATGTACTCAGAGAGTCTAGATGCACACAATGGATGACTTTTCGTTACTCATTGGATGGTATTGCTGAAAGTGAAAATCCAATATTAGTTATTAT
Source organism: Diadema setosum (assembly GCA_033980235.1). Lineage (NCBI taxonomy): Eukaryota > Metazoa > Echinodermata > Echinoidea > Diadematoida > Diadematidae > Diadema > Diadema setosum. Next base: position 11,322,497 of record CM067061.1, read on the forward strand.
ATTTTGGATACAAAAAAAAAATTAATCCTCTGGTCATTGGTTGACAGAACTTCACGTGACTGTATGTATTTTCAACAATAGTTTAGAACGTTGGCCTGTTTGAAACTCCATGGTATACTATTTGGAAATGACGTCACTATTTATAACGACATTTTCCAAATAGTGCACTATTTTTTAAAATCATGTCACAAAGCAATTCTGACATCGCACGTTGGTTTTTGATCCCAAGTACAAAAAAAAAAATACTCTGCCTAATTCGAGTTTCTGGTTAAACATATGGGCCTCGGTGCCTCCAAAAATACTGTTCATTTCAGGGCTGCGTCCCGTAGAGAATAGGGGCACATCCCACGAGACCGACATAGAAAATAGGTTCATGAGTCATACAGCCCACGAGTTATACTGCTCACGAGTCATACAGCCCATTAGTTTGACACTACGCAGAAAAGGCTCACGAGACCGACACTACGCAAAAAAAAAGGCTCACGAGACCGACACTAGGCAAATTAATCCCACAAGACCAACACTAGGCAAACTAGGCTCACGAGACCGACACTAGGCAGAGACAGCCCACGAGACCGACACTACGCAAAGAAGGCTCACGAGACCGACAGAATGAACAGCGCCATCTACATGTCAATTACAAGTATGTACCTGTACAGGATGTTCCATGAAGGAGAAAATAACATACTGGCGGATGCAATTTCGTCACGCTATCGGGCGAGAGATTATAACTAATTGAACAGCACTATCTACATATCAACGACATCAAGTACGTATTTCTACACGTGTGGCTTTTGGGGGCGGTTCTTCACGCTACGGGGAGCGACATTGTTACCGATTTTTTTTTTTTAATAAAATTGTACTCTTCATGGGAACCATCCCCCCCCAAAAAAAAAAGTAAATAAAAGAAATAAGAACGATGTATGGTTTAATTCTAGATCTTTGATAATGCCATCGTGGACAGGATGTAAGTTTTTTCATCTTTTCTTTCTCGCTTCACTAGTTTTTAAAGTAGGCCTTATTAGATATCCTACCAGCCTGCTAAGATGTTTTAGAGTTCAATTTGTAATTTTCTCTGTAACTATAATGTATGACATTCAATGGATGAAAACGCTTTATATCGCAGCGTTTCACGTCGATTTGTGGCTTGTGTTTGTAAAATTATTCTCCTCAAAGCGGTACATTTTTCATGAAATAGAATAGTTGTTTTCATGGATGCATCTTCTTTTTCAAAATCCTTAACGCTACCGTTATTTTCTGTGATTTTATACTAAATCAACACCTTCGCTTATGACTACGCCCCCTCCAGATCATGTTAAGCAGGTGTGCACTGCAACATTGACCATTTTGTGAAATATTTCCTTGTAAACTTCATTTCACAGCTAAGTATTTTTCTAGGTGGTTGATCTGAATGTCCACATCGTTTTATAGTAATTTTATAATTATGTTTTGCGGAAAGGGAAATAAGGGTGTTTGGGCATTTTTTTGAATTAATGTGGAAAGTTCTGATGCACAATTTTACTGAATTTTGTTTATTTTTTTCACAAATACACACACGCAAACACAAAAATCTTGAACAATTCAGGGGGTGAGGGAGGGCAATTGACGGGGTAATACCCTAGCAACTCTCCTTTTCCATCTCTCATATCTTCCTTGTGCAATTATGTGGACACCCTATACAATTAATTAGTCTATAGGTGGCGCTGTTCATCCTGTCGGTCTCGTGGGCCTTCTTTGCCTAGTGTCGGTCTCGTGAGCCTCTTTTGCGTATACGGTCTCGTGATCCCTTTAAGCGTGGTGTCGGCCTCGTGAGCCTTTTGTGCGTAGTGCCGAACTCATGGGCCGTAAAACTCGTGGGCTTATTTTACTTGATGTCGAACTCGTGGGCTTTATTTACTTTGTGTCGAACTCGTGGGCTGTATAACTAGTGGGCTGTATGACTTGTGATCTGTATGACTCGTGGGCTGTATGACTTGTGGGCTGTATAACTCGTAGGCTGTATGACTCGTGGGTGTCGGTCTCGTGACATGCACCCTTGAACACATTACGGGTCTTTACATAAAAACTGTGGAGGGAAATATAGGCCTTCACAAATACACCATAAAATATACACCAACACACATATACTCGTTATGACAGTATAAGTCTCCCACGAATGACGCATGTCCGTATACTTAACAAAGTCGTTACATTCCCATGAGAGATTGTGTGCTGTGTATGTAGTTCTCGACTAAATGGATTGACTCAAACGAGCGTTCAGATTGGTTGGGCCTTAGAGATATTAATAATACATTTGTATATCTCTACGAGATGGGCTATATAAGGACGAGGATGGCTGGTTAAAGTCTCAAGATCGCCGTATGAATATCTGGATCACTCAGTGTCCGAAGTTCAAAATAAGTCCTCTTATTGATGTTTGATGTACACACAAACATACACGCACACACACACACAAACACACACACACTCACACACACACTCACACACACATATACACACACACACTCACACACACACACACACACACACACACACACACACACACACACACACACACACACACACACACACACCAGTGGCGGATCCAGGCGGGGGCGCACCGGGCGCGCGCCCTCTTTAATTTTTTTTTTTTTTTTTTAAAACAGCAGAAATAAACAGAAAAAATGGGCCCCCCACTACGGAATTCCTGGATTCGCCCCTGCACACATACACACACACTATCAATGGCACACGACAGACTATTATCATAACATACGTGGTCCAGATACAGTCACACTGTAAACAGACGCAGAAATCGCTCAAGCTGTGTCGTTTCGCCGTTTCGACACTGACCCAAATCCCAGGATTTTGGTCTTTTGTTACATATTTGACTCCTTATGCTTTATGCTCCTTTCACCTCCACCATATCTCTATAAAGTGCTGTTGTATATTACCAATGAACTATCAATCGAAATGACAACAGACAGTGACGTAAATCGTAATTGACATTTACCCCTGGCAACGCAAATAGGGGTGTAATGCTAAATCACATCATGAGAATGTATGCTTAGTAGTTGCCTTGGAAGTGCTATTGCGGAAAGGACTCTTTTTTTCGCTTTGTTTGTTTGATTTGATATATTTTCGCATTCAATCACATACAAATTGAATACAAATTTCAAAGACTCAAAGTATAACAAGTGTAATGATTTAAAATGATGTGATACACAAATAGATAAACATAGGCATTAGTATTGTGCAGTGAACATATTTACAAAACATGTAAATAAGATACAAAGTGAGTATTTTCCCAGTAAATACCAGAGATTTGTTGAATGTCTTGTTGGAGACCACCATAGTCATGATAGTGAGCGATTAAGCTTGAAGTGTATGGGGCCTCATAAAAAGACTATCCGGTGACACAACTCTCTTGGGGAAAATTGGGTGATGAGGTGGGTGCAGTGCAGTTGATTAATGAAAACTAAAGACTGAGAATATAACATTGACAACCCGCAGTATATTATTTCATTTTCATTTCATTTTAATTTTATTGACTTAATGAGTGGGGAGCAAAAAAAAAAAAAAAATCAGGGACGATGTGAATGGTAAATCGTAGTATCTGTCATCTTGTTCAGCTAGTGACGTGCGTCTTTACTGATGTGCTTCTTCATTTTCACTACAAAAAAAATTATGGAAATGCACATAGCGCTTATCGGCAATGACAAACAAAAAGGCAGTGAATGGAGTGTTGACAGATATCTATCTATCTATTATATATATATATATATATATATATATATATATATATATATATATATATATATATATATATATATCTTGTACGTATTATGTAATGAGTATAAGTAAGTGGCTAACACAAGAAATAAGCACACGCAATTCTTTATTGTTGCGGGATTTTCTAAATCACTCGTTAAATCATCTTAAAATCTAAACAACAAATGAGTCCAAAGACAAAGAGTGGCTTGAAAATTTCGGCGGAGGGAGCAATTTAATTGCGCCTGCCACCATACTGAGTACGACCATGCAGGTGAGTGTATTGTGATGAAAACAATACTTTTACTCATGAATAGTTTTGCTTGTAATATCCATGGCGACCATTAATGTTGAATTTGCACGCCATAATCCAAATGCAACCAATTTGGCTCCGTTACTCTCTCTCTCTCTCTCTCTGTTTCCAGAAGCAAATTCATAACGTTAGGATTTCTATGAGGTGCACCGTGAATTTGTTATGATGCGCATATCATCAATAATTTGCTATCAATTCAAGCAGCAAGTGGAATCTCTTTAGATTCCATTGATTTAATCTGCACTTTGTGCCACCCGTGACTTAATAATGTTTTATAGCGAGATCACGTGATTGACCATACTGACAGGTTTGTTTGTTTGTTTGTTTGTTTGTTTTTTTCGTTCTTTTGAATGTGTGTCTATTTCAGCACTGTCTTTGAATTTTTGATGAGAGTGCACATTATTCCAACCAGACATCTGACGTGGGCTCGTGTGTCCATAACGTCGGTGGTAAAGACAATGTTAAAAGACTGGTCTCTTGTCACACAATGGGGATAATGTGAAAGTGTGACACAAGGAGGTGGACTTTAGATCGAATGCCAACATGAACCTCTGCGTGGCACCTTAAATTCCTATCCTATAGGTAGGTCCTATGTCACGTGTGTGACATATTTTGTGCAGATGTAACTCCTTAACACAGGAAGGCTCAAAGACCACACAATATCCATATGATATTACAATATGATATGGATATTATGATATGATAATGATATGATGTGATAATGATATGATATGATATGATATGACATGATATGATATGATATGATATGATATAATATGATATGAATGATTATAATACACTATGTGATATGACAGGATATTTGATATGACATGATATCATAATTTTTATTATGAGATAAAATATGATATGATGATATGATATGATGAGATATGATATGATATGGTAAGATATGATATGATATGATATGATATGATATGATATGATATGATATGATATGATTTTGATATGATGAGACATGACCCATGATATGATATGATATGACATGATATGATATGATATGATATGATATGATATAATATGATATGAATGATTATAATACACTATGTGATATGACAGGATATTTGATATGACATGATATCATAATTTTTATTACGAGATAAAATATGATATGATGATATGATATGATGAGATATGATATGATATGGTAAGATATGATATGATATGATATGATATGATATGATAATGATATGATATGATATAACTGTATCATAATATCATGTGATATCATAATGGTTTGATAAGAAAATTATCTTATGTACCCAGGGTATAGCCCTCAACACCCGTATATTTTCCTCGGCATTACCAGCTACCCATTCACACACATGGGATATAGAGAGAGATGAACACACAATGACGGTATTCGAACCCAAGACCCTGTCGGAAATTCTCATTCATTTCAAGAGGAGATTTAGCTTTCTAAAAAATATCTAAAAGCAGAGTTTTTGTCAATTGTCACGAAAGACAGGGATGCATCGAGCAAGAGAGATGCTCAAATAAAGTCAAAATAATGTCAGAAAACATTGCACTGGAAAGCATGGATGAATAGCTGAACAGACGCATGGATGAATGAATAGATGAACGATATATGACAATACATTGTACTATGAAGGCTGGCTGCATACACAGATTAATTAGTTAATGCATCAGTGAGTGATTCAGACATGAATGGCTGCACGAAAACAAATGGAATTAATGAATTAGTAAAACGTGCAATATGTCAAATCATCTTCTGCACTGTTGTAAAGGCATTACATTACTTTTTTGTTACCATGACAAAAGTCTGCATTGTTCCTTTTTTTTCGTGTTATAATACCATTCGTGCATTCATGTTGTGTTCAATGAACTGTCCTTTTCAGCTGGATGAAAGTCAAATTGACACATGTACCGCTTTGTATCATGTATTTTTTAATGGAAATAAATTTAGATAAACTAATTGAATTGAATTGAATTGAATTGAATTGAATTGAATTGAATTGAATTGAATCGAACTGAATTGAAAGACTGAAGCGACATTTAAGACTTCGCGAGATGAAAGTTGAATACGAATTTGGAATTTGACAGCATTGCAGTCTGTTCTACGAGGCAGCTATTAGAAAGCAATGAACGCTGATGAGCAAGTAATCGCAGTTTTAAGTCCCCTTCGAAGGACGAGGCACTGAGGATAAAGTGGACTTGCCTGAGGGTACACACATTGTTGCTACATGGGATTCGAACCAGGGAACCCAGGATTGTGAGTCTATGACCTTAAGCACAAGGCCACAACTTGAAAACAAGGAAAAGAGCGCGTATACTTCATGCACCTATAAAGCAAATTATACTTGCTTTATGTGCATTGAAATCCTATACCAAGGTATATGATGGATTGCAATATCATTGTTTCATGCGGAGGACACTAAAGCTAAACGCCATCCACTGTCCAATAAAACTGGAAGTTGTGATCCCCCTATTTGAAGTCGAGAGCAAGCAGTATAAATAGAAGAGGTGAATTTAATGCTTTTTAATGACATGCATGCAGGTTGATGCTATATATTGATCATTTTGAGTATGGGACACGATACAAAGTAAGACATTGAAACAATTAGATCATCATTGCCTCTCATCCCCCCTATAATAATTAACATATTCTGCCTGAACTACCTTGGACGTATTTCGTTTACTTCTTTATTCACTCATCTACTTGATCTTCAAAAGTGATGTAAATATTACTGATTATGATCTTTGTTTCTCTCTAACTCCCTATCAACTTGTGTTAATAATGCCATCCCACACTAGGCTTTACACAAGGCTTCCCTTGGGACCTACACACTCAACATGAGTTTGCTTTTAAGTAGGTTCCATCGTATATCTCCAGACCATTCTTTTACTTTGATTGAAACTGACACATCGACCGCCATGTACTACTTGTATGTTGGTAGTTATCCCCTGTATCCAAGCTAGACATTTTGTATCATCATGGAAAAAAAATATGTATTTTCCATCGAGAAATACGAAAATAAAATTGAAAATTGAAATGTCAACTTCTCGTTATCTTTTCGTGAGTAGGCTATACTTCAGTTTCAAGTTTAACACTGTCACGTTATCAATATTTTCTATCGCTGCCTCAAGAGGAAAGGGTAAGAGCTTGTGATGAAGGACCATGGCCTCCAATGACAATGATGAGGTGGAATGATGAAACAACAACAACGACAACAACAGCGACGACGACGACGACGACGACGACAACAACAACAACAACAACAACAACAACAACAACCAAAACCACGATAATGTTATTCCCCCACTGGAGTCTCTTCATGTATATATACACCTGTAACTTGTGATGTTTCTATATTAGCTATTGCTTGCTTTCTGGCTTTTGCCCTTCATGTAACTGCAATAGTAACACTGAAGCAGGCGAACTGACGCGATCGCGTCATGTCATCACTGTAGATGGCGCCCCCTTGCTGGTTCTTGAGCCGGAACACCCATGCAGTGGCGTGACACTCACGGTGCCATTGGTGATCTTGAATCAGATGGACTACAAGTACTATCTAGGGTATAGGAAACGACACATTTGCGTATATAGGAGGTAGTGCATGCATAGGCATGTATAGTGTTCAATTCAATTAAATACCATTCAATTCAAATGATTTTATTTCCATATAACGTAATACAAAGTAATATACATAACGCTTACATGAGTACATAACATTAAAAGGAACTTTCAATCACGTAATTTTCAACAAAACATGAATACAAGTATGAAGGAATTAAACTCGAGATAGGTGTTAGAATTCTGTGCTAAAAAACATCACGGTGGTAGTTCAAATATCACAGAAATCCCCAAGTTCTGCAATCTTGATGTTGTTTCAAACAAAATGCAAATACCAGCCTTGCTCATTATCATAACCTTTTTTATATAACGTTATTTTGTTTTCTATCGTACGTTTTATGTTGAACGTGTATCATTATCTATAATCAATTACTAATAACTAGACCCGATATTCACATCGAGGGAATTGAAGACCTCTTTATCGAAATCATTAACAGTAACGATGAAAAATATATTTATAGGTTAAAGTTAATTATTCCGAAGTTTCGTTAATGCGAGAACAAAAAAGGTCATTTGTAATAAAGTTATTCCAGAGGTTCGTTTGTAAATTTCGTGCACCTTCTTTTCAGCTTTTCAGTTTTGGATTTTCATCTTCGGATTGATTAACTTTATTTAATTTTCGGATTAACTGTAACCTCCGGAATAATGAACTCTATTTCATTTTCGGATTACCGGACATGTATAATAATCTATGTGTCAAGAATGTATACAAGGAGAAATACATGAAGTGTAATTTTCATGAAAATTACACATTCCATTGGTTTTATTATGTTCAGGGTAATATCATCTACAAAGAGAAGAGGTAAGTCAAGTGGTCTTTCACTGTGCTAGAAAGAGAAAATATGCTGATTCTTTCTCATATTTATGCCTCCGCCACGAAGTGGTGCCGGAGGCATTATGTTTTCGGGTTGTCCGTCCGTCCGTCCGTCCTTCCGTCCGTCCGTCCTTCCGTCCGTCCGTCCTTCCGTCCGTCCGTAATGAATTTTGTGGACAAGGTAACTATCGAAACCTGTTGAGGTATCCTAATGAAACTTGGCATGTATGTGTATTAGGGGGTGAAGTTGTGCCTATCAACTTTTGGGTGCACATGCTCAAGGTCAAAGGTCAAAAGGTCAAGGTCAAATACATAAAATTTCACTATTTCCACCATATCTATTGAATGCCTGAAGATATTTTCTTGAAACTTAGTGCATACATGTATTACCCAATTAAGATTCCCTGGTGAAAGTTTGGGTCATGAGGTCAAAGGTCAAAAGGTCAGGGTCAAATACATAAAATTTCACTATTTCCACCATATCTATTGAATGCCTGAAGATATTTTCTTGGAACTTAGTGTATACATGTATTACCCAATTAAGATTCTCTGGTGAAAGTTTGGGTCATGAGGTCAAAGGTCAAAGATCAAAAGGTCAAGTAGAAATATTAAAACTTCTTTTTTTTTTCTATGTACCTTGGAAAATTGTTCAAGGTATGGAACATAGTATATACATATACTGACTGGAAGTGATTATCTAGAGAATGTAGGGTTCATGGGGTCAAAGGTCAGGGGTCAAAGGTCAAGTGCAAGACTTCAAAATTTTACTATTACCCTCATATTTATGCAATGCCAGCAGGGTTATTTTTTTACACTTGGTGTATGCGTGTGTAACCTAATAGAAATTCTCTGGAAAGTTTTTTTTTTCTCTTTTTGCCTCAAAGGTCAAAAGGTCAAAGATCAATTGAAAGTGCTGAACTAACTTTTTCCTCCATATCTCGGAAGTGGCTCAAGTTACCTTGAAACTTAGTACATATTATGCATGTTCTACCTGAAAGTAATTATCTCATGAATTTTAGGGTCAAGGGCCAGATGAAAATGGTAACAATTTACTATTCAATTCAGAAATTGCACTTTTTCTCCACACCTGTACCTTGAAAATTACTCAATGCCTAAATGTATGAATGGTTCAAAGTCAAGTTAAAGTCCTTAAATCCCTAGATACATGCTCTCCTATTCATCCAATTAAACCTACGTCAAGGAAGGTGAACATTCAACACATTTGTGACAAACTTGTCATTCCAATATTTTGCCAATTTTGTGCAAATGTAATCACACAGTGTCCACATGTACTATCTAGACCTATTGGGAAAATCATGCATTATGGCGGAGGCATACCAGTCGCCAAAGCGACATTTCTAGTTTCTTTATATTGTTGTCCGTATATTGTGTCATGAACTAAGGTAGTCTTCTTATTCAGTAATGATGGTACCGAAACTTAAAGAATTCATAACTTTTGAATCGATTCATTGTCTGATTTTCCTCAAATTTTCACTGATGATTGTGTTCTACTGATATTGCTTTCACTTAGTTGAGTTATCATTTGGGTTTAGGTTTCCATTAACCATTTAAACAAAAAATCTGAAAAAGCACATAGTATACCTCGCATTTGCTGAGCACATACACTCTCACCAGCTGCTGCTCACCGCACTCACCTCACTCCCGTATACCAAAATATAAGTTTGTTATCATCTGAATGCAACCAGGAGTAACGGATAAACTGGCTCCTTTTCGCTTTGTTCAATACGCTTTATTTAACATTTGATCTTTTCTTCAGGCTGTCGTGAGTATCGTCTCATCAATTGGCTATCTGCATATCATCGACAGCCTTCTGCATTCCAATCCCACAATACTTCTAGGTCTATACCTTGATTCAGTCAGATTGCCGTTTATTCCTTTACTCAAAATAGATATGTATCAACATGTATTTTCATTCTGTTTTCAATATATTTTATAAACAGGTCATTGTAGTTCGGTTTGATGTACTGATAGTACGTGCTACTGTTTTCCGAAAAATGACCGTAATTAAGTGGCACGATATATTAAATGCAGAAAACTCTTAATAAATTTGAATTTGATTACATTTGTGTACGAAATTTTTTGTCCGAATATGTTTGTCATTGTCTGTATAGGCCTAATCCAGTATATCAAGTCTGGTTAAGAAAACGCCAGGATTTCAAATGACTGATTAACTATTCATCATTCAGCAGTAAATCAGCACGCTACTGTTCAAGTTGGTGCGGACCTGCCCACCCTATTTTTCAAGTTTCTCTATGCCGAATACTGCAGTATTGGTATAAAATATAAACAGCTAGGCTGCGGTAGTGGTGGTAGTAGCAATATTTCGTCATAATTATTCGTAATCTGTATATATCAACATGATTATAACCAACGCCAATATCATTATGTGTGGTTTATTATTATTATTATCATTATTATTATTATTATTATTATTATATTATTATTATTATCATTATTATTATTATTATTACTATCATTATTATTATTATTATTATTATTATTATTATTATTATTATTACTACTACTACTACTACTACTACTATTATTATTATTGTTATTATTATTATTATTATTGTCTCTGGATATCACCATTATTCTGATTAGTTTAACTAAATTATAAAGTCTATGTGAATGCATTATGAAGCGTATGATTGGTTAATCATTGCCCACCCCCCCTTTTTTTTGCCCTATTGAAAATGAATTCTGTAAGTTACAGTTAATGTATAAGGCCCTACTCTCTCTCCCTCCATCGTAATTTCCCTCTCTCCTCTCTCCCTACATATATAAATATCTTACCGCCTATCTCTCACCTCATCTCCACCTCTCTCTCTCTCTCTCTCTCTCCCTCTCTCTCTCTCTCTGTCTGTCTGTCTTTGGGCAGTGTATCAATGTCTTGGTCATGTTTCTGTGTTTGTCATTCTCATTCTTTCAAGCTACCCTACAAGGTTTATCTGTTTTGGGTACCCAACCCACATTTATCTTGGAGCAATCCCTATCACCTTCGCTCATATAGTGCAACGCAGTCATTTCTGAAATAAAGAAGATATTTTCAGTCACGCAATTCTCATTGTGAACACCACTGACTTAAAACTAGTAGTTTATTGAACCCGTTGCACATGACTCAGAGCAAGTACAAAGTTCATCACCACGCACGTATCTACCTAGCATGTACTCCTTAAGTTATAAGATCTTTGCTATAGAGAGTATACTGTAAACCCAAAGATCTATAACAGCTGGAGAACGGTGTGTATCCCGTGTGATACCATAAACATCAGGAAAGCAATTCCTTCATTCCTGCTGTACCAGGGTATTTCTGTCTGGAGCTAGCACTACTATATCTACTTCGAATGTGCGAAGTAAAGCAAAGCGATGGTATCATGCTTGTGATAATCTCCACTCAAGCATAATTTTTCTGTTGTAATAACACACGCAAAGTGATCAAACTGATACGAAGCAGTAGAATACTCTACACTGTATTATCTTCGACGGGGTTCCGAGCACCTCACGCCGTATAGAACTTGTGGGTCCAACTTGTGAGAAATTCCTTGTTGAAAAGTAATCTGCCAAGAACCAAAAATGTCAGCGGACTCTTCGAATGCAGAGAATGGCAACTTGAGTGACAGTAATGGGATCAGTGAAAGATTAGGTCCAATCATAGAAGGTACTCAGGTGAGTGAGAATTAATTCGCATTTTTACGAGGCCGAGGTAGGTTCTACAATATGTTTTGAAGGAGCTCTGTCAAAGCGCTGTCCCACATATGCCTTTTTGTGTGTGCGTGTCATCCGTCCTTCACTGAAGTGAACGCGCGTCGTGAAGCAGAGTCGAAAGCGAACTTTCGTCATTATGGCTTTGATAATGATAATTCATATTATACTTTTACTTGTTAGATTTAGAATGAGTTTCTGGGGTGGTATTCTGAGGTCGTAATTAAGTCTGTAATTAACTTCGTGATTAAGTCGTGAAGACGAAGTTAATCAATAGGCCCTTAATCATGGGCAAAATCGGTATTCTGAGGACGTAATTAAGGTATGATTAAGTCCCCTGTAATTATCTTAGGTCCCTCCCATCTAATTGTTATTCCATCCAATCAGACGCGTTGTTAGAAGCCAAAATGTTGATTACACGCGCAAATATGCCCTCAATGCGCGCTCCGCCACGCCCCCTGTAATTACAACCCAAGAGCTCCGTGCGCACACTCCGGTATTTGATTACAACCCCTCACCTACAGTTATTGTACGCACGCGAAGATCTCATCCTCTTTGCTCACAAAAAATGACAAAATTCCTCGAAGATCGGCTATATTTCTTTTTTTTCTCTGAATTCTACGGATACCATTATAACAAGATTCAACCGCTCCTCGGTTACTGAAGACGGTAAGCATCATTGTGGCAGAGAAAACACGATGTAATGCGTGATATCGGAGTAGTTAATGACACTCTTTGGTACCATTAAGTTTTCCATTAACTTTCATACTTAATTACACCCTCAGAATACCGATTCGTGATTAACTCTGTGATTAAGTCCTCTCAGAGGTGCACGCGCATTGATACGCGCACACGCGTAAGTCTTTCCCGCCAAAACGCTTGTTGCTATGGTAGTTAATATACCCCCTATTTAATCATGCTCTCAGAATACCAATTCGGTAATTAAGTGCTAATCAGACACTTAATAAGCTCTCAGAATACGGCCCCTGGCTTTTGAAACCCTGCTCATAAGAGTGCGATTTGTTGCTCCTGTTATCCATCCAATAGTCGTAGTGAGGGTAACAACCTAAAAGTCACGTCTTTTAGTATAGTGACAGTGTTTTGATGGGATTGAAACTGAATCGAGTAGTTGGTCTAAGTAAAACTAAATGCCAAATGAAAGGGGCGTGGACACCATGTGTTTACTTGGTATTTCTAGGGGCAAAAGAGAACACTTTAACGTAAAGAAATGATAAACCCAACCCTACTAACCCCAAAACAAAGGTAACACTGACAGCAGGACTGTTGAATCCAGCACAGACCATCATCATGTTTTGTTTTGTTCTGTTTTTGTTTTCAACTTTCTCACCCTGACTGATCAGATGAAGTGACTAATGATTAATAATAGTTCTACATACTTGCCAACATTTTCATTTGAGAAAGCGGTAGAATCCAGGATGCCTATGCGAGCAGCGCTAGCTTGAATGCTAATGAAATCTTTCAAAAGCGGTAGTCTACCGCCAAATGCGGTAGAGTTGGCAAGTATGGTTCTAGGTCTATAGCGACATAATTGGAAATGTTATTTCCAGCCATGTATAATAATTTTTTTGTATTCTGATTTTTTTTTCCCTTTGGGAGGGGGGGGGGGGTTAAGGGAGATATAAAATAATCTTATCTTAAATCTCAAACAGCAACATTGAGCTGGAGGTAAGAGTTCCTTTTGTACCCCCCCCCCAAAAAAAAAAAAATGAATAAAACCCAAGATAAGTATGTATATAGCTAGAAATGGTATTTCTGACCATGTATCTTGTTTATCAGGTTGAAAAAATGGGGGATAATGGTTCTAGAATCTTGGAGTATGCAGATTTATTTAGTTATCATGGTATATGAAAAATTAAGTATGTGAATGTGTGACACATAATTCGGCAAATGTTTGCAAAATTTGTGTACATGTATGATAAGAATTGTATCTAGTCTGCCAACACACAGAATGATATGAACTACTGCCACTCCATGCTCAATTTGCAGACTTCAATAAGTTAAGATTAAATATCAAACAGATTTGTAGAAATAGCCACTTAAGGATCAGATATAGACTGATAAATTTATGGATTGTGAATTCAAACTTAGTTTTCTTAAAACAGCAATCACAATTACACAATACAGGCAATTTCATATTCTGCAATAATGGTTTCCTCACAAGTTCTCTCATTGATGTGTACATACCCCTAAAATATCCTTCTTGATACAGTAGTCTCTGCATAATCAGGTAGTGTTGGGCAGAGCATTTCTTACACAATCTTAGCAGTGTATCCAATTTGCTGGAGAGCATGTTTTATTCATAGATACCACAAGCTAATAGGGCACCATCCTCTGTATCACACACACGCAGCACAGTATGTCACGTCAGCCACAGATTGTCTGGTGTCTGACACTTGTAAGGACAGAAGTGACAGCATCCCTGCAGAAACCATTTTTCTTCTGATCCCTGTGTTGCTCATGGAAATTTGAAGACTTCTCAAAATTTGTGCAGCTAGACTCTTATGTTGGCATGCAGCCATGTGCTGCAGCAAATTCTGCTGTCCTCATACATCTTTTTGTAGGTATAGGCTCAGAAAGTTATTTAGATGAGTATCATCATGGGCTTCCGTTGTAGTTCATTAGCTGTTTGTTTTTTGATACCCCCGCATGCACGAAGTGTATAAGGGGGTATATAGAAATCATTTTTAATGTTTTCATGTATTACATATTCTTTGAGTGCCTGTATTTGCTTTGCCTTCATTTTCCAGCTATCATATATAGACCATGCATGTGCAAACATTCCGGAAGAGCTAGGAAAATGGTATGGACCACAAATTACAAGGCTAGACCTCAGCTTCAACCTGATCAGGTGAGTGTTGATAAACAAAGGTAAGAGACTGATTTGAATGAAGGGATGTACAGTGTAGGTAAAAAGAAAAGTGAACCATGTGATTTTTCTGAAAACGTGAATATTGTTGGTGCCTGTGTCGATTTTAGGAGATACCAGTCTTTTTGAACAGCGTGTAAATTTAACCTCTTGAATGGTAATCTGATCATGTTTTTGTTGTTGTTGTTGTTGTTTTTTAGGCTCATAGCTATGACCAGAATTGAAAAATAAAAGGATGTCTGCATTAGAGCTTTAAGTTCTGATTATAACTAAACATGATAGCCTTCTTTCAATGCGTTCCCTTCCTGCACTCACATGTTCATATGTCTTCCCAGTTAATTTATCAAATTGAATTTAGCCTTAGATTGTGTGATGCAGTGAAGTGTTAGAACTCTACTGTAAATCTTGTGTGCAAAGAATATTTGTGAGAGTTTGCTGTGATATGATGTATCATTGCATCCCCTCCATCCCTGATCTGATTAGGGATATTGATGTCAGTTTCTGTTTCAGTATAATATACCAAGACATTAAATTGTCAAACTCTACTCATGAGGTATATACAAGTAGGGGCATTTGGTGACTGAAGTGGTTGTCTGACTCAAAGCCCATTTATAGTTTCCAATCTTGTGTAAAGTGCTTGATGGAAATCTTGAATATATTCTTAGTTATATCTCACTTGAAGTGATTTTTTTTCTTTCTTATTGTGTGGACCAGCAAAATCTAAACTAAAGTGCTGATTTCACCAAGGAAGTACAAACCAAGATTACTGTTACATACACGAGACAAAGTGCTACATTTGATATGTGTATTTAATTCTTCATTTTACTGTGTAGTTGTTGAAATTTTCTTTCTTCCAATCAACATTTCTTACTGGCTTTTCCCGTACACACATTTCTGTTGCATTTATAATACAAAAACTTAAAGGACAAGTTCACCTTCATATACATAAGGATTGAGAGAATGCAGCAATATTAATAGAACACATCAGTGAACGTTTGAGGAAAATCGGACAATCCATTCAAAAGTTATGAATTTTTTAAGTATCTGCGCAGTCACTGCTGGATGAGAAGACTGCTACAGTGTATGATGTCACATGCGTACAACGATATAAGGAAAATAAAAAGAGAATTTCACAAAACTTTACTTTTTGAATTAAGTGCACATTTCTTCGACTTGATACTGATGTATGTTAAGGGTAATATTATTCCCCCTGCCTTCTGAAAGAGAGAAGTCAAGTGTTCTTTTGTTATGCGAGAAAAATGGAAATATGTTGAATTTTCTTTATTCTTTTTTTATATCGTTGTACTCATGTGACATCACAAGCTATAGTAGTCTTTTCATCCAGCCGTGACCGAGCAGAAACTTCAAAAATTCATAACTTTTGAACGGATTGTCCGATTTTCGTCAAACTCTCACTGATGTGTTCTAGTAATATTGCTGCATTCACTCAACCAACGTGTCTATAACGGTGAACTTGTCCTTTAATAGACTTTAGCCTTTCTGTAAATGTATTTACTTTCGAAGATGTTTAAAACAGTGTGATGCTCCAGATTCTCTCTCTTCACCTCTTTTACTCAGTAGTTGTCCTTTCCTGTTTGTATGTTTGTCTGTTATCTGGCTATCTGGCAATTTATGACTATGAGTTTTCCGTATTACATCTGTGCAGGACATTAACAGGCCTAGAAAGATTCAGCCGGCTGGAGGAGCTAGTGGTGGACAACAATGAACTTGACGACCTGCTGTACATTCCCCTCATGCCACACCTGCACACGCTCCTCATGAACAAGAACAAAATATCCTTTTGCATGAAATGGCGTGATATTATAAAAGTAATGCACAGATGAAAGTACATTAGTGTCAACAAAGTGCACTGGAGGGTATTTACAATTGTGCAACATGCACAATATTGTGAATACTAGTACACGAGAGGGATGCCGCTTCTCCACTAGCATCATGAATGAAAATCTGTTCATTATCTGTTTTATGAAATTAGTCTAGGAACCATGATTTCAGTAGGTAAGACTTTGTATGTCCCTCCAGTGGGGCTGCTCTTTGAATGGCCACGCAGACAACTGTGTGAATCAAAGGGATTGTTTGAGTTCGTGCTGCATGCATAGCTAACTGCATATATTAGAGAGCAACTGGCAATATGCCATAGGATGTCGTCTGTTGAGAATGAGAAGGGCGTTAAGTTGTCCTGAACACTATGGGTTTAGAGGCAACTTAACGCCCTTATCATTCTCAACCGACAATATGCAGTGCAGTGATACTCTTGTGCTGCACACTTTGTGCACTCCCATGGATTAGTTACAATAATTAAAGAGAGCACATGTGACTCATTTCAGTGCTTCCGATTGACTACATTTTAAATCCATTTTGTCAGAAACAAAACATTGCTGCTCTATTTCTTGAGAAGTGTGTACAGTTCCTTTTTTCCTCAAGCCTGTTTCCTTTCTTCAGGTGTTTGTGCAGGTGCTTATGGTATGCAGAGTGCAGAGTAATGGCAATAGTCATCATTCTGGCTCTCTGTCTAAACAGGAAGGATGTGGGTCGATGACATGGAAGGCGTGTGCAACATGATTTGCAAATAATTGAGTTTCCAGACACATCAGGACCATAATTATGTTCCTGATTTAACACTCACATAAAAATTCAAGCATATTCATCATATTAAAGGGAAGGCAGATCATGCTTCATTCAAATAAGAAAAAAAAAAAGTGAGGAAAGATCTATAGAGGAATGCAGAGGGATACTAGTAAATTATCAGATTGAGTAGAATTTATAACTGCTTGTAAATTGAAGGTGCTGTTGTGTAGGTCTGCTTCAGCTTTAAGACTTGGTAAAGTCACAAGTTACAATCGGGAGGACAGTGATACGCGATCATGTATTGTGAACATAAATGTAGCGTCCATGTTTTGCAATCCAAAGAATAGTAAAAAATATATGTTACCATTTCTTTCAAGAACTTTCCTTTACTTTCCACACATAACCGATATCAATGTTCTCGTGGAGAAACTCCAGCTGTCGCTACCCTCCCTCACATTCCTCAGTCTCCTTGGCAACCAGGCGTGCCCCAACGAGCTCTCCAGCTCAGAGAAAGACGAGGAGGACTACCAGCGATACAGGTGACCGTGGGAACCCCGGGCTCTCAGATCCGCTTTCACTTTCTAGGTCATTGTATTGAAAAGAATAACAATAGTGGGTCATCAGGTTATTCAGATCATAGTTGGGTACCTCTGGATGTTCAGCGTATATTAAAGACTGGTTTAGTGACATGTGATATTATCATATACTTGGTCATTCTTTGATTGCTAAGTCCAAATTTGTGCAATTTTGAGCAAGTCATATTATTGCAAGGACCATGTACATCTTCCCCTCTTAGTATGTTGCTGCTGCATGGAAATATTTTAGTATACTGTGCCATAGAGCAAAGATTCAAAGGCTGTCTGTGGCAAAATTGCTCGTTGTAAAAGAAGATAAAAAACAGAAGAAAAATTGCACAAAACACAAAAAAAACTGGAGGTACATGTATACTGTCCTCTGAATCTGCATGTTACACTTATCTTATGACTCAAGTAAGGGATAGATACTCCAGTAACTATTTGTGTGGAGCTATGTTTGAAAATGTTTTTACCTCCAAAATGAAATGGGGACATTAAGGCTCATGCATTTCAAATGTGCAATGAATATTTGTTGTCTTTGGTTTCTTTTTATTTTTTTTCATTACTGATAGGAGCTCTCTCTGATGCCTGTAACTTGTTCATTAGTGTTGTCTTCTCCTCCAATTTCTCTGTAGTATGTACTGACTGTATTATTTCCCCACTTGTGTACATTTATTCTTGTCTCCTAGGTATTTTGTCATTCACAGTCTTCCCACACTGAAGTTCCTCGACCACAGGCCTGTATCGGCCAAAGAGAAGGCAGAAGCTAAGAGGGTGGGGTCGTTCATGAAAGTCGCAAGACCGGAGGAAGTGGTAAGCGTTTTGTTTAGTTTGTATGTTTTTTGATTGACATTTAAAGGGACTGTACAGTATTGGTTGAGGTGAGGATTCAGCTTGCATTGTTTTGAGAAACATTCAGAAACCACTCCATGAAATGTTAAAGAGCATACAATTCTAAGGGGAATCGAAAGTTTATGTGATGAAAATTAGTTTTGAAATGACTGAGATATCTAAAAACAAGGTAAAACAAAGAGATCCTAATAAAAGTCGTGGCCTGTCAATTTAATCAGGATTGCTTTTTGGGATATCTCAGCCGTTTCAAGGCCAATTTTCATCAAATAAACG
Source organism: Diadema setosum (assembly GCA_033980235.1). Lineage (NCBI taxonomy): Eukaryota > Metazoa > Echinodermata > Echinoidea > Diadematoida > Diadematidae > Diadema > Diadema setosum. The sequence goes on from CM067061.1 coordinate 11,341,886, forward strand.
TTGAATCCTTCTTGAAATTACATGCTCTTTCATATTTCATAAGAGATTTCTCATTATCTCACCAAAAATTGTATTGTCGCCTTCCTTCTGTCTTTCTGGCTGTCTGCATATCTCATATTCTGCCTGTTATTACTGTTCTGTCTGACCATGATGTTTCTGTGCCAACACTGTGCTGTCAGGCTCTTCAGCATCTTATTGCATAGGCCCTGTACCTTCATGTCTGTCTTTGCCACATTAGTGCAAGATGTACTGTCAAAGTCTGTTCATGTCAATTCAGTGGAATTTATTTATTTCAGAAATTTCTGGAGGAATGCATTTTGCATTGACATTGCACAAAGATTCAGCTGTGTGCTTTATGTTTGAAATGATGTACTTTCATCTCATATAGTGTGTAGATATTAATTATGCAATAATAAGAAGAAATATCTTATAAGTAGACACTGAATAAGATTTTGGTAAACATTACATATTTTGAGAGTAGGGCATTTCTTTCATTATAAACTGAATGTCACTTCATTGCGCTGCATCTAAAGCTCAGATTACTTGATGCCTTGTACAGTGAACTGTATTAACGTCATTTGAATGACTGCGGAAAATAATGACAATGCAAACGTTCCGTGAAATTAATATTAAAATGTATGTGCAGGTGTAGTTTTGCCTAGCTTGTGAAATAAGAGCTGGTACCATGCTTTTGTTGAAGTAGAGGCAGAATGCATGTCTGTGAGAGTTGAAGATGATTTAGAGCTGAAATGCAAATAACCCAAGTACCTATTCTTTTTTTCTTTCAAAAGAAGTACACATATCTGTTTTTATGTGGAGGGAAATATTTTGCACCATGAAAGTATTATGTTGTAATCAAATATTAATTTCAGTTGTTGTTTTTTTTAGAAGAAGCAAACAGAAATATACAAAAACTGTTTTAAGTCTATTGTGCTTTATGGGGAGTGCATGTGTGCCTGCCTGAGACTATGTAGTTAGATGTGTAGACATGCACATGACATTACATGCTTATCATGTGTGTGTGTCGTTTATGTGTGTTCTCCTTTTTTTTTTCTGTAGAATCGAAGAGGGAAATTTTCAAGGCAGTGTTGTTATATGTCATAAAGTTCACAAATTTGATATGCAGGAGGCAGGAAATGATTGTGTTTGACTTTTCAATAATGTGTGCTGATACTGTGTACATGCATGATGTTAGAATGACAAACAGTTGTTTTGTACAAATACTGGTTGATTGTACAGGGGTGCCCAACTTCAAACAAGCCTCTCCACATGTAGAACATGATAAGCACTAAAAATAAAACAAAATAAAACATAATAAAAAGATGTACAAATCAAAGATTAACCTGTGTGTAAGCAAAGAGGACTCTGTGCTAACAGATTATATCTCTCCCGTTTATTATTTTTACACAAACAAGGTGTCTCAAAAAAAATTCTCGTAAGTTGCTGGATTCCAGGAACTGAACAATCAATTTTATTTGCTGTTCTACAAATGTTTACTCTCTCTCTGCAGTTATGTAATTTAAAAGGGGTGCATCGCGTTACAAAGAGCGATGTAAAGTCCACAGTACATTTCTGTCAGGGCCGTTACAATGATAGCTTGTCTGTCTACTCCATAATGCTTTATCAATCTTGTTTTGAGGTTTGGTCCATGAATTACCAAGACTGTTGGGAGGATTTTTTTTTTTTATAGCTTCCATTACACATATGTTTAAAATTTAGCCATGTGAAGTGGGTTTGTTTGTTGTCAGTGTTCGAATTGAACATAAATATAAACATAAAATCTCTTTTGAAAACGTGACTCCTGGTTTCTGTTCATTTTACACTAATGAAATGAATAATGAATAGCATAGAAATGGAAGCACATTTCTTAGTTTTTCAAATGTTGGTAAAGTGTGAAAATTAATGATCAAAGAATGATATTGAATTATTAAGTCATGGAAAATAAGATTGTCCTCTTCCTCTCTTCTTTTTGGTAGTCTGTTTTTATGCCTCCGCCACGAAGTGGTGCCGGAGGCATTATGTTTTCGGGTTGTCCGTCCGTCCGTCCTTCCGTCCGTCCGTCCGTCCTTCCGTCCGTCCGTCCGTCCGTCCTTCCGTCCGTCCGTCCGTAATGAATTTTGTGGACAAGGTAACTATCGAAACCTGTTGAGGTATCCTAATGAAACTTGGCATGTATGTGTATTAGGGGGTGAAGTTGTGCCTATCAACTTTTGGGTGCACATGCTCAAGGTCAAAGGTCAAAAGGTCAAGGTCAAATACATAAAATTTCACTATTTCCGCCATATCTATTGAATGCCTGAAGATATTTTCTTGAAACTTAGTGTATACATGTATTACCCAATTAAGATTCTCTGGTGAAAGTTTGGGTCATGAGGTCAAAGGTCAAAGGTCAAAAGGTCAGGGTCAAATACATAAAATTTCACTATTTCTACCATATCTATTGAATGCCTGAAGAGATTTTGTTGAACCTTAGTGTATACATGTATTACCCAATTAAGATTCTCTGGTGAAAGTTTGGGTCATGAGGTCAAAGGTCAAAGGTCAAAAGGTCAAGTTGAAATATTAAAACTTCTTTTTTTTTCTCCATACCTTGGAAAATTGTTCAAGGTATCTTCATGGAACATAGTATATACATATACTGACTGGAAGTGATTATCTAGAGAATGTAGGTTTCATGGGGTCAAAGATCAGGGGTCAAAGGTCAAGTGCAACACTTCAAAATTTTACTAAAATTTTACTATTTCCCTCCTTTCATGCAATGCCAGCAGGGTTGTTTTTTTTACACTTGGTTTATGCATACATGTGTAACCTAATAGAAATTCTCTGGAAAGTTTTTTTTTTTCTTCTTTGTTTGCCTCAAAGGTTGAAAGGTCAAAGATCAAGTGAAAGTGCTGAACTAACTTTTTCCTCCATATCTTGGAAGTGGCTCAAGTTATCTTGAAACTTAGTACATATTATGCATGTTCTACCTGAAAGTGATTATCTTATGAATTTTAGGGTCAAGGGCCAGATGAAAATGGTAACAATTTACTATTCAGTTCAGAAATTGCACTTTTTCTCCACACCTGTACCTTGAAAATTACTCAATGCCTAAATGTATGAATGGGTCAAAGTCGAGTTAAAGTCCTTAAATCCCTAGATACATGCTCTCCTATTCATCCAATTAAACCTAGGTCAAGGAAGGTGAACATTCAACACATTTGTGACAAACTTGTCATTTCAATATATTGCCAATTTTGTGAAAATGTAATCACACATTGTCCACATGTACTATCTAGACCTATTGGGAAAATCATGCATTATGGCGGAGGCATACCAGTCGCCAAAGCGACATTTCTAGTCTGATTCTGTTTTCCTCTCTTTTGTGTTTCTCTCTTTTTTCATCAAGATGATCATGAACAATGATATTTGTGTATAAATGTACATATTTATGTATTTTCATGTTGATATGTTATGCAGAAAATTTAAATAATTAGTTAGTTGTCCTCTCACTTCATGTGAGCAAAATATTTTCATTCATTGTGGATACCAAGAGCATCCAAGTGCTAAACGTGGATGAAATGGACCCATGACATGCTTTGCAAAGATAGGTCTTTCTCCTTGACCACTGAAACAAATGTGACCGTGCACCTCAAAACGAACATAAAGTCGCACACACTGATTTTGCGTGAGGACTGAAAATAAGTGAAATGGGTCAACCTAGCCGAACTTGACTTTTTCATATTTTCTGAAAGAGCGGGTCTTCTTTTACATTATGCTAAAATTTGGTATCATAAAACGGGCAGGAAAGTGTGTTTTTTGGCAGTTTATCTCGAACATTTTTGGTAGAATAGTGTGATTATATGTGTCTTTAGAATCCCCTTTTCATTTCTGAAAAACCTTGTCCACACTCTTCATTTTCAACTCTAATAACTTTTAAAAGGATAGTGCTACTGCTTTGAAAGTTGGCATTAATTATGGACAGAATGTGTTAATGAGGCATGCTAAATTTCACTTTAATCTGGTAATCCCTTCATTGTAGGTACTCTGGTAGTTTATTTCCTGTTTTTTGTCCCATTCATCGCACAGCCAGTACGGTTTGGTAAAGATTAACCACTTGAATAGACACTGTACTTCAGAGCCTCTTTTCTCAGTTCACACTTTTCCTGATCTTGTGCTTTCTTTCCAATATTTAGATAGGTTAGGAGAGTCCATTTGATTTGAGTTATACATCATTTTAAAGCTTAAATTCTGCTCTTTGAGAATATGGTCTTAACTAAAAATTCATGGCTGGCGACTTTTTGTTCGTTTTGAGGTGCAGAGTCACAAATTGAATTTGGTTTTCTGCAAGATGTAGGTAACAACTTATAGTTTCATACCCTGAAATAGCATTTACATTGTTTGATTATTTTGAAAATTATCAGCGTGCAAAGTCCGTTTGTAATTTTTTTTGTGGGGATATAATACAAATACGATATTTTATGTAGTACCCAAATTTGATAACGTGGTATGGGATCGAAAATCTTGTATATGTTTATGTACAATAAGGCACTGCATCATTTATGTTGTCCGAAATTAAAGGGGACTGCAGGGCTGAAGAAGACTTTGTTTATTTGCTTAAATTGCTTTCAAAACACATGCCAATGAAATCTATTGTATGGCTATGATTTCTGTGAAAAACAAACAAACAAAAAGCAAGATATGCTTGGTAGCCTGTGTGGAATTCATTGGGTATATAAATTCTTTGTGTGACTTTTGTTTGTCCGCTTTAACAATGCATTTGGTGCTGGGTCCTTTGTATTGATAATAGACCATTTTGTAATTCCACTTTGTGCATGAGCAGAAAAAGGTCATTTGTACCAACAGGTATTTTGGTTTATTAATTCACTGAGATAAGCATATGTGATGTGATGATTATTCATGTGATCCTTATCTAAATAGTGCTTGCCAGCACATCCACCTGACAGCAAGCCTGGTATTTGGCAATATCAAAAGAAAAGGGTTGTTATTGCATTCAATACAAAACAATGAATTAGATGCTTGCTAAAGTGCCAACTGACAGACTATTCTGGTCACCTGGTCTAAACAGAAGTTCATACTTTGTTTGAACACGAATTCCATAAATTGTTATTTCGGGCAGCTAATGCATTATACCGCTTTGAAAACGAGTGAAGTGCCTAACCAACTGAGACGAAAGAAAGGTCATTTGTACCGAGGTGTACATGAGCTAATTATGAACTGGCTTATTGTAAAGCGTTGGCTGCACACATGCATGTATAGTGGGTACTCAGTAGCTATAGCAGGACTCAACGCCAACTTTTTTCCCCATTAGCCTGTCCGGGCCACCACGACCAAAGAATGCACTGAAGTTGTCCTTTTGTGGAGTCTGTAGTGAACTTTAGAGTGAAATAATTGTGATATTTGTTTAAGAGTCTATCATATATAGCAAACACAAAGTTTTTACCCAGTGGTGTTCATTAGTTAGATGTTGATCGTGTAAGAGAGATGAATTCAATGACATCATACCTAGTTAAAATTAGGGTATCGAAACGCTCAATTTACCTTAGCCTGCGTTAAGGTAGCAGTATTAGAAAATGTGTTTATGATTGTAACAATAATTCTTGAATATGTCTTGAATGATTTGGTGTGATGATTTACTTCAGACCAATCCTGAAAGAAAAAACAAACAAACAAACAAACAAAATACCTGCAAGTGTTATGAATAATTCATTAATGACTAATTACAGACTTCTAGGATACCAGTGCTTGTAATAAGGGCCCATGTATACTTTGTAAATATGCAGTCATGCATACATACATAACAATACATGTTCATACTTACATTCATGTTCATTCATGCACGTTTATTCATACATATATCTGTACATACATATTATGTATGCACTGTATACATATATGTATATGTACATGCATATAACATGTACATTCGTATGCTCATACATGCATAAGAACAGTCATGATAAAATATGCTTACAATGAAGAGTAGTGTTTTAGATGAAGCTTCAGAGAATATAAGAAAATATGGCTGCATGTGTTGAGCCCTGGTCAGCATCACTCGACCTCTGTCTCACTCGTTTTTTGCTTGCTCAACTGATTACTGGTCGATGGGTCTTTATCAAGATTGTGCAACCTTTATACATGAATCTTCCTAAATAGTTGCATGAGCAGGTCTGTCCTTTGCTTTGTGGAATAGCAACACACACCTGCTGACATGTAAACAACGAAAGACAGAATACTGAGTGTCCATGTGAGCATTAGTTATGGCAGGGCTCGACACTAACGGTGGCCCGGTGGCCCGGGGCCACCAAAATTGAAAGTCGGGCCACCAAATTTCAAAAAAGGGCAAATTTGGTGGCCCGCCTCGGGCCACCAAAATTTTTTGAAAAGTACGTCAATCAATTCGTAACTTTTTGCGCCGGAAATTAGCAGTTATGTGTATATTTGTTTGAAGGATGGATGAAAAGGACTGAATGAGTGCCTGAGAGTGAGTGTTGCGAGTTTGTTGAGGTTTATTTATGAGTAGATGTATGTCCAACTTCCAATTCTTACTATGACTGGATAAAACTTAGATATTTGACTCATTAAAAAAAAAGGACTTTTAATGTTTTTTATTGTTTTTTTTTTTCGGGGCCACCAAATTTTTCTCTCGGGCCACCCAAAATGTGAAATTGAGGATTTTGGTGGCCCCATCGGACCACCAAACAAAAAAGTTAGTGTCGAGCCCTGGTTATGGTAAATGAAACTTAACTGCTCTGTATCTAGCTCACCCTGATTGTGTATGCATGAATATGTCTATATTTGCTTCTGGTTGTGTGTTAGTCGAGTGTGTGCCATGCATATAATGTGCATATATATCTGGAGTCATTCATCTTTGTTTGTAGGGAGTATTTGTGTGTCTTATTAAGAATTTGAAGCCTGAATTTAGTATGAAGGCATCTATTATATATTGTTACATGCAATTTGAATGCACAAGTCATGCACATGCAATAAGTGTGTTGCTTGTATCAGTGCTTTTTGTTTATTCAGTTCAAAAGGATTCATTACTTTGACAGTGATAGGTTACAGTTGTTTTGTTTTGTTTTAATTCTCTCTACACCACAGGAAGATGCTGAAGATGCACTGGCACACAGTTCAGATGTGTACACGCCCCTCCCCAGTTCTGCCCCACGGTTTGGGGGAGACCCCCAAGGTAAGCCAGTAGCTTCATCCCTCAATCTAGCACTCATTGCATTGTCTTACATCATAGGCAAGACTAATAATGCAGTGGTTCATGTGATGGGCTGGATTTTCAACGGTAGTCAAGGTTGTGGATATCGCATTCTCACTGAAAGTTGAGACAGCACCAAGAGATCCAAATGGCAACAGGTCATCTGCCCCTTGTACATCCATCTTAACATATCTGCTGGAATTCTATTTTCTTTGCTTTTTAATATTCTCATTTATCTTCACAAATTTTAAATTTTACTCTCAAAACTTGTGGATTCTTTTTTGTAATGTGTGATGAAGTAACTTTGCACCCATTACCCCTGGGCCTCATGCCATAAAAATTTGATATGATAGCAACTCTTGTTGTCCCCGCCGAACGAGTTCGAGCAGGGGACTATGAAACGGGCTCCGTACGTGTGTGTGTCCGTGTGTGATCAAAATGTTCAATTTGCTACTTCTCTGTCATTTATGAGCCAATTTTGATTCTGTTTCCTTTATATGATAGCACTACATGTACATGGGAGCTTTAAAACTTCTACACAGAATTTCAGTTGTGACCTTTGACCTTGACCTTTGACCTATATTGTACATTTTGCTACAAAATGCTACTTCTTCGCCATTTCTAACCCGATTTCGATTCCGTTTGCTTTATGTGATCGCACTAGGTGAGGGCTTCAAAACTTCTACACAGAATTTTGACCTTTGACTTCTTTGACCTTTGACCTTGATTTTTGACCTATATTGTACATTTTGCTACAAAATGCTACTCCTTCGCCATTTCTAACCCGATTTCGATTCCGTTTGCTTTATATGATGGCACTAGTTGAGGGCTTCAAAACTTCTACACAGAATTTTGACCTTTGACTTCTTTGACCTTTGACCTTGATTTTTGACCTGTATTGTGCATTTTGCTACAAAATGCTACTCCTTCGCCATTTCTAACCTGATTTTGATTCCGTTTGCTTTATGTGATAGCACTAGGTGAGGGCTTCAAAACTTCTACACAGAATTTTGACCTTTGTCTTCTTTGACCTTTGACCTTGATTTTTGACCTATATTGTACATTGGCTACAAAATGCTACTCCTTTGCCATTTCTAACCCAATTTCGATTCCATTTGCTTTATGTGATGGCACTAGGTGAGGGCTTCAAAACTTCTACACAGAATTTTGACCTTTGACTTCTTTGACCTTTGACCTTGATTTTTTACCTATATTGCACATTTTGTTACAAAATGCTACTTCCGGCGGGGACATATATTACGCATCGCGTAATTTCTACTTTTCCTTGTTAGAATAGCAATTGTCATCATGGTAATGACAAGAATCAAGCTTCCTGATTAGCTGTTGCTGTGAGAAGTTGCCATTCCAGCAAGAGTTGCTATTCTAACATCTTTTATGAAATGGGGCCCTGTAGTGACCAAACTTGAATCAGAGATGTGCTTAAATGATCTTCACATCATGGTGCTGTCCAAGGTCACATGCTGAGGTCAAAGTTCATTGAAGCCCACATGTTCAAGTTTACCTGCCAGCCTCTCTTGTTACATACCCTGAATTCTCCAAAGTAGGCAGGACTTAATCTGGCAACAGCCTTGTTAATTTCAGTCTGATTTGTAATCAAGCTGGTGGAAAGATAAAACAAAAAGTGATGAAACCTCGCATAGCAATGAATGAATGCTTTGTTTACATCTTTAGCTATCTACTCAATTTTCTCCATTGTCCTATTATCACAACAAAGTTTTATGGTGAGCGATCTTTTGCCCATGCTGCTCCCACACTGTGGAACGCTGTTCCGTGTTATCTAAAAGAAGCTCCCACAGTGTTAAAGTTTAAAACTGCTCTCAAGACATTTCTGTTCAAAAAGTATTATGAATGAGTTTGGTTCTGCATTTATGGTACACATATTGTACACTGCATTTCTTCTTTCTACTTCATCCCTCTCCTTAAAGCGCATAGAGACACCACGGTAGTGATATGTGCTATATAAGCACTGTGTTATATATATATATATATATATATATATATATACTCATGATGTTTTCTCCCTCTCACACTCGTGTCGTCTTCTAGGGACGTATGGACGGTGCAAATATGTGTATTACGGCCGCCATTCGGAGGGAAACAGGTTCATCCGAAACAACGACCTCTGAATTCAAGTCTCACCATGTCACAGCCAACCAAAGGAGAGCATCCCCCTGTAGTCATGTCCCCCTTCTTGTGGCATCTGACAGCTGTTGGGATGAACATTCCTAACATCAAGGTCATGCTATTCAATCATCCCACCCCACCCAAGTTTGTATCTACAAAGTGGCGGTATCGAAATAGAAAAATCATGTGATCATTGACTGACCAATGCCTCCGTAGTCGATCTGTCTAGCTTTGTTTGCATATTTCGTATGTTGATCTTGAAAGTTTTTTTTTTTTTTTTTTTTTTTTCCCACTGGCTATGTCTACATCACTAGATGCTTTTGGGGACACCCTTTATCACCATGTTGTGACCTCGGCATGAGTCCACTTCACAAAGAGCCGTCTGGCACTGATGGATACATGCCCTATATGTCAGGACATTATCTATATAAATAATGACATTGAGTTCGGTTTTCGTTTCACAATAGAACAAAAAGAGTGAAACTATCTCATCTGGCAATCATGATGCAATAACACGTGCACCGATAACTGTCTATAATTATCTGTAGAATGGCCATGAATCATTGCTTAAAATTGGTCCACTATCTCTGTTGACAGCATACCAACTGGGATGGTGTGAAAGGTATGCACACGCCTACGTAATGAGCGAATTTGACCGTGAAAGAAGCCTAGTGTAAGTGCTCCCCAAGTATGAGAGGGGGGATATGTACAATTGTTGGGGCGCGAATCGGAGTTGAAATGCAGACAGCATGCAGTGTGTTTCATATTTTCATGAATGTTTGAATTCGTGGACAGAATTTTTCTGGAACCAACCAAAAATACCATTCTATCCAAGTATTCAATTTTTTTTTTTAATGTCATTCATTTCAGTACCCATGAGGATGTACCATTGTCTATCTCAAAGTTTTAGAGACAGTTTTTGTGGTAATGTGTTTGCTGATTATGTGTTTATCAGTAATGTGTTTGCTGATTATGTACCAGCTGTATGATATTCATTTCCATATCATTATGAGATACATAGCTTCCTCATAGGTCAATTTGAAAGGTCAGTGAAATTATGCAGCTGATGAATAAAATGAAATAGTTTGATTCCTGCTCATGAGTTAAATTGTTACATTGTAAAGAGAAAGCAAAACTACTCTAGAAGAAGAAAGTGACCGATCTGAGGATAGCAATAACTATTTTAATGACACATGGAATTTTAAAAGATTTGAAATGCCATGGTGTTTGGAAGTATATGTGTGCCAACTCCTGCATGCTTGGAGAGAGAAACCAATTGTTATGCCTCCGCCAACGAAGTGGCCGGAGGCATTATGTTTTCGGGTCGTCCGTCCGTCCGTCCCGTTTTGTTTTTGTCGATATCTCAAGAACCGTGTGGTGGTTTTACATCAAACTTGGTATGAGGGTATATCCTTGGGGGATAATACTTTGTGTGGATTTTAGGGTCACGGGGTCAGAGGTCAAAGGTCACAGGTTATTTTTTGAAAAAAAGGTTGAAATTTCATGTTTTTCTCCATATCTCGCAAATGGTTCAAGGTATCTTCATGGAACTTAGTATATATGCATGTACCAATGGGCAGTGATTATCTAGGGAAGTTGGGGGTCATGGGTCAAAGGTCAAGGGGTCAAAGGTCAAGGTCAACTCCTCAAAATATCACTGCTTTCCTTATATTTATGCAATGCCTGAAGGAGTTTTTTTTAACTTGATGTATGCATGTATAACCCAATATATATTCAGTGGGAAGTTTCTTGCCAAAAGGTCAAAAGGTCAAGTGAAAGTGCTAAATTGCACTTCTTCCTCTATATCTCAAAAGTAACTCAAGGTATTATCATGAAACTTACATATTTATGCATGTTCTACCTAACAGTGATTCTCTTTGGAACTGTGAGGTCAAAGGTCAAAGGCCAGGTTTAGATAATACTATTTTACCATTTGATACTGAAATTATACTTTTTCTCAATACCTTGAAAATTACACAATGCATAAACTTATAAAAGGGTCAAAAGTCAAGTAAAAATCATCAGTTCCCCCAAATACCTGCACTGTGACGTTTTAATCATTCATCCAATTAAACCTATTTCTAGGAAAGTGAACATTCAGCACATCTGTGGCAAACCTGTCATTTTAATATTTTGCCAATTGTGTGAAACTTTCATTACACATTGTCAAGACATTGTACTATAGTCCTATTAGGAGAACCATGCATTATGGCGGAGGCATACACCAGTCGCCGTAGCGACATTTCTAGTTTAAATTCTAGATCAAGCATGCTCCTATATCATGTGCCATGATGCTTTGAGAAGAACAAGAATTTATCTTGCAAGATTTGTTTGAAGTGAATACTTAAAGACTTATTTCAATTGTCTGTGTAGTAAGGCCACAGAGATCCAATAGTATTTATTTTCCCAAGTCACTTGTGTACATATGACGTAATTATGTAGTGAACATATTTTCTTCAAAGTCACAACTTTGCATATGGTACTGCGCATTTCATTGCCAGATAGAACAAAGTATTGAAGTGTTTAAGAAAAGATATGCTGAAGAATAACAACCAAAACAACAGCACTCAATGGTATAGACACTGTTCATGAAGTCAGAAATACACTTTCAACTGAAAGAATATACTGTAAAAACACGATATATTCGCGGCATGAAATTTTCACGAATTGGAGCCGACGGCCTTTTTCGCGGCGTGAAATTTTCGCCAATTGCCACTGGCATTCAATGCGTATAATGTAGGTAAGAACTTTTGCGTGCATTTTAATTTTGCAAATCTTGGCTCTTGCGAAATTAAATTAAAATGCACGCGAACATTCCTCGTTTTACAGTATGGTGTATGTAATTATTCCAGCCTGTTTTGTCTATGTTTATGTGAATTCTGGTCCACTGAATGATCACTGGTGTCGTAAATCACTGAAGCAAGATTTATTATGCTATCTCGAAGGTTAACCCATCCCCTACCAGCCTCTGAAACGTTCAGAGATCTTGCACCTAGCACCCACCGGATTTTCGTAGGGGATGTGCCAAGCTGCGTTTCTTCTTTGTTTGGTGGCTGGGACTCTCTGGTTGTTGTAGTTGTTCATTTTCCATCTGTGAAGATGGCTGGATAGCCCATATTCAGCTACACTAAGCTGGTCTTCCATGGGGTCCAGTTGGATGTGGGGTGGGACCACTTCACCGGGTTAGACACCCTGCTCTTTGCGATGAATGAATGAAGCGGGATCTTTTACGTGCATGAGCTGTGACTCTCTCATACACGGAACCTCCATTTTAACCCGTTGGTTAACCGGTTGGTTAACCCGTTGAAGACTAGTCAGGAGTATACTCCGGCAGGTGTCAATCAGAAACTTGTGTTATATAGCAAAAGCAGCTCATCCTCAGTGGGTTAAAGGAAGCAGTCAGTGTGTTTGCGTCGTGCAGGTCAGGTGCAACTGCATGGAAAGAAGGTGGGAGAACTTGCAAAGAAGGACTACTGTTTCAGTAAAAGATCAAAAGCAGTTGTGAAACCGGAATATTTTGACACTTGTCACATCAGGGATGCAAATTTCAAATATATATCCACTCAAATTTGTTGTTTATCATCATTAACCATTTCTCTCTTTTCTTTTCTTTTTTTTTTTGTTTGGATGAAAGAGGAGGGGAGTCATAATTAATTATAGAACAATATCTAGCATGCATATATGTGAAATTTAAGAGAGAGAGAAAGAAAAAAAAAAGGAATATAAGGATCACTGTCACCTTTTCCTTATTTTAGTCTTAATTCTTTCGATATAACCCCAAACATGCACAATTTCAACAGAGGTTGTTGATGCAAGATGCTTTCTCGCAGCATGGTAAGTTCTATGAAAATTACTTTTTTGTTTCCCACAGCTCGAATAAAATTTAAAGATATTTCTCATTTACTCTCATAGGCCTAGACTTAACCGACTAAAATGCCCATATAAAATCTTTAAGATTTGCATGTTGGGAGATAGTTTCATTAAAAAGATACTTCAAAACTAATTCTTTATACTAGATAATTATAATGATGATGATAATAATGACAATAAGAATAATAATGCTAACAATAGTGATAGTTTATTGTTATATAGCCGATATCACATTATTAAAGAATGCTTAAGGTACTGTAAAGAAAATAAGCAAACAAAGGACATTTGATGAAAAAAAACAACAACAACCATAATTGGTACAGTGAGACCTAGAGAGTTAGTAAAGGGGGGTGGGAACATTTCACTGTAAAAGTAAATATGTTTTTAGCATTTTCTGAAAGAATATATTGCATTAGCATGTTTGATATCTTCAGGGAGACCATTTCATCATATTGTTCCACTGCTGCCACTGTGTAAGCTCGTGATCCACAGAATTTTGTGATGGTCGAGGGTGGAACTAAGAGAGATTTGGACTTGGAACGAAGATTTCTAGCTGGTTGATATTTTTTGTATAAGCTCTTGGAAATATGTTCGGCTATAAGACCTTGCCAGCAGCGAGGGTTAACATTGCAGTTTAAATGCTGGTGACAATGGTTTCACTAGTTGAAATGTTGCTCAAAGTCAGTGTGATTTTTGTGTGCCTAGTCAACCAATGCCTCTTGCTAGGTCATGTTTACCTTTGCTCCGGTGTCGTAAATCGTGTCATATTTATGACCTTGTTTAAAAAAAATTGGGGGAACTTTGGCCCTGTACTTAACTTTTTGTATGCATGTAGCATGTATGTATTGATCATTATCGGAGGAAGTCTGTCCAAGAAGCACATGACAGTGTCGTAATAATCTTTGTGTTATATGACAACAAATGACGATGTGTGTCTGGGCAAATTTTTTTGACACGTTGTGCGCAGGGGAAGTTTGAGGTCTTTCCTCCTGTGTGGGTTGTTTTGTATCATTCTCATGGGACATAACTGTGCAGCAACTATAACTGTTTGAACCTGTATTAACTGATTTCATAGCATTTAGCCGAGACTTTGGTGGAGGCAACTAAAAAACGTCAGAATATGTAATGTGAAAGAAAACTCTCGCATTATGTCGTCAGTACTCTGAAATTATTGCCAGATGAAGTTCTAGTTTCATAAGAATGTCGTCAGAGGTGCTTTTTTCACGCCTTATTTGCCTTCGACGGTTTTGAGTTAAATTTCATGGATTATTTTTTTTCCGCTCATTTTCATTGGTATTCTCTGCTGAGACATGTCAACACTAGGGTGGTTGTATACCGGCCGCTATCATTTAAGCCAAAATTCAATTGATTCAAAACTTCGTCTAACTTTTTATCAACAAAATGTCGTTTTCAAACTGCGTATGCATATCAACAAAAGATGCACCGTTTAATGTACGTCGTCAACTTCCGATTATTGAGGTTGGTCAAAACGTAATGAGGACCTTAAACATTACAGTTTGTCATCACATGTTTCACGGCTCTGTATACTTAACCACATGTGCAGTGGTGAAATTCTTTGCGAGGATACCTGTGATTTCGAGCAATCGGCAACATCGTCCAGCAATTCTCATTTAGGCTGTGCAGCTGTACCCAATGATTTCTAGAAAGAATTGCTACCCTTGGAATAAGAAAACCATGTACGACTCGTGCACGGCTGGCGGCTTTATAGTACATCTGATCTGGCAAGGCCCTATGATTTTAGCTTCCCTAGAAATTCGTTCCTTCGACTTGCAGCCTGTGCGGGGCTTCCTTCCAGGAAGTTCCTGGAAAGAGGCGCCGCACTTGCTGGATGTGGTCAGATTTGTACATTTCACCTAGCAGATTGTATTACGATCTAGCTACTAGTATACTAGGGGGATGGTTCAATCGCGTGTAGTTGGTGTATAAGAGTCTATCCATTGCTAGCCGGGATCAAACCTATTTCATGACACATGAGACGCTGAATTAAAAAGCAGCGTTTGATCTCAACTAGGAGAATGATTTTAAAAGAAAACCAACGAACAATCTGAACAAACTCACATGTCTGTACTAGCAAAACTTGCTGATTTGATTCATGTTTAATCTTTTCATGTAGATAATGCTCTTTGCGCATGCCTGTCTCTGTGTGTGAGTTTCATATAATTCAGTATGTACATGTGTGTTCGAGTGTATGCATATTTAATTCTGACAACTTTGCCATAACTACTACCTGTCTCACCTGCTATGCTTGAATGGTCGCTAAAGATTGTCTCTTGTCTCAATCGGTAGAATGCGTGCTGTATAAAATGGTTGTTGTTACGTCAGGTACGGTCACGGCATTATACGCGAGACAATTAAAGGAGACCTCCGTATGATTTTCAAATTTTTACATTTGAACATTATATAAATTAGTTATACTGGGTACAGAGTTTGAGGATTTATAATGATTGGGATGAAAAATAAGAATGTTTTCGAAGTTTATAACAAATTGCAATGAACAAGGATGATGACATGGCAGCCTCACCATAAGAATGCATGAGATGTGGCTCAAGGGAGCAGCACAAAAGAAGAAGGCATGCATAGATTACACACAGGTGAGCTTGCAAGCATGCGGTATTGTAATGGAATGACACTGCTACATTTCTGAGATATGTGAGGCTCCTATGTCATCATCTGTGTTCAGTGTAATTTGTTTAAGGTTTTTGAAAGTACTGTTTCTCTGCTCAAGAACCACAATAAATTCTACAAATCTATACATGAAGCTGTTGATTTATGTACTACATGATGTGAAATTATGAAAATCGTCCGGAATGCCCCTTTAATGCACCTCCCATGTAGATTATTGCAGCTAAGGCGTAACATTCTTATTATGCTTTTAAAAGTGTAATGATACCGCGATGAATTGTTGCTATGGTAACTGTAATAATAAAAAGCATACGATTGCAGTTATCAGTGTCACATCACAATTCATTGATCATTGAGCTGGAGTAAGCATTGTCATGAAGAGTAATGAATATATGATCAGAAAAGCAGTTTTCTTCGAACTGAGTAAGACCGCCCTGTGTTTTTTCGAAGGTGAATAGGCCTACGTAAGCGAAAATGCGTAAATGAAGTAAATGAATCAGAGGTGCTCATGAAGCCACAAACGATGTGGGAATTGCAATTAAATAATAGCGTATCAGTCTCAATGCTCTGTGAAGATTCAATACTGATTAGATTCAGGTGAGATGTGATGAGAGTCAGCTGTGCACACCAGTTGGTATGCAGCCATTGCGAGGTATGCAAAACGTGTAACATGCACGTCAGGATGCGCTTCCTTTGGTGCGAAAAAAAAAACCACGACCAACCAACCAACCAAACAAACAAACAAACAAACAAAAAAGACACTTTTATCATCATTTTTTCCTCAGCATTGTTCGGGATGACAAATTACCAAACTGAACCCAGCTCATGATGTCTTGAAACATCTGTTTATACAACCAAGCCGGTGTATAAAGGCCTATTGGTGGGTGCCTCCTGTGGTTTATGCAAACTTGAGTCTTTTTTCATGTCTTCATTTTGGGGTAGGCCTCATAGGGGAGTACAATACAGACATCCACTCACACGCATACACGCGCACACGTAATAAAACCGAATTCAAAACTGAAGTTCAAAACCGAGTTTATTTGATTTTTCAAACATGGTAAGTGCATTGAGAGGCATGTAGCTAAAACATGGCAAAGGACACAAAATTGTTAGTTATTTCTGGGACAAACTTATTGCTAGTCATGTGACCTGCGTTGATTTTTTTTTCTTGTTTTTAAGGGGCGTTAGGTCCCTGATGTTAAACTGATGATGCCACACTTAATACAACTTTTAAATGATATATAGTATACATCTACTTTGACAGTATACTATGATATTTGCACCTGTAATTGCATAATATACGTTTTTTATTTTATCAATTATTTCAAAAGCTTTTAATCGACTGGAAATCACTTTTTAGTTGTAAAGCCTTTACTTAATGAACTACGTTTCAGTTTCACTTATATTTAAATTAAGAAAACTCAAGCGAATATGATTGTTAAAGGTTCATAGAATCAGATGTAAAATTGCATTGTGAAAGTTTCATAAAATCAAATGTAAAAAAAAAAAAGTCTCAAAGACGCAGGTGCTGGTGAGGTAAGCGTTGAGGTAATGACGTTTCATTACTATGTAATTATGCATCACTCCTAGAATCCACTGTCGGAGACGACATGTTTATTTGTTGATTAGAAGATGTTGTTTTGTTGTCTGTCATTTTCACTATGTATTTATTTTAGATGATATATCACTTCCGTCTGTTCCTATTTGATTAGTCTACCTGTTGCTTTCAGTGCTCAGCCCTGGCGATGATTGGCTGTTGTACTGGACATGTCACACGTTAATTTCTAAAGGCATGATTCTGATTGGCTGGTAGCCGCATATCAAGCGCATGAGGCGCAATTTCCGGGACTCTAATCCTTTTCTTCGCCATTGTGGAATAAAATAGAAGTGTTCCTTGGATATTTCACAATCACTCAGCTGTCTGTTCCTGCAGATATACACTGTACATGTATAGATATTATCTAGTATTATATAGCTATATGTGAAACTTAATATTGTATATACTTCTGAGTAATTTGTGAAATACTGAATTATATATTTGTATACTGTTCACCAGACAATGTTATAATCACTCATTAAAATTTTAACCAATCAGAAAGAGTTTCCCTTGTCATGTCTTCAGTATTTTATTTCTCATGCTATTCCCGTGTACCATACAGTACTGTAATGTTTGGTGAAGGAGGTGAACTGCACCGACCAGCAAGAGCAACTATTCTGCCCACTCCCCTTATTTATGTATCAAAGATTTTATTTGTTCGTTTTATCATAGGGATAGTTTTGCTGTAATAATAACGACTATGGTATTGTAAAATCTAATGAACTTTGAAAGGATAATTTTGGAAGTAATGGGAACTTAACTGTTTTGTGGAGAGGGAATTAATTATATTTTGGAAAAAAAAAAGGAACAGTCTTACAAGTCATTATTTTGGAAAGTACTGACGTGAATTGTTAATATGTCGGGAAATGTATCAGTTGCGGTCCTTTTTATTGTTGATAAATACTATTTACAGTACCGATAATTATTCGATCACAAAATATGTTTTCTTTAAAGTTTTGGACGAAGTTTGTCTTCTGTAGTGTTCTTTCTACTGCTTTCAAATCTATCCCTTTGTATATTCAGGTAGTAGGAAAATTGTGCGTTATATGGGAACCTTTGAGACATGAATACCTACTTAGCGGCTCCCCCACGCTAATAGGGAGCTTTAGATTTGCGAAGCGGACGTTTAGACGATTGCATTGGCCGTTCTCTCTCTCTCTCTCTCTGCGTTGTGAATTGAGCAGACGCAAAATGGCCCAGAACCGTGACAACTCGGGCGACGCGAGAGCGATTTTGATAAGCGATTGCGCATGTGCAGGATAGGTGTTTTTTCCTCTGAATGTCCGCGCCGCGAAAATCTAAAACTCTCTAATTTACCTTTGATAAATCCATGCATTTTATTTTCCCTGACATGTACACGACGGTTATACCATAGTCACGTAATGCGCTATCGACATACCAACAAATACTTTGTCATTCACAGACGCACCTGTATAGAATTCCGAATCGATGATATCACAGTCTTTTGTTCTAGCCTGGGTTGGAACCAGGTGCAGGAATGATTAGCAACAATAGTGTGTACAGATATTCGGGCCAGGTGAAGTTGTTTTGCACCAGTTTCCATGGCGATGAATAGCTAAGACATTACACTTTGGTACTGTTATAGTCAGTGGTGAAAAGTACGAATATCAGTGGTTGCTAAACATCTGAGTTTTATCACATGGAATAGAATTAACAGTAGATCAGAATGTTTGTTTTGCATGACCAGCTTAGAATCACACGGACTACAACCACGGAGTTCGGAGGCGTGGCGTTCAGTCCTGTACGCATTATATTGTGGTATCTTCATTGAAACCAAACCAAAACCAAACCAAAAATACAGTATATAAATGTGGATTGAGTGTAAGCAGCGATATTAGTAGCACACATGAGTGAGATTTGAGGAAAATCGGGTGATTGATTCAAAAGTTATACATTTTAAAGTTTCGGTGGATAAGGAGACTGCTACACTTCATGGCGTCATTATGGACAACAGGAATTATCAAGAAAATTCATCATATTTACACTTTTCTGTCATATTAAAATGAAAGAACACTTGACATTACCTCTTTCAAAGAAAAAAGCAGGGGGAATATTATTACCCTTACTTATGTCTGTAACAAGGCGATGGATTGTGTACTTTTCTTGAAAAATTCTCCTTATATTATCTTTAAAATGATGTTTGTTCATTTCCATCAGAGAAGATGGCTGGATAGCCCATAATAGTGCTAAGCTGGTCTTCCATGGGGTCCAGTTGGATGTGAGGTGGGACCACTTCACCGGGTTAAACACCCTGCTCTTTGCGATGAATGAATGAAGCGGAATCTTTTACGTGCATGAGCTGTGACTCTCTCATACACGGGACCTCCATTTTATGTCCTATCCAAGGGACGTTATGAACTTTGTTGTCGTCTTCTTATCCAGCAATGGTGGCACTGAAACTTTAATAAATCATAACTTTTGAATCGATTGTCTGATTTTCCTCAAACTTTCACTTGAAGTGTTCTGCTAATATTGCTGCTTTCACTCGATCTCCATTGATATCGGGGCTTTGTTTTCCTTTAATCGGTTTCACTCAGATTGTTGACTTCTGATTCACACCATGATATCTACAATGAGAAAGATGAGAGCGTACAGCAAGCAGAGTTTTGTCAAAAGGAAAGATGTTCAACATATACTTCAAACTATTGGCAGGTATGTATACCACGTGACATTCTGTAGAGGACCGAAATGATGTTGTCACAGTCTTTTGTTGCTAGTACTTGTATAAGCTGAGTTGGAACCAGGTGCGCATTTAAACACTCGGGGCCAACTGGGATTGTCTGGAACCAGTTTCCATGGCGATGAATGGCTACGACATCACACTTTGGTACTCTAGATGACTTGGGTGGCGATCAAGAGGAAAACCGTTGGCATGAGGATGATGACGAAAGTGAAGAACCAGAAGAAGGCGTGGTCCAGGATGACCGCTGCCTCTTTCCAATCCTTGGAGAACTGCCGCTCTCTCTCCTTTCCCTGCTTCAGCCGCGTCAAATAGCCGAGGCTGGAGGACAGCTCTCGGATGTTGCGCTCCATTCGTATGGACATGCACGACGTGTTCTCGGGGCCCAACTCGGCCATTTCCGGTGTCGTTTCGGACTCGCTTCGTCCGCCGTCGAACCACATCTCGTCGATTATCGACACCCCTCGGGAGTTGTCGTAAGCCAGCGCCTGACTCAGGTAGTGGAGGCCCTTGTGGAAGGAAGAAGTCATGCCACTGCTGCGTGCAGACGCGCCTTTGACTGCATCTTGTTTGTTGCCGGGCGTTGTCTGTGGATGGTGTGGAGCAACATCTGCTTCTACTCGCTTCTTGCCGACCATAGGGGCGAGGAGCCGAAAGATGACGAAGTGCATGTATGGTCGCATGGGGAGGCCCGTGCTGTACTGGTAGTAGGTCCAAAGGACTATCACTGATGCGGCCACTGTCAGCGCCACGATGGACACCATCACAATGAAATATTTGCCTGAATTGACAAAAGCAGAAGAATGCGAAGTATACTAATATAGAATCCAGATCAGCATGATTCCAGATGTCTGAACATTAAATAAGAAATTACGATGGTAGATGCATCATTTTTAGCGATGAAAGTACAATGTATGAAAACCAGAAATGTCTGAGATAGACAATGAAATCTAACAATGCCGGAAATGTGAAATACAGGAGGATAATCATCGAAAAAGCGATAGACTCTCATGATGAATTTGTTACATTATTTATTTTTCAAGAAAATATTTAAATGTAACGTGGACATCGGACTATAAGCCGACATTTATTGTTACGTCACAGTCGGCCTGTAACGTGCCAAATCTGACTATGTCCTTTATTATGATATCTAAATTGCCCGGCATTTCTTAATAAATATGAAAAGACATATCGACAGCAACTTCGGTCATTTTGCCTCCCCCGCCATCCCCATCGAGTTTACTAACCGACATGATACCGACCTATGATTGGGAAGGAATCGTCCGAAGTCGCCGGGATGGTGTCGAGGACGAGCTGGTTAAAGACGATCAGGGAGAGCAGCGTGGTCACGCTCAGGGTGATCTTCTCGCCCGACTCCGGTGGCAGGTAGAATACGAGCAGGGACAAGCCGGACAGGAGGATGTGCGGGACGATGATGTTGGTGACGTAGAAGTACGGCTTTCGGCGCAGCACCAGAGTGTACGTGATGTCGGGAAATTCCTCCTCGCAGCAGCTGTACTTCATGGAGTTCCGCACGGTGTCCATGCGGAGGAGCTCCCACTCGCCGCCGGTCTGGAACTCCTGCTGCTGGCTCGACGAGACGGCGATCGACAGGTTTATCTGTATTAGTAAACACATGATACAAAAGCAGAACAAAATAATAACGATTTCAGTATCAAAAACCTTTATCGCCCCATTTCCGACTTTATCAGACTTGCACCCTTCAAAATCAGTGTTTGACTTTTTCCATCGGCCTGGTTCCCGATTTTATCAAGCGTTTTAAAACAAATACGGAGAGTGGGGGCGCGAAGAATTTAAGTCGAACTTAAAAGTTAAGATCGACTTAAAAGCACGGTATGCTGCTGGTTTCTCTTTTCAGTTTTATCTAATACTTTCATAATCCACTTCAAATTACTTTAAAACTTGACAAAAAAACACCTTTGTCCCTTGCTTTATTTCGTTAATTAATGCCTGTATGGAAAAGTCTCCGAAATTTTCATTCTTATGAAAGTTAGAATATTTTGAAGTCAAAACTTAAGTTCGACTTAAATTCTTCGTGAAACACCCAAGATTATAATATTGCTGTCACTAGACCAGTGGCAAAGCAGCCAACAAAATATCAGCTGTTGGAATTGAAATGATAATTTCCATGGCAACTACATTCAGTGCATCTTGACTGCAAACTGCGCTGCCTGTTGGTTTGTTTGTCTTTCCATTTGGTTCTAGTGGGAGGAGGTAGAGTGAATGACATTCATAGTAATTTGTTATTACATGAGCTATGCTGAAAGTCCATGAGCTGTACTTAAGTTTGCAGCGCTGGGTGTCAAACGGATATGACGTCAGGTCGACCCGGCAGTAGACGTGAACCACCCCTGGCACGTTGTACTGCACCCTCCCGTTGTGGAACACGTGCGCCTGGTACGTTTTCTCCGTGTTGTACAGCAAGGCTTCGTCCACACTGCCCGACGCCATACATGTCGAATACAACGAAAATGTTACAAAGGAAAGAAGCATCGTCAGAATAAAAGTTTAAAGTGTGTTCACTGGGAAACATGAAAATTATTATACAAATAATGAATGTTTCTGCGATGACACAGTGGACAGAACATTTCGATGAAATGATCAATTCAACTCCGCTTCGCCTCGTTGAATGGATCAATAATTTCATCTTTCTCCGAATGAAATATGTCCATTGCGCGAATGAAAAAAAAATCGTTATTTGTTTTATATGACACCTAGAAATAGATCCTTGCCATTTGATATTTTGCGCTGTCCGTCAATATGCTTGATCGCATGCACACTGACTGCAACGCAATTTACGTAAAGACGAATGAATAACGTGTTAGTAGAAGTGCAGACCAGAGTTTTGGAACATGATTGGCTTTTTTAGTACCCTTTCTTCAGAATGATTTTATTTACAAAAATCATACACACGTATTCTGAAATCACGTGTATGAATATGTTCTCTGGGTATTTCATAGATCCAGAAGTCCAAATGTTCTTAATGAAATGAAATATTTCGTCGTAATGATATTTCAACATAGCAAGCCTTTTTTTTTCAGAGTATAGTATACTGCTATCATTATGTAAATTGCCGATATTATGTATCTTATAATGGCGTATAGTAGAAAAAAAATATCGTACTTTTATATCACTGTTCAGATTTTTTTTTTAATGTTAATATGACATTACGTATCATCATTTCAAATAACAGACAATCATTACAACCAATATTCCTGCTGCTGTTTTATGTAACTCACTTCTCATACAGGAGAATATCGGGCTGCCATAATCTATCCACGAAAATGCGAACATCCTTCGTGCCGTTAAATTCTGCCGGGTCCCAGGTCAGGAACTCATCAAACCAACCCTGTCATCAAGAAATCGGAGTGAAATGAACTGTTTCAGCAAATTAATGTTAATGAACCCGAGCTTCACTTTATACTCGCCTCCCCTAGAACAAACAAGGAAGCAAACAAACACACAAACAAACAAATAACCAGAACAACAAAATGGCGACGTGCGATTGTCTGGTGTGAGCGTTTTCCCTACCTCCTCCTAACTTCACCACCATGAACCCGCAATACACTGTAACTGAGAGGCCTACGTAAGGTGTTACGTCATCTGCCGCATTATTTAAAACATATACTTTCTCTAATTTTGAGGGATAGATAAGGATGAAGGTTACTTTATTGTGGCACAAAGCTGATCGTAACTCATAAGTTTATTCATTCTCACCATTAAAAACAAAATGCCGCGTTTACAAGTAGAGATCACCCCAGGACTTTAATTGCTTCATTCCAGTTCGATTTTTTTTTTTCGGAAGAAAGCAAAATCCTACCTTCTAATTTACTAATTTTCTTTTTGATGCATACTTCACCGAGTACACGCAGGTATAAATTTTCGGTAAAAAGAAAAAGAAAAAGGGAAAACAACATCATCACACCAAATGACACTTAGAAGGGAATACACCAAAAAGCCAAAATTCAAAAATTCGAGCCCCTGTGAAAATGAATTCTTTGAATTGTCTTCCAATCCGACTAAATTTCCTGATGACGCGATGAGAAATACGTGTCTTTTGACGGAGTGACACTTTTTAGTTTCTGAGTTCCTCTGGAAGATTTCCTCGATTGGTCTGCAATCCGCGGATAATGGACAGCATGAAGTCCTGATGATTTGCAGGAAAATATTTCCTCGAATTTTTGTGTTGGCGCATATTTTGATATTTTCCCCTGGCTACGGTAATCATAATTTGAGTGTCTTTGTCACGCACAAAATGCATCGAGGCAGCCACCCTGGATAGTCTGTTTGTGTACAATACCGTGTCATCACTGTGTGCATTAATACCGCGCTCGCACACACACGTACACACACGTATACGCCCGCACTACAAAGAGTTTTTTCTCCTCAGCTCTTTGCCACATACACATACACACACACACACACACAAACACACACACACACACACACACACGCACACACACACTGTGTACATGACAAGACAATCGTATGGTGAAGAGACCAAAATATTGAAGTAGGGAATAGAAAATAAACGCGACATCTCTGTAAATACAAAAATGACGTAATACTAGAAACATAACAACATTAGAGGAGAGTAGAACTGGACTTGATTAATCGGCGATGTGGAATTTGTGTCTTGATATCAAGAATTTGACATTTTGATATCAAGAATTCATTTCTTGATATCCAGATATCGAATTCTTCATATCAAGAAGTCGAATTCTTGATATCAGGAAATGAATTCTTGATATCAAGAAATCGACTTCTTGATATCAAGAATTTAATTTCTTGATATCGAGAATTGCCATTAGTTAACAACACAAAATCTTTTCTTGATATGAAGAATTCGACTTCTTGATATCAAGAATTGAATTCTTGATATCAAGAAATGAATTCTTGATATCAAGAAATCAAATTTTTGATATCAAGAAGTCGAATTCTTGAGATCAAGAAATGATTTTGTGTTGTTAACCAATGGCAATTCTTGATATCAAGAAATGAATTCTTGATTAAAGAAATAGGATTAAAACGGTCTGCCATACGCTCGCATCCATCATGGAAGAGCGTATCCCAGAACAACGGGCAAAGTAGGTTTTTCTTTTGCCGCCTTCTGCTTTCAGAACCCAAAGAATGATTTCGCTATTTCCCAGGGAAATGCAAATACGAGAAGCCGGAATTGATCTATGGCGTTGACATCACTTATACTTAAACAAGAGCTGCATCCCCTATGCATTATTACCGTTGGATAGATATCACAAATGTTCTTCAAATAAAAATATCAAAAGAGGGGGACGATAGGGAACGAAGTGTTTCTTTCGGAGAAACTGAATAAAGAAACGACGAAAAATGCACTCGTAACGAGAAAAGCAAGAGACAAAGGAGAACTTAAACAACAATGAATATACATAACAAAAAAAAGGGGGGGAAAAACACCTCATAGAATTACGGCGAGGTGTACACAAAAATTGAGGCGGTCAATATTTAAACTGGACTCCATCCGTTTTATGCAGATAGCGAGTAATGGATTTCTGTTTACGTACTGCCTTGTTCCTAGCCCATTTCGGCGCATTGCAAATAATGAAAAGCTTCAAACGGTCTGCACGATCTAGCTAAGATGGAAATCTTTCCGGCTTTCCAGCTCATGTGGAATTTCATGTTTTCAATGACTCACTCTTATCATGTATATCATCGGCCCCTCCCCCCCCCCCCAAAAAAAAAAAGTTTGTAGCCATATAAAAGACATAAATGTGCACAACATCTCACATTAGTCAATATTCAAGCCAAACATGCAATTTGCCACGATACATCAACATGATTTTTTAGCACTAAACTTCATATTAGTGTCACATTACTGCAATTATCTTGACATACCTATGTTCACAGAGCACTAATTGAATGATGAAAGATAGATGGACGGATAAAGATATCGATGAATAATATGTATGAATAAAATAAAAATAAAAAGCTAGAAGAAGATAGAAGAGAAATCAAGAAGGCTTTTAGTCTTGACAAAACTTGGACTTTTGCAACAAATGAAAGCGTCTGTATGATACATGAAATGAAGCATTTTCACCGCTCGTCCCCATCTCCAGTGATATTACAAAATCGACAGCGGCACAGTTTTGAATGATTACCTAATTCATGACGGACGTTCACGTATTGGTGTCACCTGCGAGACAATAACATTAATGCACAGAAAAGCTATCTTTGTAGAACGTTGGTCGACGGTAACTTTACCTCACATGGAGATTTTTTTTTTCCACACGAAATTTGTAAAATTCAAGAAATATGTATGGAAGGTGTGCAAGTGAAGTCAGACAAGAGGAATAACTTATTTATGTTTTGTTGTATGTCAACCACCTGACAGTGTCAATTAATAGCTTAAACTCTTCAGGTTCAAGTTCAAAGTTCAAGTTCAACGTTCAGAGTTTCGTGTTCTTCATAAAAAGAAATTATGTTATAGGCTCGGAGGCAAGGCTATAATAGCTTCTACCTATTGAAGATGATGATAATTAGTGGTAGCACTCCAAGCATTTATGTAAAAGACGTTAACGATCAGATTATTGGATGTCTAAACGAGATGTGTATTACAACTCGATAAGCTATTGCCTGTTGTATAGAAATATATTGCAATAATGTGAGCCCACAAGCACAGGACAAAAGCTCCCTAATAAACAAGTAATATATTATACTTATTGACAATATATATCTGATTATGGTGATTTGGTCGCTATTATACGTATTGACAATATATCTCTGATTATGGTGATTTGGTCGCTATTATACTTATTGACAATATATCTTTGACTACGTTGATTTGGTCGCTTATAGTTAATCCTGTCCGATTTAACCAGCATACCGTATCACATGGGACCACAAAGTAAATAGAGACCGTCACAACGAAGCTGTTTCACTGAGGTTCGCGTTTCATGCTTGATCACGACTCAAAGATTGATGTTGTCAATATCGTGAAAGCGACAATTGGATTAGGATTAGAGCTAGATCGCATCCGACGCCGCGCATGTCACGATTTATCTATTGACTATAGGAATATTACAATCCATCTGCAAATTCCATTGTGCCTCTTTGAAAGGTCACGAAAATGTATGTATTTCTCTCTCTCAGATTTTTTTTTTTTTTTTTTTTGCGTCATCTTGTCATTTCAGCTCTGTTTATTTCTTCACAAGAAGAATGGAACTTTTCGGCAAAGACGCTGAAATTCCGCGAAATTGAAAATACAAAAGATTCATCATAAAGATGATTGCGTGTGTTTCAATGGTCTTGGGTGTTATATCATCCTGTTCTTTTCGTCTCACGCTATACAATAAAGAACCGACTGTGGTATAAGTGTTAACTTAAGGTATATATGTTTTGATGCCACTTTACTTAAAAAAAAAAAAAAAATCAATATAAACAATTTTTCTGCAATCTACTCGACTACTTCCCGCTAATATACAGTAATATATCAATAACAAAAACAACAAAACGATAGGAAATAAAAAGAATGAAGCGAAAGTAGAAATACTTTGTAGAGAAAAAAAAAGCTTTACACAGCGATATGAACAATGGATGACCAAGCAAATACACGTCACTAAATATATGAGACTTAATGGATTTAAGTTTACCGCACAATATTCCAATGTAGATGAAAACTTGACAGAAAACTATTACGTGTTATCGAAGAAAAGCGTGTTTACCTCTCTTATCCAGATGGAGATTTTCAGCTTCTGAAGAACCTCTTCCTGATCGAGTAAGCAACACAAAAGAAAAAAAAAAGAAACAAAGGGGGGGGGGGTGACGAGGTGGAACCAAGAACAATCCAGACGACCAATTAATCTCCATACTTTTCCAAATTCAAATAGAAAAATAAGTGCGCAAAACCAACCAACCAACCAAACAAACAAACAAATAAACACACTAGCCGGACTCGGACATATAGTGGTTGTGAGGACCAAGGAGCTTCCGCATTTTTGATATGAAACTGTTCTATCAGATGTCATGTTATTTTGATAACGCGTGATTCGGTTTGCAGACTAATTCCGATCTATAAAATACGCATGGTTCAGTGTATTGATTAATTTATGATACATCTGGGATTATTTTGTCCCGAGAGTTTGTTTAAAATGCGTGTCATTGCTTAGCCTGTAGGCATATAAAAATGCCAGACTCCAACTAGGTTGTGGCATTCATTATTTAGTCAGGTTTCTCCCCTTTCCCTCTGTCCTCATTGGAGATCATACTGAGACGAGCGAGTGAGAAATACTTAGTGCACTTTCAGAGGTGTATTTTCGCAGCATGACATGTTTAAAAACTGAGAGACTATCATAAACCTCAAAGTCCTAATAGACCTTAATAATAAAGATAACTTATAGTAGACAAAATTAGACATGTTATGCGCTGTTTTGCATAGTTTAGAAAGTTGTCAAAATGGGAGCAACGTTGCTGTACCTTCTAGGGAACAATAGACCTTTATAATGTACGGAATCTTCAGTTGATAAAGAGTTAGATGAAAAGCTGTCAGAAATACTACTCATATACAGGTGGTGTATAACGTGGAAAGTTATTAGACCACTCTACTCACGTACTGAAAGTGGAAAAATCTCATTATGATTTTATAACTGGCCTGACACTAATTCACCTGACATCTGCAAAAATGACCCAATATTGAAGTTATGAAGCGGGTCATGCAAAATGCTGTTCCAACAAGAAAAAGTGGTAGTAATCAGTAAAACTAATTAGAATTCTCCAAAAGTTCGTAATACAGAAACAATATTTAGATAAAATAATTGCGCTACAGAGCTTGAAAATATTTAAAAGAAAACAATCTAAAAAAATATCCGCCTTTACAAAGTTGAAGACGCAAACTCTTTAAGAATTCTCAACCCACGAAGCTGATGACTCAGAAAGCTGTAACAGTGATACTCCACTCACAAAGCTTATGATGTGGAACGGCACAATCTCATGAAACACTTGGACAGGTAGGCTCTCGTTCACCACCGGTCGGTTGTCCCGATTGTAGCCCCGAAGTATGTGGTTGAGGATGGACCGGGTGTCACCGCTTACCCCTCTGAAGTAGACGAAAGCTTGGAGATGAAAAAAAAAAAACCCACACAAGTAGGCCCTTTAATAATCTGTGATCTCACACTACAACAAATCAAAACGGACATCTTCACAGTGTTCAATGTGACCAGCTACGTCTATCATATTGGTGCGTATAGAGTACTTTTAGAGAACTTTGTACTCCTGGCCGGCTTTCTTTTTGTTTTTGAGCATTACCACCGGTATTTTATGTTTTCCCCTACAGTAGTTCTACATCTTCAGCTGATGGCAAGCGTGTGTGTGTGTATGTGTGTGTTTTCTTTCTATTTTACTTGTATTTTCCCCTGGTTTCATCCTCACTATATCAGCCTTTTATAAGCTATTGTATACCTTTTCATAAGAGATTTTGTAAATGGTGTCGTATTTAACAAAAGTCGTTGCACTAAGTCAGGGGTCCTACCTCCGTCACCGGTTCTACTTGTAACCCCTGTAAGTGGTGTGTTATGCAGCGAGGTCGAGATATTCATGAGTGGTAGATATATTGTCTTAGCCGTGCACTATTCGATCTTTTAACAGAAATTACTAAGCTTTCAACATAAGTATTCACCCATCTATATAGAACAACCCCCTCCCAAATCAGTATGTGACAGGGTATATAGAATCAGATGCACGGAGAAAAAATGTGGAGGTATATGTAGCTATCATGCGCACATGTAATATGCACTGAACGTAAAAAATTATTTTGCATACTTTGAGAGACTGTTTCGTTATAATTTCAAATGTCCTTGAGCATAAAGTTCTAAGATCTCACCTGTAAACATACATAGAAAAAGGGTGCGCCGGTTTGCAGCCATACTGATCTCTGCTAGGGAGAGAGAAAACAAAATGTCAGAGAAATAAAATGTTAACTGACTTGTTTTATGCTTTTTGTATATTTGATATTTTGATGAGTTACATTAAATTTGTCCTATTTCTTTTTTCATGTCATATTCTTCTTTTTTTTTCAGAAAATTCAGATCGACTGTAATTGTATAATGTATCACCACCCAATGAAAGTCCAGTTACTGAAACGTAATAGAAATTCGGGAAATTGACGATAGATTACATATCTGTATCTGATGGCTCTATTATTCATGTCCTATAACGAGACGATGTATGATATAGATACTGTGTTACTCTGACACCTAGATACCCTTTGTTTTGCCAGAATACCAGTTAATATCAATGGGATGAAAACTTATAAATTAGATATTTCCCCAGAAATTTAGTAGCATTGCGCAAACGTACTTTTATGATACAGCACAACATAATTATAGGCTGAATGAGTTGTATCATTACAGCATTTACATCATTCAGCGCAAGATTCCAGGATGTAAATCTTCAGCAACTTTACGAAAAGAAACAGAGAAAATATAGAAACAGAATACGAGACCCATATTTTTTTTTTTTTTAATGAGCTGATCATCGTCATCATACGTTTTTTTTTTTCTTGTTTTTTGTTTTGTTTCGATAATGTGCAATAAAATAGAAAAAATGCAAGGGAGACACAATCTATCTTATTCGAAAGTATAAACACCAAAAGACTTTGATTTTCTCATTCAATTCTACGTCTTTGATTGAATAAAACCACTGAATAACTTACGTCTATCTATGAGGTTTTCAGAGCCGTCCTCACTGAAGCTTGGTCGGAAAGTCGTGAATTGGCAAGACTGTTTTGCCGCGAGCGAAGCGACGAGCTACCCGAAAACGCGCGAGTCAAAGCGTAAAACCACTCTCCCGACATACGCGAATTGTTCGGACGTTTTAACTGAGGAAGAGTAAAGATGTTATCCCGCTTTGTGTCAGGAAAAGTGACAAGTTCGTGCGCGCGCTCTGCTCTCCGTCCACCAGCGCTTTAGATCTGCGACGCGAACGCAAAGACGACGCTATTAAGGCTAAAAATGGTGTTCTGCTCATGCGCAAGGCAGCTGTTTCCATTGTTCAACCCGCTATGCTGCGTCGTCTTAGCGTTCGCGTAGCAAATCTAAGGCTCACAATTGTATACGATTTCTTTGACGTCAATACATTCGTTAACCACACAGCACCAGTAACTTTGTGATGAGTCACATTATCATTCCCGTATTGACAGAACTATTGATGGCATCATACGCACTGCGAGCTTTATACGGTTGCCCAACTCCAGCAAGTTATATAAACAATCAACGGAGGAACATTTGAACAGATAGATAGATAGACAGAAGGAAAAATGAGTAAGTAGTTCGATAACTAGTTAGATATGATAGATGGACGGATAGATAATTATTGATAGGTATATGGATAGGTAGATCGACTAGTTAATCAATTAGATAGATGTAATAGATGAATAGATATAGTAGATAAACAGAGAATTATTCATTTAATCAAGAAATTTAGAATATTTTATTAAACCCGTCTGTAGGAGGGTTCATATCAATTTTTTTTCCATTGTTTTTATCGGCAATAACTGTCTAGCCAGATATTTCTGATAGATTACGAAGTAGTACTTCTGTTATCTATATTTTAGTGTGTGTGTGTGTGTGTGTGTGTGTGTATGTGTGTGTGTGTGCATGTCTGTTTACTTAAGCGTTTCTGTGATAATGCTACTGGTATTTGGTAACGGCAATATCATATAAACATAGGCCCCCTGCATAGAACTATGGTAACTTTACAAATAATGGTAACCCTGCAATAGACTGTAACTACTATAGCACCGCTATTCCCACAGCCCATCAAAGCAAATACACCAGTGATGGCTACTTCTGATTGCAGAGTCATCATTGCAAGAAATACAAGATGGCCACAGTGTGAAATGTTCATTTTAGTACACATACATATATGTGTATCATCCATTTGTCATTCAGATTTACATATACATGTATATGTACATCTAAACATTTAAGTATACATTTCCATAATACCTGCACACATACACACACACATTATTATGCATACATATATATATATATATATATATATATATATATATATATATATATATATATATATATATATAAATACATGCATATATATATATATATATATATATATATATATATATATATAAATATACACATACATACATATTACTGTAGTCATAAACATAAAATAATAATACCTATCCACACACACAAGATTATATGAATGTAGATGTATATACATGTATGCACATACATAACAATGTGTGTGTGTGTTTTGTAAGTATATGAATGAACATTTAAAATAACCTATTTTTCTTTGAAGAAAGACACAAAAATATTCAGGTGTAAAATTAAAAACAAGGTTTTGTTTAATACAGTAAAAATATGTCTATATCCATCAATGAAAGAAAAATTAAAAACATCACATGCGATCAATCTTGCAACGTGAAATGTGCCAAAACTTCAATACATCTGTATAAATCCATCTCAAACACGGTCCTCGCTGTTGCAGGAACAAAACATTTGCCCCTCTTTCCACAAATGAGGGATGATTTCATAGTTGTTGTTGTTGTTTTTTTCTTTCCCCAGCTGCTGTAGATAAGCTACATACAAATTTAAGCCATTAAAAAAAAAAATCATACCAATATGTGGTGGGGAAAAATAAAAAGAGAGAAACCAAACATAACGATCGAGGCCTGGTTGACTGTAGAGCAATAAGCAATATCTGACTGCATCATTTTCACATCTTTTTCTTTTCTTCTTTTTGTTCTTATTTCCATCTTATTCGTATAACACAAAGAACATACGAAAACAATTGAAGGCTGCAGCAAATACTTGATGGCAAGCAGACATTATAAGTTAGAGCTCGGTACAATATTAATCGTATTTGGAATGAAAGAAAAAGAAAATCAGTTTGGCACCTAGCACAGACACGTAATCACAACATAACAATAATACTTTGGGATTTTCAGCTTTACATTCTGACACAAAAGACTGAGACAACTTAAACTAAGAATGATAAATGTTCCACTGGTAATAACAATGATGAAAGCAATTAAAAGATTATATACGTGAAAGAGATAACAAACCACTCTGCACAAATCCACATTTGAACAATATAAACTAAAGACTATCTCACATAACGAAGTTTTCCTTAGAATAGCACCTGATATCACAGCGCTACCTACCATGAAACAAAATGTGCTGTGAAGTAGTTATCTTTAACATTTTTTTTTCTAATCTAACATCAAAATCTGGATAGAGGTTGCCTTCCCAATGGAGAATACATGCAGAATGCATCTAAAAGTTGCTGAAATAAAATTCTAAGAAAAATATTTCAATTGTGGGCTTTCTTATCTTCCAATCGCACAATATCGCCACGTGTGTATCGATAAGAACATTTTAATACAGTTTTGAGACAAAAATGAATAATAGCAAATACAGACATTCAACAATGCACTGAAAGGCACTTAACATTTCAACACCTTATCTCTACATACTACAAATCATTAAAAAAATAGAACTGTCAATATGGCCACTGGTATGCCTCCGCTATAGCGCATTATTCTCCCAGTAGGTCTACAGTACATCTTGACAATGTGTGACAACAGTTTCACATGGCTGGACAGACCTTTGACCTTTGACCCCTTGGACAAAATCTTTCCTTACAGAATCAATGTGCAGTGATGCCTGTATTTGTGTGTAATTTCAACAGTAAATTGAGCCACTTTAGCATTTGAACTTGACCTTTGACCTTCAACCCAAGACCCAAAACTGCCCAAGAGAACAATTGTCAAGGCATCATACGCATATGTACTAAGTTTCCCAAGATATGGAAAATAAGTGAAATTTTAGCATTTTCACTTGACCTGCGACCTTTAGCCCCATGGCTCAAAAACTTTCCACAAGAATCTTGTCTTAGTATGTAAACACAAAGTTTTAAGAAAATACTTCAGGCACCACAGAAA
The DNA here is from genome assembly GCA_033980235.1 of Diadema setosum. Lineage (NCBI taxonomy): Eukaryota > Metazoa > Echinodermata > Echinoidea > Diadematoida > Diadematidae > Diadema > Diadema setosum. The sequence goes on from CM067061.1 coordinate 11,376,012, forward strand.
TTCGGGGAAAATAGTAAAATCTCAGAATTTGGCCTTGACCTATAAAATTGAGCTGTGCGGCCCAAAAATTGATAAGCACAGCTTCGTCGACTCACACATTCATATGCCAAATTTCATTTGGATACCTCAAACAGTTCTCAAGTTATGTCGTCCACAAAATCAATGACGAACAGAAGTACAGATTGATGGAAGGACGGAGGACTGCCCAAAAACATGCCTCCAGAGGCAACACTTGGTGGTGGAGGCATTAAAAAAAGGGCAAAATCAGTACCAACGAGGCTTCCCCATAGCTCTGTTATCCAAATAAACAAATTCTGCCTTCTAGTTTCTAGTGTCCATTTGATGTGTACTCAAACAAACCCTTTATCTCCTCATGCAATCACTACACAGCTCAATAACTATTACCTTTCATTTCCTAGATCTTGTCCAATGATCTTGACCTTTGACTTCAAAGATTGACCGTTTAACCATCTTTGCACAAAATGACGCATCTTGCCACTTACTTCCACTTATTCAACCATGTAACTTTCCTGGCCAAAATTACGGCTGTACAGTGCCTTTGTTTTATTTTGTTTTTGTTTTTTTCCTCTCATCCTCCTTTTTTTTTCCCCTTGCTGAAGACAGTGACCTTTGACCTTGAGGGACTTACCCAAACTGTAACAAGTGCATCTCTTCATCATGAAACACACTAGGACCACGTATCAACATAATCTACTGGGCCTTTTCTCACAACTAGATACATGGTGCATACCTAGGACGGACATTAGGACATTAGGACAACCCTAAAACAATGTCTTTAATTCCATATCGCTTGAAGGAACAAAATATGTAAATAAAATAAAAAACTCAAAGTAATTGTTATGATATGCAATTGTCTGATCAGCATTCTGTCTGTTCACAGTAAAAAATAAAACAATCAAACACAATGACCTGCTTCAATTGGACCGGTTTTGCTGACACTTTCTTTCCGTATATTTGTTTGAACAAGGGCATCACGAAATAGCCCTTTGAGACCCTATTTGCCAATTCCTGAAAATCTGACTGATAGATGGGGGAAAATAAATGAACATAAACGCCCTACCATCTCCTGTTTCGTGCCACTGTGGGGTCACATCGCCACTGCCGATGAACTCTTCAACCAAGTGTAATGGCAGTATATTTGTCCTACATCAAGCAAATATGTGTGCATGGTTGCTACATGTACATCTTGCAAGTCACTTTGAGAGTACTATAAAAGGAACCTGTAACAGCATCAGCAGTAACCAAATCATCTACTCTGGCTGCATACGAGGAAAGATCTATAAAGTAAAAACAAAACTTCTGTTAACAATGAGTCTCTGTTCTTAAAAAAAAATAAATAAATAAATAAAAAAACAAAACGATTAATCACACACTTTCAACTTCAGGTATATCTACAACTCTGTAACAATGGAAGACGAGGTTCCCTTTTGGGCACAGGGAAATGTTACCAAGAGTAATGTGACACTGTACAACAAGAGAAACGTCCAATTTTTGCTCCATCAACCACACTGTTCTAATACATTTAAGAGTAGGTTTACTGTTCAGCCGAGAAGGAGATACACATGAGCCAAGAACAATTTTTTTTCAGAAAAAAACAAATAAGGATAAGGAATACAAAGCTAGTGCTCTTGTAGCACAGAACAGTTCTTAAATAAGAGGTCCAAACATGAGTGACCATTATGTACATTATATACAGGTTATACAACACTGATACCTAAAAGTGTGAAGCTAAGTCTTACTAGTGGAGTGCAAAGGTATATGATCACAAACACAAACAGCTTTCACAGTTAATCTACGGCTCTTAACTCCCTCAGAAAAAAATGAATGAAAAGTCACACGAAATGTCCAAAATAACCATTTGCTTGGGCTAGGGCTTTGGCACAGCAAACTTGCCCATGACTAAGAGCCTCCCTGTTTAAAAGACTCCCTTTACCATTCATCTGCAACAGCAGCCTAGTCCCTAAAAAAAACAAAACAGTGCCTGAATATTAAAAAAGGAAACAAAAAACAACCCACCGAAAAAAGAAACAAGACAAAACATCACGAAGCAGCCCAAGCTACTTTGCACCCCTTGTTTTTATTAAAAAACTTGCTTCCATTTGCAGGCATCTTCTTGGAACAGCGTTTAAAAAGCCTGTGCCATCTTTCACAGTTTTGCTTGTGTATTCAAGACAAAAAAACAAAAAATAAAACAAACTAACACAAGTAATGTCCTCGCATTGCAAGAAAAAAAGGTAAAAAAGAAAAAAACAAACAACAACAAAATTAGAAATCAACAAAATACCAAGAGTTGCACAACAAGCTGAATCAGCTCCGTTAAGGGAATACAAATGGTTAGTCCTGGAATGGTAAATGTCTCTCCAGCGAATGAGAGTGAGAGAGATGGAGTGTTGGAAAAGGGTAAGAGTCAATACCAGCAACGCTAGCTTCTTCATGCTCCTCCTCCTCCTCCTCCTCCGCTGGATGTCCTCTCTTCCTTCTCTCCTTACAGGAAGAAGAGCCTGTCGGAGAGCTCCAGTGACGGGGCCAGGTGGAGGTTCTGCCCGACAAGGTAGGCCAGCTTGTGGGCGTACTGGCAGGGGGCCGGCACTCGCACCGTCCCCGGCCAGTTGTAGTAGAGGTGGGTGAGCTTGTACGCCAGCCTGGTGATAAAGGATAAAAAGATATATGTATTCATAGAGAGAGACTAATTATCATGCCTTTATTTTGGTTGGAAGAAAATTGCAATTGGAGTCACCATAATCATCAACAATAGGCATAGATCCTAGTAACAAATGAATATGTGACAGCTTCGGTTCCATGACATTTGCTCCTGCGACAATTGTTCCCATGAAATATCTGCATGCTAGGCCGAACATAAATTCTACCCACAAACACACCCCTAGCCCTAATCTAAACCTAAAACCCTATCACAACCCTAACCCTAACTCCATGTCCTTGGAGGGTGTAAGATTGGACACTTGTCACAGGAGCAAATGCTGTGTCACCAATAGCTTCATTTTCCAATTTTATGCATTTCTTTTCAGCACATTATAGTTGTGTGTAAAAATCATATTCATTAAAAAAGTATGATGACAAACATTATATCTGGTGATCCTATTGATGGATTCTGACTTAAAAATCTGTGATCACTGCCTTGAAAAAAGGCAGGATTGCTCGAACAGTAACTTACTCATACCTCTGACTTGGAAAGAAAAATGAAGAAGGAGTGCATCTTAACAAGGGGGGAAAAAAAACTGCAGCAGAAAATTTGTCATCAGAAATTTATTCATTTGAATATTGTACAGAATGATAATTCAGTTTGAGGTGTCATTCCCCTTCCACTGCTGGCAAGTATGATCATTTTTAAACTGAGGATTTTGTCACAAAACAATCTGTTGTTCAAAATCTTGAAAAAGCAATGTGTGAGAGGAGGGGGTCTGAGTGAGTGACATAAAAAAGTTTTGCAAACCTCTGCACATGGTCGGGACGGAGCTTGGTGCTGTCGTGCACGACGACGTAGTGGGTTGGCGTGACCGTGCCCTGGCGCACGTGCTGCGAGACCAGGAAGAAGTCGTAGTAGTTGCGCCGCGTGATGGTGTGGTCGATGACCATGCCTGGCATGGGGTTCTCATACCTCCGGTTACGCTGTATACATGCGTATGGTGGTGGTAAGTTGTGAAAGTAAGGGGATACCAGCGTCAGTATGCATTTTAAAGTGTCAGTACCACATGATGAATCACAGTTTGCAACTGTTAGCTAAAAACTGGTAAGCTTAGTGTAATGTAAGAGTGATTTAATTTTGCAAGTCCTTCTGCATTTCAAAGAAATCATTGCATGTGGTCATTAGTGGCAGAGACAAATATGACTCCAAACTACTTTAGGCTTTGAGAAGTGACTATATTCTCCCTGTGTCTGACAAACTACACCAAAGATAACTCTTTTTCATGTCACTGTTCCACAGAAACACCCACTCATGCTTGGACTGTACAGACATTACATCTTTGCTCAATTCATTTCTAGGACCATTAGATACCAATGGACAAAGCAGTCAGCTGACCGCATCTCAAAAGAAAAAAAAATGTCCAATAAATCTTAACCAAAATAAGCCAGATATCCCATGTCTAAAACAGACAAGCTAAATTTTAGCTACTGAGTATCCTCTCTTGTATTGTAAATACGACATTACAGTGTGGGTGATGGATAATGATGATGATAATAATAATAATAATAATAATGATAAAAATAATAATACTAATAATAATCATAATCATAATACTACTACTGATAATAACAGTGATAATAATAATGATAATGATACTACATTATGTACTACTACTACTACTAATAATAATAGTGATAATAATAATAATGATAATGATACTACTACTACTACTACTACTACTACTACTACTACTACTAATAATAATAATAACAATAAGAGTGGCTATTTGTATATCGCACAGATCCACCTTTCGGTGCTCATGGCGCTTCAAAAAAAGAATGAAAAGATATAGATATGAATGAGGGTGGGTGAGGGGGAGGGGTGAGGGATAGGGAGGAGGGGAAGGGTCTGGAGAGAAAGGCTTCACTGGCATGGGGTGGACTGGAGGGCGTGAGCACTCACGTCTATGGCAAAGATGCGAGTGTTGATCCGCTTCTGGACGACTACGATGGCGAGCTGGGGCTGGTAGGTCTCGCCAAACATGGCGAAGCACTGGGAGAGTTGCTCTTGCTCGTACGTCCCCACCAAATTCAGCTGGCCGTCGCCGACGCCGTCGCGGAAGATGACGATCTTCTCTGGCAGGCAGTGGTTAATCTGGGGTGGAGGAAGGGTGAAGGGAAGAACAGCCAGATGCAAAATATGTGTACTCATAATCAAGAATATGGGAGAAGAATAACACGCTATGACAACTTGTAAAAAACATTCAGTTTAGGCCCACGCAGGGCCTACTACAGTGCACTCCCAATATAACAAACATGGTTACCATGAAAGTCTCGTTACAACTAAACTCTTGTCACAGATTGACGTAAAAAATGAAGGTGCCATAATCACAGTTTGTATATCTTTGATACTTTATTGTTCAGATATGACAAAATTTCAATATAAATAAAAACAAACAAACAAACAAAATGCCAGTCCTGAGGACTTTGTTATAACAGGAGTCACCTGTACTAAAAGTCCATCATTCTGCCAATTGCTCATCATGCACACAAGCAACAAAGTTGCTCAGGTAGATTTCATATCTTTACCATGACATGTTAGAAACTATGGCACTGGTGGTATTGCGGTACCCTTCATTTATGGGCAATAGGGTTAGGGTGAATGCTGGTAAAGTATAGTACCTCTATGGGAGCATTCAGATGTTCTTGTATAGACATCTATGTGCTCACTTGACACATCAAAAACATGTATCACAAGGATACACTGCCATGTGTAATTTTGTGTGGCAAACATGCAAAATAAGATAATTATCCTTTGGCTAATTCCATCAATTGCCCGAGAAAATAATACAAACATATCATCTCCATACACATTTTTTTCCAAGATTGTGTTTGGTGGCCCATTCAGAAAGAGGAAAAGGGAACAGAACAGAAGATTTACGGTCAAGTGCTCACATGAGAGCCTTCGGGGCAATCCAGCTGAGGCAAACCATTTCAAAACTTTTTGGGAATTTGGGGGATGACAAAGGCCCCTTGGGCAACATCCTCATAGTTTGAGTCCCCACCCCAGGGGCCCCCTATGAGGCACCATCAACATTTGTACAAACTATGATCCCATTCCCCAATTTGATGATACCTGCCAAGTTTTGTTAAAATTCAGCCACCAATTTTCAAGAAGATAAACATGTGAAAAGTGTACATCCTATGGATGCTGAGCAATTGACAAAGCTCACTCCAGCCAGGAGCAAAAGGGTAAAGAGTAAAAGTTGAATATAAACACAAGAGTGAAAATTTGATCAAATTAGACAAACATAAAGAAAGTAATCTGAAGTTTTACTCCTTTTCACAAAATACTTTTTGAACAGTCAATAATCTCCAGTCTCAAATCTTAATACATCTGACTGATCATGATTTTGAAGTTATTGAGCCAGGAACAAGATAGTGTTTTACACTCTTATAGCAGAAAAGTTGCATTTTTGTCAATGGAAAATTGTGAGGTGACGACATCATCAGCCAACTCATTGCATATCAAAATGTCAACTGTTCGAGAACTGTCCTTCAAAAATACACAAAACTTCATAAATTTCATACTTTCTTTATCCAATTTTGACCAAATTTTTTACTGTTTTGCTCATAAAATTTGACTCTTTCTTTCAAGACTGGCTTTTTCAGTGATCAGAAAATTTTCCTTCAAGTATGTCTTGCAAAACTCACATCATGGTACTTCTTGATGGCAGCGGAAAAGCACAGCTTGAGACCATCAATGAGCTCCTGCGATGCCGTCTGAAGACAGACCCTGGAGTACCAGCGGGTCAGGTCACTGTTGGGGGGTGTGTTCACAGGAAAGAAAACAACTTTTAACATTTAAGCAGAGGTGATTCAAGGTTGCTGTAGTAAAAAGTGGAAATTTCTCACGCTCGGCCGGGTAAGATAATTTTTGCAGATGGTCATATTAATTCACAGGTCGTTGTTGTTGTTCATTTTCCATCTGTTATGAAGATGGCTGGAGTAGCCCATATTCAGCTACACTAAGCTGGTCTTCCATGGGGTCCAGTTGGATGTGGGGTGGGACCACTTCACCGGGTTAGGCACCCTGCTCTTTGCGATGAATAAATGAAGCGGGATCTTTTACGTGCATGAGCTGTGACTCTCTCATACACGGGACCTCCATTTTATGTCCTATCCGAGGGACAGAGTGTTTTGCCTCTTGCTAGAGGGGACGGTATGTTTACACACAACATTGCTCAGTCCAGACTCGGGTTCGAACCCGGGCCGCGTGATCGTGAGGCAGACGTGCTACCGACTGAGCCAACTCACCGCCCTAAAACTCCCCTGGTCATTTGTGGACATTCTAACAGCTTTCCCTAGTTTGCTATTCTGTCCTACCACTGAAATGATTTTGTAGCAGCATGTCTCCAGGAAGATTTTGCAGAAACAACAGCACATTTTTCCTCCAAGAGATCTGATTTTGCTGTGTTGTTATTTTTATATCCAAGTCATTTGGCAGTGACAAGAGAATGACATGAAAAAAGTACCTCTCAAAACGATAAATTGTTACCAATTCTTGCCATCGATATCATCATCTTACCCAAGAAAATGCAAATTGGATAATTGAGGTCACAAGGCAAATAATCTCACACTTTTACCTTCCTTGGCCCAGGGGAGTGTTTCACCAAGTTGTTCTTGGGCTAAGAACAGATTTAAGAACGACTGGTGATCAGCTCTTGTGCTGAATTATTGAAATTCTGATAAGTATTAGCACATCAGAACATGATTTAGTTGTTCTTTAGTCATCCGTAACTTTAAGAACAGCTTTATGAAACACCCCCCAGGTTCCACAAACACTATAATTTAGTGCTCACATAATGACCCATGTCACAAAGACAAGACTGGCTATGGTATAACGTTGTGTGTGAAGGGCTTCTTACCGGTTCATGCTGGCAACAAATGCTCCAATGGACTTCTTGCCCCTGGCTGGATCGTGATAGACGTCAATGCCAATCACCATCAGCTTACTCTGTTGACACAAACAAACACAAGACAACATGATAACAAAATTCCATCACATCTTTTAGGCAAAAACAGACATGCAAGCGCCAGTAGTTAATCTCAAAATATCCATGAACATTAGGACATTCTTGACGAATATCTATAGCCAACTACAGATTCTATAAATGCTTGTGTAAATCTAAATCTAAAATCAGTTTTAATCTCCTACCTGGAAATGATATCATGCATGATACAAATGGAAGAAGACAATGCTGAAAAAGAACTGAATGGACAAGCTGCAGTCACTACAATAGTACACTACTTTGAGGCATAGTAATATAGTATTTCATAAAAAAAGACAGCCAGGAGGTGGACCAGGCCCCCAGGTGCTGTCACACTTACCAGTGGGATCTCCAGGGCCCAGAGCTCACCGCCCAGCTTACAGTTGATCTGGAGGGCAATCTTCTGGGTCACGCTCCTCAGCTTCTGCATCTGCGAGATGGTGCGTGCGTTGATCACCTACACATGGGAAACAGCATTGCAAAGTATTCACAGATGGGTCACATTATCTGTGCATAATGAATATTCATTGCTCGATTAGAATCGTTTGAAATAGAATGCATTGCTGCAGTCTCTATTAAGATTTCCCACTTGTGTACCATGACACATGACATTTACGCGCAAGCTCTCTATATCAACAATTCCATGCATGCTAATACAGCATCAGTTGGAGTGTAATGGCATCATTAGTTGAATGAGATTAGCTTTTGATGTGGTTTCTTACAGGAGAGCACTTTAGCCTCGCAGAAATCAGGTGTAAATTCTGATAATTACGCAATCTCCATACAGCAAATGACAAACCATGGCATAGAATTCTGGGCTGCAACATATGACAGTCCTCAAACAAATTGAGGAGTCTACTGTACAAAGGACAGAGTATACAAATATTTCAATGAAGTTTGTGAAACACTCGGCATCATGTGAGTAGACAATATCAATATTTATGCCAATACCAACCCAACAGGTAGGCATCATTAAAGCTATGGTGCATTTCCATGTTCAATGGCCCTTTGCGTTCCTAGTTATAGATCTATTCTGAGATAATCTTGTTGACTTCGCTCTGGATGTTTGGTTCTGCCAATTCTCAAACATTCTTCATCACTTGGAAATTCAGAATGAGAAATAATCTTGTAAATTCCATAAAGACCTGGCACGAAATACTGGGATGTGGGCATGGTGTAATACTGTTTTAAATGTTAAAAATATTATTTCTGAGATTCGGCTGTCCAAAATCTGCTCTTGAAAGAAAGGAGTTCATCTAAGCTTCACTTGTACTCATTTTATGCAATGTTTGTGTTTATAACAAGATGACAGAACAGATTTTTTTTTCCCCCTCTTGATTCACTATGTTATTTTCATGCAATTCCCCAAACACTAAAATCTGGTTTTGGAGCACCAGGGTCTACAATGTGTGACAAGGCTCATGATTTTACTCACCTGGCTGGGAATAGGGGAATCCACACAGCAGAGTTTCTTGAAGGCACTGTAGCGATCGTCTCTTGAGGTGGGAAACACGGCAACCACCATTTGCAACTGTAAGAGAACATACGATGCTATTATCTCTCCAAATTTTTAATAGACTCATAATGGATAAGAAGATTGATATACGAATGCAGGCAGCAATAAAGTACATAAAGCATAAAAACCTATGGTATGATGGTACAGACAAAACAAACAACCAACTTGTCAATGAAAATGGCAACATGACTAAAAAACAAACAAGCAAAAAGAAAAAATACCAGGAATGACGCAACACATCACAACTTGCTCTCAGAAATAATTTTAGGTCAGAGACAAGCTTTTAAACTTTTCACTTTCAGCTCTGTTCCAGTCATCTGGCTAAAGTGAAGTTGTCCTGGCATACCTGGGCATTGATGTTCTTCTTCACCACAGTGGTGTAGCTCTGTGTGCGGTCATCTTGCAGCTCGATGCGGGCCGGGTTGTGGACCTCTATGCCCATCTGGGGCCCGACCTGGGTGAAGGTCTTGACAAAGTCGGCCACCTTGGACGCGTCTCGCCGCGTGAAGACGATGAGCCAGTTGTGCAACGGCACCTGAACAGAGCAGAGCAGAGAGCGGCTGTAAATCACTTTACGGTTCCTCTTAAATGCAATATGACATCCCGGGCCTATAACAAGCTTGCTAATCACTGCTTGTGAGATCTGGGGCAAACCTCAAGGGGTTGTTTACCATTCTTCCATATTTTTGAGAATAATGGTCTTTTTACCCCCAGCACGGTACGGGCAACAGGCCAGGTATTTGCTATGGTACAACAAAAGGAACCATGTCTGGTTCTGTTAAAAAAGAATCAGTAATTTAGTACAAAATTACCCAAAATATTATTCTAATGGCAAAATCAAGAGCAACAAAATCAACAGTACAAGATTCATTTTGTAACAAAATTACCCAAAATATTATTCTAATGGCAAAATCAAGAGCAACAAAATCAACAGTACAAGATTCATTTTGTAACAAAATTAAGCGGGGAAGTGATATTGTAACAGAACCAGACATGGTTCGTTTTGGCCCACCACAGTAAAAACCCTTTTCCATGACCCACGCCGGATTTGGTGTAAACGCAGCTCAAGTGTGGGACACACAACTCTGCCAGGCTTGTAACGAGTGAGGTAAGATCATTCATCATCCATAACTCTCTCACAAAAGGGAGCTCTATTTTGTGTTCTAACTCAGGGCCCATTCTAAAGAGCAATGCATTGCAAATGTTCCTCTCCCCCATCTCCATATAGGCATCAAAGGCCGGCTCAAACTTGCACCATACTCACTCAATATGTCCCATCTTTTCCCAATGGTGGACAACAGAATTCAATTCTGAATACTCTGTGACATGGGTCTCTTCAATCTATATTACACTTCTGTCACAAGCTCTGAAGAGTCACATGACATTCACTCAAAGACTTCTTTTTCCTCATTTCCTCTCTTCCTTCCCTTATTCTCATAAAGATTTTGGCAGAAAAAAAAGGCTGGCCCATTTATTACTTGTCACCAATTCATACCAGACAAGGTAATATATTTCATAGGATACTGAATAAGTTTATTACATTTTAACATGATGGAGACCTCTAAATCTTTCTGAGAAACAGAGATGATTTGGCTCAAAAGCACGAAAGAAAGAGCAGTTCCAAGAAGAGTGAGTGTGTAGTAAAAAAAAAAAAAAATATGAAGAAAAAAAATAAAAAAACTTCTACTGAAACAAAAGCTGTGAATGGTCAAAATTCAGATTCTTTCTTCAAAAAAAAAAAAAATAATAATTCAGATTCTTTCCCCCCAAGACTCCTACTGAAACAAGATCTGAGAATGGTCAACATTCAGATTCTTTCCCCCAAATCCAGAATGGTTTGAAGGTCTGCATAATAAATGCGGCTAGTCTTTGGCAACTTCAATAAAAAATTGACAAATTCAAATAATGAGCAATACGGGCATGCTCTGATCCACATCAACTTTGACCATGATCTTCCAACCCAAAACCAGGGAAAAATGACTACCCCATCCACCTCCTTTGCCATCCACTCACAAAATTATACACTCACCCCTGAGATGACCGCTGACCGCGTGGCCTCTCGACCCCAGTCGGCTTCCCGCGAGGCTGTGAAAGACGTATTCCCCAGTCTGATCTTCTCTGGAGGGAGCTGCCTTCCTGGGAGCTGGGGAATCGCGGAGATTTTAGACAAAGGGATATAAAAAATGAAATCATAAATCATATCCAGTGGAGTAAACACTCATGAGTAATATGATCCCATTTTAGTCTCTTCAACATCACCAGTGTCTCTTGCAAGGGCATTTGTATTGTCTTCTGGCAATGCAAGGTATCCAATTGTGAACTCACGACTTGTAAACTTACTAATGCATACATATGTGCACAGGAGATATGCATGTGATATGTATTGCAAATATTTCTAGATCAAACATATTGGTCAGCAACTGGTCAATAGAGGCCATCTGTTTCCAGAGGCCACCTTTAATACTTCCAATGAGCGGATGCTATGTATGCAGTGGTTAATCTCACCCGTATCAGATCATTGTCGAGCTCCAAGCCCCACCCGCTCAATTCCCTGTGGGCGTCCTCGTTGGCATACACATTCTTGATGAATTTTGCCACCGACAGGCGGCGCTGCTCCGGAGTCACCCTCGTGTGCATCGCCAGATCCTTCAGTGTCATGATGAAAAAGCAATAATACTCGCAGTAAGGTCACTTACCACCAGAACACAGCACATAGACCAAAAGACTGCAACAAGATTTCAAGCTTAAAACCCTGCTCTTCCTGAACTGGACCATGTGCATATCTTGTAGTTAGATCAATGGAAATGCTGAATATGAAGGTATAACTTCAATTAAACAAGAAAGAAAAAGAGATAAAAATGGTTGCTCTGTCTTTTTTACTACAGGCAAAAGCTCACTCTTGCAAAGTGTCATGACAGGGCGCCTAAGACAGGTACTGATCAATATCAACTTCAAATGACAACTCCAGAGGTAATGACAAACACACAAACAAATGCATGCACATTAACTGAAGCTAGTAGCCTGGAAGGCACTTCTAGCCCACACCAAATGTGGCAATCTAAATCTATGCTGGACAATGTAAACACAAAATTTTTAACACTGGTTGAGGGATATACACTGTAACTCAAATAATCAACTTCTAAAGTAAGTTCTTGTTACAAACACGATGACCGTGATTTATCAAGCATATATATCCTGTAAGGAAAATGTATTACATTCACTGTAACCTATGTTGTAACACTACTGTGTAAAAGACGAAAATGTCTGCACTGAATAGGTTAGTGTCAAATGATATGTCACTGAATATAGTTAGTACCTTTGTATGAGGAAAAAAACAAAAACACACACAAAAAAACAACCTTGCCTAGCTACATCCATATTGTCCAAAGAGTGATCGTTTGTCCCATCATCTTCATTAGCATTGACCATTTGTTTACTATGACATCAAATGTCCTCTTCCAGTGAAAGGCTTATGTTGATGCAGGGCAATTTGTCAATGAGTTGCAGTGGAAGGTTGTTGTCAAGTTGGAAGGATGGTGTAGGTGGGCTACCGGCATTCAGAGGATGAGACATAGGGAGCACATCACAGAACTCTGCAAACATGGGGAGTGCAGAGAAGGGTATAGACCGATTCTGTGAGGCGGTTTGTGTACTATCGGCATGGGCAGCGCCATTACTGCGGTGTCCCTGCCGACCCCCCATCCCCCTCCCTACAGTAGCACGCGCACGGAATGAAAAACTGATGCACGGTTGTTTTAACCAATAGGCGTCTCGTACTGAGTGCACGAACGCTCACTTAATGCACAAACCTTTGTTACAAGTGCGCGTACTCCTGCTACAAGTGCATGATAAACATGTTGCCCATGGGGTGGGGGAGAGGAGGGGGGTAGGCTGGGACACAGCAATTTGAGCTAATGGCTGCGCCCAGTGCCACAAATTGTCTGCTGCCCTCAACGAACCCGAATCGGTCTATACCAATGTCATGGTGGTGACCAAGTCCATACCTTCATGACTCTGAAATCCGCTCGCATGTCGTCCGTCAGACCGGTTCGACTGGACAGCTCTGGAATGAGTCTGATCTCTTCCTCCTGGGGAGTCTGCAATTGTACAGAACATTTGACAAATGAACAGGAAGACAAGAACTGCATGATACAAACTTTTTAAGAAGCTTCTCTTCAGGGTCGATATGGCATGACATTTTATCAACTTAACTCATACCAAGTTCAACATCACGTCACTACGGAAGAAATTATTAATTTGCGCAATCTGCTAGTGACTTCAAGCTCAATAGCGAAAATGAGTTTAACACATCTCTTTCTGAGAGTGAACATGAAACTTCACACATTCTGTAATTTACCATGAAATATTAATGACTCCATACATGCAACACTTCACAGAAGTAGATTGACGTGCAGTGATGAAGAAGGCTATGCCTTGCTAAAATGACGCCAGAGAATCACAAGCAAGGCTAAATAATTATATGAACACTTGAGGTGTATCAGAACTCTGTGTATATGCGCAACAACAAACAGGACAAATATTTGTCCTCTGCACTTTTGACTGAAATAATTTCTGCACATGTCTCTGTACAGTAGATACCCACCCCTGGCCTGTTTTGCTGTCTTCTCTTGATCCTGCTGATGAGAAGGGGCTGACCTGGGTCAGTGATCTCAAGGTTGTAGCTCTTCCTGGAGTTAGATGAAACACAAAAAACATACACACATTGACAACAGCCACAAATGCACACACAAAAAGCACAAGAGAGATAAACTACAGTGTTTTAGTTGATACAAGTGATGATGGTTACAAATGTAATACTGGCAACAAGTCAAAATAAAACAACATCATGGTGTGGATTATTTGCCATATTAAGTATCATTACACGTTATTGATAGCCTCCACACAATTGTGGAATTTGAGCTTCCTTTCGTTGGGTGTTTTCTTCAGAGTAGGGAATACAACATCCATACCAAAAGGATCTGTTTAGAGTTAACCAATTTGCCCCGCCCAACATCGACATCAATACACAGTTCAATCTTACCTAACCCTTCTTCATATGGGAGAAGTTACAAAAATAACAACAAAAGATGACAGTGGTTATCAAAGTGCGAAGTGGACAATGCATATCACACCAAATTGTGAACCATTAATGATGATGAAGGGGCTTTTGGACCTGTCCTCATGCCAAGATCTGTAATATTGCATGTACTGTACAACAGAAATGCCACCAGATGTTGCTCTTGTGGTAAAGTATATTACAGAATATCTAAAAAGCCCCTTCACATAATTTCTTCAATCTTTCAGAAGAAAACAAATTCTGAGAGCTGCTAGCTCATTTTTTATCCCCCAGAAAATTTACCTACAAAAACTCTTTGAGTCAAGTCAAGACATTATACACAATAAGCATGCATACCAACACGTAAGGGCATTGGTATTGAAACCAATAAATGTACATTTCAAATGCAAATGCTGCATTAGCTCATTCCCAGGAAGGACGGCCACACTCACTTGTAGTAATCGATGAAAGAAATGTCCTCGCCACGGGACTGGAATGTGCACTTCGGGTTGGACTGCCAGTCGATGTCGTCGATGCGGTACGTCTTGTTGTTGTAGCGGGTGAGCACCACCATGCCGACGATCTGGCGCACGCACTCCTCGCGGAACTTGGCGTCGTTTGGGAAGCGCTGGTATATGGCTTGCCTGGTGGAGAGAAGAGACAGGGTCATTGGCTGACAATCCCCGATGTGCTTGCTCCGTTTTCAATCACACCAACACTCTCCTCCCTTGGCGAAAATTTATACAAGAATGCTGTCTTGCTCGAAGCCAAGACATATTAAAAGATACTGGTCGAACTTGATGGCTAATACAAACTAATAAGAATGATTTGTATGGCATCCATCCATCATGCCATGGTGCTCATAACATTACAATCATAAATCATTGGCATCATTGGAATAATATTTACACCTACAAAATACTCAATTCCATTCCCTGGGTAGCCCACTTCCACTTGAAGGTACAAACACACATTAAAGATAATATACAGTTTTGGTATTACCTCAAAAGTTTCCCTGAATTTCCTTGTCTTTGTTTGTGTTTCAGGTTAAAGTACCTTTCATATAACTAACACTGTGAGACTTACTCGCCCCAAAGTGCTCTCATGTCTTAGTAATCATTCAATAATGGTTTCGTACCAGAGCCGCCGCCGTACGGCGGCGGCGAGGTAGTACACGTATTGTGCGAGATAACTGCGACCAGCAGCGTGCAGCCCCATACGCATACTGTGTAGCTAACTGCGACCAGCAGCCCCATACGCATAGCTAAATGGGGCTTCGCAATTGTAGCTTACAGGATCATGACAGATTTAGTATCGCAGGTAAATATCAACTTAAAATCCAAAAATTTCTTCAATTTGAAGACTTACCAGTTAAGTTGAAGTATTGAAAACAGGCTTTGGGCAACGTTTGGTTTTGCCAATAGTCCCTTTCTGTTCGAATTGATGACTGAATGTGACTCGGTCGAGAGGACCTTGGGAGAGCTACACTGAATTAACGGCCAGCGCATGTGCACACAAACATCTTATCCGTTCATGGATTTGAAATTTGTTCGCATGTGATGTGTGCGTATGCGCTGGTCGCAGTAATCAGTGTATGTAGCTCTCCCAAGGTCCTCTCGACAGAGTCACATTCAGTCATCAATTCGAACAGAAAGGGACTATTGGCAGAACCAAACGTTGCCCGAAGCCTGTTTTCAAGACTTCAACTTAATTGGTAAGTCTTCAAATTGAAGAATTTTGTGGATTTTAAGTTGATATTTACACACGATACTAAATCTGTCATGATCCTGAATGCTACAATGCGAAGCCCCATTACGCTATGCGTATGGGGCTGCTGGTCGCAGTTAATTGCATGATTACTAAGAAATGAGAGCACTTTGGGGCGAGTAAGTCTCACAGTGTTAGTTATATGATAGATACTTTAACCTGAAACACGGAAATTCAGGGAAACTTTTGAGGTACCAAAACTTTTTATTATCTTTAAATTCACCCCTACGAAAATTCAGCTCCCTACCTCTGATCCATTCATGTTCCTACAGAAATGTTAAGCATTATGCATCTTGCTCAAGGACACACGTGCCCGAGCAAGGCTTGAACCCTCAGACATCCTGCTTGCCCTGTGCACAAGCTACAATACCACACCACCACCAAAAACGCCTCACTGCCAGATGAAATGCAGTAATTTTTTCCTTTTCACAAGGTGGTTTAATGATAATTTGCTTTTAAAAGGACAGGTCAAGAGATTGGGGAACAAAATAGAACATTCTGGAAATAATTGAGACCAACTGGACGAGAAGAAAGAGGATGAAAGACAAGTTGCGTCACAGATCAAGGGGATCGGAGGTAAAAAGGGTAATAGGCCTCAACAAACACTCACATGCTGTCCAGCACAGACTCGTTGCATAGCACCTTGTGTGACACGTCTGTGTGCAGCATCAGGCCTCCCTCGTACCGGCTGATGGCTGTGATGTAACCCGGCCAGATTTCTAGCCTGAGGGGAGAATGAGAAGGCAGATAGAATGCAGACATTCAAACACTGCAAACATGGAATATTTTTTTTTGCTGGGTGGAAAGGTTTGCAAACTGGCATACCACTGAACTAGTAGAGAAATAACATGAACAACATAAATTCTGGTGACATTTACACATGTATAAAGGTGAGATGATCAATGGCCTGCAAAACTACACATTCACTGAAATTGGGCAAGCATGAAGAATTAAATCATTATTGCCCAAGTTTCCACATTTAAAGTAGTCTAAGTATTATACAGAACTTTTTGTCACCTATGTTAGATTGGTACCATCCCTACCACAATTTTGTTGTTGTTTGCTGTTGGTGTTGTTGCATGCATTATGCTATGAAATTCCTGATACTGGAATATTACTTAAGACTCTAAACTTACATGATATTAGTGATCATTTTTGGAGTTCGGTGTGTTAAAACCATGGGTTTGCACAAACATGAAGTGAACACAACCATAGTAATAGCTTCACTCATTAAGAAAATAAGAAATATAATCAACAAGGATAGAAATCAATGCTAGGTTGCAAGCAAATTACTGGTATGATCTACATGAAGCACAGGTTACACACTGTTATTGCTGTTGTTTTGTTTTTGTTTTTGTTTTTGTTTTTGGTCTAGCTGATATTATCATTTAGCTTCTTGACAGAATATCAAAAGAGAAAACATGAGTTTGCTTGTTTTGTCCAGTTTTCTTTTCATTTCTTCTTCATTTTTCATCCTGAGCTGCACCAATGCATGAAGTACAGATTTATGCTGGAATTAGAGGAAACAATACTATCGACGAAGATGAATATCAATTTATCCCTGTGACTGTTCAAATCAATCAACCCTTAGTGTATGGATTAATTTCTTGATGACTCACTTGTGTTGAGGCACAACAGATGGGTTGGTGGGATCGTAGTAGTGCCTTCCCACTTGTTTCATCTCCAGTATCTTCATCACTCTGAAAAATCCACGCACATTTTGTAATATAGAGTGAGAATCAAGGCATACAGATGTGGACAAATTTGTTTTACAAGATCAACTCTTAGAGCAATATAAGCTTGCATAGACTTAGGCCCCATTTACAGTGCGGGGCCGAGCCCAGCCTCAATTGCACGGCCGAGCCTCGCAATTTTGTCCGTTTACACTGCTGGGCTTGGCCGCGCTTTTAATTCAAACCTTTCAATATTTTGTTGTAGTGGCGCTCTGCTTGTAAACAAACAAATTGGTATAGTCTGGTTTTCAGACCCTTTGCCAAATGGATTCCGTCGCCGTTCGGGCAAAGGCCTTTGCAGAAGGAAAAATCCTTTGCAGGACAAAACCACCTTAAACTATACTAGCTTTTGACGTTGATAGGGTTAATATCGTGAATAGCGAAATAGTACGGGCAGAGGGTCTGGAAGCCAGACTAAAATTGGCCGCGCATTTGGCCCAGTTTGCGTTTACACCAAGAAGAAGCCGGGCTCGGCCACGACTCAGCCGCGGCGCAAGACCACCTCCAGAGCGAGGCCAAATGCGCGGCCAATTTTGGCCTCGCATTTGGCCTTTTGCGCGTTTACACTGAAATGAAGGAGGGCTCGGCCACGGCTGAGCCGCGGCCGAGCCTCGCACTGTAAATGGGGTCTTAGCTCACTACTGGCTGTCACAAGAAATGAAACTACTGAGCTGCTGTTCTGCTCATTAAAGGTCCAGTTTACCTTTGGGAGCAGTGATTTCAAAAATGTTCAAGATATCACATTTGATGCATATGTGTAGGTCTGTTGTATCATAAAACATCCTACCATATGAAATATTTGCAATAAAACCTAAAATATAGGGAGATATCAGGGTTTTTCTCAATAAACCGTAACTGTATACGGTTTAGTTTAGAAACATTTTTATTATGACTATTGTTCACATTTTGTGTATTTCACAACACTTAACATCGATTATACGGATTCAAATTTTGACAGTGGTTGTTTCTATCCCTAACTCACATTTCAGAACTATTTTAAAGCACTAATGCTGGGTTTTTGTTTCATCTGCAAATCGTAAATTTTGCCTTTAACCTTGTGCCGTCATTGATGACATGCACATAGATTTGTTTATTCTGGTTTGTAGCTTCATGCCTTCCTGCCATTGAACAGCACGACAGAATGTACACGAATACAGAATGTCAAACAATCCAGAATAATATTTTATACAGGTGTAAACATAAAACATGCGTGACTCTTTTAGCAAATGGACTCATTTCAGAAGGAGTGGCCTAAATCACTGCTGTGTTTGGCTTGAAGAATGACACAAAATGGTCTACAAACAATGCTGCCTCTTTTTACACACCTGACCATTCCTCCCTCCCCCCCCCCCCCCCCCCCCATTCCATCTTATAGAACGTGTGCAAAAAGGATGACTCACTTTCTGAATACAATGTTGTACAGCTGGTGGCAATCCTCGGGGTTGACTTCTTTCACCATGTCCACTTTTACAGTAACTGGAGTATTGTCTGTTTGACGGACCGTCTGAAAAAGGGTTACCTGCAGAGGGGAGAGCCAGCAATGATTACAACAATAGGCCACAAACTTAGTTATCATACATGCAAGAGAAAGTCATGCTATTTTATTGTTTTTTTTTCCCACGTTTTCATGAAAGTGACAATGATAACAATCAAATATGCAAGTTTGATGTTGTGATATGATTGCTCTCTTATTTCCTCACATTCAAATCTTCCTGAGATTTCTTTCTCAATGCAATTTTAAGAAAAAGAAATTGTATCCTTTGCATCAGCAACTAATATGATTTAGCAATGATGACATTGCCTTATAAGAGATTTCAGAAATTTAGTAAGTCATTAACAAGTAGGATTTTAGGTTTTCATACATTATAAAGGAGTGCAAGATGAATGACATCAGCATCCATCTAATTTACATATGATATTGAGAGTTATATCACTGCTCCAGATAAACATGTGCAATTTTACTTCTGTGCAATTTCAATTGACTGAAGAAAAAACTTGAAAATGAAGTGGAGTTCCCCTTTAATGCTAACACCTGCTCAATATCATTATTGACTAGATAGAAGGATTAGAATAAAGGAAAGAAGAAAAGAAACAAAGAAATGAAGAGACAAATAAAAAAAGAGGTCAAGAAATATATATGTACAACACAGATACACTTGTATTTGTAGCCAGTTAGCATGGAAAATGGAAATAGTATCCAAACACTTACTTTTTGGGGTAATTTCTTTGGCAAGAACAAGACAGCACCATCGAAAGCTCGTACTCTCCCGATTACATCAGAATGCTCGTACAGCATTCGTAACCGCATCTTTTTGCTCTCCATATCTGGGTCGTAGGACACGGCGTACTGCCAGACTGCCTGGTTTTTGCACTTGATGCGGATGTAGTTGCTCGCTGCTGGGACCCTATTGAGTCGGAAAGACAAAAACTCCTTTGACTTTTGTGTGAGGTAGGGAGGGGGACATAATTGTGTTCTTGATTGAATTAGGTAAATTAGGATGAATCTGTGTAACGCTCATGCACAGAGGTCTCCTGGGCAGCCCAATTTCAGATGCATTGTTCTGCAGCAAAATTAGATTTGGTCTGGGCTGCATTTCACTTTCAAGACCAGTCCGAGCGATAATGGTATATGTGATCAGGATGAGTCAGGCAAAGGGCACTGCGCACAGTAGTAGCTTGCCAACCAGCTCAAGTCACGTCTTTCATCCAGGGGTTATTTTCGAAGATTTCTTGGCTTGTCATTTGCGACCAGCGCATTGCAGTATTGCGGTGAAGGCCCATGACTTTATGAAATTTGTTTTATGCTGAATTTAAAGCCAGGAAAAGAGTACAAATGAACAAAATGCACACATTAATTGCATTGCATCGCATGTGGACAAGACGCGAGTTAGACAACTGGAGGCAAAAATGCTCCCGAGCTATCCCACAGTGCATCTGTGATAGGCATCTTCCATGGTGCTTTGCCCATTGGCAGCATCCGCAACTGAATTCACTCATTTTTTTTTTTTTCTAACACGTTAATCAGAAGGTAGGAAATTATCAAGATAGGATTTGAAAATTGCAATGTGGTGATACTGCTGTAAGTTGGGTTGAAAATGTATTGTATCCCCGTTACACAATGCATCCACATTCCTCAATGACAAAGCCACTTTGCATGCATGTTGATGAAATATTTCATGCTGGCTTGCACTTTTTCATTTTGTCTGTCTGATCTATTTGTCTGTCTGACATACTGTCTGTCTTCCTTGTTTCCCACTCTCTCTTCTGCTATTTCTACGTCAACAAATACATATCTATAGTATTCCAACTGGGCACCCTATGTTGCTCGAGCACACGACAGGAACACACCAGAGCTGAACAGCTGATACAGCTAGAGTTCATAGAGTGAAAGAAATATCCACAACAGGTTTCTTACACATATACCTACTGGAGGGCTGCTCACTAACCCCCCCCCCCCCCCAACTGGTCCAACCTGTCCTTGTTGGACCAGTAGGTATCCAAGTTTCCATTCCTGAATAGTTACTGGTCCAACAATGATTTTTACTGGTCCAACAATGATTTTTACTGGTATGGACCATCAGACCAGTGTCAGTGTGCAGCATTGCCTACTGGCATTCTGTTGTTGTGAATAGACTATCTACAGAAAGCTGGGCTAGCACTGATGGATAAAACATGAGCATTACAAATGTTATCAATATCTGGGGCTGTGCTTCCCCTGTGGGAAGCTGCCAGTAAGTACAATTCTGTCACCTTAAATAGTTACTGGTCCGACAGTGATTTTTACTGGTATGGACCAACGGACCAGTGCCAGTGTACAGCATTGCCTGTTGGCATTCTGTTGCTGTGAATAGATTATTTACAGAAGACTGGGCTAGCACCGACAGACAAAACTTGCTACAAATGTTATCCTAACCCAGGACTGTGCTTCACCAATGGGAAGCTGCTGTAGATACAATCTTTCATCCTGAAAAGTAACTGGTCTCACAGTGATTTTTACTGGTATGTATCATCGGACCAGTGCCAGTGTGTAGTGTTGTCAAATGGCACTCTGTTGCTGTGGATAGACTATGAGAAGGCTGGGCTAGCACTGATGGATAAAACATGAGCATTTCAAATGTTATCATAATCTGGGGCTGTGCTTCCCCTGTGAGAAGCCGCCTGTAAATACAATTCTGTCACCCTGAAAAGTTACTGGTCTGACAGTGATTTTTACTTGTATGGAGCACCGGACCAGTGCCAGTGTGCAATGTTGTCTACCGGTAATCTGTTGATGTGGATGGAATACCTATAGAAAACTGGACTGGCACTGATGGACAAAACATGAGCATTACGAATGCTATCCTAACCTTGGGCTGTGCTTCTCCTGTGGGAAACCGCTTGTAAATACACTTCTTTCATAACCCAATCCAGCATCAACCCCTTTAATAAAACACTTACTCCTGCCCAGCACTGCCATGTATCTGCTTCTTCTCAAGAGAGAGCTGGCCCATCCGCTCCTCTACCGGCGGCGAATGCCTCTGATCACCGCCCGGTCCCATCTGGGGCATGGGCGACTGGCGTGCTGATGAGGCCATCGATGACAGCTCAGTGGGAGAAGGAGATGCCCGGTGGGGAGGGGAGGGGGACTTCTGAGGGGGCGACGGCTGCCTGCTGTCCTTCGCCTGCTGTGGGGCGGCAAAACCCCTTCCCATTGCCATGCCCCGGCCAAATGGCATAGCAGCGGACATTGGCTGGGGTTGGGCCATCGGCTTGGCACCTTGGGAAAAGATGAAGGTGAGACTACATTTTAACATGGAATACACTCATCAGTAGCTAACACCCACTTCATATGAATCCTGAATAATGTCATTACTTGTAAGTAAATATCAATGGCCTTGAGACAATGACACAATCACTTCAACATACCTGCATACATGACTTATGTCCCTATTTTGTGAAAACATGTAAAACTTAAATATTCCATGGTCTCATCTTACTTCTGAACCGAAAGGAATTCCTACCTGGTATTTCTATTTGTTTGATTGCACTCTTTTCATCACATATTTAAACATGCAGTGTCATTACGGTGTAACCTTGAAATTTCACAAGTTTTTTTAAATCCCCTCCCCCCGCACATAATGCTAGACATACATTTGCATACTGTTCACTTCATGATTTAGCGAAATATGATCACATCCTACCAAACATCTCCAATTTTGGCAATTTACAATTCAGATTCTATGTAGATTCATTCATGTCAAAAAAACAAACAAAACAAAACAAAACAAAATAAAACAAGCATGGCCAGACATGCACATAGACACCAAAAAGCTTTAAACAAGCCTCTGCCAAGCCAGAGTAGTTGAGGCATACAGACAGAAGAAATATTTTTACATATCCAGTCCTTTTTCAGTAGGTTAAAAACTATTCACACGCACACAGCACGAATTCCCTGCAGGAAAAGGAAATTTGGCAATGCCACACACACAGGCACATGGCATTGCGCAATGTCAAATTGACTCATGACATTCTAGCTGGAAATGAGCAAAGATGGGGGCAGGAAGGTACACCAACGCATGTTCGGCTTGATGTGGACATTAACCCACTATCTAACTTGCATTCCTACTAGGCTTACACAAGGCAGGCGTGGAAAGGAAACAAATGTAGTTGCCTGGATTGTTTGAGTGATAAATCAAAGATTCTTTAAACTGTTACGATCCCACAATTGACTGATTAATTGATTGACTGATTGATTGATCAATTGATTTTTTTTTCTTTTTTGCCTTACAGCCAAAGACTCAGAAAACAATTCAATCTGTTGCCAATACCAAAGGGACATAGACAGATGGATTCTAAACCTACTATATTACATGAACCTACAACAGTTTTCATCACCAATAAACGAATAACACACTTTCATGCAAAAGTCATGCAGCTGAGTGGCCTGCAGATCTAATGCTTAGGTTGCATTCTACATTGCTTTTCCTCTACAAAAACCAGAAGAGAGATGTAAGGGGAATTACTTGTACAAGAGGCTAGATGTGTATATCCAGTATGTGATATAATTTTGGATAAGATTTAAATGAACGTAGAGCTTTCTTGCCCTTACCTGGCGCTGGCTGTGCCCCTTCTTGCTTCATTTTCTCCTGTTGGGAGGTAAACTGGAGACCCCTGCCAAAGGCTGGCTTGGGCATGGCAGCTGGCTCTGAACCTGAAGCCGTGGGCCGCTGCGCCGTTTTGCCATCATTCTGCCGCAAATTGGATCAAAAATGAATGCAAGGAGTGAGGAAAAGAGACAATGCAAAGATAACTCTAAAAAAATGTCATTTCATTGTTTTATTTGCAATCGGGTCAATCCACGTCAAATCAACGAATTTTCAGACAATTTGTAACCCGACCCCCTTCGATTTTCTTCAAACTCACACCAAATGTTCCCCCAAGTGTCTGACGGAAGATTCTGAAATATTTTGCCCCAAGGTCAAACAGTTGCTAAGATATGGCCTCCCTTAGCAACCAATGCGTGGTCGAACAATCAAGTTTAAATAAAATTTGCTATTTTTGATTGACTGCTGCAACCAAGTTAGATGAGTTACATTTCTCATCTTCTGTAAATGGGAAGAACTTTATGATCCTAACATGCACGATATATTAAGGCGCGGATATGACTAGGTCCGTTATTGCACACGAGGTCACCGAAAATGGTGTTGAGTGTCAAAGCTAATGTTTTTGGGTGCATGTTTGGAAGCTGATAACTTCAAAATTCAATTACTGTAAAAGTAGATATTTTCGCACTTGGCCAGGAAAGAAGAGTTTCGCGTGTTTTTAATTCCGCGGAATCAAGACATCACGCACAGGAACATATGGCCAGCAAAAATATTCGCGTGCTTTTATTTTCGCGCTAGTTTCTGGTTGCGCGAAAATTTCTACACCACAAAAATTTCCACTTTTACAGTAGCTTAGAACCCAATATTACACATATTTAAAGACTCTCACTTGCTCTACAGACCTACCAAAAATCGGCCAAAAAGTATGCCTCGTTTTCTCATAGGGCACCCTCACAGTTGGATTTTTTTCAAAAAGTTGCCAAGTTTAAGGTCACAAATCACTACTCGTCCCATCAAGGAGCAACACCAATTTTTGTGTACTGATAGACATTTACCTATATTTTCATGGGTTATGAAAAGATTTTTGTTACCGAAATGTTTAATAGCTGGTTTATGCATTCAAAATGGTCATAAACATCCAAAAATTCATGTAAAGTGACATGTGAGATTTTAAGCACATTTCAAATTGTGATAAATCAGAGATATAGTGCCAAGACACCATGGTATCTTCTGGGATGATACTAGTAGTCTGTAATTAGTACCAAAAGGGTATACATCACAATTCGTTTTATCTTATTGGCAATGACTTGAAAATGCAGCTGAAAAGCACAAAAAAACAATAAATCAGTCAATTTTCTGTAACCATAATGGTGTTTAAATGTGTGTTTACATTGATATTTAGTTGTGTGCCTTTTCTTTATTAATGGTGACTTTAAGCTGAAAACTGCAAATTATGTTCCATTCTTATTCTACAAATAATATTTCAAGTGATCTCCAGATCTTTTGACCTTGACTTTGTTCTGCAAATAGCTGTAAATTCTATAAATTTAGCATATTCCCAACACATAAGATTTACACCATATTTCAAAATCAATTTTCTCTCAGACAGAATGCCTGATCATGGTTATATTTGCAGTATTGGTAGTCTGTAACAAGTATCTAGAGGATCTGGGCCCAGTTGCAATAAAGTCGCAATCAATTGCAAATAATTGCTAATTTTGAAACAACCATTCTGATTGGCTCAGGGTCTGCCCTATTAAGAAGACATGCACGCAACAATGATTTTGACTGGCCAGTGACAATCAGTTGCAAGTTGCGTTTAAACGCTAAGTTTCTAGCAACGGGGCCCTGGTATGAATTGATTTGTGGAACATGACAATGACCTTGAAAATACAGCTGAAAATATAAAATCAATAATCAGTCAAATTTCCAATAGGGTGTTTACACCGACTTTGAATTGTGTGTCATTTTAATATTAATAATGACTTATAAATAGATGATAATTGCAAATCATCTTCCATTTCTGTTCTATCTTAAGTTTTGTTCTATTTTAAGCTCCAAATAATATCATAAGTCATAAATATCATTTGACCTTGACATTATTCTAAAAATAGCCATAATGCCTTAAAATGAGCATATTCACAATGCTATATACTTTACAGCATATTTTCTTATTGATTTTCTCACAGACAGAATGCCTAATTATGTTGGTTACTCTGACAGCAGGACTCATAGAAGAGATGGCTCAGCTCACCTGCTTTCCAATCTGTTCTCCCGGTCTTCTTGGAGGGTCCTCTAGGAGCTTGAGGAGGGCAGCTCCTCTACCACCGCGTCCAAAGCCCGACATGTGTGGTCTTCACAGAATCTCACGTAGAGGAGTCTAGCTGGCATTTGTGCATACCCTTACCTGCAAACAATCAAGCATACTGGGATCTGTAAATAATAGTACGATTAACGATAGTAAATAGTATTTATAGCACTGCAGTGATTAGATCTAGGGCCTAACGTTGTTAGTACACAACTTGGATCAAAATTTTGCACTGCCACATCTACCACTGCACTACCACTACCACCGGTGCCTGTACCAGCCTGATCTGACTGGAAATTTTCTGGGTTTTTTTTTTTTTCTGCAGCTCTCGCCTCTCCATTCACAAGAGTCCTATGATACAAGGCTATAATATGTCAAGTCCTCCGACTGCGTTGACTGAAAGACTGGTCTGTATCTGGTTGTGGGGGATTCCGCGGAAACTGCGTCTGGCTTCACGGATCCCCTCCTCCGGAGAGCGATAACGAAAAAAAAAAAAAATAAAAGACTCCTCCGGAGAGACTGATCTTTCTCAAAACAGCGTATTAAAATTAAGTCCTGCGTTACCAAAAAATTCAAATGGACGCGACCTCTGAATTTCATCTGTGTGCTGATGCGGGGTCCCTTAACCCCGGGCGCGGGACGCTCCTTGTAACCAGTTACACAGTATGGTAGGGGTCCAACCCACCGACTGGGTCCATAACGACCGACCGCGCATTATAATGGCATTGCGCGTACAGAAAGAAAATGTACGCATGGGACTACGCGCAACGGTGTTCGATTCTTCACTGGGCTACGCTACCGAGTAAAATGTGGCGAAAACAACTAAGTATTCCCTCTAAATTACCGAAATTTAGCAAAATCGAATAAGGTTTATCGTGTAACTACATATAACTAGGCCTACCTTTGCTGACTCGTTGTTAGATGTAGAGTATCCTTCCGTAATAAATTTGACGATTTTGACCGCAAAATTGTCACCGCCGCTTGTACGATCGTGCACACACGTACACATACACATGACATAAACATTTTGTCGCCCGCTACGACCATACGAGTTGATGCAGAAACGAGAAATGAATGTGAAAAAACAAACCGACTCATCTAATTTATTTCAATTACGATGAAAAGTTTCCTAATGAAAATCAAGTCAAATTCATCAAACAGTCCTTCAAAAGTAATATCGAGGGATTCAAAATATATTCAAATATTATTGGGGAAAAAATATGACTAGAAAAAAACAGCAGCTTGTCGAAAAAACGCGTTTAAGTACGCTTTATACGTATTGTCAATAGAGGGCGGGGTTGTCGGTCGATATGAGCCGGGCAACTGAGTGCGGAAAAAATGACACCCCACGCGTTCGAAGCCGCCATCTAGGGCGCGTACTTCAGATCGCTTGTGAATCCGGAGTAGATCTATTTTCTCCACACATGAGTAAAATTTCAGGCAAATTGTGTGATTTTTCAGGCAAATTGTGTGATTTTTCACGTTTCTGTTGATAGAAAAACGTTAGGTGTCCGATATTATGGACACCCAACCATATACTGACCAACGTGTGCGTTGCCGTTACATTGGGGCTGGTCGCAGTTAGGGGTCGGGTCCCCCTGACAAACTGCCTGATGCATAATGGGATCCATGCGATCATCATCTCAGTGAAAAGAAGAGTCTATTAACGACGTTAATACTTTTATTAGACTTCTAACGTTACTTAACCAGTGTTAACGTTAGAACTTCAATAGAAGTCCAATTTTACGGCATGGCATGAATGACCATGTGACCATGATGACTGAGTGATACCTGATACGACACTGATAGTCGTCGACACCACTAAAGTTCATATTTTGATTTAGCATTAGTTTTCAAATTCAAGTTTAGTAAAAAAAAGTAAAATGTCAATGTCCAATTATTGATGCATAACTTACAGTTTATAGGGGTTCTACATTATAAATAGCTGTTAGTGTTAGGAGCCTAACGTTACATTCACGTAACGTACCCTTGGCAGATGGTATTTCTAATATATTATTACCACGGCACCATGGGCACTGGCACTTTTAACAAGTTACTAGACCCTATCCCCATCGTATTTGTCCGTATAAGATTATGGGGTCGCTGCTGCGGTAAACTAGACCCTATAAACCCCGTCGCGGGGCGCTGTAACACGGTACGTATTTGTCCGTATGGGGTCGCTGCTGCGGTTAACTAGACCCTAGCTTTCTATTAGATTAAGAATGAAAATAAACAACGATCATAATCAAGTGATAATTCATATCAGTAATTCATACCATGCACTTTGACGCTGACGGCCACAGAACTAGAAACGCTCGACTCTCCCGCTTTTTGGAAACATCAAAACGCAGGAATTCCAGGAATGCTATACGGTAATTAACATTTAAACACAGCTCTCCGAACCATACCATTACTGAACAATCGAGTCCGCATGTTTACAGCTAGCTCCAGCTGGATTGATAGCTATGGCTGCGATCGCGATGTCAGTAGCGAAACCGTACAGTGTGCTCCTTTTGTGTTTGTGAAGTAACGTCAGTACTGACTGAATGGCGACTTACCAGTATTACGGTTTGATGTGGTGGAATCGGTGGCCACCACCATGATACACACCGCTCGCGCTGTCGTTAGTGTCGTCCGCCGCCGCC
Source organism: Diadema setosum (assembly GCA_033980235.1). NCBI lineage: Eukaryota > Metazoa > Echinodermata > Echinoidea > Diadematoida > Diadematidae > Diadema > Diadema setosum. The sequence continues at coordinate 11,404,835 of CM067061.1, forward strand.
GCATATAGACCTATGTGTAGTGAAAATTAATGCGATCTACGACGCCTTGAAACGTACGCCCACACACGCGTCCGCGTATCTTCACTAGTAACGTATGCGTACACCCCGCGCGTCCCATAAACATGCAACTGTTACTGTTCTATTGTAAATTAGCGAGATACCGGTACATGGTGGTAGTTGATATCGATAACACAATCACCGAACACGTCCGAACCTGTACGAATGGCCCTTTCGACAACTACATAACGTCATAATTCGCTGCCTCTACTATTCAACGCCTGCGTTGAGTTTCATACGGTAACTCGGAATATCACAACATCTCTTGGGTTGCAGCGAACAATATGAATAAATTGAAAGGGTCATGGGTCGTTTTGAACATCCGGTCAAAAGAATTCGTCCAATCAAATTTTCTCCCGCCACTTGAATATTCTGGCGCCGCGCGAAACATTGTCAAATCGTCATTATTCTACAGACTGTGATCAGAGAAGGTAGGTGCGACATCGTTCTCCTAACCACGAGAAGAATTTTTAAGTTACAACTAACGTTAAAGTGATCAGAAGTGTAGAACAGTCCTGAATTTCATTCCAGCCCATTCATCTTTCATACCACCACTTTGGTCTCTGCACAATTTCAAGATGTTCGAAGCAAGGCTGCTCCAAGGAACAATTCTGAAGAAGGCTCTGGAAGCCATCAAAGAAATGGTGAAGGATGGAAACTGGGAATGTTCATCATCAGGTAAGCACAGCTCGTGCCACATTACCACATGCCATGTCCAACAAACTAGAATATCTAGTCTGGCGCAATCGTGATAAATATGTAGATGTCTGTACTAAATTACTAGAATCTAACGTTAGAACACTTAAACTCGTTAAAATTTTATTAAACATAAAAGTATAACCTGTTACTGAGTGTTAGAAAGATTATCATTAAATTTGATTCTCTATCATGCACTTGACATTGCATTAGATGTCTAGATGATCTACATAAAAAGATAGTCAGCAATAGTAGATTTCTATCTGCAATCATCAATGCTTGGACAGCTTGACAGGTGAGTTTTCAGCGCCTTAATTTAAGCTTGTGAAAATCAAGGAACAACAAGAGGAGTTCCTTATTCAAAGGGGTAAATTTAACATTGTATTTGTAATAACAAATTCCAAAGAGCGGGAGCTGATGATGTGAAGGATCGCTTACCTTTTACGACGTTACGTTTCTTAGATTGATGAAAGATGTAATATTTTTAATTGTCAAAGAGTTCTTGTTGGAATGTGAGGATGAATAAGTCCTGTAGTCATGCCGACTCATGGTAGTGTAATGTAAATTTAACTAACGTTAGACAAGTCTAGATAAACCTTACCATCTACACTGGTCTATAATATGTACATTGTAAGATTGAGGAGAAAGATTGTCGGTCAACAAATGACTCGCTGCTGCAGTGCAGCCAGTGTAAGCTAGTACTTAGTATGAAAATAGTAGAATCTAGAGGTCTAACTTACATTACCATGCTGGGTGCTAGTTAGGCAGTTTCGCACCAGGTGCCTGAATTTCAGTTTTATGGCATAAATTCTTCTAACTAAAATGATATGCATGATATGTGAACATCTTTTCCTGTCTCTGTAACTGAGCCTGTCATCTCTTCGAACCTCAAAATGATGAATTTTCACGTCAATATCAATAATGCCGACAATAACGGTACACATTCTGTGTGATACGGTCGATAGAATCTAGCTAAAATTAGTTGTAGTTCGATCTGACCGTTGTGATCTCAAATCAAATGTAGTGAGTTTTTCTGTGGTATCCTTATGAATAAGAATTTTTTTCCCTGCTTTCCATCAACTTGTATCTTGCTGTAGCAAGTTCTTGAAAAAGAAATTTGAATAAAGAACATTAAAATGTATGTGTGTGCATTCTTGTTTCTTTCATTTTCAAGTACATAATATATCTTTCTCTTTCCTTCCTATAAACTTACTTTTCTCCCAACTCATTTCTATTTTCAGTGTTATTAGGTGATCCGAGTATCCTCTCGGATCACCTATTGTATCTGTACGGATTCTTTCTTCTTCTTCTTCTTCTTTATTTCTTTCTCCTCAAATCTTGTGCAGAGGTTAACTCAAAAAGTCCCCAACCTATCACTTTCAAACTTATACCATATATGTATCATGTCCTAAGGACGACAGATCTAGTGTATCAATGTGATCAGTTAACCGTGACGTCATTATGACGTCATTATCTGAAATCACGTTTACATCAATATCTCATTAATGGAACGGAATTTTTGAATGAAATTAATTTATCATACAGTTCAAGTCAAGGTCTATTGATATATTTCATAAAATTTAGTCACGTTCATAGTAAACGAGCGCGTACGCGCGCGTTGAAATTTTAGCATGCTCCAATCGAGCTCAAAATTGTTTTGCACACGTTTCAGGTCATTTGGAGTATTTCAGAAAAAATCGACGGACGCGTACGCGCGCGCGCATATACGCACGCACAGCTCATATGCAATAGAAATTTCCCGTTTTTTCACACGTATCGGATGTCTGAAATGTCAAGGAATGTTTCTACCAAGTTTCAAGTCAATCCGACTCAATATGACGTCATACGGGCCCGTCAAAGTTGAAATTCCGCGCGCGCGTCAATGGCGATATACAGTGCAACAATGCCAAAAAACCGCCAAATTTAAATCCGATTTTACTCGTCAGGATGGACGGTGACCCCCCATTTTCTTTACATATTTTGAAAGCTGATGAGTTGTACATATCATTTCATGGGTTGGCGATACTGAAAAAATGATTAAAAGATATCAAATTTCTTAAAAAAGTAAAAAAAAAGTAAATGTTCAAAATGACGTCATCAAAATTCAAGTTCACTCGAGCGTATCTCACTCATCCTTTGCCGATTTTCACCTAACTTTCAGTATGTTGTAGCTTATTTAATATTTTTTCATATTTATAATTACAAAGTTTTGATTGGATGACGTCATCACCTCGTAAAAATGGATTGAAAGTATCCTTGTAAAATTTGACCAGTTTACGTGTTATCTCTATGGGAGAGCAGTTTTTCTGGAAGTGAAAATTGATATGACTATCTTTTTCGAGCACTAGCTCACTTATGCTTCGGTGAATTTTTCCCAGATTTTAATATGTTGTAGCTGAGACTTTGGGCTATCGTAAGTGTGGACTTCGTTTTTTCATACGATGTCGGGATCACGTCAAAAAACTTACTTGAAATTAAAGTTTATCTTCGATGTATTGAAATATTTCTTTCTTTTTGCAACGTTATGTGCAATAACTCAAGAAAAACATACCCTATCACCACCATATTTTGCACATGTTTAGTTCATGTCACGAACATAATTTCATAAAATAACAACGACTTGATCAGACGCCATCTTGGGTATGTAAATTAGGGTCAAAGGTCATAGATGTTTCATCCTGTATCTTGGTGAATACATGTCCTACCTTTCCCATATTTTGCACACGTAAAGACCATGTTACAGGGATCATTTCATAAAATAACCATTTTTTGCTCAGATGCCATCTTGTCTGTGCAAAGTGGGGTCAAAGGTCATATGTACTTCTTTTTCTATTTTCGCTATGACGTGTTATCTCTATGGGAGGGAATTTTTTAGATGTGAAAATTGACATGACTCTCTTTATCGAGCACTATCTTACTTATGCTTCAGTGAATTTCTCTCAGATTTTAGTATGTTGTAGCCGAGACTTTGCACTATCAGGACTCGAATCATTGATTAAAAAAGAAATCGGATCACCTTAATTTGTCAGTGATGACAAATTACAATCTCTAGTTTTCTTTGTATCTTTTCTTTGTTTCTTTGCTTACATTGATAAAGTTACATCTTTCTTTCCCTTCCTCTGCATTTAGTTTTTTTCCTCTCTAACAAGCTGATATCTCACAAAGTCCTTATCCATGAATATCTTTTTCTTTCCTTTTTGTACAATATAATTCTTTTTCCTTCTCTTTTCATTTTTTTTTTTTTTTTTTTTTTGTCCTACAGGGAATGTAAACCCAAAGAGCAATGTGGATTGAGTGAAAACAGCAACATTAGTAGAACACATCGGTGAAAGTTTGAAGACAATCGATGCAAAAGTTATGAATCTTTAAAGTTTTGGTATTGGAACCGCTGGATGAGGAGACTACTAGAGGTTATGACGTATGAGTGGACAACAATATTTATAAAGAAAATAAAAAGAAAAATTCCACAAAAATTCATTTTTCATGAAAATTACAAATTCCATCACCTGATACCGACATATGTTAAGGGTAGCAATATTCTCCCATGCTTTCTGAAAGTGGTTAGTCAAGTACTTTTTCATAATTCTGGAAAAGTGAATTTTTGTTGAATTTCCCTTATATTTTCTTTGTATTGTCCACTCATACGTCATAACCTATAGTAGTCTCCTCATCCAGCGGTTCCAACCCCAAAACTTTAAAACTTCATAACTTTTGCATCGATTATCAGATTTTCCTCAAACTTTCACTGATGTGTTCTGCTAATGTTGCTGCTTTCACTTAATCCACATTGCTCTGTGGATTTGCGTTTCCTTTAAATTTTCAATCTATACCTCTTTCTCTTTAACAAAAAAAAAAAAAAATCCTTTCCGCCCTCCTTTTTGAACCCATCTGTCTCTTCTTTCTTTCTTTCCTATTTTTTTTCTTTTCCTTTTAAGGCTATTCCTATCATAAAAGTCTTACTTTTTTCTTTCTTCATTTTTTTTTCTTTTTAGTTCTATATCTTTGTATTAATGTATTTCTTTTCCCCCTTTTACTGTCCTTTCTCTTTATCCCTTACCCCAGTCTGTTCTCTCCTCTTTGTATTTATCTCCCGTCTCCCCTCTCTATCTCTTAAATTTCTAATCGACCAAATTCCTTAATTTTCTTTTTTCCGAGATCAATGAAAAATCACATTTTTCATTCTCATTTCATGCAAACACACACACTCAAGTAACACAGAACACTCAACACCTCTATCAACTGCTTTGTAAACAACCAATACCACAAGAGTGTTGACAAGCTGATTGAGGCAAAGGGGGAAAAAAGTTTGTCTTTTTAGATGCACCATAGAAAGACTCGCTGTGTTCACAATGGGGTTGCTGGATTCAGATCCAATGATTGACCACTGTGCGCTGCTGTAAGAATGTGTACTGTTGATTTTAATGTATTAATCATACTCAAGCCCAGAGATGGGATAAGATTTTCACTAAGTAGGGGGGCTCATGCTTATAAGGATATATCTCCTCACAGTCACCCCAGCCATGCTATGAGGCCTCCTGTTCACTTATCATCCATCTCACATCTGATATAAATTGTTCAAAGTTCACACAGCGATTTTTGTTTGTATTGAGTGACCTTGTAAAGGTATTGCTTACAGCAGACCTCCAACCATTTTGAATTTGGAAGAAAGAATCTGAATTTTGACCATTCCAAGCTCTTGTTTCAACAGGAGTTTCCTATTTTTCTAGATAATGTAACTACACATATCTATAGGCATTGCACTTGCCTTCCTACTTTTGAGCCAAATCATCTCTATTTTTCAATTGAAAAGGTTGGGAGGTGTGCTTACAAGTAGACTTCATATGGGGGGGGGGGGGAGGTCTGAAAGCATTGAATGCCATCCAGTTGTTTCAACTCAAGTCTATTCGTGCAACATATGACAAAGCCAGCAAAGCATGATATGGTCATGTTTTTATCATAAGATAAGGAGATCAGCAAACTTTTAATATAAGTGGGACTGGCAGGCCCTACATCAAATAAGCTGTTCATTTTGTGGATTTTGGGGTAAATGGCCCTAGCAAGCCTGCTTGATATACATTGCCAATATACATGGACATCACTCAGATTTGATGGTAAATACAGTATGAAGAGAACAGTCAATTGTTACAGTCAAAATTCTGTCAGTTCAAAAGTAGCCGTTGATTGGGGATGTCAGACATTTAGGGCATTTCTGCCTGACATAATGCTGAACTTGAACTTCTTTTTAATTATTTGTTCCTCCCTCAGGTATCAGCATGCAGAGTATGGACTTCAGTCATGTAGCTCTCATCATGCTCAATCTCAAGGAGTCCTTGTTTGACAAATACAGATGCGACCGGAACGTCACACTTGGTCTCAACCATGAAACGTGAGTGTTGTTTTTAAAGCTGTTGATTCCCATTTGAGGTGATGTCCTCGACAGACCCTAAATGGAGTGTTCTCAAGACTGGCATAGAAACGGGATAATGACACATTCGGGTGGCACGCAAGAGTAGTTATGCAATAACTTGTCTATGGCTGATGGGTACTAATTCAAATCTGAAATAACTATGACACTCTATGCTGTAAACATGTCTTTGAATATTATAGGCCTACCAAGAAAGAAACTGAAATATTGTTTGGACATAGTTTTTACACATCTTTGCATGGCAGTTTAGAAGTTACCAAAGACATGAATTGTCCTGTAAGCACCTTGTCAGTACAGTACAACAAACACTTCATTCAGATACATACATTTTGGAAAGACGTCGGCTGAAATAGTCAGTTTGTTGTTAAACATGTCATTGGGTAGAACTGCCTCCATTCATTCAATGTATTTTGTTTTTGTTTTTTGCATGAAATCTCAGATTTTACATTGTTTTCTTGGTATCACACATCCTAAAAGGCAAAGAAATTTGATATTTCCATATGAGGTAAAGAAAGAAGAATTGGATAAATGTTCTGCCTAAGCTGCAATGAGAAGTACAAACAACTGATTGCATTACCATGTTTTTGCTGTTTGTTTTGTTACAGACTCTCAAAAATCCTCAAGTGTGCTGCCAATGATGATGTTATCACATTAAAAGCTTCAGACCAACCAGATGAGATAAACATCCTCTTCCAGTCCAGCAATGATGAGAAGACATCAGAATTTGTCGTCAAGCTCATCGACTTTGATGGTGAACAACTTGGCATTCCAGTAAGTGTTTTTGTTTTGTTTTTCAAGTTTTTTTTATTGGTAGGAGAATGTGTGTAGAGCTATTGTGTGTTGTTTTTTTTTTTCACAAAGGAACCCTGCCCTAAAGGGACGTAGCACAATCTTGCAGTGTGCTATTTATTACTTTTGGAGTGATTATGGTCCATTTGTCAGATGTGCAGTTGCTGTTCAAGTTTATGCACATGGAAAGGGGATGACACAAACTTTGCATGGAGATGAAGGAGCAAAATTGTGAGGAGATTATCAATGAGAGTAGAGTGATTTAGTGCACTTTAAATGTATGTAACCAAGTCCTCGGGACAGACAGTTTTCTTTCCTTCAAAATCAAATTTTGTAACAACTGAAACATTGAGTACATAATGATGTATAGATGATAATATTGCTACCTGAGATTTTATTTTGGTCCCACAAGTACTTTTAACTATGTTCGTTGTAACAGGGGTGAACTTTACATGATAAAAACATAATGCGCTCAGTTCAGCTAGAGGGGGTTCATGGAAGTGTAGGCAAAAAAAGTTAATCTGTGCTGGCTGTATCAATGTATTCATATTCCTTAACCCTTAAGTGCTTTTTACTGCTGATTGACACAGAAAACCCTATAGCATTGTACACCGTCCAAAGTCCTTGGTATGGAAAGGGTTAAATGAATTTTAACTATCTTGCTCACCAGGACACAGAGTACACAGCAACAATCAAGCTTCCCTCACAAGAATTCCAGAGGATCTGCAGGGATCTCAGCCAGTTTGGCGACACCGTCGTGATTTCGGCCAAGAAGGGTTCCGTGGAGTTCTCCGGGTCCGGAGACGTGGGAACAGCCAAGATTGTGCTGAAGGAGAATGGTGGCATTGATGATGACGACAAGGTACGTTGGTTGGGAGTCTCCGCCTATCACAGTCAGCATATCAGCTTGCCAAAAACAACAAGACCCCTTTGCACCAAAATACAGGAAATTATCCCATTTTGTTTACAAAAAGAAAATGATTTTATAGAAAGATCACAAGTCATGCGCTTGAATGTTTTATTTTGACCAAAAGAAATTAATGATTGTTCTTTTTTTTGGGGGGGAGGGGGGATGGTGTGCCTTAGGCTGTATTGGACATACATAGTTTGCCTTAACAACATGTTAGATTTATTTGCTTCTCAATGTAGGCTTTGCAACATCACCATATCACATCCTACTCTTATAATTTGGAGCAAGTCGGTCGGACTAAAGGGACCAATACATGCAGGGGCATCCATTCATTTCTTTCCCTCTTTCTTTTCTCCCATTATTAGATTTCAGTTGAGATGGACAAGGACCAGCCATGCAGTCTCTCGTTTGCCAACCGATACCTCAACAACTTCACCAAGGCCACTCCCCTCTCAGACACAGTGACACTTCAGCTCTGTCCAGAGAACCCCCTTGGTAAGTTTATGGGTGCAGAGAAATGTGGAAATGTGTGCCTTATGCCATTTTGGGGGGAACAGAACTTTGCACTAGTGCACTACTCGGAAACTCTAAGGCCCGAATTCACGAAGGTGGTACAAATGAAACCATGGACAAAAACCATGGAGTGCCAAGTGTCGCATGGAACATTTCGTTACGAAATAAAGTAATTTCGTCGATGAAATGATTATTTTGTAACAAAATGACAACATTTTGTAACTAAATGAACATTTCGTTCACGAAATGATAATTTTGTTTACCAAAGCAGTCATTTTGTCGACGAAATGACCGATTTCGTAACAAAATATTCCGTGCGACACTTGGCGCTCCATGGCTTTGTCCATTGTTTGAACCATGGTTTAATTTGTACCACCTTTGTGAATTCAGGCCTAAGAGTTAGTGTATTGAAGTATATATGGGCCTACTGGGTAATTATTGTGATATGCATGTAGGGGGGTGGGGGGAAAATGCTTCAGCACTTCTGTTCGATCTTCAAAGAGGCAGGCCCATAATCTTTATCATCTGAAATTTCTTCCTAGCACCATTTCATCACTGTTTTGTGATCCTGACCCAATGCATATGCAAGAGCTACAATGTGACTGTGTACCAGTCATTGCAAGAAGGTATTTTTACTCCAGGCTGATTTGAACTGTGCACACTTGAAAGTGCAAGGCACAGTATATTTTTTACCTGTAATTTTTCCCCATAAACACTCTTCTCCTTTGTTGAAAAAAAGGGCAGTAAATCCGTGGCATAATGATTCAAATGAACTTTGCAAAGCCATAAAATTGCAAGGGGTTATCATGCACAAACACAACCAGAAGATAAATGCATATGTCTGTATTTTCATGGCAGTTGTTCCTTCCCCCCCCCCCCTTCTTGTGCAGTTGTCTCGTACGACATCAGCAACATGGGCTTCATGAAGTTCTACCTGGCGCCGAAGATAGAAGAGGAGGACTAGGCTGCATTTAGCGAGAGAGGGCGGTGTGATCTCTGCTGCAATGGAGGACTTGCAATCCATGGACTCGTTTTGTGTGGCACTTGACATCACGCACACCAACAGAATAATGGACGATTCAGATTCATCACAGTATAGTTTGGAATCATTAGGCAGGAAGAGGCAATTGGATCAGACCAAACACCGTCACTGAACACACAGCATTATGAGTACCAGGCTTTTTGTATTCAATTTACCCATTCTGGTGTAAGAAGCGGCGACAAGTGTGTTTTCTTTAACTGTGTTGGCTGTCTATGCTCTAAAGTTTTGTTGGTGATTTGGGGGGGGGGGGAGGAGATGAGGCTCGTATGATTCATGATGGGCTCTTCATTTCATGCGCTTCTTTCACTTCTAATTTCCCATAGCAGTGTCATTCACTTGAATGCATGGGTCCACAGAAGCTGTGTCTGCAACATCCTTCATAACTTTGACCAAATATGGGGATTGTCGTGGATGCTCTCTGTATGAAGTGGGTTTTCATGAGATTGCTCTTCAGCGTGAAACTAGCCTATTGGTGGCTAGATTGATGTTGACTTTTAAGCATAGGAAGCGCAGTGTACAGTGCGACAAAACCTGATGGTGATTTGTCCCTTGTGCCTGAAAAATTTCTATTTCCTCTCATTCACTACACATGTGTTTGCGTACCACTACTACCGATGGATTCTGAACACACACAAAAAAGAGTTATTTAGAGTTTGCCAGGAATATGTCCTTCAATGTACCTTTCTTTGTGTCCTGTGAATATGTATCATGTGTGTAAATATTTTCCTATAGCTTGTGTCCATTCTCTCGTTTGTGACAGTGGAATGAACTTGAATATTTTTACTCTTGTCCAAAATACATCATCAAAGGCCTCAAGAGAGCTGCTGGAAACATTCTTATTTCATTCGTAAACAACAGTATTTTATATATCTGAAGCAGAGTAAAATTAATCTCTGTGACATCAGATTTGTTTAGCCTAATGTCATCCTCTACTTCAAACTTTCAGATTCTGCAAATGTTCTCGTCATTTTGCATGTGCACATTCAATGTTTGGATGACGCTAGTGCCATTTTGTCAAGTACATATTCAGTTCAATTAAACATATTGTATTTGTACAAATTAATTTGGCTGTGTATTTGTGCTGATTGTAGTATGTAACAAACATGTCACTCTAGTGATGTGGGTGAAAGGCTACGGAAAAACGAGGAATGTTAGGGTGCATTTTAATTTCACGAATTTCGCGAGAGAGCGAGATTCGCGAAATTAAAATGCACGCAAAAGTTCTTGTCTACACTATATGCATTGAATGCCAGTGGCAGTACGTGAAAATTTCATGCCGCATAAAAGGCTGTCGGCTCCAATGCGCGAAAAATTCATGCTGCAAATATATCGTGTTTTACAGTATTTATTAGTTGGAGGGATGTGCATGGTGTCTTTATGTGTGTGTGCGTGTGCGTGTGTGTGTGTGTGTGTGTGTATGTGTATTGGTGTATTTGTGCGCTTGTGTGTATGTGTGTGGAAAATGGTACAGTCCATTCATATCTCCAGTAGTGTACATACAATGTATCAATACATTGCACAAAAAGATTTTTCAACTAATCTAAACCTGAGGATTAAGGTCAGTTCTATTGCAGAGCTTGATACATGTATTGTGTTGGGATAGGAAATCTCTGCAATGAATGTGTGGCTTGAAATGCATGTATATGGAGAAATGAGAGTAAATAAATTAATGCATACATTTATACAGTTATGAGTAGATATGTAAATGAATGAGAGAAGATTTTTACAGTAATCATATCTGAGTCAAAGGTTCTTAGGGACAAATTTGTTATTCAAGAGTTGATGCATGTATGATGAACCTAACTAGGTACCCATAGTACATCAAAGTACAGCTTAAACTGAGGAATATTAGAAAAGTCCTTGACACATCACAAGTTGTAGTGGATCCTAATCCAAAGACGTGACAGAAATTTTAAGACTGACAAACACAGAAATAAGTTATGACACATTCCTAAGTGAATATCAAAGTGTCGCAGTCACCTACACAATATATTTCAGTCACAACTGCTTGACGATTGAATGTGGGTGATGTCATGCCTTCACAAATCACAAGTCTTGTACAGATGTAAAAGAGAGGGATACCACTCCAAAGGGATGGGGGGGGGGGGGGGTTCATGCAGTCACATAGATGATTTGTAGGTTCATTGTACCGATTTTATAGATTACACTATCCCTTGTTTTGACTTTAAAGTAGCATGTGAAGTTGATGTCCATCCCTTCTCCAGCTTTCTCAACCATGTCTGTATGTGTGTGTCTGTCTGTGTGTCTGTCTGTGTGTGTGTTGCGTGTGTTTATTGTGTGTGTCTTGGGCCTCCTCGACCTATAAAGCTAGGAAGTTCGAAATTCCATGTGTTCTCCATTCTTTTGTCCAGTTCAAAGTTAAGAATCCTTAATACACTTTAGTTTACCTGCTCCCCATTGTATAGACAGGTTTCAAACTGTAGCAGTTAAACATTCCTTCAAGAATAGTGTAAAATCTAACAAAGACGACATGAAATTTCAGCGAAATTGGACACATTGTATTAAGCACTTCTGTTGTAATGAACACAGTTAAAATGGCAAACTTGTTGCAATGAAGTAAAAATTTATGTTCAAAAATTATCATCTACAAAATATAGATCTTTATGTACCACTTTACTGTGGCCATAATGAAAATTGTATGTAACAAAAGAAAACTGCCAATTTGCTCATGTTTATCTGAAAATATGATACATTTATTGGTTAATTTTTTTGATTGAATCATTTCTTTATTCAAGAAAATGTTAATACCTAACCAGGTCAATTATCCCTTTAGATAATTGCAGGTATACATCAAAAGTTACAAATCACAATTTTAAGAACATACAATACAACTAACATCCGTGAGATTAATGCGCCAGCATCAACAATAATATTCAACACTAACAATCATTATAACATTTATATAAATTCTATAGAAATAAAAAAAAAATTATATCGGACATTTATGGAAACTTCACACTGGTACTCCGGACGGACCAATAATTGGTCGATGTTCTGCATTTTTTTTTTCCCAATTTCGTTTGATACAAAATCAAAAACTTCATTAACTTTCCCACTGAGAAAATATCTGTGGTCCTAAAAACTGTAGTGGGCCTTCTTTCAGTGTATAATATAATTCCATATTACATATACCAATAAAAAAATATTACACTTATACTCTACTAATTAACAAACTTGAACATTTTGCATGCTGTAGGGAAAGACCAATGAACTGAGAGTGAGAGTTGAAGCATATTCTGATAGATGTGAATCTATACTTTTTTTTGTTGTTGTTTTGATGACGTTTAATTGTCTGCACAAGGGGTATTGATGACCTTGTGTCCACTGAGGTCATAACCAAGGTTACATTAAAAAAAAAAAAATCAAATATTTCAGGAGAGGGTTAATAAAACAAGGAAGAAATATAACTGGGAATAGAGGGTCGTTCCCACAAAGGGCCGGAAACATATCTCTGAAGCATGCTGTACAATCAATTGATGTAATCTAATGTGATGCCACCTTGAGGTTGTCCAGCAGCACAGATTTTCACTGAATTGAAGAATTAGATTAAACCATCTAAAATGTCCTGTGTACTTTTCAAGAATATATTCATGAACCAGTGAGTTTTTTTCCTGAGGTCATGACATTACCAAATCCCAAAGGATTTTGTGATAAATGCAGTACCACTTACACAAAAACATACAGAGCTTTCAATTTCCATGATTTTCATTTTATGTTACAAGTTCAATGACAAAGGAATCTTGTGTGCACCCCATTTTGGTCATTTCATTTGATCATTCCATCAATTCAAAGTCAGTTTCAACTTTGGGTGGACCCCACATGGTTAAATCCATGGTGAATCAAATTTGAATGATGCTGACCTCAATAGTAAGTTTTGACATTGTTGCAGTTCCAACCACATTGGGTTAAATCTCAAACATAGGTTACAAGACGAAATTATTCAAATTACTTTGGTTGCGTCATATGAAAATAAAATTGACTATAAGCGATTGTTATCTGCATTGGCTTTCCTTTCCACTGTTTGGACACTTTGTTTTTGTTTTGTTGTTGTTTTGCCTTTGTTTCTGTAGGCTTATTGCTCTGGAGATTTGATATTGGAATTTTTTTCCAAGTTGAATGCTGTAAAACTTCACTCATGTGAAACTTTGCATAACTGACACTGGAAGCAATGTTTTGGGTTACTGCTTTGTCACACCCAATGCACACTCCTGGTGAACGGGAATGTACACAAGTACTTCGGGACTATAATCGTCTTCCGACCGGGAATTCTAAAGAGAGCCTCGTGTGAGCATGGAGGATCGAGGAGATACAAGTGTACTAGCAGTAGTGCAGAGCGATAGGTCACATGACTTAAAAGAGGTCAGTGAACAGCTCGAGAGAGCATTGTGCAGGCTGTATTTGGCGATGAGGACAAGGCAGTAAAAAGGTATGGAGATGAATGCGTGCTTGCTACAACCTTTTCGTTCTTCATTGATCGCGTGTACGTTCGCTCGTTGCCAAATCTGTGCGGCCGCGTCGTAGACGCATCGAAAAAGCACACGATCTGCCGATGTTTACGTGGATATCAGGGAACTTTATATTTTCGCGACGCGGACGTTTAGAGAGGAAAAAGCTGTGTTTTCCCTCATCAATATCGATCTCACGTTGTCTGAGTTTTCACTACGCGTTTCTGGGCTATTTCTGGGTCCGCTCACATCATGACGCAGCTATTTAATGCCCCGATCATATGGGGTCTTATTTCACTTTTTCCAGGTTGCGTCCTCGCGTAATCTATAAGCTACTTCGTAACACGACGCAGGTACAACACAGGGGGAGAGAGAGAGAGGAGAACGGCCAACACAATACTAGTAGTCTAACGCCCGCGTCGCAAATCTGCTCGCGCGACAGAAACGATGCATCGAATCCGCATTGAGTAGCTGTGCGCACGCGTGCGCGCAGCACCTTCTGAGCTCCGATTCAGTGCATGCACTGCATGTATTGAAAGCCATACTCAGTGGAATGTCATGACTGCGAGTACATGTACTGTGTACTATACTGCACGTACAGTACATCCATACATACACACGGAGCTTCCCTGATAATACAGTATACATGTACATTCACGTATCGTGTGCCGCCGCCGCCGTACCGTCGCACAGCAATTTTCCTGCTACTGTACTGTATACGTACGATCAGATGCGGTACGCATACTTACGAGCGATAAAACTGAACCAGACTAGACGACACACTTATTACAGCGACGTCGAAAATTCTAGGATCTTTGTTTAGCCCCGTCCGCCACTATTAGACGGATTTGTCTATCTTTGTACAAACTCGTAGTGTAAGAATGGCATTAAAAAGAATATCGAAGGTAAGTCTTTGATAAAAGTATTTTAACCGGGTATTGTACACGGAAGAAGATTCTAGTTCATTACCAGAATGTGAAAAGGTTTTGCGTGTTGTGTTGGTAAAACGCTTATCGTCCTATATCGTCATGCATTCGAACTCCATCAAGCAAGAGAGTTGTTGAGAACGTGAACCTCTGAGTCTGGCTGAACTGATCTAATCTAACTAACTTCGAGTGTTGCATATGAATGTGGAACAATTTTTTTGCTTTAAAAAATAGTGCTGTGACGATTGGGAATCCATGAAACAACGGACGACTTGCCTGGCTTGGCTAAGTCATTGAATTGAGTGAATGGTGATCCCTTCTAAGTTTTATCCAACCCAACAATAACAAATGCCATGCCTCACCACTCTGACACTCAAGTGACCAGGCCAGGCAATGATAAAAATGTGGGGTGATGCTGCTCTGCACTGCCACAGTACTACTATCACAGTTGTTAATTTAGTTCTTGTTTTCTTTTAGTAGGGTACCTAGGCAAGAGCTGTGACTCGAGCCTCGAGGTCTATAATAAGTTAGTATTGCATTAAAAAAAAAAAACTAAAAAAAGCCCCATCACCAACATTAACGATTAACAACATTCCAAGCAGGAAAAGCGCAAAAGCATAGGAATCATAGATGCGTTTCAAATGCACTGCCTAAGGACCCTTAACCGAAAGCGAAAGATCGGTCTGTTTCTGGTTGTTGGGGATATGTTTTATCCCCTCCTGAAGGCTATGATGCTGGCTCTTGTACATGTAGGGATGCTCTGCCAGCGGTCGTGCACAGACCAAACATTTCTATAAACCAAATTTCAGACAGCTTTACTTTAACGTCAAAAAACATAAAAGACTCCTCCGGACAAACGGATCTTTCTGTCTATTATAGCGACCCCAACACGCGTTGTGACGTAACGGTTACTAACGTTAGACATCACAGTGTAGAACTGGTTGAAGCGTCCCGGGGTTGGTTTCTGCATGCATTGACATGTAACATTAACAGGCGGTCAAATTTTGGATGGCGATTAATTTATGGTCAAATCATGGGTGGCTTGATTTGCTTGTGACGTGAAATCTTTCGCTGAGGCTGTATTAAATGTAGGTCCTAGAGCGAAGTTTAGAGTAGGCATCAAAAAATGCATTGCCTGAATGGCAAAAACAAATCACATACAGTCCTCTTACAAACTGTAGGTGCATAGCACTATATAGTGCGTGGTACGCACACTGATACCAACCTGTCTTGCTGGCCTGATAAAATCACAAGGGATGATGGGATGTTCAATGTTTTACGTCTTGTGCTTGACCAAAAGATCGGTCTGTATCTGGTCGTCGGGGAAATGTTCCGCGGAGATTGTGTCTGGCTTCACGGATCATCTCCTTAAAGGAGAGCGATAACGTCAAAAAAATAAAAGAAGACTCCGGACAGACGGATCTTTCTGTCTAGTCTCGTGCTTGCCCGTGTGTATGGGGACCTGCGGCCTGCAGTGCAGGTCACTCACCTTGACCTGAACATGTCAATGATTTCAAAAAAACAAAGTAAAACAAAGCGATTCCAATAAAAGATGGGTCCCTCGTTTTATTTTTATTTTATTTTCTTTGTTTTATATGTCTTGGCCATTTCAAAACCAATTTTCATCAAATAAACTTTGAATTCCTCTTAGAATTATATGCTCTTTCATATCTCATAAGAGGTTCCTCATCTCAAAAAATCATCAAGAAATATTGGAAACCTGTAATGTAGCCCCATCTGAGCCGAAACTGTACCATCCCTTTAAGATCCCTCTTATCTTTCTTAACAGTTGTCCATGTCTCCTATTCTCCTGTTGTGTCTCCCTCAGTGCATCCTCAACTTCCAGCTCATCACTGTCCTTTGACTATCACTGATAATATAGTATTAACCTTCCTTGATATGCTCTTCCCACAGATATATGTCACTTTTCTCTTCACTCTCTCTAGGATCTTTTTTTTCTCTTCTAGCAAACAACATTCCTTTCAAGGACTACATACACCCCCCATGGACATTACTGCAAACCTCTTTCCATGGAAACGTGTTCTGAATTGAAACAGTGACAGAAAAAGAAGTGTTATCTGAACCGAAAAAAGACGTGAAATCAGACATACCAGATAAAATGTCAAGAAAGCTGCAATTTTATTATTGGCGCAAGAACATCAAAACATGGCTTCAAAGGAACCTTGTTACTGTACCACTAACACACAATCTCCAGGGCCCCATTTCATTAAAAAAAAAAAAAAAAAAAAAACTGCTGTGATAGCAACTCTTGCTGGAATGGCAATTGTCATGGTAGCGACAAGAATCAAGCTTCCTGATTGGCTGTTGCCATGTGAAGCTGGTAATCTAGCATGAGTTGCTATCCTATGTTGTAGCATCTTTTATGAAACGGGGCCCTGATATTGTAACAGGAAGTTCGTGTTTCGCTGTCAAGTTAAGAAAAGATCTCTCCTTTTGTCTTTGTGCACAGAACAAATAAAAGGGCATGTCAAAAGTTTCGTCATGGTTGAGTGATCAAGATAGCAACATGTTATTTCACACTTTTCTTATGCATACAAAATGTATGTCTCCATTGTAGCGCAAAAATTGACAGTTTATGCAGTCATGTGGCAACTTAACATTGGACAATTGAACATGTCATTATGCTAAATACATGTATAGTTAAGTTCAGCATCTTCAGCTCGTGTGGTATTGTAGTTCATCCGTGTTGGTATTGGAGCAAGGGAGCTTTGAAGACACAAGAGGAGGGATATTCGCGAGGCAGTTTTGGAGTGAGACTTGGATCACAATCCAATTGGCTGTACGTGCACTTTTATGCTGTCTGGGGGTACACTTTGCACAATACAGTGACAGAAGAAACATAAACTTCATATTATTTTTAAATTTGGTCATGGTTTGTGTTCTCATCAGTTCTGAAGAATAGGTTCTTGCATCAAGTCTTTAAGTTTTGCTGTCATTTACCAAATCAGTTTCCTCTCCATGTCACATTTCTCATTTAGGAGTTCTCAGATTGTCAATAACTGAAGTTAATATTTGTTACTAAGCTGTATTTCATTTTCCATACGTCAAAGTCTTAAATTCTTTCATTTAAATGCATGTATTGCTGATTTTATTTACTTATTTATTCAGTTTTATCAAATGAAGGAAACCAAAAGTAGTCACGTTCAGAGCCTGGGGGCCTATTTTTCAAGTGAGCCCTGTATGTCAAATACTGTTTATTACGCCATAATTATCTACCAAGTCAATTTTTTGCAAATCAAGACTTCCCGACAATTTCATGAGTGGTTAGATTCACGATGTGGAGTATAGTACAGAACAGAGAAGTGTATGTGAGCATGTCGCATGCATATAGGATCAGAGTTAATATTTTACTTTAAGGAATGAAATGAGCCTAAAGATGTACTGTACATGTACCTAATCACACAGAATTAAAAAAAAAAATATGTAAAAACTGCAAAAAAGGATTATTTCTCATTTGTTTATGCTCCTAAACTTCAGAATTATAGGGAAGACACAGTGCTCTTTCAGAAAATTTGAAAAACAAAAAATGAAGTAGGTTGGTTTTGACCCATTTCACATATTTTGAGTCCTCATGTAAAATTGGGACCTGCAACTTATTGGTTTTGTGATGCATGATCATATACCCTGGTATATGTACTCGTCTGTATAAAATATACATTTGTAATCAATTCTTCCTTATTATTTGCATCCATATTTCTCTGATGCAACAGGAGCTGAGAGATTTTGATGTAGATCCTCCTGCACAATGTTCTGCTGGCCCTGTTGGAGATGACTGTAAGTTCTATTCGTTGTTTATTGTGATATTGCGCAATGTATTTTATCACTGTCTATACAGAGAAAACTTCATAACAAATATGCAATGTGCTGTTAAAATTTGATGTCGTGATATGAGATATCAGAAATGAATCAGAAACAGATATTTAACGTAGATGCATATCACCTTGTCAGATTATATACAGTACATATACTCTGTACATAAACTCACACCCTGAATACCTGTAGTGTGCATTACATGCAATTTCAGATTGTCTGGAAGGTATACAGGATATGGAAAGGAGAGCTTTCTTTTTGTACACTTCCTTGCAGACATTGGAATAGTACTCGCTCTTCTTCCATTCCATCTCAAACCCCCTCAACAGGGGAATTCAGGAACTAGTCTGCCGCAGCACACAAATGTTTTACATGTGCTCAGATAATGACATGATCATGCATCGCACACACACACACACACACACCCAAGAAAATCCTGTTTATTGATCTAAATAAATGAAATGGCAAGAACATGAAGACAAAGTATTTAAAAAGCAAGTTGTGTAATTTGCAGTGTCTTGTCTGTTGAATTTTATTATTATTATTGTTATTATTTTTTTTTTGAGGAGTGGGATGTTTGAGATTGGTGGAAATGATTAATAATTAATTATGACTTCATGATGGTATTTGACAAGCAACAACAGATGTTGAATCTATTTGGACTGAAGAAATAGCTTTGACTTACAGAGCAATTTGACTTATGAGGGATTAAACTCAGAATATAAAGAGAAGAGGTCTTGAAAACTTTATACGCAAGGTTGACTTAAGCAAGGTTGACTGTATTCCAAAGGAGGAAAATATAAAGTTTTTATTTTTTTTTTCACCTGGATGGTGATGATACTTTCTTTTCATTCCATCATTGTACATGTAGAGCTTTATTTCAAACAATTTACTTTGCAAAATTTTCTTACAAGTCCCAATTTGTAGAACATATGGCGCATGCAGTATTATTAGTACAAATAAGCAGCACAACTGATATTTTGATGTCTTGAAAGTGGAATTATTCACAGGATCCTTTGTGTATGTGTGTTTGCATGTGTTTGTTTGATCATGTAGATTATATGATCATATATTTCATGTAATCTGTGGTGGACATACATGTATGTGAAATGATGTGATTTTTTTCCTCTTTAGTGTTAATCCAGTTAAAAAAACACATTTTGCCACATTCATTTTCACATAGAATCACAGTGCGCAAAATGTGCGGAAATATACAAAACCACAAAATTTCTCTCTAGTATTGCGTAAATCCACATTCATCTTTTGACCATTTAGAATCATAATCAAGGTGTCTTTGCACACGAACTCCTGCTTTTTCATGTCGCTCAAAAGACAGGGAAATTGTATGTCACAGTCCATTTTCATCAAATAACTGCACTTCTCTTGTTCACCGTGGATATTACTTGTGCGCACCTTGTGCGGCATTAGTAATGTACGGTTGTACTGTGACGGCCAAACATTCATTCCTTGAAAAGGCAATGAACATTCACCAAGCACCTTGGTACTGTGTATAATTGATGAACATCTTACAGAATACCGTCGGGCTGATGGTATTCACATAATTTAATATCCAGTCATAACAGGAGTTGCGCCTTCCTCAGCAGATATGAAATCACGTGTCTTGGCACGAAGCGACCTTCATAAAATGCAAACTAATTGCTTTCTGAGAAATCTTTTGGGGACTGAGCCTACAAAAGAGGGAAGGAAATTTGCTGTGAATTAGCAACATGCCCCGTAGATACACATATGATGGATATGCCATAGTAATGCGATTTATCACTTTGTGGTAGGCAGTATCCATATTGTGTTTCTTTTTCTTGCTCATCTCGCTCTAGTATACAACTGGCAAGCTACCATCATGGGACCTCCCAACAGTGCATACGAACAAGGCGTGTTTTTCCTCACAATCACCTTCCCACCAGATTACCCCTTCAAACCGCCAAAAGTGAGTACTCTCCCAGCGACAGTCACTGGAGTGTGTATGCTAAAACAGTGCAGTGATAAAGCCTGTGCGTGTAGTTCAGTGTTGGAAAAAAAGGAGAATGTGATGCAGCGCAGGTGAATTACTGTGAAATTTGTGCAGTTTTAGCAGTGTGTGATACAAGACGGTATATTGGTAACCTAAGATGTCTTAACTGTTAGCATTTCAGTTGAATGTGAGTAGGCCTATAGATGTCATAATTCTGATGTTTTATGCCTTCAGAGTGAAGACTGCCGGCTTCATTACATGTACCATTAATGTTTGTTAGATTGTCTGTTCATTCTTCTTACATCTTGTTTTTGCAGTTGAAGGGGGAAAAAAAAAAGCTTCATGGGTTTTATTGGTACTTTGCCCAGGTTTGCTACAGGTGTACATGAAATATAGATGTGCCCATTTCCTGTTGTAACTTCATTTAACTAGGAAGTTTGAGTGGTGATATGATTACAGAGGAAGGGCAGAAATGAATAGGCAGATACAATGTATTTCCATAAAACAATTGTGGTCAAGACTAGAGGCTAAAGGTCAATGCTCTTTTCAGACCTCCCATCCATTCTAATTTGGAGGAAATAATCTTAATTTTGAGTATTTCCAGCTCTTGTTTCAATAGGAGTTTCAGATTCTTCTTGATAATTTAACTGCACACCCCTGAGCTGCTCTTTCTTTCTTACTTTTGAGCCAAATCATTCCAATTTTCCAGTCGGAAAGGTTGGGGAGTTCTTTTGTCATTTTCTTCTCTTTTATATCTTTGAGAAACAATTAACATTGCAAATGTGAACTGGTTTATTTGTGTTTGTTATCCTTGGCAAACTCATTTTGTCAGAGATTAAAGAATTTGTTCATTGAGAATTTATTGAGCGTGTATGTCACAAGTATGTCACTGCAGCAGTGAATATTTCGTGCCTCACTGGCGAGCATCAATCAGCAGTCCAGTAGGCAGCAGTGTGACATATGATGCTTCCCTCTATCTGTACACAGAAGCCTGTCTGAAATGGCACAGTGAAATGTCATGGGGCTATTGCGAGAGGTTCATAGCAGCTACCGAGTCAAATGAAAAAGAGCAAGAGCAAGATTGTGTTATAGGAGTCCCCCTATTGTACATTCTCTGACTTGTAGCATTGGGCTTAAGAAATTACCCTTTTTTTCCCTTTACTTTTGATATTGTGTATGTGATTGACCCATTGTAACAGGTAAAAACAATAAACAATGGAACCTTGTATTAACAAGGTCAGATACATGTATATAGCGAGATATCAGGGCCCTGTTTTATGAAGAGTTAAATTGATTATAAAGTTGATTTCTATCATAAGTCTATGGCAGCCTGTGTGTTAAGGAAGTTTAACCCTAAAGGGGCCGGGCTTTTTTGGCTATGCTCAGGCCGGGGGGGGGGGGGGGGGGGCGGATTCCGCCCCCCCCCCTGAGATCTCGGCCATCGGTGGCGCGATCGCGATGAAATTTTGCATGCGTGAGACCTGCGTCATAATCTACAAGATTGTGTCATAAGATTTTTTGAAACAATCAATTTCTAATTTTAATTAATTAATTATGCAAATTAAGCTCAAGATCATATTTTAGCCTAATTAAAAGCATTGAGAGTCTAATTTTTGGTCTGTAAATCTGTTGCAGCATATTCAACGATTGTACATCACAAAAACTTCC
The DNA here is from genome assembly GCA_033980235.1 of Diadema setosum. Taxonomy (NCBI): domain Eukaryota; kingdom Metazoa; phylum Echinodermata; class Echinoidea; order Diadematoida; family Diadematidae; genus Diadema; species Diadema setosum. Next base: position 11,427,127 of record CM067061.1, read on the forward strand.
AAAATTCATTTCAATTCTTATGTATTTTATTGTTTTCAGAATTTCTTATGTATTTCTTTGTTTTTCAACTTTTGTTTTTTCTTTGTTTTTTCATTGGAAATTGTCACTGACCACTTTTCTACCATAATTAGCACAAAACTAATCAATGAAAGTGATTAATTGTAAAAATAATCAGGTTTTTATGACTTTCACGACAGAGCACTGTTTTCCATAGGAAATGTACACAAAATCACAAAATTGTGCCCGTTTTGGGGCGACATTCCGTTACAAAAATGGGCGTGGCTTCGCAAAAGTACGTGCGGACGTCGCAAATTTGGTCTCAAAAGTTGCGCGAGACTTGAACAAACAAAGTCAAGAAGCCTCGCGACGAGGCCTTCTCGCGTAATAGAATTATAGCGCGAAACGTCGAGGGGGGGGCGGATTCCGCCCCCCCCCCCCCCGGCCCTTTTAGGGTTAAAATCGATTATATCTTTTTATAAAATAGGGCCCTGATATAATGCACTTGTCAATGTAATGACTCACCCCACAACCCCCGGACATGGGTGCGTCATTTCCTCGTTTGGTCCGTCAAATTATTGACCCAGGTGTTCATCATTTTACCAGCTTTGTCCGTCAAATTTTTGCCCGAGGGGTGCGTCAAAATCCCATCAATGTCAGTCAAATTTTTGACCGAGGGGTGCGTCATGGTACGTCACTTGGCTATGGAAAATAACACGCATTATTCTGAACCGAGGGGTGCATCATGGTACGTCACTTGGCTATGGAAAACTGCACACATTTTTGCACGCTACCAGTACCGGATACACGTACCGCGAGTGAAATTACAGTGAGCGCTTTCCTGCGGCAAGTGAAAATCAAAGTCGGGAAGCGTTTTGGAATAAGAGGGAAAATGCTTGCCAGAATCTGGCAAGCAAATAATTTAAAAGCCACCCTTTCTCCTCACATTTTCCCTCCAACAAACCCGTGAAATCACGCATACTCAATCTCAAACCAGGGACTGTTCAGTGATGTAACAATTTCAACCTTACTGTTGAACACTTACTGCCTATTGCATATTGCGATGCAACACCAACACACACATTGCTATTGAAGAAAGTTCGTTTATATTCCAATACAATGTGCGTCTAAATAATGTTCTGTGGTGACAAAGAAGAATTTTTGACAGTAAAAGAAGCGGCAGCAGAAGAAACTGCCTGCCGCATGCCATTTTCTGCTCGCGGGATAGCCCGACCAGATGCGCGACGCTGTGTACGCTGTGCGAATCTCTACGTACAGCAACTCAGCTGTGTATAGTTACTCGCGGGAATGCCGTGGCGTTGTGTGTACCTGCGCTGCATGCAGTATGCATCCACCGGACTAGCAATGGCCGCGCACATACAGCGTATCTGCACACATGTGATCGTCATGTATGAATTGCATGCACAGAATACATACTCCCTTACGGAATATCGTAGTAGCAGCATGATGTACGGTGAATGACGGTACGGTGAATGACGGTACGGTGCTTACTCAGGGCCAGGGTAAGGGAAACTTGCCGAAACTTTTACAAATTATGTTTACGAATCAAAAGAAAACGAAATTGCTTGAATAAAACGTATGCAAAAATTGTTTCAGTATTTTCGGGGGTGCGTCAAATGTACCGAGGATGTCCGTCAAAAAAGTGACCGAGGTGTGCATCACTTTCAACGTGTTGTCCGTCAAAAAAGTGACTGTGGTGTTCGTCACTTGCAGCGTTTTGTCCGTGAAAAAAGTGACTGTGGTGTCCGTCAAAAACCCCGTGTGGTCAGTCAAAAAATGACCATGATGCATCCATGTCCGGGGGTAGTGGGGTGCGTCATTACATTGACAAGTGCATAGCAAGATAATTTTGCCAGTCCCATTCATTTTATATTCTTGTGATTTTCATTTTATATTCTTGTGATTTTATCCCTAATGCAAGAGAATAATTCTGTATAACAAGGAAATTTCAGTAGTGCCATGCAGCTCATTATTATGAGGTTCCCTTGGAATAACAACAAATGTTATGGCTGTAGAGGGAGTTGTTTGTATAAAACACAAGTGAGCGACTTTCAAGGCAAAATCCTTCGTCATACTAATGTTACATTGTATAAAAAGGAAAGAGTCAGAAAAGTAGATGAGTGATTTTTTTTTCTTTTTTTTTTTTTGGGGGGGGGGGCTTCAGGCACACAAAGAAAGATATGAACAGTTAAAGTTTAGAGAGTAGCGCAAATTGGGAACTCTGTGTGACATTTGTAGCAGCTCGCCCTTTGGCTTGTACAAAGAAATTCTCAATTTGATTTTCCTCAAACATTTGGGCACAGTTAATATCTGTTGATGACATGCAAAGACATTACTATTTATGTATAGCAAAAAGAAGTCTGAAGTTTTTTTTTTTTTTTTTTTGGGGGGGGGGTCAAAAATTGAAGTGGTGAATTTCTGTGTACACATTGGACGGAAAGCTGGTCAACTGCCACAAGTTGTATGTCACTCAAAGTTGCCAATTTGCCTTACTCTCTAAACTTTAACTGTTCATATTTTTCTTTGTGTGCCTGAAGTTTCCCTTCAGGCACACAAAGAAATTCCTAACTTCCTTCATGTTCGGATTTTCCCCACATTTTTTCACTGATGTATACTTCTTTGATATTTCTGTTTTCATGCAATGCAACATGGTATCGGGACAGACTTTTCCTTTAAGCTCTTTATGAATCTCTCCTTGCACAGCTCTAGGTACTATGTGTCAGTATTTAGTCACACGCACACTGTGCATTTAATAGTCCTTGTAAAGCGTTGTGGTGGCTGAATTGTCTAAGCTACCAAACTTTGCTGGCTGAGTTGTGTTATATGATGTTCACTTGGTTAAAGAACCCCCTCAAGGATACAAAAAAAAAAGAGAAGAAAAGAGACAACCCATCATTTTAAGATCTGAATAGATGTACAGGTGTACAACTTGTATGTATTACCATGCTAGTAACTTGTTTCCTATAAATGGTTAATACTTGCCCCACTGTCTATGGGAAAAATGAGAGACACCAACTGTTTTTTTTTTTTTTTCAGTATTTTGCACTGTTATGATTTGGATTTTGTTTGTTGTAAAAAAACACTGCAGGTTTTATGATTAAAACTGTTTTTCACGAGATTGTATTACCACACATGTCTGCTGCAGGAAAGTTAAAAATACTGCTTTTCCCTTCTTTAAAAAAAAACAAAAAAAAAAAAAAAACAACAACAACAACTTTTCAGCCATCAGAACACTACAAAGCTGTTTACAAGACAAGATTAGCATCCCTGAAAAATTGAGCATGGTACAATGTACATTCATTCACATATTTTGTTTTCTTCTTCTTTTTTTTTTTTTTGCAGAATTTATTAGTAATTTTCATTCATGGGTGTAGAGTGTACCGCCTGCTGCATGCTTACTATAAAATTCAGTATGAGAGATATAGGATCATTTAGCTCAGTTTGTTTGTTTGTTTGTTTGTTGTTTTTCTGTGGAAAAACCTTGCTTGATAATGCCTAGTAAGCTATTTGCAACTCACAAGTGCCTGTGTCATGATGGGGTCTGGTATTGGAGAAGACGATGCTTAACGTTTGGTTTGGTTGCTGATTTTCTCTCGCCATCATCCAGGTTGCATTCACGACGAAAATCTACCATCCAAACATCAACAGCAATGGAAGCATCTGTCTGGACATCCTACGATCACAGTGGTCACCCGCACTCACAATTTCCAAAGGTGAGCTTTGGCTAGAACGTGTCAAAATGAAATGTTGGGTATGTTTGGCTTTGCAAAAGTTTACTGGATGCATCAAGGAAAGTTTAACAAAGTCAAGTCATCAGTCTAAGTGAGTAGATGAAAATGAAAATTGACAGATGGAGGCATATTTGCTGTGATTTCAAATTGTTCATGTACTGGCAATTAGTATGACTGGATAAATGTAATTATGTGGAACTGACATACCTAAGGGATTATCAGAATTCTGTTCCAATCCGGTGTTGGTAACATTGAGTAGGTATATTCCCATAGAGGTATTTTTGCAGCATTCAGCAGATTTTCTTGTCTCTTGTATTTCGAATTTTAATTAAGCGGATACATACATTTGAAAATACTTCAAGCCATGAATGCATGTTTTGTCTTGTGGTGAATTACAGTGTAAGTGTCACAAATTTCTAGACAGTGTCTCAAATTAAACAATCCACAGTAACAGTCACCACAGTGGAATATTTCATTATGGAAAGAGGTATTAAACCTAATTTCAGGAGCTTTGGTCAAACAATGGCTTACGCTATGAACATTTTGCATTTTTTTCCCCCATGTCCAGTTCTCTTGTCTATTTGCTCGCTCCTAACGGACCCCAACCCCGACGACCCACTGGTGCCAGACATCGCCCGCATGTACAAGACCGACCGACCGAAGTACAACCAATATGCCAAGGAATGGACACAAAAATATGCAATGTAAAGGCAGAAAGCAGCGGCAAAAGGGAAGCAAGAGAGAAATCCCCCCTCCCCCAGTGCCCTCCGCTCACTTCTAGCTCAGTGTGAAACACGAAACATTGATCACATACACCTTACAACCCTCTTTCTACGCTTGATATTTTTTAACAAACCAATTATGCTCATTTTCGTCTTGAAATGGTTCATGAGTTATCATCTGTAATGTATGTCTGTGTGTGTGTGGATGTTGGTGTGTGGAGGTATTTGTACAAGCATGTGTGTGTTTATGTGCGTGTGTGTGTGTTTGTGTGTGTCTGTTGTGTCTGTGTGAGTTTGTCTTCACAATTTTGCACAGACAAATGTCAGCATAATCATATTTGAAGAGTATTGTTAATGTCAAATTGAATGCAAGATAGGTTTGTTATCTGAACACAGTGCTAGACTGAGGCATAGTTCTAACCTGGTTAAAGGGTGTGTACAGTTCTGGTTGAGGCGAGGATATAGCTTTTAACGTTTTACGAGATATTCAGAAACCACTCGATGCGATGTCAAAGAGCATGCAATTCTAACGGGTATCAAAAGTTTATTTGATGAAAATTGGTTTTGAAATGGCTGAGACATCCAAAAACAAGGTGAAACAAAGAGATCCTAATAAAAGGCATGGCCTGTCACCTTTTATTATTATCACTTTTTTGGATATCTCAGCCATTTGAAAACTAATTTTCATCAAATAAACGCTGAATCCTAATTAAAATTACATGCTCTTTCATATTTCATAAGAGGTTTCTCATTATCTCACTTAGGAATGTTCAAAACATGAATCCCCACCTTAACCAGTTCTGTACAGTCCCTTTAAATGTTGTTGCCTTGTTTTCATTGTATAGCGCCAAGATGCACGCTGGTTACAAAGTAGCAGGTGGACAAAAACCTCTTCCAATCTGTCTCAAGGTGACTGGCACAAGATCATTGTCCAGTAGGTTTTTGTCCTTTGACCTTGTGACTGTATACTTTACATGTAGAATAGATTCACCTACAAATACCGATCCATTCTGCCAAACCGCGGTCATACCTGCTCAGCCATGATGAGCGTTTACACCAGATAGATTTTACTTGTTATTCTGTTCTTCGCGTGAGGATATGTGTGGTTTTTTTTTTTTTTTTTTTGCTCTCTCTCTCTCTCTCTCTTTTCTAGGAAAACTACTCCAGATTAAATTTCTAGTCTTTTTTTGCCATGTATGAGGATGCAAAATCAGGAAAGCAGATCAGTGAAAATTTGGGGGAAAAGGAAGTAAAAAAAAAAATAGAGTACAGAGATGAGATTAACATACCAGTTGGATTGCACCGGTAGTGTACTGACTGCACTGGTTTAAACAGTATTGTACTTGGCAGTGTTTGATGTTGGATATTCAGTTTTTGACCAAAAGCTTGCTAAACATATGTACATTTGTTTTTTGTTGATTTTTTTTCTGTCGCCTAAGAAGAGTACAATATTTATACCAATAGATGTGTAGAAATAACACTGTGAAAAATGGGGTATCATTGTAAACTCTACGTGTGGAAGAAAGACTACTCCGGTGTGAAGAACTGAACTTGATAACTGATAGTAGTAGAAGTCATAGTATATCTATTATATGTACACTTGTATATCTCATTTTCTTTTTGCATGATTATTTTAGCACCAATGAGAATGTATAGGGGAATGAAAAAACGATCATACTACCAGTTGCGAATACTGGCTGTTCACAATATCGAGATGCCACATTGGAATTGCATTTCAGTGCATGTGTCCTATATCTCTGAGTATATTCAATGGCACGGATTACATCGTAGTCAGCCAACGTAAGGCGAAAACCCTGCCAACCCGCGATCAGTGAACTTGTTCAGCTAATGACATCTTAACAAATTACGTCAGCTTGGGAAAAAAAAAACAACAACAACCGAACAAACACAAAAACAATAAGAATAGTGACATCCATCGTTTCTCTGAGAGGTGCATTTACATCTTTGAATTTGTTATTGAATTCCTTCTGGTGTCGAGATTCACAGCTGCATTGGGGTATTGAGATGAAGGCAAGGGGGACAAAGAAATTTAGAATTAAGTGGATGGGTGTGATAAAAAGTGGAGTGGCATATTCTCCGTTGGAGATATTGGTGCGTGCCATGGCAAAGCACAATCGGTGGCTCAAGCTGGAAGTTGCTGCAGTCTCTGTGATGAGTAGAGGCGGGGAGTGGTTATCTCAGTGTGCTGAGACAGATTGAAATGCATGCACGACATTGTTTGTTGTGCCAATATGTTTGTTTCACCCCCTCCCCTTCCCCCACCAACGAAATAGTGGCACATTGGCTTTTTATACAGACCTGATTGTGGATGGAGTTTTGTGTTTGTGGGTGATTTTTTTTTTTTCTCTCTCTATTTGTTATCCTTGTTTTCTCATAATTTTTTGCTCAATTTCATGTTGTAGGAGTAAGAACATGTTGGTGTACACAGGTGTATACTGTGAGTTTATACCATTTCTGAAGTGTACTTACATGTGTCATCGCTATGTGTATCGTGGCTAACCTTTGACACTCTGGGGCTGTTTCGGTGGTAGAAAGCGTGTTGATGTCGGCGACAGACGACGCTTTCATGCCTCGTGTTACATGTTTGTGGTTTATGCCAGGTGGTCACTGTTTGCCACCATGCTGGAAGCAGGAAAGATTGGATGACAATATGCGAGAACCGAGCTGAATGGCCTGCATTGTATGACCATAATGGGAGAAAATGGAACAATGTTTGTTCCTCTTGTCTTTTTCTTTTTCTCAGTGTTCGGTGAGAATTAGAACATTATGATGTCATTTTGTTCATGAGCATTATACACTTATGTGTCTTTTGAAAAAAAAAAAATGTGTTTATGTCACATACATGTCACATATATGTGTCTATATAAGGCTCGATGATACGGTGCTATTAACTCGCCAAAAGCTTTCGCTCTCACGGCCTAACTGAGTAAACAACTTGTTTTTATGCAAAACCGCTAGAGAAGTGTTGCAGGACAGTTGCAATATCTTGCCTCAGAAGCCATCAAATGATAAAATCTATACAACAAATTGATGGAGAAACTATTGTCTAACTCACAATGTTAGTTATTTTGGGTTTTATTCGAGATAAACCTGTGAAACTAACACCGAAACTTGGCTTACAAACAAGGAAAATTTGGTCTGTAAAAAAACGTTATTTGTTACAATTTTTCTTCATTGCCCAAAATGAAACTTCAGTATATGATCTGTGGTAGTATGTCCATACTCTATTCCAAATATCTTTTCTGTAATATATGTTGCACGGTTGTGTCGGGAAAAAATTGAGATCACCGTCATTGTGACCCATCAAATCTTTGTGGCATGCACACATAAAACCTATAGCGTTAAGTGTTACCCAGTCTGAGTTATCGGTTTCCATGCTGCACGCAAAAGACAAAGCACATTGCAGGGTTTGTCTCACCGTCTGGACCGAACAGTGAGACACAACCATGTCGCCAAACCCGACACCGCTGATTGGCTAAGCGTGCGCTGACCAGTAGAAAAGGAATGTGCAGAAGAATGATCTAGCTGTGCATGTCCAGTATTTTCTTAAACTTGGTTGTCTATTTGTTCTGATTGTGACCTAACTACTAATTGCGCAAACACAAAACTTTGCAGGTAGTGAATCTGGGGCATACAGACTAGCAATATGTTAATTAAATGCACATTCATGCTGTAGCAGACTTGTGCTGGGAAAAAAATCGTAACCCTTTCCCTCAATTGACTCAAACAGAATAATACAAATATCTCGAAAGATACATTAGCACTTTTCCGCCCAAAATTTACATGCAGCATGACGTATCCATGTTAGATATATATGTGAAGTTTCAAGGGATTTGGTGGTAAAATAAGGGAGATACACGGAGGCGAACTTTCGAATCTTTTTGTCCTTCGCTTCACACATTGCTTTGATGACTGTTACAAATGCAAACGCTTATAATGCATCTTATCGCAGAGTTAATTGCACCTTATCATGGGGCCTGTACACCCTTGGTACATATATGTGGTTTGAAAAAAAAAAAAAAAAAAAAAGATTCCCGACCCCAAAGAAACAAGCAATCATGAACTTACGTGATTTTCCTTTTTTTTATGTCTGTGTGTTTGTGTGTGTGTGTTGTATGCGGCTTTGGAAAAATATTCTTATGTTTGGCGCCCCCTTCCCCCCACTACAAGTCAAAGAGGAATAACATGAAGCATTGTAGAATTTATTCTTGTTGTACTGCTGGCTTTACATTGTTGTCCCAGTAAGGCCATAGGGAAATGGAATATGAGCTTCCACTGTTTTTGTAATGATCTCATTGCATTCTGTACAAATGAGTCCCACCCCCCCCCCCTCCACTTTTTTCTGCTGGCAAGGAATGCATCCTTTGTACTCTTTGCTCTATTCATTCTATATTAGCTAGCAAGCTGCAGGAAATGCTGCAGGATACAGTTCACCTAACCTTACCAGTTCAAAAGTGTCAGGTGATAAGACAGTTTAAGACAGTAGCGATTTGTAAGGAGTTGTACATTGTGTGGATCATCTAGCCGACCAGTGAGAAATGGGGAACAGATATTGTAGTTGAATTTGTTTGAGGCAAATATGTGTACCTTACAAGAGATGCCATTCATTTTGCATATTTTTCCGGACATCCACAAATAATGGACTACAGTGGTATCTGCCTGAAATGTCAAGATAAAAGTGTCATTTTTATATATGATGTGCACTCCAAGATTATCACTGTCTCAGTTGTTGTGGGGGGGGGGGGGGGGGGAAGTCCCATGTTTTCTCTACGTAAGGAGAATCATGGCTAGCTGTTAACTTGCTGAACGGGACATGAATCTATTTAGACTCTTTGATAGTAGCGGGCTTTCAATTTCAGGATGGTAGGCAAAGAGCACGGTAGGTAGAGCGTAAAATTGATCTGCGCATGCGCAGAACCGAAAATTTCCCTGTCCCACTTCTTGTAGGGATGGTTCTCGGTGGAAATCATGTTCGGTACTAACGTATGTAAACAGGATGGAGCATCTAACTGCTGTGTTTTTAGGTACAGCCTGCACACGTGTGATGGCTAGCACAATGCACTGAAAGCAAGCGTTCCCTTCCTCAGAAATCGAAACGGCCATCAAATCAGGACGGAGCGAGAAGGGGACAGTTGGTTTAACTCTCCCTCTCCATCCTGTTAGGCCCTACTGTTTTGAATAAAAAGCTCCTTATCCCCCCCCCCCCCCCCCCCCCATGGAAAAAAAAAAATCTGGCGGCCATCATATTTAGTATACATCAGTCAAAATGGAGAAGGAAATATTGAAGTTCAGATGTGGTTGTTTCTAGAAATTGAATTGGAGTGAAATGGAACTGAAACATCAGGTATTCCCAGCATATTTAACAGTACAGTTGTAATATCTAGTTTCTGTTTAAGTGTGATCCACGTTCTAGCTGTTCAGGCGTTGTAAGAAGTATGCACAGAGAATTCCATATATGGAATGATAACCACATTAGATCAGAATTTCAAGGATAACTTGAAATATCACTTGACTGATGCAGTGATAAACTTTGTTTAAATTGGATGTGAAACGGAATTGAAACATCAGGTATTCCCAGCATATTTAACAGTATTACCTATTTTCTGTTTCATTGTGATACACATTCTAGCTGTGCAAGTTTTGGAAAATACATGCTCTGTTGCTCAAAAAAAAAAAAAAAAAATCTGATAGTCTTCATATTTACATCAGTCAAAATGGAGAAGGAAATATCAAAGTACAGATGTTGTTGTTTGAAGAAATTGAATTGGATGTGAAATGGATTTGAAACATCAGGTATTCCCAGCATATTTACCAGTACATTTGTATTATCTAGTTTCTATGTCATTGTGATCCATGTTCTAGCTGAGCTGTGCAAGTGCTGTGAGAAGTATGCAGGGAGAATTCCATATATGGAATGATAACCTCATTAGATCTGAATTTTGAGGATAACTTGAAATATCACCCGACTGATAAACTTTGTTTTCGTTTTCTTTCTCTAAAGTTGAAGTTACGATGAAATGTGGGGGACAGTGTAAAAAAGACACTAGGCATGGGTAGAAAAAAAAAAAATCAAGATGTAAATTTGCGAAAGGGAGGTTGGAGTGTCACTGACAATAGGTATTGATATGTCTGTCTGTACCTACAAGCATCATCTGTGTTTTTGATTATATTAGAACAATTATTATCATTAGTTTTTGCATTAATTTCTGTCCTCCCTGTCTGTTCCTGCTAAGGACGATCCATCGGTGGGGGGGTTACAAAACATCACTGGTGATGAAACAAAGGAATATATACATGTGCTCACACAGCTCAGGTGGATGTATTAGTGGAAGTTGAGAATTGAATGGTGCTTTGTACTTGCACCGCTGGCTTGATTCAGCGAGGGATGTGTGATGCTGGGTAGTCAGTGTGGCTCAAAAATGCAGTGTGTTGAGTGTCTTTTTTTTCTCTCTATTTTTCCTCTTTTTTTTTTTTGCATAGTCATACAATTTTTTTTTTTTGGCACCTTTACACATCAGAATACTAATTGGTGCACCGATATGTCGTTTTGCGTGTAATGTAAATATGTATTAATGCAATATCTTTACCTGTGCTACTGATTTTCTTTCTGGTCTATTTTCTCTCAGTCTCTTCCTTGTGTATACAATGTATGTCAATCTGATACAAACCAATATGGTTGAAAAATAGTATTTAGCTGACATGTGGCTATAGCACTCGTATATGAATGTAGACATATTACATTAAGCTAAATACACCCATCCTTCTTTTGTTTCTCTCTCTCTCTCTCTTCTCTCGCTCCATAGTCCTGCATTTATCATTTCTGTGTTACATTTTTGTTTGTTTATTTGCGTGTGACTGTGTGGGTGGGTGATAATTTGTATTTGTGTGTGCGTGCCCGCACGCTTGTGTGTGTGTGTGTGTGTCCTGGGTCTCGTAATGAGCTTCAATTCACACGCATTTTCCAGATTGTACAGTATGTAGATTTTAGACAGAAGACTGTAACTGAAAGAAGAATTTTTTGATTTTTTTCCCCTTCTCCCCTGCCTTTCCAATTTTGATCAAACTATGTGAAAAATTTCTCTGTTTCATGGTACAAATAGCCCCTACCCTCCTAGTAGATACCATCTAAATTATTCTCCAAGAACATCATAACTTGGTAATTCGTATGATTTAAAAAGAAAATACCTTGGTCACAGTCAAGTGAAGAATGGTACTAAGATAGCAAGATGGGCTTGTTTCCTGAGATTTGTTTTCCAGTGAGAAGACAAACGACATCTGTTGCTTCAAGATTTTGAAAGAAAGAAAACGTTTCATTGCGACCGTGCTCTAAACTGTGTCCAACTGTTATCGATGCCAGTGAATATTGGAGACCCGGGGAACCCAGTTCTGTCAGAAACAGTTCTTGAGTTCCAATCATTTTCCCCTTTCTACAGTATAGGATGACTGCAGCTAGTGGATTTTTCTATATTATCTCTTTATGTATATATATATGATCATATACATCTATCAGGACGTGTACTGAAAGGTGAAGGTGTCATTCAGATTAATCACATAATGTTCTGAACAATGTGCAAGTACCAGACACTAGATCTTTGTGATGTTGCATATGTGTAGAAGGGAGCTCTGTCCATGTCAGGAAAAGAAAGGAATACATACCTCACACATACATCATGGTTCATACGGTACCAAGGTTGCATAGATGATGATCAAAATGTCACTTTTGTGAACACATGCCACTTGGTAACGGGAAGAGGTGCATTCTCGGTATCATTCGTGAAAATCGTGTCCGTGATGGATGACTGTTAACGGTGTGACGTACACATGCTGTGACCACAACATGCCTATCGTGAAAAGTGACATTAGGAAGTTTTCCAGTCTCTTTTGCTTTACTTGTTTATGTTTGCAGCAGTATAAAGAAGAAGAAAACAAAAAAGAAGAAGGTGGTGGTGATTAAAAAAAGAAATATATAGATCTTCTAGAATCTGTTGATATTTATATGATCCGTTATTGTTCTCATTGTCATTAGTTTTAGTATTTTGCTTGTCCAGGGCAGAACATGATGGTTCTACATGTGCAAAGCTACTGGCCACAAGAGGACACTCAAATTATTTCTAAATTACCCACTTTAATATGCTCATATGTCTTTGCCATGTCCTTGCACAGAATTCACCTGATTTATACTTTAGTTTTTTTTTTCAAGCAAACTACTGGAATCCTGGGAGTTATAGACAGAAAAAACAACAACAATCAAGAACTATCTAGTTTATTTAGCTTCACCTCTTTTATAATTCATTGTCAATCGTAGCGTTAGTTTACCATGATTAAAGCAAGTGTTAGTTACGTGTAAAATGTATTTCATTTATTTTTTTTTTTGGCCCCCTCCATATTGCAAATCTTTACAGATATTCTTTGTGCCATTGTGTTGCATTGCTGCTCATACAGTCTAATTCAAGGTGAATTAAAAGATATGATTGTAAAAAGTGCATTGTGGTTTGCATAGTCTTATCTTGGTTGTGTTAGGGATTGGTGTTTTAAAGGGGATGGCTAGTAACTGATCAATGGGAATGCTGGGGGATGAATGTTCCAATCCTTGTGAGATTCATTTAAGAGTACATTATGTATCTATTGTTGTGTGAAAATTATCTGCTTCAGAATGGTCTCATATTCAAGTAATGTGCAGTTCAATGTTTCCCGGTTAGCATGCCTGTACAGTGTCGGGGCAATCGTCACTGTACAGGCATGCTAACCTGGACACATTAAACTGCACATTACGTGAACATGAGACCATTCTGAAGCAAATAATTTTCACCCAACAATAGATATATAATGTACTCTTAAATAAATCCCACAAGGATTGGAACAATCATCCCCCAGCATTCCCACTGATTCCCACTGATCAGTTACTAGCCATCCCCTTTAATGATGTCTACATTGCTATTCTCTCTCTTTCCTTTCCTTTTAGCTCATTGGTAGCAAAATCATTGGTACATCATCAATTTTTTTTTTTTTTGCTAAATAATTTGTCATGCAACGTTGTTCAAGGATGATGTATGTATGTATATGTGTGTGTGTGTACTTGTGTGTATTTCAGTGTGTGACCCTGTGTGCATGTGTGTGTATGTCTGTGTAAGTGTGTATGTTTATGTATGGTATGTCATGTGCTTATTTGTGTGTGTATGCACATACTGTAATATATGCTAGTCTAATAAGAAAGTATACAATTTTATAAGCCCAACAGTGAACATTTGATCCAAATTTGATAAAAATTATTAAATGATGTTGTGAATTTGTGAAGTTTTGCTAATTTTACCAAAAGAGTTCTTGAACAGTCGGTATGAATATATTCAAGTAAGTGGGCTGTTGATGTCATTGCCTCACAACTTGCCATATGTACATGTAGTTAGTGAACAAAATCTTGAATTGCCAGTTTTTTTGTTAAAAGGCAATTCTGCCCTAGTCTCAAATGTACAATTCACTGATCAACACTCATTATTTTGAAGAAATTCAGCCAGGAATAACATGTTTTACACTTGTATAGGAGAAAAATTAGATTCATCACATATTGTTGTACGCAAGCAATGGACAAATGTGAGGTGATGACATCATCAGCTCACTCATTTTACATATTCATATCAACTGTTCAAGAACTTTTTTTTTTTTGCACAAATTAGCAAATACCTCACAATTTCATGAATTCCCTAATTATCCAATTTTGATGTGCTAATAAAATTTTACAGTTAACAATTTTCAGACTAACATTTCACCAGTCTAGAATTCCCCCTTTATCCTATCCAATGTGAAGACACAAAATGTGATCACGTAATCCTTTCACATCATTCACTCAAGGGGGTGGGGGGGGGGGGAATCACCCAGGATACTCGCTTTGGGAATCAAAAGGGGAACCCCCAAGAAGATTTTTTTTTTTTTTTTTCATACTGGCAAATGCAGCTCTGGGTTGAAATACTCTTGTCTGCTCTTCTGCACCTGGGTAAAATTTGCCAAGTGTGAAAGGGGTACCAGTATAACTAAGATATTCAACTGTCTGTTGACCATTAGGCAATCATCGGTAAGAAACTTACACAGACCCGTTTGCTGGGGCTTTTTTTTAAATGTGTGTAGTCTGTATAGATGTGTGTGTGTGTGTTTCTGAGTCTGTACAGCCAAAAACAGAGCTAAAGAAAAATAAGTAAAAGATCAGAATGTGCTACTGTAGTGTGTTGTACTAAAATTTTTAATTGCTTCATGTATACTCCAAACAGCCTCATCAAAAGTGAAAAAAAAGAGGTGAAAAATAAAAGAAGTGAAAGACACAATTCAGTGGTATGTACAGTTGTAATGAATTAATCCTAAAAACGTGTACTTGTGTGTGTGGGTGTAAGTGTGTGTGTGTGTGTGTGTTCAGGTGTTTGAGTGCCTATGTAGATGTGTGGACGATATCCTCTTGCTGCTGACAGAGAACATGCTGCAAGCACATCCCCTCATGCTAGTTATCCACTTGATCACATCTATGTACACCACACAAACAAAACATGCACTTGAACTCTGTCAGCATTCCCAGGAATGCGGGGAGTCGATGGTGCATCCAGTGAGATAGGTGGCGCAACAGATTTATGGGCAGGAGACCTTTGGTTTCCAGGCGTGTCAAGTTCTACTGTCATTTGTGAAACTAGCGTGCATCATATAAATGGTGTTTGAAGGCAAATATTTTCTTCAGCTGGCATATATGTATGTTCCACACCTACATTTTGTTTTTGTTTTTGTGGGGTTTTTTTTTGGTATAATGTGTCATGGCTCTAGCATGTGACATTGTACAGTACTGTGTGTAATGGTGTTTGAAGGCAAATGTTATTTCTTCAGCAGGTATACATGTATGTTCCACACTGCCTACATTGTTTGTTTGTTTGTTTTTTGTTTTTTGTATGTGTCATGGCTCTAGCATGTGACATTGTACAGTACAGTGTGTAGTGTTTCAAGGCAAATATTGTTTCTTCAACAGGCATATACAGTGTATGTACTGCATACGCCATATATTTCGCGAGTCTAAAATTTCGCGAATAGGGAAATCCCGACAATTTCGCGAGTGGTTAAATTCGTGATCGTGGAGTCCTGCACTGGAACGGAGAAGTGAACACGCGTACGTTACATTCACATCGGGATCAGAGTCAATATTTTCGCGTGTCTTTAATTTCGCAAATAGCGCCTAACTCGCGAAATTCGCGAAAATAAAAACCTCGCGAAATATTTGGCGTATACAGTATGTTCCACACCTACATTTTGTTTTTTGGGTATAATGTGTCAGTGTACAGTATAGCATGTGACATTGTACAGTACTGTGTGTGATGATTGTCATCTTCATTTATATGAAGATCAATGATGTAAAGCTTAAAACTGTCAATCAAGAAGATCATGTATTCATAAGCAAATTTCCTTGGCTAGCTAGCAAGCCAACTGTCTTTGAAGGACCTGTACAGTGGTGGATGGGGGGGGGGGGGGGGAACAGTGGGAGGGCACCCTCTCTTTACTTTTTGTTAAAACAAAAGAAATTTTAAAAATGTGGTGGGGGGGGGGTATGCACCCCCTTTAATTTTGTATAGGCACCTCCCCTTTATGGAATTCCTGGATCCGCCCCTCCTGTATGTGGTAGGCAGAAACCCCCTCCCCCCTTATAGATTGATGATTTAATATCAAGAAGTATATCTAAGCACCCATCTTTATCTAATGGATATTATGTACACATGAGGACACACACACACACACAAACACAGAGGAGACCGAAGACAACTGATTACGGCAAGACATCAACGAGCTTCACAGACATGAAAGCATTACTGTAAAAGTGGACATTTTCGCG
This sequence comes from Diadema setosum, assembly GCA_033980235.1. NCBI lineage: Eukaryota > Metazoa > Echinodermata > Echinoidea > Diadematoida > Diadematidae > Diadema > Diadema setosum. The sequence goes on from CM067061.1 coordinate 11,443,470, forward strand.
CGATCAATCTTTCATGCTCAGCCAGGTGAGATGAATTTCACATATTTTCAATTTCCAGGTCAGTCACAGCAACTGACCAAGCATTTCAAACAGCTCACCACTGCTATGGCTTTGGCAGCACATACGATAAGTAAAAGGCAACTGGTCCTCGTATGCTTCAAACCTGGCGAACATGAAGAAAATTGAAAATAACAGAAAAGCAAAACAACAAGCAAAAAACTCTGCTTGCTTTATTTTCCTGCCAGTTTCAAGTAGCGAGAATGCACAAAAAATGTCCATTTTCTTTCAATCTACAACAGAAATGGTAGGGTGGGTATTTAACACCTGGGGGTGTTTCATAAAGCTGTTCTTAAAGTTACAAACAACTTACGAGTGACTGGTGATCAGTTGTGATGTGCTCTACTTATCAGAATTTCAATAATTCAGCACAAGAAGTGATCACCAGTTGCTAGTAAGTCGTTCGCAAGAACAGCTTTATGAAACATCCCCCGTCCCCAGTAGCGTGGGGATACCACGGAGTGGTAAGGCTGGCCCAGCTTGCATATATATTCGAGAATACCCGTGACCAATGATGCGCAGCTTTATCTCCGATCTCTGTGTCAGTACACACACAGCCAAAGAATCTTGACGGGAGTCGACCACTACTGACGAGCTTACGCTTTGATGCACATATTCACTGACCAATGCTATATGTGTTTTCTTAATGAATCGGGTCATCCATGTATCCCCATGCTATCCGGTCTTTAAAGGGGAAATCCAGTCCACATATAAGTCAGTCTGTTAAAAAAAGAATAAATCTTACGAGTTCAACGGTAAAAATTTGACTGAAATCAGATGAAAAACAAGGAAAAGTAGAAATTACGCGGTGCGTAAAATATGTCCCCGCCGGAAGTAGCATTTAGTAGCAAAATGTACAATATCGGTAAAAAATCAAGGTCAAAGGTCAAAGAAGTCAAAGGTCAAAATTCTGTGTAGAAGTTTTGAAGCCCTCACCTAGTGCCATCACAAAAAGCAAACGGAATCAAAATCAGGTTAGAAATGGCGAAGGAGTAGCATTTTGTAGCCAATGTACAATATAGGTCAAAAATCAAGGTCAAAGGTCAAAGAAGTCAAAGGTCAAAATTCTGTGTAGGAGTTTTGAAGCCCTCACCTAGTGCCATCACATAAAGCAAACGGAATCGAAATCGGGTTAGAAATGGCGAAGGAGTAGCATTTTGTAGCAAAATGTACAATACAGGTCAAAAATCAAGGTCAAAGGTCAAAGAAGTCAAAGGTCAAAATTCTGTGTAGAAGTTTTGAAGCCCTCACCTAGGGCCATCATATAAAGCAAACGGAATCGAAATCGGGTTAGAAATGGCGAAGGAGTAGCATTTTGTAGCAAAATGTACAATATAGGTCAAAGGTCAAGGTCAAAGGTCACGACTGAAATTCTGTGTAGAAGTTTCAAAGCTCCCGTGTAGTGCTATCATATAAAGCAAACAGAATCAAAATTGGCTCATAAATGACAGAGAAGTAGCAAATTGAAGATTTTGATCACACACGGACGCACACATTGACGGACGGACGGACGGACACACGGACACACACACGTACGGAGCCCGTTTCATAGTCCCCTGCTCAAACTCGTTCAACGGGGACAATTAGGAAGTCATGACATTTTGAAGTTTTGCTATTTTTGGTAAAAGTTTTTGTACAGTGGATATGAATATGCAAATGAGAGTGAGCTACCCATGTCATACCCTCGCAATTTTCCATTGATCATGTACACAAAAAAAAAGAAGAAAATTCCATGTCTCTGTCATTGAAGTCTGAAACATGTAATTCCTGGTTGAATAACTTCAGAATGGTGATCAGTTAGATATACAAGGATTTGAACTTCGGGCATAACTGCGTTGAATGAAATGCTGGAAATTTCAAAGTTTTACGTAGAAACTATATGGCAAGTTGTGAGCGGATGACAAGCTCACTTTGCCATTTGCATATTCATATTGACTGTTCAAGAAGTGTTTCCCCTCCAAATTAGCAAAACTTCAAAATGTCATAACTTCCTTATTTTCCGTCCAATTTCAGTCAAAATTATATCGTCGAACTTGTAATATTTTACTCTTTCTTATCAGACTAACTTATATTTAGACTGGATTTCCCCTTTAATGAACAAAAGAATGCAACGAACATTGAATTCAAACACACAAAAGAAATGCATTTGAGGCTCGCATCTCATGTATGTATTTCAAGTAAAATGCATTGCTACATCACAATTTTTTTCCTCTCTCTCTTCTTCCTGTCCATTCCCTACTGCCTTTCTGTAAATCATCTTTGCGTCGTATTACAGTGACAGATGAGAATGATCCAAGAACACAGTTTGGTGTAAGTGGCACATTCTTATGAATCTCTTCAACTTTTTGATACATACCATTCTTCCTTGGCATCACAATCTATTTTTCATTATGTATTCAAAGTTTATGCACACTTCAATTGCAAAGGTCCCCAGGGCAACTTACGTCCTACTGACACTATTCCTCTGCAGTTTGTCTAACGCCAGTGAAGCTACTTTACTTCTGTACTCAAAAAAGTTATAATTACTTGGTATTTTCTTGAAAGCACATTTCATGAAGCTTTTCAAATCAGCTAAGATCTCTTCTAAATATATTTTCAAGATTTGTAATTCAATTTCTATCTATTAGTTGTTGCTGTGTGGTGCATGCATCATACAAGCTGTTTAATGGCCAGAAACAACATTCATTAACAGGGTACAGATAAAGTTTGAATGTGTCGGTATAAAAGGCTCACTTATCAACGCCATTAGCGCTTTGCCGAAGGAAATTGAATTTCTAGTTCATTGGACTGCTCGTCATTACCATGAATAGGAGAGAAACATGCATAAATTTGAATATATCCAGCAAAATGTCTCATTTACACCATCAACTTTAGCAAATAATCAATTTTTCCCCTCTCTTCATAAAAGGAAAATAGTGTTTTGCTGCAAAGGTTGCAATTTCCAACATTTTAACAAGAGTGTGGGGATTTGTCTTTCTAGCACTGATGACCTAGGCATGAAGCATGAAAACGGTCCACTCATACAACCTGAAAGTACAGATATTCTCCTCATTTCCCTTTAATACTTCAACAGGAAACTTTCATCACAAAGAGGATGTAGAATTGGTTGCAAAAAGCGAAAATTAGTCACAGATTCCTGGATTGAGAAAACTGTGGTTGAATGGTTATCACTGTTGACACATTATTCTGGAGACCTGGGCACCATTTCATGAAAGTTGTCAGCCCTGACGAGTTGTCAGTCCCTAACAATTTCAGTAAAATCCTCGGTTTTGATTGGCTGAAAAGCTCTGGTCACTAACTGTTACTATGGTGATTACCAGAGACTGAAAACTTGCCAGGGCTGACAAATTTCATGAAACGGTGCCCTGATCACACCTCCTTTTAACTGCAATATTGAAAAGATGAATGTTATTGATAAATCTGAGCTTGTTGATCCATAAAGTCATGATGAACATTAGTGATGGCATGTAAGCCTGCTTATGGATACTTTCAAACAGTATTTGAAAAAAAAAATCATACTCGGTTCTCTTATTCAGTACCTCATACTTTCATTTTTCATTTTTTTTCTTAAATAGTCATAACTCATTGGCAAGTAATTGAAATTGTCATCCGTCATTCACAAACTTAGAGACTTCTACGTAACATAATATCAAATGTAATAGAATGATATACAAACTTTGCTAAGGTAACAAATGTACAAATCTACAAATATGTACAAGGGCTATGCACAAGTCGTTATTTGCACACACAAATCTTGAATATTGAGGTTTCTCTCGAGGCTTTCATTCCTTACCTCACTCTTCATTCTGTATCCCATGACGAAAAGAAGAAACTAAACATATCTTGGTCCCAAGTATCAATTTCACTTACGCAGGCATGGGCATACGTTCACAAAACACACACAGGGTGACAGATATGCAGTGTTGCAGGCTTACTACTGTATCTTTATCAACTTCTTTTATCTTTACATCTGAGCAAATGATAGATCCTATTTGATCTATTCTGTATCTGGCATTTTTTTTCTCTCTCTTTTAAATCATGCCATTTAAACTCATATGACCTCAAGCAAAACACTGTCCCAGAATTCAGCCATTTCTGAACAAAATAATGACACTGTAGGAATAAATAAGAGAGTAGCGATGCAGCTGAATATACTTTACTGAGGAAATACAAATTTAATCCTTGAATTCTGCTCTGTTCTTCAGTCCTACCTAAAATCCCAATGATGGACAGACGCAACTTGCTAACTGCAGTGCCTTAAACAGAACAATTTCCCTGAACTTCGTCAATTGCAGCTTTATGTTTTTTTTTTTTTCAAAGGTGCACTGTATGATATATTTCTCTGGTAAGTGCAGAGATGCTTGAGAACGAGAAAGCCCTTCTGACATGTAATTGTCAAAAAGCCGCTAAAATGCTAAGACTGCTTCCCACTGTCTACACGGAAGCACAGCTTTTATCTCCAACACGATATCCACCTCTCGCGGCGTCATCTCATCTCGAAGCACAGCTCGCCCGCGGAGCTACTCTGAGAGGAGACACGACAACCGAGAACGGAGGAAAAACAATCATGCACCCGACGTTACGACAAAGTAGCCACAAAGACTTACCTACGCACACACTCCCCGAGAAAAACAAAAGGCAGCACTTTTCTACTGTACAGTTCCAACAATAACATTTGAGAATGCCATCCTCATCAATAAATACTTCTGTGAAAATATTCACTATCTGGCACTACTAGCGCTGTACAGTTCCCTCCCCTCCCCTTCACTACTTCCTTTCCAGGAATAAGACACACATACACAAAGACACTAGAATACATCGAATTAACCATTTCGTTTGAAAAATTGCATTTACATCCCATACGATTTAAATATTGCAGAAGAACGTACGGACATACCCTCCGATTGTTGCCACATATGCTGATTGATGAAAGAATGTTGGCATTAAATAGGAGGAGCGTAGTGCAGATGTGAGGACGACTTGGCGGAGAGAAATTTCCACATCATCCACTTGCTTCAATAACACGAGAACACCAATTATTGCTCTGAGGTGCAGAGTGTTAAGCCCAGGGGAGGGTATCACGGCAGTAGTCCATTTACTTGGGAGGGGGAGGAAGGGCAGTTATCAAAGACTCAATAATTGTCTATCTTAAAAAGAAATAGCAAATGTATACTGCAATAATAATAATAATAACAATTTTAAAAAAAGGTGTTGATGCCTCTGGCAGCCTGTAGTGCAAGTGGCATCCACAAGTAGACACAAAAATTCCGTCAAAGAAACCTTGTGCATGAAGTAGAACGCAGCTCAATTTTGAGTTGTGGCCCACGGCAACCAGCTGTATGGTACATAACCCTCCCCAGACGGGGTCAGCAGAGTTTACCTATGGAATGCAGTTTGAGCGGCACGTCCTTTCCACTTTGGTCCAAGGGATCTCCTTTTGGCAACTATTTCTCTACTGAACGGGACAATACACAGATCAGAGAGATTCTTCCCCATAGACTGTGCATGGCCTGAGTGGGGTCGCACCCCTTAACCCTAAAAGGGCCGGAATCCGCCCCCCCCCCCCTCGACGTTTCGCGCTATAATTCTGTTACGCGAGAAGGCCTCGTCGCGAGGCTTCTTGACTTTGTTTGTTCAAGTCTCGCGCAACTTTTGAGACCAAATTTGCGACGTCCGCGCATACTTTTGCGAAGCCACGCCCATTTTTGTAACGGAATGTCGCCCCAAAACGGGCACAATTTTGTGATTTTGTGTACATTTCCTATGGAAAACAGTGCTCTGTCGTGAAAGTCATAAAAACCTGATTATTTTTACAATTAATCACTTTCATTGATTAGTTTTGTGCTAATTATGGTAGAAAAGTGGTCAGTGACAATTTCCAATGAAAAAACAAAGAAAAAACAAAAGTTGAAAAACAAAGAAATACATAAGAAATTCTGAAAACAATAAAATACATAAGAATTGAAATGAATTTTGGAAGTTTTTGTGATGTACAATCGTTGAATATGCTGCAACAGATTTACAGACCAAAAATTAGACTCTCAATGCTTTTAATTAGGCTAAAATATGATCTTGAACTTAATTTGCATAATTAATTAATTAAAATTAGAAATTGATTGTTTCAAAAAATCTTATGACACAATCTTGTAGATTATGACGCAGGTCTCACGCATGCAAAATTTCATCGCGATCGCGCCACCGATGGCCGAGATCTCGGGGGGGGGGGGGGGCGGAATCCGCCCCCCCCCCCCCCCCCGGCCTGAGCATAGCCAAAAAAGCCCGGCCCCTTTAAGGTTAAGATTTGGTCTAATGACTTGTTTTGACGCAGGTTAAAAACTACAGACACATGTACACCGAGATACCCTCATTTTTTGTTGGGACCTCGCAGCACTGACGCTGCATACTCATCTACATTAACACTTTCGGTGCCAGAGACTTTGGACAGTGCATGCAGGGCTACGGGGTTTTCTACGCCAAATCAGCACTCAAAGCACCTTAAGGGCTAAGATGGTCCCTCTATTCTTTGATTCTCATGAACATGTTATACGTTCCAGGACATAACTAACACCTCCCCATCTCAATGCCTCAATTTGCTCTCCCAAACCAAAACATAATGCTGCGCAAAGTGAAATTAGCTCAAATCAATCACTTCATTACACAGATCACGCTGCACTGCTGCCCAATATCTGTCTTGGTACAGCTATCGACGCCATGTGAGTACCGCATGCGATCTTGCTTTTGTCCATCTCATCGTCCACTTCGTGCTCGACAACGAAAAACAAACAATGTGTTCTCCAATGGCGGTCAACGGCAGCTGCCGGGCAGGCCGTCAGTGTCAATTCAGGACACAAGTCCAATACGTGAGCCGATTCAAGAAGCAATCGGGAGCGGTCACAGCTTGGGGAGTGGTCCGTACGCGCCTTCTGTCTTCATGCTCTCGGACTCCCATTGGAGGGCGTTGCCTTCCCGGAAAGTGTTCAGCGACGGGACCTTGTCGATCGTGGCGATGCCCGAGTAGCTCCGCCCCGTGGTCATCTTCGACGTCACCAGCTTCCAGGTGTCAGCCCGTGAGTTGTAGCACTCCACCGAGGCCAGGTTTGCCGAGCCATCATCCCCGCCGACCACATAGAGCAAGCCGTTGACAGAGGCTACCCCTAATGGAATAATAAACAGCAAAAGAGATTTGTTGGCACTAACATCACCAAATCAATGCAGCCACAATTTAAAATAGATGTGGATCTCACTGTTGACACTCTCTGCCCGCCAAAAAAGGCACTATTTTGAAAAGAATGTAACATAGGAAAAGAAGACTGGAAAAGGAACAAAGATGATTCATAAAGGCTTTATCACACGAATACAGTTAAAGACTCTCCACCTATCTTATTTATGTAAACAGTATTGTAATAGACACTATGACATCCATGGCTTTATGACAATTCCTGCTTGCATTAGGTGTGGCAATTTGAAAATAAGGGTGGGCTGGAGTAGAGAATAAATACAGGTAGAGTAAATGTCAGCATTCATATATGAAAGAAAAATGAGGGACAAAAAGTATTTGAAACAAAAAGTGATGAATCACAAATGTTTATGTTGATTCAAACGTTTTCATCTACAAGATCTTAATCATGTATGTATGAGATTGTAGAAGAATAAAGAACATGCACAGCTCATGAGAACTTAAGGCCAAGTAAAAAAAGAAAGTAGTTTCTCGTCCGGGTTTTTTGAGCAAGGCGATGAGGGAGGTCCTTACTATTTGATATTTTACTATTTTTTTGAGGATTGTCAAAATGAAAGTAATGTGTTTCTCGTCCGGTAATTCTGAGAAAGGTAACGAGAGAGGGCTTTACTATTTTCTACATCCAATTTATGAAATGAAATATCACTCTGGTAGCTGTGTTATGAGAGACCAGGTCCCAAGTGTATGTCTTGCCTGCACATTTTCAAACAAATATATATTTTATGTACCATACTTGAAATGAAACTTCATGCATGCAGAAATACATTTGCTTTTTCTTTCCACTACAGATGTCAAGGGAAAATGACCATCTTAAAACTGGTATTTAGTGTTGTAATGGCATTTCTGATACCAGTGTACTTGCAATTCTGATGTATTGTGCTATTAATTGAAACAGGTATAAAACATGTCTTTCAACAAATGTACGACTGAAATAAATTCCATGATATTCAAAACACTGCTTTATTTATCATTGGTGTTTGTGACTTTTTGTGTCCACACAGCTGGTATGTATCTACATTTCTTCACAGTACAATTGTAGCACATTCAACTGGAAACTGGCTTGTACCATTGCAGATGGATGTCAAAATGAAACTGATATGGCATTATAGCATTAAACATTTAAAGATGTTTTTCATGTTCTAAAAAGACATTTGATATAATCACTCATCGTTTGGATGATGAATGATTGTATATACCACACTACAGATGATACGACTCACGGCCGTGTCCGTGAATTTACATCGTAAAGAAAAGTATCCCGTAGAAATACGAGACAAACCAGAATCCGTGGAAAAGTTATTTATTTTGTAGATACACCCATTTAATAATTCTACATTTGCTGGAAAAGCGCATTCATTTTATCTTCAAAATATAACAATACATCGCCACAGATGCAACGTTACAGAGCAGAGTGTACGGGCCTCTACACAGCTACAGACACGCACACTTTGCCAATAAACAGTGCGGCACGGCCACTGCATTACCGTACCTTCCGACACTGCACGCGCATGCACATAGTCAAAATGACAGGAAAATGTATACAAACTCCATACAATCCTCACAAGCATTTGTACAGTACAATTCATCCGCTTAAAATATGAAAAACGGGGAAAAATACGAACAATGCGCGAAATACGCGTGGAATATCAGCGATTGTTCGCAAAAATGTTGCCGCTATCGCGTTCATGACGTACCGAGTGCGCTGTACATTACAGCCCAGGTCCGCCCGCGGCCCGCCCATCCAACTACAGTTCGACTGCTTTGTGGAGCAGTGTGAAATGCATGCGTTTGTAAATTACGTACGCACTACAGAAGCTACAGCTGTACTACAGCTAAGTAGAGGACGCAAGGCGTAAAATGAGACATCACCATTGGTAGGTGAATATTATTGTCAATTTCTTTTTTCGGCGGCTGAAAAAATAGTAAATATCAAAAAAGTCGATTCGGCAACTGAAAATCGATGAGGGCGGGGAGCGGGCTGGGACGAGAATTATGAATTTCTTGGTATTTTCAGCGCCATTTTGAAAATAGTAAATAGTAAAAAAATCGATGCGGCGGCCAAAATCGATGCGCGCGAGGACGAGAAACTGGTTTCTTTTTTTACTTGGCCTAATCTTTAATTGCATGCAGTAGTGCTGACTTAACATGGGTGGGGGGGGGGGGGGGCACAGTGCCATCTTAAAGCATCACATATGACACTTCCTGGCAGCAGTTGTGACTGATTATTGCACTTTTTGCTCTGTAACTACTGCTATTGTTTTAGTGAATTTGCGACATATTTGTGTGCAGAAGCATTTCCCTGGCTGTTTCCTCAACTCCTTGAGTGACACTCTCTTCTGGCCTTTTCTCTTTCCTGTTTCCCTTCATATTGGCTTGCATGCTTTCATTTCCATATTTAATGCAGTTGGATAGAGGAAAATCAAGGAAATAACATGAAAGAGTGTATACACACAGACTCACTAACATGCACACACACAATACACACAAACATACATACATCAACCGAGAGCACAGCCACATTTGCGTGACAGGGAACACATTATCCTACACAAACACAAAACATATCCTTCTTATGATTCTATGATCTTACAAAATTATAAGGAACCTAATCACGCGATTGACTGAGTGCTATCATATGACCAGTCTTTTTTTTTTTTCCCTAAAAGCCAAAATTTACTTTCTACCAGGTGTTATGATACTACTGACTAGTATGACACTCAGCTTATATACCTGTATAACAATGCAATTGTTTGTGTGTGCAGTACAGCTAGCTTGCAGCTGGTGCTAGCCTCAGTATCATGAGAAATTAGCTGCCATGGCATTTAAATCATATCCCTATTTTACAAAACAAATAATGCACCTTACTTGGTTGGGTGATAGTAAAATTAAACCCCCTTCAGCAACATTTGAACAGTAGAAAACACACTAACTTGATTTTTGTGTTTTTGACTTGTCAAAAGTTACTACTGGGTGGACAATTCTTTATAGCACCCCATGAAATGTGCATTATTTGCATATCATATACCAAGGGTAGCATACTCTGTGTGAACACTGTTCTTCCAGAGGGTCCTGCATTTATTATTACCCAAGCACTCCCACATACTCATTCTTACACCTGGGCCCAGGGGGATATTGTGGGTAAAAACATCTTGTCCAAGGAAGTAAGCATTTTGTACGACTTGAACTCAGAACCTCTTCTTCAAAGTCTTAAGCCCGCTGCACACTATACGATATGACCAGTCATACGACCTTAAGACCGGAAGTGTGACGTCACCAGCCTTGCCAGTTTCAGTCGTACGACTGGGTCTTAGACCCCGTTTACAGTGCGAGGCTCGGCCGCGGCTCGGCCGCGGCCGTGCCCAGCCCCGCTTCAGTGTAAACGCGCAAAAGGCCAAATGCGAGGCCAAAATTGGCCTCGCATTTGGCCTCGCTCTGGAGGTGGTCTCGGCCGCGGCTCGGCCGCGGCCTTTTCTTGGTGTAAACGCAAACTGGGCCAAATGCGCGGCCAATTGCGCGGCCAATTTTAGTCTGGCTTCCAAACCCTCTGCCTGTATCTTTCGCTATTCAGGATATTAACCCCCTCAACGTCGAAAACTAGTATAGTTTAAAGTGGTTTTGTCCTGCAAAGGATTCTTTCCTCCGGCAAAGGCCTTTGCCGAAGGGCGACTTCGTCGCCACGGAATTCATTGGGCAAAGGGTCTGAAAACCAGACAATACCAAATTGCGTTTGTTTACAAGCAGAGCGCCACTACGACAAAATATTGAAAGGTTTGAATCAAAAGCGCGGCCGAGCCCAGCAGTGTAAACGGACAAAATTGCGAGGCTCGGCCGCGCAATTGAGGCCAGACTCGGCCGCGGCCGAGCCGCGGCCGAGCCCGGCCCCACACTGTAAACGGGGTCTTAGTGCCAGTTGTAGAGATTTGACATGTTAAATTTCCATAACCAGTCATGGGCTTTCAGCCAATCACTATACAGTATTATGCAAAGAGTATAGAAGCGCACACAATGCACACTGCATGCGCTTCCATACTCATTCGAGCCAACAGCCTTTTTTTCGTGGCATTAAACTACCGCAAATTTAATGCACTATAAAGACAAAACCTTTCGAGTGCATTCTATCTCGCCAATCTTGGCTCCTTGCGAAATTCACAAAAGTTTCATGCACATGACAATTTTCAGTTTTACAGTATATCACACACAGTGCCCCCTTGTGTCTCTATGTCTAACCTGCATTGCGCCTGCATAGTGTCATTTCGGACACCTGTGTCCACTTGTCCATGTCCGGGTTGTACATCTCGACGCTCTTCCTGACCATCGGCCCATCGTGGCCTCCCACGGCGTAGAGAAGGCCGTCGACCACGCCCACACCTGGTCAATCACAGCAGACAATGAAGAAAGATAAAGTTAAAGAGAGAAAGATAACATACAAAGAGAGTTCAAACAAACAATCTACAAAAGCACTCTGAAAGAGCGGACCTACGTCAAGCAGCTCATTCCCGCCAATATATGCATATGCTAAAAATGGCCAAAGATAAATTTTCAATGTCAAAGAATCTTTTCTTGAGCAGTGTCATTGCACGTACCAGACCTTCTTGCCACGCCTTGATCACATGCTCAGTATGCATATGTGCACCTCAAATATGTGCAGCTTGAATTCCCTCATTGTTGGCCCCAAGAATCCTTAAAAATATTCAACAAAAATTCCTGGATGCAGATGGTGATCCGGATTACTCTCAAAATTTTATCATCTGTTCCTTGTGTCATTCACAACTTATCCTGAAAATTACATTCAAATTCATTCATAACTTTTTGAGTCATTTTGCAAACAGACAAACAAACAAACCAGCCAGCGTCACCAAAAATATAACCTTCTTTTAGGTTTAGTGACATATTATCATATGGAAATTCTACTGCAGCTTTAACATTTGCCTATCTTTGCACAACATTGAAACCAAAGATGGCAGTGTATGGGGTAGAGACATGTAACTCATGCTGCCTATGAAATATTCACTTGATAAGGTGAGCCAATGTATAACACACAGGATGGAAAAGGTAGAACACATTCAGAGAATGCTAAATAGAGACTGTCACAAACATCTACATTTTGGGGCTGAACACACGCCACATACCATTTCTGATGGCAATTGGTAGTTTGCTGGGGTGGACTTAAGTACTTTCATTGCTGTGGCATCAGATCTCACCATTCATTACTACCCATGATCATTACGTATTTTCCTCACTAAGTGGGCTCATCAATTACACAGCAGATACGGAATATTCATATGGATAAGAGAAAACAACAGGGAAATGGCTGAGAGCACTTACAAACTAAGTCTGAAAGTGTGGTTCATAATATTTCCCACAGCATTCTCTGCTTCTGCGAGAAGTAACTTGGTATAAAATGGGAGAGCTTGTTAGAGAGAGAGAGAGACTAGAAAACTGTCCATAATTTGAGAAGCAGAAGCAAATTTTTGTTACCTGCTCCGCTTCGTCTTGTGCTCATCTCTGCTACGGGCATCCACTTATTTTCGGTTGGGTCGTACCGCTCCACGGAGCTCAGACAGTGCCTTGATGCTCCGTCATACCCACCTACCGCGTACAGATAACCTGTGGTGGACGATACACAAAAACAACAAAAAACATATCATACTGGGGCACGATGCGCAACCATGCCATACACACTCTTGGCTGTAACAGATACTGTATATGCTATATATTTTTATGGAGGTATTTATTTTTACGAATTTTGCATAGTCGGGTGCTATTTGCGAATTTCAAAACATGCAGAAATAGGAACTCTGATCCCATGGATTTAACCACATGTGAAATTCTTGAGAAGTCCTGATTCACGAAAAACTAGACTTGCTAAATATATGGCGCATACAGTAGTACATTTTCTGTGGATTACTTAAATTCACAGGATGCACGGCTAGCCATTTCATGGCAAGTGTGCGAACTCTTGCCATATCAGTGCAAGATAGTACATTTACAGTGTCTAATGTCAGCGATCGTAATGGTAAATTGATATCACACGTGCAGCCAGTAAAAATCGTTGCACAGCTCTGAACCAATGAGAATGCAGAATTTTCTTTACCCATTCTATAAAATATCATTCATCCACTTTTTCCTGTCTCCAGCCAAATTGGAGGACCAGTCTCACTCACCGTTGAGGACCGCCACACCCACACTGCTCCTCCGGGTCTTCATGGGGGCGACTGGTCTCCACTCATTGACCTTGGGGTCGTAGGCTTCTACACTGCTAAGACCTGCACACAGGAAGGGCATAGGATTATTGGCTGGTGTAGAGGTGTAGCTTGTTGTAACAGAGAATCAACACACCCAGAGACCACATGCGAAGTGGTCGAGAGGGGCACAAATGTTATGGTGACCTTCGAGTGCGCGGGAACTTCCACCATATAAACTGTATGTACAATGCGAGACCGCATACCACCTTCAAAGCGCTCTAAATGTTGGTGACCATCTACTCACAGTTTTGAGTTTTGGAGCATTCCTGAACCAAGCCTCCAGTGGGGCATAATTTTGAAGCACTCCTGGGCCCAACTGTCTGTTCATAAAGAGTTTAGAGGGCTTCAGGAACACTCCAGGGCACCATTTCATCAAAGATGTTAGGATATCAACTCTTGCTGGAATGGCAACTTTCCATAGCAACAGCCAATCAGGGAGCTGGATTCTTGCCATTAGCATGACAATTGCTATTCCAGTAAGGGTTGGTATCATATCAACTTTTTTATGAAATGGGCCCTGGAGTGCTCTAAATGCCTTGTGTAAATGGGGTATTACATTTACATATCACACATACTGGGAACTGATTCTACTTGGAATTCACAGTGATCACCAATGTTTCCATGCTCCCCTGGTCTTAACAAACTGTTATTGTTATTGCACACTTGGCAACAGGATGGCATGTGACATACTTAAAAAGCAAGTTTGTTTGTTTTTCTGCACTGACAACATGTCATTGACACATAATACTTTACTTTCTCTTTCATGCATGACTCTTTCATTGCACTTTGGATGAAAGTATTATATCTAACAATAATTGTCATTATCTTTAGAATCTTTGGAACAATCTCCCACAAAACATTCGATGTGCACCCAGTTTTGCAAATTTCAAAAAATCCAGTCTTAAAACTCACCTTTTCGTCTTCCTTGATTAAGATAAACATTCATTTACCCTTTTTGTTAATTACTGTATTTATTATGCTGAGTGTTACATTTATTAGTCATTTGTTTGCATGTTGTATCTAAATTGTACAGCGCATAGAGAAGCATCTCCTAAACTGGGTGACCATCTTTAAGAAATTCATCAATAAATCAGGAATGTTTGTATGATTTACATCAATTTGCTGTAAAAAGGTAAATTTGAAGTCTTGCTAAAACTATTCTCATAGCAAGATTTTCTATTGTAATATCCAATTTGTACCATCATGCAAATTAAGTGGAGAAATACACCAGCTAACTGAAGCATTAATTACCTGTGGTGCCATCGAAACCACCGACGGCATAAATCATGCCGTTCAGCACCGCTACCCCAAGCGTGCTACGCCGCGCGTCCATCGAGGCTACAGAGGACCACATGTTTCTCACGGGATCGTAGACGTCGACCGTCCGGACTCTCAGCGACCCGTTGAAGCCGCCGACAGCGTAGACCATGCCATTGAGGACGGCGACTCCTGAGGTTTAAAGGGTTAAACGAGGAAGGACCAAATTATGAATTGCTCTTTTGGCTGTGTCTGCAAATAAGGGCTCCTAACTGCAATCCTGTCAGAATGAAATCTCAAAACGTCATTGAAATTGTCACACAACCACATGGGTGACGGCAATAAAGGGGCTTGGGAAACATAATGTAAATCCACAGGTGCACAAATTAGGTCACGCGGTCAAACTTCGGCCGGACTTCCTACCTGCCCGACATCTCCTGGAAGGCATCTCAGCTGCTTGCGTCCAGGTCTCTTCCTTGAAGTCGTACACCTCCACACTGCGGATGGCCTTCGGTGCCTGGCCTCCAACCACCAACATTAACTGCAGCACACACATAGCAGACAGAGGGGTCAACAGTGATAGCTAAATACAAAGCCACAATGCTTCTCACATTTGATCAATGCAAAGTAGATATTGCACAGACACCAAGACCACTATGTACTTGTAAATCTATGCGCAAATATGGATGGCCAACAGTCTTTAACTTTGACAGTCTTCCATCTTATTGTATCCGTAAATGCAAATGGAAGATTTTAAGGAAGATTGTGTATCTCATCAAAGGCATAAGTATCACATCACCAAATGTGACCCGCGACAACGGTTTCAGGCAAAAGTCGCAAGAGCAAATTCCCTCCTAGGCGGGGTACAAAGATTTTGACCATTATTTTTGTCGATTTAGGTTCTTTGCAGAAATCGAATCTTTGATATGTTTTCTACATCTACACTAAATTTCATAGCATAAGACTAAGTTTTTCCTATCGAAAATGGAATTTTAAGCACCCTATGTTGGATCGCACTCGTCAGTTTCGAGCTTCTTTCGAACTCCGCGCCAATATCCCCAGCGTTGCTACGGCGCGGGGTCTCGCATGCGATTGGCTGGTGCGTCACATACATTTACATAATTCGGCTTTCGAGACACCAGTTGCAGCGTTTGGGGAATGCTTTGTCCACGCGTGCGCGATTACATGCTCCATTGTTCTTGCTATAGTGGTTTATATACGCTCGCTCTGTAGTGCGTGCTCTTCGTTTCGCTTTCTATCCAAACTATTCTACCGCAATGTTCGACAACGGAAGTGAAACAAAAATCATGTAGCATGACATAACCGTGTGAAAAGAAAACTAGATATTCTCAAACTTGTCTACTTGTACATGTAGCAGAAATTATGACAGCATGAAGGTAGATGAGAGGAAAAGAGCGGTCACATGTGGCTAATTATATTTAAATACTACACGTCAAGATCGCACCAAACTAACGAGTCGAGTTTCTTTGTTTGGTTGTTTTAATTCAATTAGCACCACCGAACAAAGCAATATATGCGTGTCTTGTAAAAGCAACACAAACAGGAAGCGTGACCCTTGCCAGCACAAGCAATTTTCTGCCTTCATAAGGGTCGCCAATGATATAGACAAATCAACCACAATGAAAACGCGATTTGGAAATGTGTGGATTCGCCACAGCTCCTGTTACATGCACACGGTCATGTCGTGTGGATGCCATTGCGTAATGTGTGCACCAAATACACATGTACATGTACACCATACAGCTGTACGTGCAATTATCGTATTCGCCATCTTGAAAGACGTACTGTAAACAAACCTGAGCGAAACGCATTGTTTTTCGGCTCCATACGCTGAGCTCCGAGGAAGGTGCCCGGGAAATTTGACTCTCTCAGTGAGCCAATCAGTGCAGAAGGCGATGTGGTTGCTAGAGGCGGAGCTTAACATCGATTGGCACCATCGTACGGATGGGTGATTCTCCCCTTGCATCGTGCTCGGACATAGTCTTTGAGAAAGAGGTGAATCTTCAAAGCCGGTTTTCTCGCAATTTTGTGAGGCTAACAACTAAAAAAGTGCATTTTATTTCTCTTTCTATGCCCACTTATGGTGCCGAAGAATACAAGTGTTTTATATCAATGCAAAGCTTAGGAAATGGGCAATGTGATTCTGTGAAAAAATGAATTTTCAAAATTCCCGACTTTTGCCTGAAACCGTTGTCGCCGGTCACAAATGTTGTCTTGGTCTGTACCACGGTAGTTGTAAAACCCTTCCTCAGCAGTTGCGCTTAAAAATGAGAAAGAAATAGCATCAGATGTCAAAAAATACACCTCTGCTTGCCTCTATTAGACTCAGTCTATCATTTTGTATTGTCATCTCTTTCTGTGTTCAGTTTTCTCTACTTACAGCAATCTGTGATGTTCTGCACCAAGCTTCATCCTGACCTTTGACCTTGTATTTCTCGGAAAGTCACACATCTCAAACCTTAAAGGGGCATTCCAGACGATTTTCATAATGTCACATTCTGTAGTACATAGATCAAAAGCTCCATGTATATAGATTTGTGGAATCTATTGTGATCCTTGAGCAGAGAAATCAATACTCTACAAAATCTTAAACAAATTACACCGAACAGTGTTGATGACATAGGAGCCTCACATATTTCAGAAATGGAGCAAAGTAATTCCATTACAATACCACATGCTTCACAAGTTCACCTGGGTAGAATTTAGGCATGCCTTCTTCTTTTGTTCTGCTTCCTTGAGCCCCAACTCATGCATTCTTGTTGTGAGGCTGCCATGCCATCAACCTTGTTCATTGTGATTCGTTGTAAATTTTGAAAACACTCCTCTTCCTCATCCCAATCACTACAAATTCTGAAACTCTGCACCCAGTGTAACCAATTTATACATGTTCATATGTAAAAGCCTGGAAATCATTCGGAGGTCTCCTTTAAAAGAGGAAGAGTCATGAGCACTCATCCACATCACTTTGTCTCACCTTTGGCAGACCAATTGGTGTTCGCTTCCTGGTTCTCGGGTTCTTCATTCGACTCCTCTCCTCCTTGTGTAGTAGGTGGTACTTCATTGCCTCGATCAGGAAATCTTTGCACGAACTATTACCTACGGACATCGGTAATGCAACAGAGAATGAAAACAGAGATGTTGAGAAAATTCTTCACATGCTCAGAGCTCATGTAAATCTGTGGCAGGCGTGGGAATGTGCAACAAGCTGATATGACAAAGAGTACTTGTCAGTTTCAGAAGTATCCATAACAATATTTGTAATGATCAAATGTTTATAAGAAAGCGGATAGTTTGTTATGATTAAATGTTTATAAGAAAGTGATAATATCAAGTATAGCAGCACCAAAATATCTGTCACAGTCCTTGATAATCCCTTGCCTGCACAATATGTTATTTGATATTCATGTAACACATGTGAGAAGCCTTGAAATGTATGTTGGTTCACCCCCAAAAAAAATATAAAAAAATTAAAAAAAAATAAATAAATTAAAAAAAAATAAAATAAAATCTAGTTTATGCATTGACTGTGTCTCTCATATGTCACATAAACTTTGATGCAAGTTTGTACTACAATTTCTGTACTCAGGAGTTCATGAACTATATAACTGGGTGCAATAACCAGGTACCCTAAATTCATCCCTCCAAGCTTATTGCCTTGTGTGTATTCAGTTGCATATTTGACTAATTGTATGCATCAATTTTCCAACTCATTCACAAAATAGTCCAGAAAAATTAAAGCTCTTTCACCTTCCATCAATTCTGAGGTATATCTGCACTCCGGCAAAATACCATTTCACAAAGTGATGTGCTATGTATGTCAGCAGCAAGGAAGCAACCAATCAGCTATGTGCATTTACACTGTTGCCATGGGAACTGAAATTATTGTGATTTAATACAACTGCGAACATTTTCATGGGATAGGTCCCAGTGGGTGCTCCATTACTTTTGATTAAGGGCTCCTTGTCCACTCGCTGAATGAGGTACTCCTTGGGGAGCAATGGTAGCCTGACGTACTCCACCAGCTGAGGCATGTAGTCACTGCGGTTTGCTTCATCCTGCCTCACCCAGGCAACCACTGCTTCAAAGACCTGGGAGGAGGGGTGGGGTAAAGTTTACATGCAAGATTTAAGAGATAAACAAAGAAGAAAGTGCAAACTTCTCATGAGCAACCTAATCCAGGCAATTCAAAATATTTCACACTGAAACACTTTTGAAACCATACCTGCCATCTGCTTACTTTGGTTTTAATAGTCCAATTCCTTAGTTACATATCCTTATCCCAACACAAACATACAAGGGTATGGGACAAGTATATGATATAAAAGTACCAGTAAGAAAGAGGTACACATGAAAATATTGATGGGTCAAGGAACAAATGTATGTAGTTTATGAAGAATTAATTTTATCTCTTTGTGGGGTCTCATTGCAAAGTTCATGAAACACATAAAAATGGTACATGACACCTATCTCTTTGTGGGGTCTCATTGCAAAGTTCATGAAACACATAAAAATGGTACATGACACCTCAAATAATCTGAGAGCATTTGACTGAATGAAAGGCAATAATGTCCACAAGGGGTGAGAAGTAGGAGTTTCAATAGGTCTAAATGTTTTGAGGTCATGTTTCCTACTCAACATTTATGAACCTACAACCGAAAATGAAAGTGTTGTGGTCATATATCTGCTGGCATGTAAACAGTCAGCATGCTTCAATTTTTTTTTTTCTCACACCATCTGCCCAATGTGAGTGACTTTTTACATGTCTTGAGCTTGTAAACGGCAATGGTGAAGTCTCCTACACTTGAACAAAACAATGAAAAGGAGTTGAGGTTAGACAATTACCATTTCTCTGAATTGCTAAGAACCGAGAGCACTTTTCTACTTGGGAAAGCTATGTTGACAAAAAGTAAGCAGTTCCAAATCTGGAAATATACAATATGACAAAATAAACATGAAAAGAAGAAGAAAAAAAAAAATTTGCCGATAACCTGAACTCAACTGTGGCTTAAAAACATTTTCAGGAGATCTCCTCTTGAGGAATGTGTTGGACTGACACTAACTCATTTATAACAATCCCAGCTGAGGGTTGCAAGACTCATACATGTGTGTGGATTTCAGCCTCACTCAGCAAAATGACCAGCTACTATATCAATAGTGCCTGCATACTTTCCCAGTTGCATAAAACTTCAAATAGTAACAGAGTCACAAGATGAAGGGTGCTTTTGACAGACAAACATGCAAAATGCAAGTAGTCAGAGAGCTGATGACACAAGCCAATTCAGGGGGATGAGAACATTACATGATTATGTAATCTAAAACACGATCATGTGCTTGTGACAATGTTAGGCCATAATCCATAGCAGAGCTGTGCCACAGTGGCATCTACATAGTATCTTCCCCTTGTCAGACAGAGACTCCAACCCCAAGTACCTCTTAAACAGGAGATTATCCCACCCGGACCCCCTAGCGAATTAAACTGGAGACTCAGATTGTGTGAACATGTGAGCAATATTATGTGCACGTACGCACAATACAAACTTAAAGTATGTCATTACTTGTGGCCCAAGCTCTAGGGTTATAGATAGTCTCTGGTGCAATCTTAGCCTTATTTTTGAACATGCATGACAAAACTTCAGCTGAGCAAGAGAAAGCTAAATCTAAAGCTGGAGAGAGTTACATTTTGAGTTGGGAGGAAGCTAAATTTCAAGCGGGAGAAAAAACATTATAAGCAGGAGAAAAGACATCTCAAGCAGGAGACACACAGCTAGAGTGGGAGAAATTCAAACTTGAGCAGGAGAGCGAGAAGATTTTGAGAAAATGGCCTCAAAGTGGGAAATCTCCCACTAAAAGCATGAGAGTTGGAGTCTCTGCCTTATCACTACTATCGAGACAAGCTTTACCTCCTCTTCTGAATGAACGGTGAGGTGATCGCTGCTGATCAGCTCGCACACCTGAGCCGCAGAGAGGGCAAAGAACTCGTCGCTGCGCACCACGGCACTGGAGGGGGAGAAAATGATAGGCAGAATTAGTAGATTCAATGAGACAGATGTATACTTTACTTACTTTACTTTTACTTTTCTGGAATGATGGTGTAGGTAAGGAGGACCTATTCATCAATCAGGGTTGGGTTATCCTCTGCTGTTGTCAATCCTTCCTATAGCCTCCACTAATCTCATTCAAATCAAGTTACATCTTAAAGTGATATCCTAAAATTTAAAATTACAGAAGATACACATTGCAGGGAGAGGAGTAAGCTGCTTGAGACCCAAGACCTAATGTCATTACTCATAGTCAAATGCAACATCCTTCCACATATCAACCACTCTGTCGGCAAAAAAGTACTTCCTCATATCCAATAGTAGAGTGTGAGCATCGGGAGAAATGAGGAAGACAGAGACGAAAAGAGACATAGTACAATACAGTGTATCTCAAATGTTATTCATGAAACATGCAAGTTTTTTACACATTTCATATGCTGCCACATTTTTGCAAGTACAATATTTTGCATGCTGGGTCTTGTACGAAGATTTTGCAAGTGGAATTACTGATGGAACTCTTGATGGAATGTGAAAGAATAACTATTTCATTTTGTGAGAAAATCAGCAATTCCATCCAAGGGACAATACACAACCCACTTGCACTGTGGGAGGCTATGTTTCGGGAGTTGTTAGTTTCACGAAGATAGGTGGACTCACAAAATTTAGGAAATATACACCACATATAAAGTTCCTGACTTTTACCAGGGATACGTGTAATGAATTACAGTCTTCCTATGCACAAGTTTCTCAACAACAGCCAGCCGTAGCATATTCTAGCATGTACATTTGGAATGCATGGAATGCTGTAATGTGTATATTAGGTGAACAATCCCTGCTTGCTTTCTCAACAATGCTTTACTGATGTCTAACACAGTGCCCAAACTACGACCCCGTTTACAGTGCGAGACTCGGCCGCGGCTCGGCCGCGGCCGAGTCCAGCCCCGCTTCAGTGTAAACGCGCAAAAGGCCAAATGCGAGGCCAAAATTGGCCTCGCATTTGGCCTCACTCTGGAGGTGGTCTCGGCCGCGGCCGAGCCGCGGCCGAGCCCGGCCTTTTCTTGGTGTAAACGCAAACTGGGCCAAATGCGCGGCCAATTGCGCGGCCAGTTTTAGTCTGGCTTCCAAACCCTCTGCCTGTATCTTTCGCTGTTCAGGATATTAACCCCCTCAACGTCGAAAACTAGTATAGTTTAAGGTGGTTTTGTCCTGCAAAGGATTCTTTCCTTCGGCAAAGGCCTTTGCCCGAACGGCGACTTCGTCGCCACGGAATTCATTTGGCAAAGGGTCTGAAAACCAGACAATACCAAATTGCATTTGTTTACAAGCAGAGCGCCACTACGACAAAATATTGAAAGGTTTGAATCAAAACCGCGGCCGAGCCCAGCAGTGTAAACGGACAAAATTGCGAGGCTCGGCCGCGCAATTGAGGCCGGTCTCGGCCACGGCCGAGCCGCGGCCGAGCCCGGCCTCGCACTGTAAACGGGGTCTACATGTATGACAGCAGATGTGCCTAATCTCTCTCATACCTGAAGTGTTGCATGGTGTAGTTCTGGGCATAGTGGTAGAGATCACTGCAGGAGTGGACGTCGGCAAAGGCCTGAATCCCCAAGCAGTTGGTGGGATGCAGCTGTTTCTGGAGAAAGTCGCAGCATGCAACACGGACATCATTCAGCTGGAGCAGGCTGGCGGCTGGCAAAAGGGTCTGGATTTGATTGATCAGGTAAATTTTGTGAGGTAAGTATCGCACATGTGGTAATTTTGTCACTTATCAAGTATTTTTTATTCTCCGTATAAGAACAATGTGAAAAACATACTTCTTCATTTACACTTAGATGAGGTTCAGTATCTTGACCACTGACTTCACAGATTGATGTTTAATCCTGCCTACACAACAGCAATATTTCCCAATTCATTTCTATCCATTACACTGATAAATGTTGTCAATTTCCCCATAGAAGTTATGCTAGTGACCTTTCACCTTGACCTTTCAACTCCTATCATTTCATGCAACTGATTGTTTACTTATCTACTTTCTTCTTACCCAATGATATAATAACAACATAATCCCCTATCTGAAGTTATGGCTTGAAATGACAATTCAAACTAAAACACAGAGATCTTTGACCTTGACCTTTGACCTCTAGTGCTAATGATAGTCTATTTGTATCCTGTCCACCACCATGAAGTAGAAATAGTTATTCCTAACTAAAGTAATGGCTAAATTTACATTTTTGGCAAAAGTACAGTGACTGTTGATTTTGACCTATTTACCACTGTCATGTCATGAAAATCATTTTCTGATTTGCTTCCAAAACAATCAGGAGGGATTGAACTCATTTTACATAAGATACAATTCATGATTTTTTTTTTTTCATTTCACTTCAAGGAAAATGCTTTATGCGCTCGTCACTGGAAAACTTGTGGCAATGATACACTTCTACCATTCTTTTTGCTTTTTAAACTTAACTCTATTTACTACAGTCAACTTCAACGTGGAGTAGATTGTCCTATCTGTTTCGCATTTTGTTTTATTTCTGTAAAGGAATTACTCTTCATCATACCTGCACATTTTCTTCTGTGACTTGCACCTCTGATGTGTAGACAAAGTCGATGAGGAGGGAGAGCGCCCTCCCGTCCACCTCCTGCAAGATTATCTTTTCCGCTCGGCTCTCCGACAGCTCGCTGGTGAACATGGCCGCAAAGTACTGGCTGCAGGACGCCAGAACGATGCGGTGGGCAGGAATCTCCACACCCTCTGCCTCCAGAATGACATCACAGAGGACATTTTGCCTGTGATAATGTATTACAGTAAAAAAGCTCAGCCTTTATCATTTGTATGATGAAGGAAACTCCTTTGGCCATGAGACCTAATCCAATCAGTTACACTGTCCTTGCATCAATACATTTTTTTTCTTTCTTCTTTTTTTTCCACATACACTAACCAGATTGCAATTTTTAGAAGTTCAACAACAAAACATAGCAAAAACAAGCAGAATTAAAGGTACAATTTGTATGTGTACTTTAAAGTACTCCCTTGTTGAAAAACACAGTGGATTACCACCTTTACAAAATAAACTGATTACAGCTTATACTGATGATTCAACACTGTCAAAACTGGATGGTTATGTACAGCACTACATGTGTAAATGATCACAAAGAAAGAAAAGGTTTAGACTTACAAAGTTTGTTCATAACTGTTATTAGTAAAACACAGAATGACTTAGATTTGTGGAATAAAAAGAACAGAATATTCATGGCTGAACTTGTGAAATCCTTGTTCAGAAATGTAACAAACCCTGCATGCTTATAGTAACATGTTTTGACGATTTTGGTGTTAACTATTAAAGAGGATGTAAGAAGATGGTTTGGACTTTTGATTCACAAATATACACTTCATGCAAGCATCATATCTGCCTGAACTTGAAATTAACACATTGCCTCAAACTGTTGTGAAAATCAAACTGTAATTTATGTCAGTTGAGTCCAGCTGGTGCTGCAAGTTTGTTTTAACATTCATACCATTAAGCATAATTACACTAGGGAGTTTAATCCTTAACTTAGAACCAATACTGATTTTTTTTTTTTTTTTTTTGAGGAAAAAAAAAAGAAGAAACTTGTTCACGGAGGAGCATCAAAATATAGCTTTCCCCACAAACTCCACAAATGCCACAAACTCACTTTCGGAAGACATTGAGCATTTCAAATGCCTTGCGGGTGTGGATGTTGTTGGTGTAGGGCGGAGCATCGGGAGGAGCGATCTCCATGTCCTCCATCTCGGCTGCCTCCGGGAGATCCACAGTGATTCTGGCAGAAGACCGGGCAGGGGAAAGATGAATGGCATTAGCTAAGAACACGACCATGGGTTTTGGCATGCTGCTAGTAAACAGTATTGGTAGCAGCAACACAAGGTGTGACAGAGGTTTGTGACTGAAGTACCAATAGTGCTGGTAGTATGATCAGAAGGACAGAAGTGGTTCAAAGGTGTGCTGCTCGATTCACCATTGGAGACTATCCACCATACCATACCAGTGCGTTGTTACTGAAATGCTCAACTTGTTAAAATGGCAGTCTCTCTCAGAAAGAAGAGTCCAGCTACAAGTCACCATGCTGTACCATATCTTGCATGAATTGTTTGCCATCCCACCTGAACCGCCTGCACATCTACCCAGTAACATGACCATCTCTTGACGACAACATGCTCAATATCACCAGCAACTCTGCAGGATATCTGAGTTTCAAAACTGCTACATGTATATGCTATTAAAACCTGCTTCCCCACCAGTGTGACAGCCACTTCTACCCAAGAACAGTTTAGGAGGCAGCTATTTGGGGTGACACTGCATTACTATATCAAACCTAGCTGGAAGAGGAGCTATTTTTACTTGTACATGGAGCACTCTTTACTTTAAATACAAAATGTGTATTTGTAAACTCATGAATTTTTATTGAGGATCAAACAATGCAGCATGGCACACTACATAGTTTTCGGCACTGCACAAAGTAAAAAAATACTCTGCCGAGAGGTCAGTACTCCATTTGGAAGAAGAAGAAGAAGAAGAAGAAGAAGTAGTAATCAGGGCTGCCAACACTGGAAACTAGTTGAGAGTGAGACTCCCATAGGCCAATGCTATAATTTAGGAGTCAAAATGAGTGAGATCATTAGAAATGCATGCAAATGAAATAAAGTTTTAGAGTGAGAAAGGACCAAAATGCGTGAGTCTCACGCTCAATGCGTGAGAGTTGGCAGCCCTGCAGTAATTTTATTGGGTATAAATGTGAAAGAAGCAAAAAGTAGTATTATGGAGTAGTATAGGGGATGTCAAGGTCAATGGTAGCCCCTGTTCCCATTTAGATAGGGAGATTCTATGGACAGAACCTTTGAAAATTCATGGATGGTGTGATTTTTTTTTTTCACATTTTTCCCTGATTTCCCCCCCCTTTTTTTTTAAAGCCATTAAAAAAAAAAGATACAAAGAAAATATGAAGAGAATTCCATAAAATTTTAATGAAAAGTAGACATTCCTTTGACTTCGTACTGACATATATGTTAAAGGTCCTGTTTACCTTTGGGAACAGTGATTTTAAAAATTTTCAAGATACCTGTATGACATTTAATGCATATATGTGTAGGTCTGTTGTACCAAAAAACATACAATCATAATATACAATTTTTGCGATAAAGCCTAAAATATAAGGAGATATCTGTATTTTTCTCAATAAACCATAACTGCACACGATTTAGTCTGGAAACATTCTTATTATAACTATTGTTCACATTTTGTATATTTAACAATACTTAACCTCGATTTCACTGATTCAAATTCTTACATTGATTGTTTCTATCCCTAATTCTCATTTTATAACTATTCTAAAAAATTAATGCTGGGTTTTTGTTTCATCTGCAAAATAATAGTAAATTATGCCTTGAAGGGTAATGCTATTCCAACTGCTTTCTGAAAGAGATGAGTCAAACCACATACAGTGCAGAAATGGTTTGCATCAAGTCTGCATTAATGATCGTTCATTGTGAAGGGATGTGTGCGCTGTGCTTGTGGTGTCATACTCACAACTTATTTTTTTTCTCTCTTTTTTTTGTGGTAACATTAATCAAGGGGAAAGCATCAGCATTTTTTTTTTTTTTTTTGAGTAGAGTCTGCTCAAATATTTTACATAAATTAGGTGATAAAATGTCTTGTAAATGGGAATAAATGTGTAATGTCAGTTTACTGACCATTAATTTGCTACTGTAAAAGTGGAAATTTTTGCGGTGTTGAAATTTTCGCGCATTTCACGCAACCAGAAACTAGCACAAAAATAACAGCACGCAAATATTTTTGCTCGCCACTATATATGTTACAGTACTTAATGTCTTGATTCCGCGAAATTAAAAGCACGCGAAGCTCTTCTTATACCCAGCCGAGCGCGAAAAATTACTCGCGCAAAAATATCCACTTTTAAAGTAGTTTATAACTTCACTGTACAATTCTCTGTCTCGACTCCATAGTGATATATGTTAGCAGGGTTCAACTGACAAATAGCACTGGATATTCTAACTCAGGTAACCTTTAAATTTGTGACTCTAACATTTACACAACATCACAAAGACTGCAAACTTACAAAAACAAAATCCAAAAAATCTTGTCTTACTCTTTCTTGCTTATCACATCTCAACAGCAATTAAGGCACTAACAGTTGAAACTTCAAAAGGAAAACAACATAATTCAACAAATAAGCGGTAAACTGTCTGTCATTGTTTGAGAAATTTCACCTATTGGAAATGAGATCAGACTAAACAGGTCTATTCAGAGCTTTTACTAATGACCTAATGTAATCACGAGTGTTTTCAAATATGATATTGTTAGTTGTTAAACATCCACCATTATATAATAAACACTTCCTTATGTCGATGTAGGGAGCCTATGAGGCAATATTCACCAGATAATGCGGCATGTTTAGCTAAATT
This sequence comes from Diadema setosum, assembly GCA_033980235.1. Taxonomy (NCBI): domain Eukaryota; kingdom Metazoa; phylum Echinodermata; class Echinoidea; order Diadematoida; family Diadematidae; genus Diadema; species Diadema setosum. The sequence goes on from CM067061.1 coordinate 11,470,788, forward strand.
TACTGGTACTAGAGTCTAGAAAATGTCTATACCGGGTACTAGACCCCCGTAGAACTAACAAGTTAGTGTCTATTTCACTATATTCTGGCAATAAACACTGCACTGGACTCTGGAGTGTAGCACGTAAAAATTTTCTACGTCTCGCACGCACGTCTCTCTTCTACTAATTTCGCTCTCATAAGTATACGTTTATAGTAGTACAATGTATATAAGAATTAGCAGGTATAAGAATGACACGATTCAAGCCAAGTTATACGGTTTGTTCTAACTTCTCTAGTCTGGTTCACATCTATCGCTCAATGAACATGTACCGCTTCGTTATCGCTATCGGGTAAAGAGCCTGCGATGCTGGCATCGCCAACGCATTGGATACCGCCAGACGTGGGTACTACTAGTTGTGTGTGTACTACGAGCAAGACGATCGCCAACATTGTAATTCGTTGACGAGTTCACCAAAACGCGTAACTCTACGAAAAATAAGCAAGACATAATGGCAGCAAAACCAAATTGATGTAATAAGTAGATATTTTACCCCAAGTACAAACTTACGATTTTTGCACCCCTTTCAGACAGAAATTATGTTGAGTTTCTTCACAGGCCAGACGTAGCTTTCTTGCCCGAAGAGCTATCGATGCAGTGTTTATCACCTTTGACCGGGCGGATCGGATACGGTCAAAAACCCGGAAGTAATGAGAGCGCGTAATGAAGACATCCGTCGCATCTACATTTTATGCGTAACCATTGGGCCGGATGCATAAACGCTAGCAATTGCTTGTGCTAGCCTTTTACTCGAATCCGTATGCATAAAAACAAGCAATTGCTTGCGAGCAGAAGCTCTTGCTAGCAAGTGCAAGCAATTGCTTGCTGTCCGCAAGCAATTGCTTAGAGACCAAGCATTTGCTTAAAAACGTATGCATAAAACATACCTTTTGCTAGTTCTTGCTAGCAATTGCTTACGATTTTCCAAGCTCTGTAAAATGAGCTTGAGCTTTTGCTTATCTGGGACGTTCCCTTTTAAGTATCATTTTCATATTCATGGAAGAAAGACAACAATTGTGAAGGAGTGGTATAAATCTACAAGAAATTACTCTGAAGTAGAGTAAGAAATTTTTCATTTCAACAACGGGAATGTCCAGTGGTTAGCACGCAAAATTTGATGAAAAACAGGTAGGATGTCTCACTTCGGTGGAGAGCAAGGAGACGTCTCTCCACGTGCGATCTGGCAGATGCGGGCTATTGTAAGCAGTGGTGGGAATCAGCCAGTAATACGAGTGTGTGTATAGTTGTGTGTGTGTGTGTGTGTGCGTCTGTGTGTGCATTTATGAGTGTCATTTCATAGCTCTTCTGCTATGTCAGGAACTGTTTCCGCACACACATGCCCTTTCAAATGCATGCTGCCACACTCGCCTTTGTTCTTGTGTTCGCACAGGCGTGACGCTATTGTTCGAACCCTAAGCAATTGCTTGCTGAATGCAAGCAAAAGGTATGTGCACAAGCAAAAGATTATGCATATGTATATAAGCAATTGCTTGAGCTACACCTTTTACTAGACGAGCTTGTGCTTTTGCTTGAAGCAATTGCTTACAAGCAATTGCTTGTTTTATGCATTCCGCCCATTATCTTGGGGAGTTGTTTAACTCCTAGTGATGACCACTCGACATGCATCGGGAATGCTGTATAGTGGTATGAAAACTCATGATCGGATACGTTTAATTATGGTAACATTGGGGTAAAGCAAGGAGGTTTTATACATTGGAGTTCCAACTGGCTGTGATTATTCAAACAGTTGTCAGATTTCTATTGATGTACAAAGGAATTCCACAGGTGCACTTGTCCCTTTGATGATCGATGTTCCTTGCCGCCGTCTTGCTCAGCATTCTGAAGATTAATTTTGACCGTTATCATAATTTTGGCCATATTTTGATTATCTATTTATTACATGAAATGAAATTTCAATTAATAATAAAGCATGTAAAACAAAAGACATTTCCGTCCAGAAATTTGCGCAAAAGTGTAAATCTGAGCTGTGTCATGTGAAAATGTTTAAAACTGTACCATCCTGGAAAGCTGCATGGTTTTATCACTTTTCCGCTTAGTTTCCACAAGTGAAACTAATATGGAATAATCTTCAAGTATAATTCTTTATTGATATCTATATCAGATTAGTGCCCGCATATGCCCAGTCGAGTAATTTTCATCTTCCTTTCAGCATTTTTTGCTCAATTTCTATTCGCGCATCCTCATGTCTGTACCACCTATACCTTTTATAAGAAGGGATAGCGAAAAATAATTACCATCACAAAGAAATATCTTCCTTTGAAAGTGGCTAGTGATTATGCAATGAGACACGAGTCAATTGTCTTCCTATCCTGTTTTGCACATGCTTCAAATATTTTTGAGCGGCGGCTTCGAACATCTAGCAAAGGAAATAAGACGGTTGTGACTCCATTCTCTAGAACCTCCTTGGGTAAACAAAGCCAGATGGGTTACTGTCAACGCGACGCGGAAGGGGACGAATGACATGTCCTGGGTTTTGTTGCTGTTGTTTAGTTGTCAAGATGGGGCAAGATCGATGGTCATGCTTCACGTATTGATAAAATTGGATGTACTCATGACGTATAGTATAACTTTCCTCGTACCACCAAATAACTCTTTTCCTACTTTACCGGTTCCCACAATATTATTTTGCTTTCAACTTTGTATCAACTTTGTAGCGGTGTGTATGGCCGGCCCTTTTTTAGCGTGCTCAAGAGTGAAAAGTTGATGGCAATAGGCTTGATTAACTTGGACGGGGGCCTATCACTGAGCAGAGTCAGCATTTGAGAATTACAAGAAAAATAAGAAAATTATGGATGCTCATCCCGGGCCTCCCTCTTTCCTCTACCGGCAGTGACCAGGGGGTAGAGGGTTTAACCACCCCCCCCCCCCCCCGGCTCATTTTTAGGTGATCCGAGTATCCTCTCGGATCATCTTCTGTTTCTGTACGGATTCTTTCTTCTACTTCTTCTTCTTCTTCTTCTTATTTCTCCTCAAAAGTTGTGCAGAGGTTACTGCTCAGAAAGTCCTCTGCCTACCAATTTCAAACTTATACCATATGTATCATGTCCCAAAGACGACAGATCTAGTTATTTTGGTTTTCTTTGTTAGGGGGTTGACCCCCCCCCCCCCCGGAAAATATTCTATTCTATTTTATTCATTTCATTTTATTTTTTGCTTGTCAGCCATCTTTTTTGGAGAGAAGTGGCAGCAAAATAAAAATGTGAAGACTTTTTTTTTGCTTGTCATGACCCATCTTCATTGGGTCACCCCCCCCCCCCCCGTAGCAAAAAGCCAGATCCGCCCCTGACCGGCTACATACCCCCTCCCCATCTCGTCTATCCCGGTATTCCCGAAGGATAGTGTCGCCGGGAATGCATATGACATGATTGTTCTCACATGCGTCATTTTGTGTTTCTGAGAAGTCCAAAACTAACAATGCTGCCATTTGGCAGCATTTAACATGCATAGCCCCCCCCCCCCCCCCCTGAATTCTCACAGACCACAATTCTTCTTACACCATCGGTTATTGACCCCGACACATTAATTTACTATAGTTCAATGTTTATGGAATGTTAATTTGTTTCCGCATTGTAGAAATCACCAACTGATGTTAGATGGAATCAAAAGGAGTTAATTAAAAAGCCTGCAGATCGGTTATTGGGAACCATAGTAGCCAAGAAAAGTCGGATAATGTTCGAGGCAGTTGTGCATGACGGGTGTGTGGTCTGCCTTATATAAACTGCTCATGGGAGGCGGGTCTTATATCAACTGTTCGGATTCCTATTACAATTTTAGGCCTTTATGTTAATGTTTACATCGTTTGTTTGTTTGTTGTTGTTTTTTCGTTCCTTATTTTCTTTTCTTTTGGTGGCCAGATACAATGGGAAGGAAGGGGATCTTTGAAAATGACGTCACGAACCTTCATGTCTCTGGTTTGTATGTTTCTATATCCTTCAATTCTGTTCTTATTGTCATTACTATTATCATCATTATTGTAATACGCAATGTACTATCATGATATTGTTATTATTTGGAGCCTCTTTGTTTTTGTTGCCTGAATTATTTGATGCGATCAGAGGAAGTGTGATTTTTATTACTCACTGCTTTCGCAAATACCGAGAAAAATATCATGAACAATCAAAATATACCTCTCAACAATAAGACGTACACATCGTGTGTGCACAGTCCGTGTCATCATGATGACTCATATTCATTTTTTTTTTCTGTACAGCTTTTCTTGTGAACATAAACCATACGATATACACAAGATTGTTGATGTATAACACAAACGAGGAGCTCTTAATTCGAACAATGGCACAGACAAGTAAATCTCGTGACTTCTTTGCACACACATTTTATTCTATTTCTTTTTCAGTTTGAAGTTTTGTTATCGTGTGTTCAGCAGAAATTGACATTTTGTGTCGACTTATCTTATCCCATACAATCGACTTGTGCATCACGCATGAAACAACAACAAAGAAATAGTGAAGGGAGACCAAAAAAAATATATGGGTCCTAGATGACAATGGATATATATAATTTTCATGCTCCGCTTCCGATGAGTCAAATCCACAGGCTGAAACTCAAAGGGCATATAATTCAATAAATATGAACCTCTCGGTCCGTGGGCGTATAAACAGTAAGTTTCATCGTCGACTTGTAGTCTGCGCATTGTTCGTAAACGTTATTTTGTACATAATATTTTTCACTAAAGAATATAACATAGACACATCTTTTGTAGTATATTTTATATTAATTTTGGATGGGCCTATTGTACAAAATATATTATGAATTTATTCTTTTGTCAATAATTTTCAACTATAACCCTTTTTAAATCCATTCAGTCATCATAACAGCTAAATCTACAAAAAAGTATCACTATGTGATGTTAATATAAGGCTTTATAGGCCTAATTTCCTCTTCTAGATTTCACTGGTACATAAAAAAATGGAATTTAATTGGGTATTACATGTACCACCAAAACAGCATGAAACTTGAAAGGAGGTATATATATTCCATCCATTTCTAGGCCTCCATCTATTTCAAGCGCTTACGATGGTGGTCTCCTGCATTCAATGATCTCTGTTGTTTACTGAAAAAATACTGTATATCTTATTTTATGTTTCTGTGTATCTATACATTGCTCAATGCAATCACCTATGTGTATCTATTTGTGTACTGTTATCGATATATTATTTCACTGCACTTGCTATTCTTTGTCTTTGTACTTTTTGAAATTTGTATTCAAATTGTATTTGATTGAATGCAGAAATAAAAACAAACAAACAAACAAACAAACATATATTCCGACTGTATGATATTGCCTTCATCTATTGCTTGAGTACATTATGCGACCAATGTTTCTGTTCTGGGGAAGCAAGTATAGGATGTTACTGTAAACCTTTGGATTACATATTCATTTTTCCCTTTTTTACTCTGACGTCTGACATGAAATGGGACTTCTACCCTCTGGCTGTTTGATTTTATTCTGTCAATCAAAATCAACTTAAACGTAGAGAGAGACGTTTTCCTTTTTATTTGCAAGTTTTCATCAAGGCCAAGCTGCAAAGCATGGACTTCCGGTCCAGCCGCATTCACGAACTTCCGGCGGCGTTCGGGATCATGAAATTCCAGCAATGGTGAATGAGCTCCGGTATATCACTTTTACAACTTGAGCCTTGGAAGCATCTATTGCTGATTTGGCTGGAGCAACCTCCCTGTTCACGTCTTTACACATGAATTTCCGAAGTCAGCACACCAGTCATGACTGAATTATAAAACATGCTAGCCATGTAACATGAACCTCGTGGTCAAGCTGCACGTCTCGGTCAGTACAACAAGTCAGTTTTCTCAAATCATGTTTCTTCAACTTTAAAAAAAAATGCAGTAGTAAAATCTAATGTCAGAGCACTAAATCTGAGACACGAATGTTGATGACAACAAAATTAATAATGATGGATGATGATTATGACGATGAAATTGATAATATGATAGAATTGAAATAATAATAATAATAATGATGATGATGATGATAATAATAATAATGATAATAATAACAATGATAATAATGATAATAATAGTGATATTAATGATAATGATAATAATAATTACAACAACAACAAAGTGATAATAGTAATGATAACATTGTTGTTGTTGTTGTTGTTGTTCATTTTCCATCCGTGAAGATGGCTGGATAGCCCATATTCAGCTACAATAAGCTGGTCTTCCATGGGGTCCAGTTGGATGTGGGGTGGGACCACTTCACCGGGTTAGACACCCTGCTCTTTGCGATGAATGAATGAAGCGGGATCTTTTACGTGCATGAGCTGTGACTCTCTCATACACGGGACCTCCATTTTATGTCCTATCCGAGGGACAGAGTGTTTTGCCTCTTGCTAGAGGGGACGGTATGTTTACACACAACATACAACGATATACGAATATTTGGAGAATGTCAACAAATTTCATTTTTTTTTAATGAAAATACTCATACCTGCACTGCAAAAAGTCCGGTGTTAAATAGTGAACACCGAGCTGGTGTTAAATTTTCGGTGCTCATTTATGGTGTTAAATTAACACCTACGGGTGTCATTTCCAAATTTTAAACTGTTTTTTTAAGAGTTTCTTAGTAACTGCACTTCTTGTTGATGTTTTATTTAAACAAGACGATCAAGAATTTTACATTAAAATACTACATTTTTGAAAAAATGTGAAAATAAATTTACACCAAAGTAACACCAGCTGGTGTGGTCCCTTATTGAAGCTGGACGGGTGTTAAACCATTGGTATTAACACCAGCAAATATCAAATCAACACCATGTGGTGTCATTTTTGAATTGACACCAGTACAGTGTCAAAATAACACCAGGTACAGTGTCAAATTAACACCACGAAGTGTCAGGTGAACACTTTTCAACACCATCACAGTGCATTTTTAACACCTGTGGGTGTGGTCCTTTATTGAAGTTTGATCGGTGTTAGATTTAACACCAGTGGTGTTAAATCTAACACCGATGTTTTTACAGTGTGTATAATACCGATTCCCTCTGTCTTCAGATTTTTCACAATCATAATAACATCGCTACCTTATACAGTACTTACATTGAGTATTATCAATTCTAGTATTGGCACATTAACTTTAATTTCATCGGCATGAAAATATTTCATTTTTATGTATTAATAGGACTCAGCCATTAGGAAAATTTGAGGAAAATCGGACAATCTATTCATACGGTATGGCCCAATTTTTAAAGTTTCGGGTAAATTCACGTGCCGTAATCGTTGGATAAGAAGACTAAGACAATTATAATTTGTGATGTCACAGTGGAAGGCAACGATATAGATCAAAATAGAGATATAATTCAACATAGATTTTTCTATCATAACGAAAACGCACTTCACTTACCTCCTTCTGAAGACAGAGGGAATCGGTATTATACAGGTATGAGTATTTTCATTAAAAAAAATGAAATTTATTGACATTCTCCAAATATTCGTATATCGTTGTCCTAATTGTTGTATAGTCTTTCTTACCAAACGATGTAGCAAAATTCAAGTTATATACATCGCATTTACTGCAATGTCAAAGGGTTTCCATCACCCGAAGGAACCGATGTTTCTTGTCTGCTTCCCTCTATTGACAGAATATGCTGCATTCTTTCTGGGACTCGACGAACCCTGCGCGTACAAAACTGTACTATATTAACGACGGTTTTTGCGGTTTTAGAAATAAACCAGGCAACTTTGAAAACTTTATCCTAGTTCATCTGAATGCTAAAATATCACATTTTCGCCCTAATTTGCCTTGAAATCGTCCGGAATTGTCCTTTATAATATGGGCAATAATACATATTTCAAGATTTTGTCAGTGAGTGACAAAGTATTATCAAAGTATTACGAAAAATTAAGACTGCAATACTCTTACTAACTCTTCAGTTGAGTCGATTACAACGTAAAGTTTAATCTTTATCCCATGTTCTATATAGTTAAATTTGATGAAAAATGATAAGAGGCAATTCCCTATCACAACGAGATAGTTGTGAAACGTGAATTTTCAACGTTTTTAAACATGGTGGAATATGTCACATTTAGATACTAGTAATCTAGATAATAGGGGAAATCTCAGTGCGAATTTTCCATAGACATTGCAACAGAATTTCCCCTAAAGAGAAAATCAATTAAAGAATAAGCCTTCGCGACAAATGGATTTAAGCACGAAGCGGAAGGGCTTGTATAGTAACTCTGTTGCTAACCTTTTAAATACAATGATACAAGGTACTTTATTATCTGTTAAAAATGAATACAGAAATTCGCCCTCCAATGGCATAACAACGAGGAAGAAGAAGAAGAAAACAACAACCACATTACATGACATATTGTCCAACGGTCCAATTGTGGGAGATTATTGTTAAGGTAATGCCATCAACTCATAGCATGAACGACGTCATTGTTCCTCTACAGAATGCGTTTGATAATAACAAAATTGCATAACTTTCCTGTATGTGTATTTCAAGAAAAATAAGTTTCTTTGATTTTTTATGCTCCACTTTAATATTGATTCGTTGACGTTATATGGGTCGACTTGATTTATTGAGTTCTATGCACATCAAGCGGCCAAGTATAACTTTGAGTTGTCATAAAACACCATTCCATTTACAACTTTGAGGGTTCACGCAATATTGAGTCAGGTATATTGAATGGAAGGAATAGATGAGACTTGCCTTTTGACTAAAAACGCAACATGCATAATTATTTGATAGGTTTCTACAGTAATCAAGTCGCGCAGCACTATCGATCCCTGTATACATTTTGTGACTTTTCACAAACGTATACACACACGCGCACACACACGCACACACACATACATACGCACACACACGCACAACACGTACACACACATAAACACACAGAAAGAGAGAGAGGGGGAGAGAAAACGATTGAAGAGAGATCATGAAGTCTCATGCAGGGAGAGAGAGGAGAGAAGAGAGGAGAAGAATTAGACGTAGAAGGCACTATAGGAAAGGAGGAAATGAAGACACAAAAGGAGAGCAGAAGAAATGAAAAAATAAGAGATGAAGCAGAAGACGACGAAAAAGAAGGGGAAATCTAAACAAGGCATTTCTTTCGAACATAATGTTTAAATGTCAAATAATGCGTTTTGTATATGCATAGGCTGTTATATCACATACAAGTCAAAAGAAACAATAACAACAAGTAGACACAAAACAAAAACATCCATTGTATAGTCTAATTTATAGCAGTCCACTATTGTTTTTTTTTTTCCTCTCTTTAGTTTCAAAATGGGCTTATACTCTAAATGACGGTGAGTTTCATATACCGCTTTGAATTATCAATACTCAAATTATTAGACATTGTGGCACAGATTTTATACTTATAAAGATGCATTTAATACTGCAAATTCTGAGTTGTTCAAAGGCAAACATCAATTTCGATTCACAGACAGTACATACAACCCGTGACGGGGTTTTGATGATTAATAGACAAAATAAGCATAAACGCTTTCAAAGTCATGCAAAGAAGCGAAGTAAATTATGATTGAAACGGGTGGCACCGTAATCATTAAAACCGAATAATCCAGGTCGGGGTTAGCTCATGTGCATGCTGCATGGATACTATGGTTCTCCTTCTTTCTCAGTTAGTCAGGCGCTTCACTCGTTTTCAAAGCAACTAACAATAAGACATATAAACTTGCCCGACATAATCTTATGGAATTCGTCAGTCAAGTTCAAACAAAGGATGAACTTACGTAGTCCAGGTGACCAGAATGGTCCGATTAACCACTTGGGGAAACATGCATTTCATTTCATTAGATGATTTGAATCCATTTCATTATAAGAATGTACTCATTAAATCTTTTACTATTATTGCCAAAAATAATACCACTCAAGTTTACTCTCAGGTTATGTGTCTGATGGCAAGCAATACTCGAGTAATCATTACGTCATAATCACAGGTGCTCAAAGTGAATATAAGAACCAACTTGCCCTGTTGGTACAAAATCTTAATGACCTTTTTCTCCCCATGCGCAAAAGTGGAATCCCGAACTGGTACAACAGTTCTCATGCATGCGAATCATAATAATAATAATGATAATGATAATAATAATAATAATAATAATAATAATAATAATAATAATAATAATAATAATAATAATAATAATAATAATAATAATAATAATAATGATAATAGTATTAATAATAATGATAATAATAGTAACAATAACAATAATAATAATACATAATTATATAAATAAACACATTCTACAAATGGAAATGAAAAATAAAAGTATAGCGCCACAACATCTCTTCTGATGAGCACGCTCCTATTCTTTGATACCTTCTTCACTTTCTTGGTATATAACTTGCAAATATTGTAGCCATATTACAATAACACTGAATTTTTAGCCTTCCAAAATGTGCAAGTATTGGTGTCTTGTGGTTTCTATATGGCTCGCTTCTCCATGCCAAAATTCAAGTACAATTATAGGTTTCTATCGTTTTGGTTTTGAGCCAGAAAACACAAACTAAAATAACAGAGAGTAGCGGGTATCAGTGATCATGTGACCTGATGGAGACGAATTGAGTATTAGTGAGGGGTGAAGGAGTTGGTATGCATCACTGTCGGAAACATAGACATCAATAAATTCTGTTTTATATATATAAGCCTGACCAGTTATGTTGCTCATGTCACACAGTATGTAAAGAAAGCAGATCAATTAACGTGGATGAACTTGGGAAGAAGAAGGAGTAGAAAAGAAAAAAGTGAAAAGGTGTGTGATTAATGTGCTAGAAACTTTGGAATGCAACTGGTAATAACAATATTTTGATGATACTAAATACAAGTGACTGACAAGAAGATGACTACTACTACTATTACTACTACTACTGCTGTGCTAAACAACTTCAGAAAGTAGGCCTACTACTTATACTACTATATATTCTAATATGGCGCATTATAAGTAAACTGGTAATATGCAACCTTCTCTGTCTATGATTATGGTTTCCTATAAGAGCAATGCCCATAGGCCGATCGTTGTCCTGCAACAGATAAGAACGGTAATGGTACAAAATGAAATAGTAAGCTAAGATGCAAATATGGGCCAACGGAAAATCAAGGAAAGAAACAGGGCTAACATTTAATGGAAAAAAAAAGTGAATGAAACTTGGAAAGAACAATATGAGTCTGAGGATTAAGAAAGTGAAATGACGAACATCGACAGAAGTTCCAAGCACTTATTTGAAGTCCGCGCACGAATACGCGACTAACGTGAACACTTCGTTCCGTTCCCCGGCCATTCGCTTATCCTATGTTTATAATATCATTGCGCGACAGAAATCTTCGCCTGTAACTTTTCCACTAGCCCGTGAACTCCATTCCGCCACCGTCCACTTCTTTTTATCCGTAAATTTACCAACTCCTATCGAAGAAGGCATATGGCTTCACCGACAATCCGAATAGTGGAATTTCACGGCGTTGTCAGACAATTAGGGGCTGTAGCCGGGGTAACCTTGTAGTCGGAGTAACATACTTACAATTCCCCATGATTGTGTCTCATTCCCTTCCGAGAGCTAGAGAAGGCAGCTTTCGCAGTCTACGGACCCTTCTGTGCCAGCGAGCCAGAGGTAGCCGCGGGTAAAAGGTAAGTAGGTACGTTGAATGGGTGCAGTCAGCTTACCACACCTCCGGTCGATTGCGATTGCGTTTAACGACCATGTTGTATTTATCGAGCGTATCGTACTCTATTAGATTCTATAGCAGTCAGTTTGTCATACCGAAAAAAAGAGATAAAACATCAAAGGGAGAAAAAAGAAAATTGTATTAATAATTACATTGTGAAACCTAAAAAAATGATCTTGATCTAACACCAGTAGGCTATCTAGGCTACGCGCGCTACGCGTGTGTCTGGTCGTGGTTCGTGGTTAGCGGTAGGAATCCTGCCGATCGCTCGTGACAGGGAGGTGGGAAGAGACTAGTGATATAGAAATTCTAGTGAGTACACATCATGTGGCGATGTTTTGTACCCTTATTCAGATTACTACCAACAATTCATTACTTTGTTCACACTGTTACACCCAGTACTGGCAGTAGCATTTCATGAGTTTACAGTATACGTAGGTTATCTAAAAAACCTGCACAAAGGTTTGACATCCCATGCGAAAATTTGACTGTGCGTAGCCGTAAAGACGTAGGTGGCTGGTGTGGTGGTATTATTTTTGAATGGCATTATGGTCGAATAATGGGCGGCTTTCTGTGTGTGACATTCATAGTTAGATACTGGACCATCTACTATGGAATGCTTACAAACAGGTAGATATAGGTCTATGACTATACTACTTGTACATGTGCAGTAGCTGAAAGGGTGTGTACAGTTCTGGTTGAGGTGAGGATTTAGCTTTTAATGTTTTGCGAGATATTCAGAAATCACCCTATGAGATGTCAAAGAGTATGTAATTTTAAGGGGCATCAAAAGTTTATTTGATAAAAATCGGTTTTGAAATGGCTGAGATATCAAAAACAAGGTGAAACAAAGAGATCCTATTGAAAAGACGTGGCCTGTCGCCTATCACTTTTTTGGATATCTTGGCCATTTGAAAACCAATTTTTATCAAGTAAACATTGAATCCTTCTTAAAATTACATGCTCATTCATATTTCATAAGAGGTTTCTCATTATCTCACTTAGGAATGTTCAAAACATGAATCCCCACGTCAACCAGTACTGTACATTCTCTTTAACCATAGTTTTTATAGTACATTTTAGAAGATCTGTGTGTGTAAGCAGTTTTTAAGGGTAATGCCAGTTTGTTCATTTGATATTTGTATGTTGTGCATAGAAAACTGGAAAATTTTAAGAGAGACCATTATTATTCCAAAATGATATACTGTATACGCTATATATTTCGCGGGGGTTTTATTTTCGCGAATTTCGCGAGTCGGGAGCTATTCGCGAAATTAACAACATGCGAAAATATTACCTTCCAAAATGAATCCCTTGCTTTGATGATACGAACATTTCAGTACTAGTATACCATGTCACGGCTTACCGAACAGACCATACTGGCTAAGCTTGTTTGCGCTCGTCCATGACTACTTACGAATACTGTAGAGAGCCAATCCATTATCGCAAGGGGACCACTCGTCAGAAATCTAGCGCGATGGACTTAACCACTTCAAAAATGTTGAATTCTAACTTTACTAGTTTGCAGAGTTTGGTAAGTTTTTTTTCATGCAGTGTATAACTAGTATCATTCTTAATTGCTAGTAAGTTGAAAATTCACACTTTCTTCGCCACTTCATATTTTCTCTGGTCCCCCAATCGCGAATTCAACCACTCGCGAAAATGTGTGACAGCGGCAATTCGCTAAAATTTATGTACGCGAAAATTATAGCATATACAGTAGAGCCCATTTCCATGAAGTAAATCATCAAACTTAAAACTTTAAAGCTTAACTATAAAATCTCTGTTCAGTAGTGATGTTTTTAAAATACTTGGTGTTGCAAAAACATTTCCCACTTCTGATCCTCAATACTACTACATGTAGGCGTATATCAAATAACATTGTGTCATTGATATGAGTAATAGTTAAGTTGGAGGTGATTTGAATATTTGAAAGCATAAATCAGTTTCGTTAAATCCATGATTAATTTAAAGTTATGTTCCAAATTTTGGTCAATTTTAACCCTCTGAACAAAACTTGAACCTACACAAGAACCAATGATGTGTATAACATATGAGTTAGCCATCTACACCTATATCAAATAACATTGTGTCATTGATATGAGTAATAGCTGAATAGTTACAATTAAGTTGGAGTTGATTTGAATATGAAAGCATAAATCACTTTCATTAAATCCATGATTGATTTGAAGTTACATTCCAAATTTTGGTCAATTTTTAATCCTCTGGACAAAACTTGAACTTACACAGGAACCAATGTTGTATAGGATGTGTTCTTACATTACAATGACTCTGAAATGGACATGAATACCACCTTTTCAGACCTCTGCTGACTAGGTTTCTGGTCTCTTGCTCCAAGTCACATGTCCCATTAATAATTCATGATGGATTGCCTTGGGCACTGCTTGTCTGAATTCATGGTAAAGGATAAAATGCATGCACATGAATAAGTAAGCACATGTTTCCATGTGCTTGCATACACTACATTTCAGAATGAATGAAGACTAGCTTTGATAGTGGAATTCCTCATGAATTAATGATAAAGCATTCAAACCCTGACCATTGTATGGATGTTAACCACACATTCTCATACGGGAACCTCTCGTACGTTTAACTTTCAATTGACCTCTGTGCAAATTTAAGTTTGTACAGAGGGTTGAAAATAGAGAAAAATCTCTCTATGAGATTACATACAACTCAATCTTGAATTTAATGAAACTGATTTATGCTTTCATCTTTCAATTGCCTCCAACAAAACTGTACACTATCTAGCTCTTGCTCATATCAATGTCAGTGTTATAATAGTTTTTGAGTAAGGATCAAAAGTGGGAAATGTTTTCTGTAACACCTAACTTTAGTACATGAAGCTTCTTGGTTTTTCACTGTATTTTATAGGTAAAAGAAAAAATATGCATTACTAATCAGCATTGCACTGTGACTTGCACCCTTTTTTTGTGGCTGTGTAAAAGCCACAAGTGAGAGTAATCCTTATTCAGGTACATGTACAGTATGATCAATGAAGGGGGAAAAAAACAAAACCAACTACAACTCTTTCCTTTCTCGTCAGTTCTCTAACTCCACGATGCTGTCCAGCAGGAGATAAATGAGGCAAAGGTGGCGAACAATATTAAGAAACATGTTGCGTAGAGAAATTGATGTGATGTATAGCATTACTGCATTTGAATATAAAGCTCTTTGTTCTTCATTTTTAGAGTGTATCCATGACAGTGCTCAAAACTGTCCCAAACCTTACCTGTCATTAAAACAACAACAACAACAACAACAACTGTACAATCAGGCTGAATAAACTCAAAGGAGTGAAGAAAAAACTGATGAAAAAAAAATATGAATATCCCTTCACTAATCTCTAGGGCCATATGTAAATGTGAATATTGAATATTTGATCATAACATTTATGTGTGTGGAGTGATTAAAGCATGATACTCGTGATTGTGTTTTGCAGTCTGACATCAAACTGTTTCCACTGATGTGATGATTGCACCATTTGATTAAACGAAATGATTAATTCATGTCAGTACCAGTCTACCACAGTTTTACATTGCCTGCATGCTATTTAGCTGGCATCTTTTAAATGTAATCAAAGATAACAGTCAAAGTAGTCCTTTTTATTTTATTTTATTTTATTTTATTTTATTTATCTATTTATTTATTTATTTATTTATTTATTTTTTTTTTTTGGGGGGGGGGGGGGGGAAGGGGGGTTGGGAGTTGGATGGTCCCAAAATTAAAACTCAGATGTATTTGAGAATCACTGAATTGTGTGCAGCTTTGGCATTGATCTCTGTGTAAATACCGAATTCGCCGGCAATAAGGCTGCAGTGCTGGATAAGCTGCATCCCGACTTTGGTGATGACAAACAGGAAAAAAAAAATCTGAGGGGTTCTGGTCTGGTCTTACTACTCCACATTATATTGCTGAAAAAAAAAATTGTCATTTCTCCATCTTCCCATGGGCTTTCTAACAATAATTTTATTTGTTTTATATTAGGCTTTTTCCTGTTGATGCAAACTTCGCGTCAGGATTTTGATTATTATTTCTGTGTGTGGAACCTTAATGTGAAGAATGACTGAGCAGGATCGCAGTTGCCGCAATGGCTATGCGCACCCACTTACAATCGCGCTGTGCTTTCTTTTTTACATTTTTGTTGAATTGGAACCAGCGACAGTGATAAGTACATGTAGGTAAATGAAAATAGAAATGTTGTCACTGCATAGTCTGTATTAAAGATTGATTAATTTAATGGTTGATATCGTGTTGCTTATTGGCACATTGCATAGTTCCATATACAGTAATGGTTATGTGTGTTGGTTTTAATGGGCAGGTGATTCTCTGAGTTGGAAAAACAATAATTTGCTTGTGCTGGCATAAAGGCCTCACCCCAACTTTACTGCTTTAGTTTTGTAAAAAATAGTGTGGCCTTATCGCTGGCGAATACGGTACACTCAGCCAAAGAATCTTGACAGGAGTCAACTGTTACTGATGAGCTTTTATGCGTTGATTCACATATTCACTGACTGGTGCAATTTGTGGTTTTTTAATGTATGATAAAAGAGGATATTTTTGCTCGAGTAATTTTTCTCGCCTGGCGAGACGAGTTTCGCATGTTTTTGATATGATGGAAACAAGACACTAACTGCTGGAATGTATGACAAGCAAAAAATATTCTCATGCTTTTATTTTCCGCTACTTTCTTGTTGCGCAAATTGCGCAAAATTTCAACACCACAAAAAATTCCACTTCTACAGTACCCCGGTGGGCAGTGACTCAAATTGGGCTACCCGGGAATCCCCATGCTGTTGGGTCTGATGTCCAGAGTCATTTAATATGTTTTTGACGTCGCTTTGTTCTTGATGGGGAGGCTGGTGATTGGCCTGTGGTGTTGAAAGTTGTACATCAGTCATCACCTGAGCACCAGCTTGAACAGTTCAGATCACAAACCTGTCACAACAAAAATTATTGTGCTCATCGCCACCCGTCAGAATCCAGTGATTTACGTCCGTGTCTTGTCTGTATTATATCGTGATGTAGCGATTCTTAGCGACTCTTGAGCCACTCACTGCTGCATATATGTGTCAATCGCAGGCTGATTGCACAGACCCAGAGACATCACCACCACTAACACCAACACTTGTACCGTGCTTGGGACTCCCGTCGGGAAGGATGGCCTCGAGACTGAGGAACATGGTCTCCAAGAAGAAAAGGAGGTTCATCGACGGAAGCTTTGACCTGGACCTGAGTTGTATCCTTTGGATGAAGCGAGTTGTAGATATGATACAGTGGGTGCCTGTGGAGTAGATTGAATTTGTGGTGTGACAGATGTGTGTTTACAGTGGACATTCCGATATTGCTTGTGGACATTTAAAGATGAAGCTGTTCTTCCTTTATTGATTTCTGAGTAGAATATGAGTAAGAAAACCCATTGCAAATTTATGGATCGATATGAAACAAGTTACATAAATACTTTTAAAAATCAATTTGAAACACACACACTGATTTGATACAATTTTTGCATTTGTATTTTCGTCATACTTATGTTTCTGTGGGGATTTGTGGAATTCTCTTTATATTTTCCCTATATCGTTCTACGCATGTGACATCATAAACTGTCGTAGTCCTCTCATCCAGCAGTGACTGCACAGAAACTTTAATACAATGTAATTTGTAACTTTTCAACAGATTGTCCGATTTTCCTCAAACTTTCGCCGATGTATTCTACTGATATTTCTGTATTCACTCAATCCACATAAGATGAACTTGTCCTTTAATGGTAGAATTGCCTACCAGTGATTTGACAATTGAACCTGCTCTAAGAAGAATATTGTGTGTCTTTCTTGCTTATTACTTGTTTCTTAAAGGATAATGATACCCAAATATAGTATGTGGATTGAGTGAATGTAGCAACATTTGGAAGTTTGAGGACAATCCATTCCAAAATTGTGATTTTAAAAAAAAAAGTTTTGGTGCTGAAATTGCTGGATAAAAAAACTCTTAACAGTTCGTGGTGTCACTGCAGGACAATGATACATAAAGAAAATATGAAGAGAATTTCAACATTGATATTTTAATTTTTCTAGCATGATAAATGAACACTTGACTGTGATACAGTCTCTTTCAGAACAAGGGGAAATGATATCCTTTATAACATGTTACTGACATATTTAAGTTGAGTTAATGTGTACTTTTCATTTTTTAAGAAAAAAATGTAATTTTGTGGAATTTTCCTCTAGATACACATTTCAATATCATCTCCGATTGATCATACTTCTTGCAGAGGCTACTGTGGTAGTCTTTATTGATTTTGTGATAGATACCATTTGTTTTCTCTGAAACCACCCATCTAAATCAAGTGAACAACACTGAGTGTAGCTCTTGCCCACCTACAAATTGTAGGCAGGTGAGAGGAACATTGTATGCATTTAAGTAGAATGTACAATGACATTTATTCTAGCTCATCCATGGTAGACGGGTTGAGTGGGCTTGCCCAACTTTACTTTCATGGGTAACTGGGTCACACACAGTTTTTATGAGTGAAGCCTCATGGTCATAAATTGATGACGAATTGGGATCATGTTGCACTACATGTACATGTAGTGTCTACAGCAGTAACCCGTACAAATGTCAGTGTAATGTACGTCTATGTCAGTACTCGTGGTATTGATGTGCAAGTTAAGAAGAGTATCTCTTCTCTCATGGCATGTGTATCTTTGTGTTTGATGGCCAGTTACAGTTAGCAGTGCTGTGTGTGATAGTGTAACAACCGAATCATACGTAGGGCTACTTCCCTAAATAATATTACTGCAGTGTGTATGGCATTATGGGTGGGAGATTGATTAAAGCGCGTTTCAGACTACAAAAGTACATGAAGACCAATGCCCTGTGATGTCCATGTTTGCTGTCACTGGTTTACTCTCATTGATGTAATATGCGGAATGGGCTTGCATATCAGGAGTAGTGTTATCTCTATATGTTTTCAGTGCAGTAATTGGGCTGTTCAAGGTACATATTACAGTGTAGATTGTCATGTTCCTCCTTCAACTCTTACACCTTTGCCGTCCCCAGCACACCCTAGGTTAACACTTTATTATGTGTGATTAGGGCGGGTGATTTGTTTGAACATGGCCAGCATTCAGTTCCTTGTTCTGCTGCAAAGCAAGTCTCATCTGTTGGCAGAAGCTTGTGGGACTGTATAGTTCACTTTTCTCGGGCATGACTCGACAGGGCAAGACTAGCAAGCTACAGGTACAATTATTGTACGCTGTATACTATAGTATGGGTTTTGTGACATTTTTGACACACTGATATAAATGCGTACTGTGATAGTGTTAGCATAAAGGTTGAAACCGTAGACAAGAGTTGAAGGTCTGTATCAGAAAGGAAGTTATAACCCAACCACAATATATGTCTTTGGGGCTTTTAGCGTTGGCTCATGAACATGTGTGTGTGTAAGTGTGTGTGTGAGTGTGTGTGTGTGTGTGTCAGCATGTGAGTGCACTGGCATTTCCCGGACTGATCATTTACTGTAGTGTCAGTGTAATGGAAATTCAAATCACAAGCATAAAGTATCATTACAGTACATGATACAGGTGCATTGGATGGTATCAAAATAAGTTGTGCATAGACTGAAACTCTTGTCATTCAGAATAGTGTACAGCATGGATGCAAACTGGTACACAAATATTTTACATGAAATTTTACAGTCACTTGCAAAGAAAGTGACATGAAGTATTAAGTGAATATAGATATCAACAAATTTCACTCTAACATATATTTGTTCCAAAGGCTTTGTCACCACTATCCCTCTCAAAACCTTCAAAGATTTGGTGTGTAGTCATCAAACAGTTTGTGTGGTTGTTTTGTTTGTAAATGGCTTGTTCAACAAAATCTCTGCTTCATAGGAATTTATTTGCACAGGAAAAAGCATTCATCAAACACAAACTGTACATAGTCTGCCTCACATGTTGAACCAAAATCTGCCATTGCTTTTGACGTGAGAGTCAGTAAGTTACACCTATGTCTGATTCAACTAAATCAATGAGTTTTTTTTTTTTTGTTTTTTGTTTTTTCAGTAGCCATGACTGAGAAATGATCTACCTATAAAAATGGTAAAATGGTAAAAAATGTGTATTGGCCCATTTTCATCGGACAAAATGATTAGGGAAAATTAATTGGGTGTTTTTTGTTCCATGTTTAAAACTTGACTGTTCAGTGTACAATTGTTATTGACATTTAATAGCATAATACTTCCAGGCACTCTATAATTGTATTACATGTACATGATTTATGCAGGCATTGACAGTGAGTCTATCCTTTAATCTTGAGCTGTCCCTACCTGTAGGATTCTAGACAACGCAATGTGTCCTTACACACACACACACAACACACACACACAGCAACACACCACAACACAACACACCATAACACGAGGCACTTCAGCCTACATCTCATCTCTTCAAAGAGCCCCAAAGTCCGTTTGAGAGTGACTATACAGTGTCTCATCATGTCAGATACATGGAGGATAGCTACATGTAACTGCAAGGATGCGCCACGGAATCTCAATGCTATGATCCTCCCATAGTCCCATCCTTGCAGTCGGCTCTCTCTCTCTGCGCTCCCTCGTAGAGATGTAACGCCTTTCAGGCAGCTCCACTTCACCGTCAGAGCTCCCCCCATCAAAGTGCCTAGGTGAAACGGGGGACAAGATGACATTGTCTGTGCCAATGCCCGATGCATCTGAACAATTGATTAGGATATATTTAGAACCCTGGACTGAGTGGCTACGTCATCAGTGTCGTAAGCCCTTACGTTAGCGCTTCCGCGTCAGCAAGCAGCCAAAAAGATAGCGACTCGCTGCTGCGAGGACACGTTTTTTTGCTGTTCCTCTCCCTTTTTTTTGGCCAATGTAGTCCCAGCTAGCTATCTTCTTTGTCTCCTCCATCTCTCTCTCCCATCTCCATTTGCCCCTCTTCCATTTTATCGCTTATCTTCTCCCATTTTCTGCTTCCTGAGCCCTTCTCATATCACTTTTTCTTTCTGACAGTTTGGTATCTCATCTTTTGCTTTCCCCTGCCATCCCCCTCCCCTACTCTCTTTACCCCCTCTTCCTTGCCCGCCCTTCTCTCTCTTTCTATCTCACTCCCTCTCTCTCCCCTCCCTCTCTCCCACTCTCTCGTTCTTTCTCTCCATTTCATCGTTTTGGTTGAATCATTTCCGTCGTTCATGCTGTCAGCTCCCAATATTAATTCCTGACAGTTTGTGTGCCAACTGTGAGTGTGTATATATGTGTGTTTTGTGTATACATATGCATGTCTGTAGGCAGATTCCTTCATATTCAATTGATGCCTGGCAACTACTAATAGATTAGATTGACTAATTGCTCCTAATGAAGGTGTTACTGCAGTCATTTGTCCCACATACTCAGTTGGGCGGGGGGCTTTCGAAATGGATGCCAGAAGCAAAAAGTCACTTTCCCAAATTACAGCATGGAATTTCATGGATGTTATGAATTTTGTATGATAAGAATTATACTTTGGTGAAGAGATCTTGCCTTGCTGAGTATATTATCCATATTCATGTTTTCTTTTGTCGTGCTTTCTTTTCCATGACCTCATTATTCTTCCCAATTTTTAAATCATCTGCACAATTTAAGAGATGGAAAAGAAGTGATGGTTGTCTACTGAGGCAGTTTCCTGACT
Organism: Diadema setosum; assembly: GCA_033980235.1. Classification (NCBI taxonomy): domain Eukaryota; kingdom Metazoa; phylum Echinodermata; class Echinoidea; order Diadematoida; family Diadematidae; genus Diadema; species Diadema setosum. Next base: position 11,492,237 of record CM067061.1, read on the forward strand.
TTCCATTAGCCCCAAAATGCATATGAATCGCCACAGGCTAGTGAGTGTTCTGGTTTTGCAACACCCTGTCTGCAATGCAGGCATGTGTAATGTTTATAGAGGGATGGTTGCATAAAAATCTGGTTATGAGTGATAGGAAAAGCAGGTACTTGATATTTTGATATATGTAGGTAAGGAATTTATTATAGTGTAGTATTGTTTTTAAAAAAATGAGGAAGAAAGAAAGAATAATATAGGCTGGCAATATCACACACAGGTGAATGGAGGAATATCTGATTCTCGAAAATGATCTTCATAATAATTGAAAACATTATTCTTTGAGTACATAGAAATACTCTTAGAAAAGACAAAAGAGAGATCTATCCCCTTTCAACAAATGACGTGCAGTGATTAGTATCCATTTTTATGGGATTCATATCAGCATTCATTGTTGAATCATGAGGTATTTGTACAAAGTATTTCATTGGAAGTATCTTTCCCAGGTACATGTACATATTGATTACATGTATGATGGTCAAATTCAATTATAGCACAAGTCATAATAATGGACTTGAAATGAACTTTGACAATCGTTGGGGGATTACATTCTTGGAAATGTATTAAAGACAACATTATAGGAAACAGGCATTCCTTCCTTTTTTTCCATCTTTTAGTATTGAAGTGATCTGATTTTCAAGCATTGTCATTGGAAAATCATGGCAGGGTGTAAAAATAATAGACTTATCAAAGACTGGGATGAAGATAGGCAGCTTTGCTCTTGCAGTGAAACCTAGTGCTGGTAATATTTTAGTACCCCTCGGGAATATGCAAAGGGTTGCACAATTTTCTTCTTTCTCACAAATTGATTTAGAAACCGTGAGCCTCATTTGCCTGTATTATTTGTCAGGCTAGCCTTTCTCGTTGTCAAGAACAACCTTTGTTGTAAAGATACAGGATCTACAGGATCTGTATTACAGTTTCATATCATAAGCATGTATCTTGGAAACCAGTCTACCATAAAAAGAATGTGCAAAAAGCATGAAACCTAAGCTCAGTGCTTGATGATGGCAAATAGTGTATTCATATTTCTACAACATGATATTATGAGCAGCTGAGTTTGTAGTTTTTTCACCTGCTTTGTGGCTTTTTTATTTTCAACGTGTGCCTGATCCATATTTTCATTCCTTGTCACAGAGGACATGGAAGCATGTTGTTTTCTGGTTGCTATGAAAATGTCTTCTTTTTTTTTTTTGTCAGGGTCGTAAATTGAAATTTAATATGTGACAAGAGTGCCTCATTGTTATCAGTACAGACATCCCTGAAGGGATGTACCAAGTTGCGCGCATGTAAAATACTTCATTCTTTTTTATCAAGGGATGGAAATTGAATTTGGTTGGGTAGATGGGGGAAGGGATGAGACCAATTTCCAGACAGTGAACCGATTCCTTGGAAGTACAGGGTTGAACTTGAAGTAGCAGAAGGTGTTGTAGCTTTATTCTTGTATAATACACATGATTCGTTGTATGTGGGGTGAGGGTTATGTGTATATTGTGCATAGGCACTCATCTGTATAATCTTATCAAGAGACATACACTTATAGAGCTCTCATTAGCTCTCATCCCTTGCCTCATGGGGGGGGGGGGGGAGGAGGGGGGTGGGGAGGAGGGAGAGGTGTGAGGATTATAGATTTCTGCTAGACAGTAGGCCCGTTCACAAACAACGAAAATCGAAATTTCAATCGCGATCCAAATTTTGATTTTTTTTTTCGACCGTTCATACACAGGGAAAAATCGCACTTCGCAGCAAGGAAAGAACGATTAGTGGCCAAACTGCGCATGCGCGAATCTTGCATGACCGAAGACTGACCCCGCAGTCCCAATAGAGTTTCGCACGCGCTACGAACGATGGGACTAAAAATACCGATTTCCGAATCTCGATCGCGCTCACACACACGACGCTTGGCAAAATAATCGCGATTATTCTGAAAAATCGCACTAATAGTGCGAGTTGGATCGCGATAAGGATCGCGGTAATTAGTGAGATTTTTCTGTCCACACTGGAAAAAATTTCGAAATTTTGATCGCGATAAGAAAATCGATTTTTAAATCGCACTTTTTCCCTTGTGTGTGAACGGGCCTAGTGTGGTACAGTGTACACTCATTTGCTGGTTCATCATCTTCTTGGAACTCACTTTACTTTGTAGGGTGGCACATCCAATTACCGGACGCTTTCTTTCGTGGCTTTGAATTCCGTACTCAGAGGATGAAATTTGGGCTAAAAATAACACCACTTATTCACAGACTCCTGGAAATTACGAATTCAGCCAACTGATGTCAATTGTTCACTCCAGTTTTTAGAAAATATGCTTCAAACATAACCCTCTACAAAAGTTGTCTTTTTGCGCGGTGCAAAATCGCATTGTATTACCGGACACGATTTTCGCAATGAAATAATCGACATCTTTTGCACCTCATCCTTGCACAAGAATCACAATTAATCCCACAAATCATCGTTACACACATTATCACTGAGCGGATGACAAAGAAAAAATTGGCAAATGAGGCTAAAATTTCTTATTTTACGTTAAAATGTCTGTCTTGAACATTTCGAACAGTTCACAGAATAAAACCTTGTGAAAAAATCGAAAACTGGTTAGACTCTACTCCTAGTTTACATGCTTTGTCTATGGGAGCTGCACGCGCGGGTGATGAGTTGCGGGCCCCTTAGTGCACAACTATTCCGCATCGTTCGCGTTTGAGGACGATGGCTACAAATTTCCGATATCGATCAGTGAACTTTTGGTTCTATTGGAATCTTCAGCATTTTTCCTGTATGTGAGTGGGATTTCATAGAATTTCAGTCGCGAAATGTGATTCAAACATGCATAAATATTAGCTATCTCGAGGTGCGGGTCACTCAACTATAAATTTGAGGTGAAATGTGAATATTTTCGTGTTTTTACATTTTTATGTGGCGTTTTTTGCAATTTCGGTCCACACAAAGTTCTGTGAGGCTAATCTACGAAGTCTCGCGCGTACAGAATGTCATTAGTACGCAAAAATGTGCGTGTCCGGTAATACCATGCTTGCCCCTACATGTTTAATAGCTCATGGAAGACTGTGCTGTGTAATACAGCTGTTCCTCCTTTTCTGCCTGAAGGATCCCCAGCCCAATCCTGTGTTGATTCTTCTATTCTCATGGGCAACCTATCCGTATGTTAGTTCAGTGATGTAGTTGTAATGGTGGGCTATTAAAGGGACTGTGCAGTAGTGGTTGAGGTGGGGATTCATGTTTTGAACATTCCTAAGTGAGATAATGAGAAACCTCTTATCAAGCTGCTTATGGAGTATGAAAGAGCATGTGATTTTAAGAAGGATTCTACGTTTATTTGATAAAAATTGGTTTTCAAATGGCTGAGATATCCCCAAAAGTGATAATAATAAAAGGCGACATGCCCCACCTTTATTAGAATCTCTTTGTTTCACCTTGTTTTTGGATATCTCACACATTTCAAAACCGATTTTCATCAAATAAATTTTTGATACCCCTTAGAATTGCATGCTCTTTGACATCTCATAGAGTGGTTTCTGAATATCTCGCAAAACGTGAAAAGCTAAATCCTCACCCCGACCAGAACTGTACACACCCTTTAAAGAGAGTTAAACGATATCGCGTGTTGGCGTCTTGTCATAGTTACCTTGCACACACACGTACAACAAATAGAGACTTAGTTTCATTGCAAGTGGGTACAGAATGATTGTAAATCAAATTGCTGCGATCAGTTTGTGTCAAGAACTTTCTAATTCTCGCTGTGGTGTTTGCCATAGTTGCAAGTCATTGTTCATCATAACAACGACGTTATATTCTTCAATAGCGAGCTCAAGGCTGCTAAACTCACCGTCTTTCAATCCATAATGCCACGCTCTTGGAAAGATGAATCATTATACTTTCACTGTATGTACACCATGTGCCACTGGGAAGTGACAGCATATGAGAAGATAAGTGCATTTCTTTGACGAGGAATTACATGATCTAGCGATACAGGGTATATGTGTCTTTGTCTATTTGTGTGTGTGTGTGTGTGTGAGCAAAGTTCTTACATTCCAGGTAGTATCAGTATCAGTTACATGATACGCCAAGGCCGTGTGATAAAATATGATACAATTCATTTCAGCTTTATACCGACTGCCAACACTTGGCGGCAGCTGCAGAGCCGACAATCAGCTTTGAGAATTGTTGCTCTGGTGAATTTAATCATTGTAAATCACAGTTAGTCTCAAATTTCTTTGTAAAAGTGAGGCGAAAATGGACCCAGAGAGTTATTTGTTTTCCTTTCACTGTATATTCTGAGGTTTGTGTGCCATAAAGACAATGTTTGGTTGTAGAAGGCAATCATTGTAAATCAGGAAGAAAAAAAAAAGCCCACCAAAATATCAGTTACCATAAGCTACAACCTGATTTCATTCTTAAAATGCCCAGCTGCTGCCATACAAGCTACAGTTCATCTAATCGCTAATTGCCGTAAGGTGCTCTACTACAAATGAAGAAGGGGGCCCATGTGATGTGTAGATGTGCACAGTGCCGCGGGTTGCACTTCTCGTAATCCGAGCATAAGTCATATTCTATTTCCTGAGGTGCGAGTCAGATTTCGCACACAAAATAAGGTATGCCATCAGCACCGCAGCTATAGGTAGAATTCTAGTTCAGTGGCTGGCACTATGAACGTATCTAATTTCTCTCTGCTTGCCACATGAGTCTACTTAAGTATATGGCATGTTGTATGTAAAGACATTACATGCACTTTGCAAACAATTGCCATACAAGTATTAAATGGATTCTAATCCCGACATGGACGCACCAGTTGTCATTCTCTGGAAAAGTGATTGAGCAAGAAAGAGAGATTAATAATATACGTAACACCATGTTTGTTCATAGGATTTGCTCTTTCTTTTTGGAGATTTCATAAACTCGCTTAGTGATATGGGCGTGTGCTGGTACAATACATATTTAATGGAAGAGAGAATGAAATATATCCCTTCTATGATAAAACATGCATCCATGATGAATCACTGGTGTGCTGACGCAAGTGGGCACACACAACAATAGGGCATGTCTTGTTTCGTTGTGATTGTTTGATTGGTTACAGCGTCACTGTTCCTTGAGGACAATTTCTGCTAAATTGACAAATGACCGTTCTCTGGGAAATGAAACCAGACACACACCTGTAACTATAATATGGAATAAAAGCGGACGTCAACGGTGCAGTGTATTGGGACTATTGCCATGGGAACAGACTTTTATGACAGGCAGCGTGGTGCGGTACCACGAGTGGTAACACAGACTTGCATCACTTTAGTCTGTGCCTGTGACAGGAAGTGGAGTGAAACTTGCGATAGCTGATGAGCGTGCTCTGGCGCAATGTGCATGACAGATGGTTTATTTTGCAAGGGGGGATCGCCCAGTTGCCTAATTTAGAACCATGACCTGTACATCATGTGCAGTGACTATGGTTGTACCTTTGATGAAGGCTGATCATTTGGTGTCTTTATACTCTGAGTGATATGCCTGGAATGTATCACACAATCAATGTAGTTTATCAGTGGCCTTTGTACTGTTCACATTGTGACGTAGCATAACAAAGCATCATCACTTTTAAAAGAGATCAAATCTAGTAACAGTTTTTTTTTTTTTTTTTGTGTGTGTGTGTGTGTGTGCGTGTGTTTGTGTTATACCTGGAGGTATCTCCTACATGTAAACATGCCGTGGTGGAGTCATTTTCTATAGGAGCTGCTGTCCTGTAATTGTAGGGTGTGACTTTTCAAAACTGTTTTCTTTGAAATAGAATGTGATGAATGAAACTGCTTAAAACTATTTTAAGAGTGAGTAATATCACAATAGGACAAATGATGTCAAAGTATAGAATTTTGTATTGAAATTTTTGTCGTTTTCTGTAAGTTTTCTTTTGTTCCAATTTTTCCTGATGAGACCTAAAAATGTTCATGTAGGATATATTTCTATTCAAAATAATTTTGTGTGAATGTCTCATTGGGCTTTTTAGCTTGAAAGGATTGTATAGTACAACAACACTGGATAACGTGAATGCAAGGTCAAGCTAAGCCCAGCCTCCTTGATTGTGTTGCGGAAGGCAAAATCACTTTGATTTTACAAATATGCTCCTGGAAGGGAAACCACTGCCTGATCGTGATTGGCTAACTGTGATTTTCGAAAAATGCATGCTGGAGAAATATGTTTCATGTCTGCATTGAGATTGTCACTTGCAGAGATAGATGATACTTGATTGGTGTGAAACATGCTTCTAAAGACATGTACAGCTGTATAACTGAGTTCTGTGCCAATTTATATTGGGCTCTCTAGTATAGTGAGCAGAGTGTTGCAGCAGTAAGTTAGGGGCAGGGAAAAATTGAAACTAGTCATACTGGTACATACCAGTATGTGTACATGTATGTGTCACAATTCTCTGCAAAATATTTAGATCCCCCTTCCCCCCCCCCCAAAAAAAAAAAAAAAAAAAAATGAAGGAAAGAAAAGAAAAAGAGAGATTTACCTTGTACCTCCACTTTTTTTGTACTCACCAGCAAACGATTGCCATGCTGGCAAGCTGGTGTGACTGGGTCGCTCGGTCAGGAGGCAGGGTCCTGATTGGCCGAGGGGGACAAACTGCCGCGTGAAGAGACGACGTGAAATGAATCAGTTCTGAGTGGAAAATGAACCATTACCTGTCCGCGTGACTAACTGCTAATCTCTTTAATTAATTTGAATTTGCATTGAGGCTATTCGCCAGCTTTTTGCCCTTGGACCAGGAGTGGATGTGCCATGCCCTTCCCTGCAGGCATGTCACTACCTCACATGTCACATCCCTTGACACCTCTTACAACAATAAAAAGAACAAAGAAAAAAGAAAAAAAAAAGACACTGCCATACAGTGTAAATGGCATAAGTTCTTCCATCCATTAAAAACAATGTGATGCATTAATAGTTTCAGTCATCTCGAGAAGGTTTTGAGATTTCCTAATCTTTTTTTCCTTCTTTAAGTTCTAGTTGTTTTCTCTCAGTCTCAGCTCAAACTAAAACTGAATTCACCGAAATAAGTGTTTCATGTAGGTCAGCCAGATTTTAGCAGCTTGCACTACCATGGATGTGATGGTGTAGAATACCCCATTCATATCAACATTATATTGTGTAGTTATACTATACAGGGAGGTCTCACCTCCCTGTACGATAGTGAAAGGGCACATTGTGCCTAAAATGTGTAGGCACTTGTCTATGCTATGCCCATTCTTACTACTAGCCAGTTTAATAGCTGGATACAATAAAACACACTAGTTTCGCGGCATTACATTTTCGCGAATTGGAGCCAACAGCTTTTTTCGCGGCATGATATTTCTGTGATTTGCCTCTAACATTCACTGCGTATAGTGTAGACAAGAACTTTCATGTGCAATTTGATATCGCAAATCTTGGCTTGTAAAATTAAAATGCACATGAACATTCCTTATTTTACTGCACTGGAGAGATGCTTACAGACTAGAGATGCAGTGTATAGTAACATGTATGCAGCACATTATTTGATCAGGCTCAATGTTACCACTGTGCACAGATTATACGCCAATAACCACAAATTCTTGAGTGGAAATCAATGTGATAAATTTACAGTACTTTAATAAGTGCTGATGAATGCTTGATCATGCACTATGAATTGTTACTATGCACTCCACATACATTTGTTAGCCACCTTGCTTTTCTTTTTCCACTCAACCTTCAGCATTTGTAAAAGAAAGTACATTAGGGCCAACTGCATTGTATGTCTAAAAATAGTAATAATACCAATATGTTAGACGTACCCTTGTGTGTGTGTGTGTGTGTGTTCAATTTAAAACTCACATGCTTCAAAATACTTGTATACTTTCACCTACGTACGTATGATGTACTGTTTCAACTGGATGTTGGAAGGTCACGGCAAAAATGTATTGTAGTGTGTGGTAGTGTGCGTGAACACATGTGCGGGGATGGGATGTGTGGGAGCAGTTTAATTCAGCTTCGGAAACTAGCGACAATTGTACTTGAGTGAATGCAGGAAGGCCTGTATTTGTTTTTTCTCTTTGCTTGTGGTTGAGATTTGAAAAGCTACCAACTAGGTTCTTGGAATGCATGAAGTGATGATTGAGAATCGAGAGAAAAAAAATATAATGAGACCAGAGACTCCCATTGTCCTAGAAGTCCTCATCTAGACTTCACAAATCTCACTTGCCATTTTCAAGTTGGGGGGGGGGGGGGGGAGGTGGAGAGAAGGGGCATAGATAAATGATTTCAAACACTTTCAGGAAGATGTCCTCGATTTATAATTATGTAAAAAGCTCTCCCAATTTTGAGAAGGCTCTGTCATTAGCAACCTGTCTCAGAAAGGCTCTTAAATGATTGATGTTGTGCCACTTCCAGGTGTGTCTGGACCTGACAGAAAGAGTGGCCACAAAAAAGCATCTTATTGCTGATACTAGTGATAGTATCGGTCCACTAAGCTCTTCTTCTATGTTGTCCACATGCCAAATGTGAAAATCATGGGCCGACATGTACAGTGTACATGCATAATGCTGTGTTACAACTGGTTAAATCTACTGAATTGATAACACTTGAGGGGTTTGAATTGACTTACGTGATGTTAGCTCACTGCAGATCTCCAACTGCCAGCAGCCGGTGCATCTTCTACGCGACACATCCATGGCCAGGGATGATGCGCTGTGCGCTGCCTGGCAACGCAGTATGATGCGCGTTGCCAGGATGAGGGACATCCACTACAGCTGTATTGTGTCTACTGTTGTATGGCAATGAAGCAAAACACAATCTTGAACACTATGTACAGTATATCATAGTCCTCAATATACATTGTGTTTTCTTTCATCCCATCCCCCTGAGCTGTAGCCTACATCCCTGTTAACACTCTGAGAGACCTTGATTGTAAGGGGAGCAACCTCTAGAACATAATGGTATCGCTATATTGTGCCTAATGTCGAGGTACCTGTATTTCACAAATTATGTCAAATGAAATGCTATGGATTTGTATGAATTATTAATTTTTTTTAGTTCATTTATTTTTTAATATGAACAGGTTTTGGGCAGTATATTGTACATGTACTGTATACTAAACAAATTGTATGATTTCATAATCAATTAATTACACCACTTTCAGCAAAAGTAGTTTGTCATTTCAGGGCTGCTCACAATAATGATTTCTCAACCAACCTACAAGTTCATTGTTATGAACATGGATTTGTAAGGATTTTTTTTTTTCTTTGTTTCTCAGACCTGTCTCTCCTGACTGAAAAGTAACCGAGTGTTTCACCATACATGTGCATTCTACAAACTACACGCAGGAACGTCATCCATATCATGTAGATCAAAATTGATCAGCTGTTGTCATATGAATCTCCTCTCTCAGCTTTCAGAAATACACTGTATTGATTTGCAGTAATGCAAGGCATGCTAGAACCAGAAATGGAGGGGTATGAGAAGGGGTATGAAATGGGAATAAACCAGAACCGCAGTGAAGCACATTCTTACTGTATATAGAAATGTGGTAGAAAGTAAACAAAGAGATGTAGACTGTAACATTACACAGAAATATCTGTTTGAAACATAACTCCTCATCAGTTTTCATCAAAGAAAAGTTACACGTAGCTCAGCCTCTGAAATTTAAATGAGTTTAGGTTGGCGACTGCTCAGTGCTATAACATACACTGTATGTAGGACAAGAGGACACGGGTGACTTGTCCCTTTAAATCGCAACCAAGATTTGCCTCCCGGAGCCCTCATTGTTCTTTCGCATTCCCAGATGGATATCAAGTGCATATCGATGTCGTCACGGCAACCATCCGTGGGCCTAAATTTGGCGTCGCCTTGGCATCACTTGCAGAGAGCGATTCTTATCAGTGCTTCATCACTGGTCTTAAAGGTGTCATGTCCTCCATCGGCACTCGGTTTCCTCCTCGACCAAATTTTTGTTTCAATCTTCTTTGAATATCTGACATTGTGCATCAGCTCTGTAGGCACAGACTGTCAAAAGTTACATTATACATGTATACACTGTACATGCTAAATCGTGCCTGTATTGTGTCGTCTATCCCATGACCTTTAAGAGCCACAGGCCTAAATTTGTATTGTGAACTGCACACGGTGTGAACTGCCTCCCACTTTGTAAAGAGAAATGGCAACTTTCTGCCACTTTTGCTGAGTGCTTTCAAGGTACGCCGTCCTGTTACCTTCAGATTGATATTCGTACGTGTTGCTTTTTTTCCCCCCTTTGTTTTATATCCTCATCGAGACTGCCATGCCACTCCAACCCAGTTGGTGATGACAGTTTCCTGTATTAACCATGCTGAGTAGTGTAGTGCGGGTTGTGCTATATGCTGTTGATTGCATGAGACAAAAAACTATGGGACATTGCCTTTTTTCCCATCATACTCATCAAATTCAACAAGTTTTCACTTTAGAAAGCAGGGGAATAGTGTTAATCTTAAAATATGTCAGTAATAAATCAGTGGAATGTGTACTCGTCATGAAAAGTGAAATTTTGTGAAATTATCCTTTTATTTTTATTATATTATAACAAGTCCATAAGGACATCGTGAACTGTAGTATAATCCCCTTATCCAGTGATGACAGCACTAAAATTTTTTAAGTTCACAACTTTTGTCCAATTTTCCTCAAACTTTCACTGATGTGTTCCACTAATATTGCTGCTTTCACTCAGTCCACATAAAATATTTGGGTTTTTGGTTTCCTTTAAATCCTGCAAGGGCTCCGTTCACTTGCTACACTGCAAGGCAGTCAGTGCGATCAAGACTTGATAGGCCTACAAGTGAACATGGTGTGAAATCTACAAGGAAACATACACTCATTGTACCCTCCCCCTTCCTCTGTTAGTATTAATAGTAGCTCCATGCTCTTACCGTGTCCCTCCTGGTTTAAAAGGATGCCATCGAATACCAATGCACAGCCGGCATTAGGGTTAAACCCGTAGGGTGTGGGCACCCTATTCAAGATGGTCTGTCTCAGTGTGTCTGCTGGGTCACCTTTATTGGTGAGTCAGCCAGCAGTGAGCAATTACTAATATTTCCTCATTTCCCAGGTTGTCAAATACCTTGCTCTCAGGAAAGTTTGGTTGAGGGGGAAATGGGGGGGGGGGGGGGGGGGAGCTCTGTAGGGGGAGGGGAGGGGGTGGGTACATGTAGGACAGGAATTGAGGATTTACAGTAATAGCGGTGTGGGTAAGTGTGTGTGATACTCTGCAATATTCAACTGATGAACAGTTTTTTTTCATTGATTACAGTGTTCTTGTAAGGAGTGAGTGTCCCATCCTGTCATCGTGTTAGTAGCCAGCATTGGGGGTGGGGGGGGGGGGGGTGGGGACAGACCAAACTAAACTACATGTATTTTCAGGTTTGTGTTTACACTTTATATTTTGATAGAATGACATACACACACCTTCATTACATGACTTGCATTAAACAAAAATAAACAAACAAATAATATTTCTCCAGCAAGCCAGTTTCCAGCTTGGAGTGCAAGTTTCAGCCAAAACGGATCACTCTTGCTTCGTCAGAAATTTGCCCGGTTAACTTGAAATGTCTCATTGCTGAATGGGATTTGGTCATGACAGCTTCATGCATGTGATTTTGCATGCACACCACATAGTCTTTTGGTGTGCAGAAGTACAATTCTCTTCCCAACTGAAATTGACACAGAAGCTGTTTATTGAACAATGATGAGAGTAACTAGGAAAGCAGGAGAAAAAAATACAGAAAGCTGTGATGAAGTAGACAAATGAAGTTACCTGCTACAGTACATTTGATATGTCGAGTTTGTTTCTTTGAAACAGAATCAGTGATATTCAATTTGTCCTTCGTTTTGTGAAGTAGAAGCATCTGCCATTTTCAGTTTATGAAGGTGTTCATCGATACATCTGAAACCACTTTTGTGAATGAAGGTAGAAAAATATGCAAATCATCACTTTCATCATTGTCATTATTCTTTGCTCCTTCAACGATTGCTGTTGTCATCATAATTCAATTCTTACATTTTCAAAAGTACAAGCAGGAAACAGATTTGAGGTCTCTTGCGTACCAATGATGAGTAGCAACTTATGTCCCTGAGAAACAGTACGATGATGGTAATTTAGTTTATACAAGCTCAGGAACACTGCTAGCAGGGCTCTACCTGAAATGATAAAGAGGGTTTAGTCTTCCATCTACCCCCCCCCCCCCCCAGCTTGCAGCAAATGTAAGGCTCTGCCACTTATCCTGGCCACGTATGTTGAGCTCGCATGCATACTTTGGTTTCATTCTACTCAAGGTAACTCACAAGCGAACCCTCACTCTAAATGCTGGAGGATTGTGTTCAGCAGTCTATCCGTGAGTCAGATGCGAAAAGTTTTTGAGGTGATGCTCGCTCCATGATGCACTTTTCATACCAAAACTTGAGTTGAAATGATAAGGACAACACAAAATGATTGAAATTGTCTGTAGAGAAAGACCAGTGTGAACCTGAAAGGGGGGAAAAGGTTACTCCTATAATGTAACATTGTGCTGGGAAAAGAAAGGGAAGGAAGGGAAAAAAAAGTCCGTGGTTCAAGGCTGAAAAGAGGAAGAAGAAGTAGCGAATATCACAGTCACGGCCACAAAGGCAAGTGGCTTAAAAGGGATTCTTCCCACAGATATTGAATACAACGCTGCATCACGAATGTAAAATTTTGTTCTTTTTTTTTTGTGTGTGTAGCAGTACAACTACCTCTGAATGTCATTGCATCAAAGAGTCTAGTATGCAGAATCTGTTGAGGATCAATTTGACCAAATGGAAAAGGGAAGGGACATTCAAAACAAAGCAAAAGAAGAGAAGAAAAAGAAAAAGGACCGCCACTTGTACAGGTGAAAGCCTTTCTTTTGCTTTGATGCTGATTGATAGACAGATATGGTGGAGGGAGAGAGAGAGAGAGAGAGAGAGAGAGAAGTGTAGGAGGCCATCGTATTGTAAAGGACTTCTGTGTGATGACGGACTTTCAATATGTCAAAAGTCGACTTTGTCGGCTCGCACGTCACTGCCTTTTTTCTCCTTTTTTTTTTTTTTTTTTTTTTTTTTTTTTACTGGACCGGAATAATTGAGCAGAGAATGGAGAAAGGGAGGAGAAAAAGAAACGAGGTGGGGGGGGGGGGGGGGGGGAGGTTGGAAAGAAACATGCCCAGAGGGATTTGCGTTACTGCTGTAGACAAAATTTCTTGCATTCGAGAGACAGCACACTCTGCAGATACAGCCTTGGTGCCAACGAGACTACTGCACTAGTTGACATTTGCCAAGGCAGTTCCAACTCATTCGCACTGCCTTCATTACAGTCGAAATGGTTAAATTCAGATTGTGTTTCCCCTCTCCGATTCAGGCGCCACATGCTCGCGATATGATTTTTTTTTTTTTTTTCTGCTGAGAATTTTGATGGTGTTGGTATTGGATTAATCTTGTGATCTGTACATCTCTCATGTGTGCCCTGCACAGCTCTTGTCCCCCCCCACCCCCCCCCCAAGTAAACCATTGAACTAGTCCTCTTCTGCCTTTTCTCTGTTCCTCACAGACCAAACACTTCCAACCCTGGAGCCAATTTCAGGATGTGACATTTACATTGAGTCCTCTCTCTCTCCCCCTCCCGTGCTTTTTTGTTTCTTTTTTGTTTTTGTTTTTTCTTTATATGATGAAAGTAGAGACTGCCACAGAATCTTGAAATGCCCCTGATGTGTACCCCCCCCCCCCCCTGATTCAGAGTTGGTTTGTTAGCCGCCTCACAGAGTAATGACAAGACAGAACAGTGTGAAATGCCTCCCCCGGATACCATCGCTACAAAATGGGTCATGCCGCGGCGAGCTGTCAAAGTGTACCATGTAGTCTTCTCGCCTGAATGGTTTTGATGTCAACGACAGTTTAACTGCAAGGTGGGGGGGGGGGGGGTTAATGGGATAGTGAATAGAATTATAATTGTATGTTAATCACAAAGTTGTTATGTTCATGTGTGTGTGCGTGCTACGTCAGTATGCTGTGATTTGTTCCTCATTTGTACTCTTGGTCTTGACATTGCAAGGCATTAGCTGTTGATGGGTTTATCATGGAGCTACTAACAGTAGCTCCATGGGTTTATGTTGTGCTGAACCATTCTGATGCTATGTACTGAACTGTGGTTGTAGCATGCTAAACTAATAGTTGTGAAGATTCTCGTAAATCTTGTCCCACAAATCACATTGCTCTCGGTTAATATTCAGATATCACCCGATGTGTATGTGACCGTATCAACTGTTATGAGTGCCTATTAAAAACCACTATTGTTCTTCCTACTGACAGCGGAGATGCGATATATCCTGCAAAATAAATATTTGTACTGTGGTTGTGATGAATGTAATTTCCTACTGTGAGAGTGCAATATCATTTACAGCATGTCATGGCAAGCATTTTCCCTCTTTATATGATTGGATTTTTTTTCCTTAATGCAATGGCCTCCAACAGACATTTACCCGAACATTATAGCGATGGGCTTCCCAGCTGAAAACCTCGAAGGCGTGTACAGGAACAAGCTTGAGGACGTCGTCAAGTAAGCATTGAATAAGAGAGAGCGTGAGGGAGGAAAAAGGGTGTACAGAGCAAAATTTAGGCACTCTTGTTTCTTCTCTTTTCTTGCCTTTTCTCAACAATCCATCAACAATTGTTGTCGAATTGCTCAGTCATTTTCAGATTTGAATTCAGCGTGCAGTTGGTCCTCATTGGTTGCCTCAAATCTGCATGGTAATATGACATCTCTTGTTTATGATTCCTAAAAAAGAACTTATTATATAATTACACAAATGTATATATATATGCATGGCTATATACATAATACATATGTATGCATGTATTTTAAAATAAGTTGTTATTCTTGATGTGGTATTTAATATGTTGATATGGAAAATGTTTCTACAGCTACCCTCTTCCACTTCTTGTTATTTGGTGGTGTAGACAAAAATTTTTAATTGCAAGGGACTTTATTGTCCAACATTTTAGTGAAAATTTCTTTATTTTGAAATCAACCTAGAAAATAAGCATGTATATTTCATGAGGAAACATTGATATCTTCCATATTAAGTGAACTTTTTTTCTCCCTCATTTTCAGCAGGAACTGGATAAAGATAAACTGTTCTCGTATCAATTTTGCTCTTGTTTCTGATCACAGGTTTTTCAATGAAAAGCACGGAGAGCGATACAAAGTTTACAATTTGTAAGTATATATCCATTAACTATGTGTCTTATTGTAAAATACATATTCATGCATGGAATTATGTAGTAATGTCCTATGGGTAGTTCAAAACTTAACTAACAACATCAATAACAACAGTATAGTAAACCTTGAATATTATATGAATGTGTTAAGAAACTGTGTTGAAAGATAAAGTTGTCATGTTTGAGAATTACAAACTGAAACAAACAGCGATGTCAAGAGCTTATATACTGATGTCTATTAAGGGGAATAGAAAGGGGGTATCTGAGGATGTTATCAAATATGTGGAAATTATCCCTGATAAAAAAACAGGCATAGATATAAACATGTGGGACTACATTGTACATATAACGACTTGCCTCTCCTATGACAACAACCGTGTGAAGATTGTGATCTGCTTCCAGGGTTATTGCACCAATACACAAAGATGAAGACGAGGCGTGCTGTGTTAGCTTACATTCGTATTGTAGAGGACTCCCTTTCACTTTGGAAGCAAATTATCAACTATTTGTGTTCATTTTCTTCACTCTAGATATTGTACATAGAGATGTGGTACATCAGTGCAGGATGATTTTTTTTTCCCTCCCAGTGGGCCCTTTATAGACTTGATTAATCTTGATCATGTAATGCTGTAGATGCTGAATATTTTTAAATGATTTTATTTTCACAAATTTTTTGCGGGTAAAAAAGAAAAGATTGTAAATTCATCAATCCATGAAAATATTGACGAGCCTGTCTATATGCATGCCTAGACTGAAATTATCTTGCAACCCCCGATTTGCGTAATATTTGCCCACAAAATATTTAGCATAGAGTACAGTATTTGGAGTAAAAACAGCACTCACATTGTCAAGTGTCGAGACCACAAATATTCTGTGGCTTAAATACCAAGAACAAAAAAGTGAAAAGCTGCTGATGACCTGCTTTCATCACTTGACCCTATGACCTTATTCGAAAGAACACGCTGTAGTGAAACTTTCGTCATTCATAGTGCAGACAGAACTCCAGAGAAATGATGCAAGATATATCAGCAGATCAAATCTTCCAGCCTAGCCAAGATAGCAACATCGACGACTGTAGATGCAATGCCCACTGGCCATAAACGTCACATACAGAGAGCAAAGCGAGGCCCATCCCTTTTACATTTCCTTATGTTGCCATGGTTACGATATTCCATTTGTTGTGCCGTGCTCAGCATACCTTTAGCAAAGTTCAGGTAGAAGTTGTCGTAGGCGGCATTCAGCGCCTTGTATTGGGCAAGGTCTGGAGTGGGTGGGTAAGAATAAAATATTCAGAATCACCAGTCAGTTCTTAAAAAAAAAAAAAAAAAAGTAAGTGAGAGAAAAAAAAATGGGCATGAAAACTATATTGTGCCTGTAGAATACAAGAACTTATGAAGAAATAACTTTTCAAAACAGACACCAGATGAAAAATGTGGACAGTGATCGACATGTTTGTAATCTCATCCGGCATAATGGGGCCTTATACACCTGAATATGTCAAACTATTCTGGTTATCACAAATCATAAAACTGTTCTGGTTATCACATATCATAAAACTGTTCTACAGTGATACTTTATGACTGTAAAATGAAAGTCAGTCCTTACAGTGGAAAAAAAAAAAACGCAATTTGGAAACTGTTAGGAAGCTTCTGAATATTAAAGAAAGACAAATTCCTCTACACAGACCCACCCCAACCAGAAGCCTGAGATGATTTCTTTCCATACATAGAGAGACCATCTATGTTACTGTGTAGTTTGCTGTGTAGGTCACCGGCAATTTGTGAATTGAAAGCTGGATCAAATAGA
The DNA here is from genome assembly GCA_033980235.1 of Diadema setosum. Lineage (NCBI taxonomy): Eukaryota > Metazoa > Echinodermata > Echinoidea > Diadematoida > Diadematidae > Diadema > Diadema setosum. The sequence continues at coordinate 11,509,322 of CM067061.1, forward strand.
ATTGTCGGACTATGGTAGAGCCGTTGGTGTGGAGTTGTGCAAGGGAAGCCTTTTCTTCCGGACTTTTACAGCAGGAGGACAGAAGTGAAACAAGTTGAGAACTCAACATGAAACACATTAAATCTCTCATGGGTGTTAACTTCAGAGAGCTGGAGAAGTGTTGCTGTCAATGTGTATGAAATATAGTGTGTATGTATATGGGGGGGGGGGGGGTGGAACTACAACAAATGTGAGACCAGGGAGGGAAGCATTGCTGCTTGACTTGGTCGTCTCCTTGTGGCTGCAAATCAAAACTTTGCGTGGGCGTTAGTATTGGGTCATGAGTTGCGAGGCGATGCTCTGCGAACGAAAGCTTTTGTGTGTTGTATCAAGATGCTGCTGAGCTTTCATTTGTTACTGTGCATCTTGTGTATATATATGTGTGTGTGTGTATGTGTTACATGTAAATGTGCGTGGGAAGTAGCCCATGCTGCTTGCAGCCGCGATTGACTCGGCTTCCTTCTGCTACACTTACCTTGGATCTCCCACAAATGCATTGAGTTTTAGTCAGGTATGGATTCATCCTTGTCCAGGGATACGAAACTACAACACATGAACACGCAACGGCATTGCCCTGGTAATAATGCTTCTGGTGGCAGTGTCTCTGTGTGAGGGTGGAGGTGGGGGAGGGGGAGGATGCCTCTGAAACACATCCTTGATGCAGATGATTGTGGCTACATTACATTTGCATTCAAAGTTAAATCCAATCATTTTGTCTTTGTTCCAGGTTGGAAAAATTATTTTACTCACAGTATGAATGTAGGTAGTAATGATCAAGAAACACCACCATTGATAGTTGTGATGTATAATAATTACTGTTAGTTTGTTTGGATGTATACATTCTGTGGAATGGTGAACGATAAACGAGGTGAGGTACATTGTATCCCTCGTGGGGATTTCCAAAGGAGGCCAATCAAATTTGTTCACTGCTACTCAGAATAGTGCCTGAGATGAACTTCTGATGAATGAAAGATGATATGATATGAAGTTTTTTGGTAGTCCATTAAGTTGTTTTTACAGATCACACGTGAAGTGTCGAGTCAATATAAACATACAATCATTAACTGTGCACACAACACATTCAAAGATGATGACCCCGTAGAAAAGTGCAATAGAAACTTTCAGGCATTTCACATTGGGTGCTACAACAGTCGTGAATGCATAGAACAGTATACCCCCTGGTTTCATTCTTCCAGTTACATGGGATATCGAAAGTGGCAATTAGGTTGCAAATGTGTGTTCAAAAAAGAAAAAGAAAAAGAAAAAGAAAATAAGGCTCAGAGTTCATTCCCTTTGTTGAGTAGATGAATTGAAAAGGAGCAAATCAAAAGTCAAACCCCTTCATTTCTGTTACCCCCTCCCCCAAAAAAAAGCCAGTTATGGGGTGCAGATGCTAATGCTCGAGAACGAGGAGTCGTTGTGTGTGACTATGTTGTCATGCACTGACTGCAAGACACAGTGATAGCAGTTGAAGAGTATCTCTCTATTATGTGGGTTGTATTATTATGCCCATAATGGACAGATAAACTGATGACATTGGTATCATATACAGCTGTATTCATGTATCCTTTATCTGCATGTATACCTGCAGAATGAAATATCTGGAATATTAGCTGTATTTCATTGGTATGAAATGTATATATATATATACATCACTCAAATCATTCCTAAGGATCTGTCTTGGCATCTATTGCTTCCCCCCCCCCACACCTCTCTCTCCAGGTGCAGTGAACGTAATTACGACACCACAAAGTTCTACAACAGGGTGGCCCACTACCCATTCGATGATCACAACCCGCCCAGGTTAGAGCTGATCAGGCCCTTCTGCGAGGACCTGGACAACTGGCTGGGGGCCGATGGGGCCAACGTGGCCGCGATACACTGCAAAGCGGGCAAGGTGAGTCTTAAAGGGACTGTACAGTACTGGTTGAGGTGAGGATTCAGCTTGTAATGCTTTGCGAGATATTTGGAAACCACTCTATGACATGTCAAAGAGCATACAATTTTAAGGGGAATCAAAAGTTTATTTGATGAAAATCGGTTTTGAAATGACTGAGATATTAAAAAAACAAGGTAAAACAGAAACATACTAATAAAAGTCGTTGGCCTGTCAATATTATATTAGGATAGCTGTTTTGGATATCTCAGCCATTTCAAGACCAATTTTCATCAAATAAATGCTGAATCCTTCTTGGAATTACATGCTCTTTGATATTTCATAAGAGGTTTCTCATGATCTCACCAGAAAATGTTAGAAACCTGACGTTAGGTCTTGAACGAAACCATATGATCCCTTTAAGAGTGACTGTCTCCCTTATACTGAAGGTATCCAGGCTTGGGCCTTCTCACAGTATACAGTTGCAGTGAAGGTGACTGCATTGGTTTGAGTCGTTTTTGTCTTTTTCTTACCACTGAAAAAGAAGAAACCTGTCCTTGAAAGGGAAGATTTTACCATTTGAAGAGTCTTGAGGCCAATTTTCAGAAACACACACACACACACACACCACTACAGCACTGGAAAAATCACAGAGCACAAAATGAGAGCATTGCGTCAAATGGCAGATATAGATATCAAGATAATGACCTGATGTGACAAATTATACTTTTGCTTTGGGCACATACCTCAATATTTTCTTGTTTTTTACCGAATGTTGAAAGAAAGTATTAAAGAAAACCCCAAGACCATCAACTAACTACAAATCAATCAGTACCGAAGAGAAAGCTTGATGCTACTTTGGGCTACCCTTGTGCTAGTTGGATATATGCATGGCATGGCGTCAACCTCTCAGTTGAATTTGGTGGTATCTTCAGCTTGGATCAGAGCGGTGCATTGCTCGCGGTGCATTGCTCCCTCAGCTCTCCTCAATTCACCCCTCCTCCCCATGCGGTCCGTCGAATGGCACGGAGCGTGCAGAGCATGCAACAGGTACAACTTGAGAGACAGAAAGAAAGAAAAAAAGTGGTGTTGGTATGGTTTACACTCTCTGACTATGACGTTGAGCTCTTGTAGGTCATAAAAACCGTGAATGGCGCGCTGGGGCGAGCGAGAATGATTGCCCGAGTCACCGTGAGCCTTGATCGGGTGGATAGGAAGAGATTCAATATCCCATTGTGCCCTGAGACACCTATCGACTCCTGACATCAAAAAAAAAAAAAAAAAAAAAAGAAAGAAAGAAGAAGAAGCTTGCAATTAGATCATTCCCAAGCTGCCCTGTGCGAGATTTGCCCTCATGTCTGGTGTCCGCTACCATTATTTTACTGGTAGAAGCATTACTGTAGCACTGGTCTATACTTTCTTTGTTATCTTCATTACCATTATTGTACTTCTTGTTTTCTTCTGGCAGATCGTCGTACCGGCATATCAGAACTGGGTCAAATTGATCATTAGGAATTAGAGCTCGAGGAACATACTCTACGGGCATTTGGTTTTTATTATGGTTCTGATCCGATTTTAGTGTCAATTGTTTATATAATGCTTCATCTTTCTTTCTCTTTTTTAATTGATTCTCAGTAATGGATACGAGTCATTTTTTTTTTTCCAGGAGTAGTTAATCTTATGTTCGTTATAAATTCTAAGTTATGGAGACCATCTATCAGTATCCAACTATTGTGTTTGTTTGTAAGATATTATCCCTTCAAAATGAGCAATTAACCTGATTTGTGCTCACTTTAGTGGGCTTTTGATATAAAAGAGGAAAGGGAATACTATATATAGTAAGCAGAATTCAGATATACAGGTGTATGGCTGTAAAGTTTATTCTTTGTAAAGGCACGAATGACATAAATTTATACCTATTTGCATTTGTCTTTATTTTAGTAATTTGTCATTCATGGCATGGAAGACACTGAAATGTATTTACCAGGAAAAAGCAATGATCCAAGCGGAAAGAGCTTGCTCGTGTATTGTCTTTCTTATGAGGCATACATGTCATCACCGAGGACTATTGTTTTTTTTTCTTTGAAACATCCGTTGAAGATGGGTTGATTTGATGTCATTGTAAGTGAGAACATGCATTGCTCTTTCTTCACATTCAAGAAGAGGAACACGGATGGTGTGCAACTTTTTGAGTGTTTCTGTCGGTATTGGAAGAGAAAAAGAGCAGGTTATGCTCCAACCCCCTTCCCTCCATCGTGCCCCATCGTGTAAACTATGCGGCATACCTTGAGAGCCAGCATTACGCCCCACTCAGGAGAGATCTCTCTTTTTTTTTGGGGGGGGGGGGGGCACAAGGAATAGTGAGGGAGCTCTGGCAAGTGTGCCTGCAACCTGTCGACTTACTCATCTCTTGGCACAGTGCCCCCCTGCTCCCCGGCAATATTTTTAGCCCCACATTTTGCGCCGGCTACAATGAGGAAGGCGACCCTGCGGGAGAAGCGCTGATGTGAGCGTCACTCTCGTGATTCACAGCAGTCGCAAGCCAGCTCTATGCCCCCACTATTCGGTTGCCGTTTGCCTGCGTGCGTCGTCGTAAGTTACACCTGTGCTACTGGGCCGAGCAGCGTTCACAGACCTCGCCCAGGAAGAGCAGAAACACGCGAAAACAAAACAAACCACAAACCCCACCGTAAACGTTGCGATGTCATAATTTTAGAAGGCAGAAGCCTGATTTAACACCGTATGAAGGTCTCTAAACTTACACCCGCTTTCCACTTGGCTTTCAATTAAGCAGTATACACATGTATAATGAAATGAAACATATGAATACAAAAAAATAGGTTCAACAGACCACCTGTACACTATATATTTGAATTTGCTTTTAGATTTTTCTTTGCAGATTTATTCAGTATGACCCTCAAACTTGCTTTGGGTTTTGCCAAAGACCAGCCTTACTCCTGACAGACATAAATTCTGCATGTAGGAATTATTTCATACTGAAAGAAGGTATTGTAGTAAGCATTAAAAAAAAAGCGAAGCAGATTATTTGAATATGTCAGTGAATTGATATACTAGTTTGTTGTATTTCATGTCATGTCAAGAACTAGTAATGTTGATAAAATTTCTAAAAACAACAAAAAGCACAGGAGCTGAACGGCAAAGGTCATTAACATCATGTATTGCAATAATTTGTATAGCTTGCTTGTAGTTTCGCTGTAAAAAAACAAACAAACACGACCTTTGGTTGTGCAGCAGACCATTATTTGTTTTAGCAAGAAATAAGCCACAGACACCATTCTATGCCACATGCCTGAATCGCTTTGTTTTAATCTCATCCTCATACCCTCTGGGCAAATTTGGCAGTTGCAGCGAAAAGTTTGCCATTTTCTCCACAAGGATTCATCAGGAGCGGGAATGTGTGTGAAGAGTTTATTACAAAAAAGAATGAAAGTAATTTTGCACTCTGCAGCCAGGGTGACATAAGCTGCACCTGTCTATTGCACCTGCTGATGGGAGCTTAGGAGACAAAGTGGCAGCAGATACGGTAGCAACATTCCCATATTTGGGCAGTCCTTGTTCAACCTTATTCAGCTGATTAATCAGGGCCCCGTTTTATCAAAAGATATATATATTATATATCGTTTTTAAATTTCCTCAACACACAGGTTTCCATACACTTTTGATTGAAATCAACTACATAATCAATTATAACTCTTCATAAAACAGGGCCCAGTAATGGCAGTCGGTGGCATAAGTGAAGCAAGTTGATGATGATGATGATGATGTTGATAATAATGATGATAATAATAATTGATAAAAACAATGATAATTAACACTAATAATGTACTAGATTTTAACACTAGTAATGTACTCAATACTGGTGTTTCTAATTGCACCATTTTCTGAATTACAAAATAGACCAGGATTTACATTGAGAGAGGAAGAGTAAGAAAAACACCCATACATTTGTGAACTTCAAACTGACACCAAAGAACACCTCCTTTGCCTGACAACTAGGCTGTGACTTGAACTCAACAAAAAATTGAATGTTTGCAAAGAATCCAGTAATTTGTTTTAGAAGAGAAGGGCCATTACAGAAAAAGCTTGATCATCATATCTCATCGTTTGTAATTAGATTCACATTTTCTTTGGTACATCCTCCGTTGATACAAAGTCTTGACTTGGTCATACAATGCTCTGCACTACGCCAGCGTCTTTTTTGACTGCCGGTGTCATTGGTGACCCATGGTGCTTAAGGTCAAATAGCGATGGTTTTAACTCGCCGAGGAGCCTGCTTGTTGATCGAAGAACTTGAAACACAAGTTGTAAAGTAGCGACCTGCAGCATCACAGGGACATGTTGGCCTAGGAAGAGACTGGAACATCAGTCTCGTGTTGCCGAGCAGAGAGTCCAGTTCAGTGCTGCGAAATTTCCTTAAACTTTAAGCTCTTTTAGGGCTTTGCGGCTTTGCGAGCTCGACTTTGGGAACGCTATTGGCATGATTGGAAGACATAGAAGACAACAGATCCATAGGTTGAGTGCCATCCAAGACTCTGTGATCAGTAGAGAGTTGAGAGTGTGGCCAGCTCGATGGATGGGTTGAACGTGCTGCCTAAACCCAAGAGAATCTGCTCCACCCATAAAGGCTCTAGGGAGGCTATCATTAGAATCGTCTACACGAACATTAAAATCACCTATAAGACTAATGGGAAGTGATCGTTAATCATAGCAACCTCTGCAAGAGTTAGAAAATTGTCGAGGAGCATGCTGTCCGAGATGTCATTAAGTGTTGAGGGAGGGGAATGATAAATAATAATAATAAATATCATTTGTAAAGCGCTTATTACAACGTTTCTAAGCGCTGAAGAAAAAATTGGAAAAATAGATTCAATTATGGAATATATACAAATTGTGATACGATGAAACGCAATACAAGATACAAAATACATAAAATGAACATTGTAAGTTATAACTTATAGAACGAACTTAACACATATACATAAATGCATTACAACTTTAATAACAGAAGATGTCAGGTTGATTGTGAAATCGGCATCTCGAGGGATAGTAAATCCTCACAAGTATTTTCAGTTCATCGAGCTGTAGATCTATGGAGAACAAAAAAAAAAAATGCCACCACCTCCAGTAGACTTCTGTGATCTATGAATGAAATCATAATTAGGCAAACAAGAATTTAGTTGCAATGGATAGAAAAATTACCTTTCATCAACGTGAATAAACACTGATTATTCAGTGTTATAGTAACAGCCATGATAGAAAGTTATGGGCTTACATACTTGGGTTGGACTTGAACCAATAACCTGATTGCTAGAGACAGACGTCATACAACTGTATCTACTAGACTTCCAAGTTTTGAACTTGCTTTTATGTAGGTCCCATCGTATTTTTGTAAAATTTGTTCAACTTCAAACGTAATCTTGATATTGACCAGTTACCATTATGGCTATCATGTGCATATGTTTAATTGTAGTTGTTGTTTTGACAATTATGCGTATTTGTGGTCATATTATCTACACTATTCCAATACAGAGCTATGAAGATGGAATGCATATGATTTGAATTTTTACCATGATTGGTTTAATGTTGTTGGCCGATACCAGGCTTGCAAACCCTCATATGTGGGTTTGCTCATAATTGCTGGCAAAGCTGTCTGTTCAACTGTTAAAGAGCATTTGACTCATGAACATGCACCCAAACACAAAGGACAGAAACATCAATGACTATGAGGTGGCTAGAATAGATTGCTTCTATGATATATGCAGTGAAACAAAAACTTTTTACCGCTGTGAATTTTACAAAGTTACCCCCAGTGGCCAGATCATTCTCATTCATCTGCCCGCCTTTCACAAGTCTCTCCCTTTTCTGTTGCCATGGTTACATTGCTGCAGCTCGGTGTGGACGCGAAGCTCCGTGAGATGGGCCCCTCGTCGAAGCCCTACAAGCTCTGAAAACTCTATGAAAACTTTAATGCGGCTGTATTTATAGGGGTATTAAATGTACTTGTACGTAGTTGTTGCTGTGCCGCACAGGGATTCATTGTTCTCTCACGATATCTTACACTTCCAGGGGAGGACCGGGGTGATGATCTGTGCGTACATGCTGCACCGGCGACTCTACCAGTCAGCAAATGAAGCCCTGGACTTCTACGCCTCAAAGCGGACCAAGAACAGGAAGGTGTGTATGTATGTATGTGTGTGTATGTATGTATGTCTGTATGGTGGAGCCAAGCGGTTCAGAGCGAAATAAAAAATGGGCATAGCCATCAGGTCCTGTTCATTTGCAGGATGATTCCAGACAGTCTTCCAGGAAAATGGAAAGTATTCTCTCATTATCAAGGGACTGCTAGCATCTCTTTCATTACAAATAACAATGTGATCCCTACTATACAGCTCAAAAGTGCGTACCGAAATTGCAAGTCATTTTGGAGACATTAGTGAAAATCTGAAATGTGAAACCGGAAGCTTGAGCGCGTACAAAATGATGCTTAGATTACTCGTACTTTGTTTTCATCTTCTTCCTGGGTGCAATTGCTCAACAATTGAAACCTATCAAATTTCAGATCCTATTGGAGCCTTGATATTGTTTTTTTTTTTTTTTTTTAGAGAGATTTTGTTGAAAGAGAAACTGGGAGCGTTTTCTTCTTGACGAGTAAAGAGCATTACACCATGCTCATGTTAAATCGAGAAGTTAGAGTGAAATTAGGTCATTGGAAAGGTAAATGCTTCACTGAATCTGGACTGAAAGTGAGGAAATGATGGAATGATGGAAAAGTTTCACATTTTTCTCTTCCAAATCACACCTCTGGTGGTGACTGTAGCATTGCTCGCTGTATGCGTGCGTAACTTTACCCACTTTCACAGTTCGTGTGCCATTTTGGTGAGGTTTCGTCTAATTTCACTCTCTTAATGACAGTTAATGTGAACTACTGTGGAATAACACTTTGATGTTGCACATCCTTCGTATATTAATGACTGTGTGGAAAGCAAAACCATACCAAAACTTGTACTGTAAAACATGATATAGACAGCAGGCACAGATATAAGATGTGCTCATATATATTCATTTTTTGTTGTTGATAACAAAAGATCTATTTTTCTACGTTATTCTTAAAATTATACATCAAAATGTTATTCAATTTCCTCGATCATAAACAGGAAAAGGACAAGTCTTGCATATACATGTACAAGGGGGGAAATACATTCAGCACTGCCTTTTTCGCAGCATGAAATTTTGGCGAATTGCCACTGGCATTTAATGCATATGGTGTAGACAAGAACATGTGTGTGCATTATAATTTTGTGAATATTGGCTCTTTCGAAATTTGCAACATTAAAATGCGCGCGATCATTTCTGGTTTTACAATATACCTGGTCCCTTCAGTATGACTGGCAAAGGTTCATCTGATCTAGATTTTCATGGCAGATTCTAGCGAGGAAATCACAGATTTGGTCTGCTTTGCAGCGAGTCATCCATATCATGTCACCCAGCAGTCACTGTGAATGACACAAAGAGCAAGTTTATTGGCCCCTCCCACTGTGGGTGGGGCCAATGGTAATGGTCATATGCCAAGCGGTGAAACCCCTTCCCCCTCACCCTTCTCCCTCCCCCTTCCCTTCCCCCCTCCCCTCCCCCCCATGAATAAGATCATGGAAGCCATAACTGCCAGTTCAGTGAGCTTCTGCTTTTCATGATCAACCAAGTTGCCAGTACGGAACAGACCCAAGGATGGGTGGATGGATGCCTTTCATCATCTTATTGTTCACAATCGCTCCTCAGTCTCTGAGAATGAATGCGTAAGGTCTTGTTGATTCTTCAAAAAAACGGTTTCACATACATTTTTAGGAAATTTAAACCGTAGTAACTGAAAGGAAAGTGGTAGTGTTTTTGCCTTGTGGTTGGTCCATGCAAATGTAAGCCTGTGTTTTCGCCATGAAAATAAAATTTAAAATCTGTTATTCAGGCCCTCATTCAAAGGACTATGTGCTGCTCTTTGCGAAACTGACAAAATATGTTTGGAATGACTTTGTTGCTTTAAAACATGTTCCAGTCAGTGCCAGTTTGTTGTAAAGGCACAGATTGTGATCAAACTCCCTCTCACATACCTCCATTAAATTACTGGAAGCATTTAGGCCATGTTGCATTTATAGTGGGATCAGTGAATAGTAGCTTTCGTTGTCAATGGTTTGTTTACTGCCAGCAATTTGCCGCAGACGAGCGAAATTAAGAGCGAGTGAGTGTGCTGAAATAGGGCAAGATGATTGTCGACATCCTGCCGTTGTGTTGGCCCGCGTCCAAGGATTGGATCCCATATCCATTAGTCCCAGCTATAATCTTCCCCGATGACCACAAGCGTGTATTAGTGACCTCACTTTGTCGGCAGTGCCCGGTCGAGTTGAACGCCCGTACAGTCGCAAGCTACTAGTCATCTAGAGAACCATAAGGGGTGTTTATTCTGTGTGTATGTGTGTGTCTAAGCAGGCCTCTCTGTGTGTTTGTTGGTGTGTGTGTATGTTTGTGGAGCATGAATTAAACCTGAATGAAATAGAGTCCTTCAGTTCTCTACTGATGGTGCGTCGCAGAGGGGTGTACCATTTGAAATGGTGTCCCACCACGTTAACACTTTCCAGCCTCTCAAACATTGACTATCGTTATTGCTCTTTCAGATGTTGAAGCGAGACAGTCTGCATCAATACGTTTTTTGCAGTAGATAGCATGCTCATTGAAGTAGGGCTGCCTGCTTATGTCATGTTTGACATATCTGTGCAATTCTATCTTTCTCCCATTGTACATGTGTATGCGATGACACAATAAAAGAAGGGTGACAATACTTAGAGACAATCTTTCCCTCTCCAAAGGAGAGCGGGTAATGATGTCACCACTTCACAAGTCCCCCACTGACCTACCTTCAAAAATGTTGCTATCAAAACATACTCTTTTGGCATGAAATAAAATATATTGTATCAGAAGGCTGTTGTGTTGTAATAACCCAATTATAGTGACTCGATAGTACCTCGTTAAGTTAAGGACCAAAAATGAAATTTTATGAATTTTTGTGTACATCCAGACTGAAGGAAGAGTTTGAAGGTGGTGATGTCATCACCTCAGCTTATTGCAAACTGTAAAACGAGGAATGTTTGTGTGCATTTTAATTTCGTGAATTTCGCGAGAGCCAAGATTCGCGAAATTAAAATGCACGGGAAAGTTCTTGTCTACACTATAAGCTTTGAATGTTAGAGGCAACTCTCAAAAATGTCATGCCACGAAAATATTGTGTTTTACAGTATGTGGTGACACCAATATCACTGATTCATAAAATTCTAAAAAAAATGTCATGTCAGATTCTGATGAGACTTTTGCCATTCTGTATATTTGATTTTGCCCTGTGACGTTGAAGTCATCCTGAATGTTCAAAAGATGCATGTATGTGAAGATGAAGCATAGTTTTCAGGAGGGCTCAAAATTCATCTTTAACCATTTGGAATTTGCTGCCAATTATGTCATTGAAAGGGTCTACCGAGAAACTTTTCTCACTGACACGATTAGCGGGGATAATGAATTGTTTTAGAGTATTTTGAGATCAAGCATGTAGAATGATTTAGATCATAGTATACATCTTTAATTCCAGAAGAGCCCTCCCCGTTTAGTAATGGATAGGTAGAACGTTACGTCATGATTGATCATTCCCTAGCAGTGGTATTTCCTAAAAAAAGCTGCATGTGGTTCACTCTTGCTTGAAAGATTGATGGATACTTCTCTGGGCTGATCTGTCAATCATCTATTAGCAATTTTAAAAAGTTATGTAGCAACCACTATCAGATATATTTTCAGATTGCAATACTGTCTGTTTACCATTTTGGCTAATATATTACTATTTTATCATTATCCAAGTGAAATTGTGTGATCACAGTGTTATTTCACAGATTTCTTATGCATCCATGTGTCCATTTAAGAACAAAAATTGATGGTTTCTGCAAGCATATGGAAGCTATGTTTAACCTATTAAGCACTTAAAGACACCATCAGAGAAAAGGCTGACCAACCCTCTTTCAAGTATGTCACACTTCTATTCTCCGCACCGCAGGGTGTGACGATACCGTCCCAGAGGCGGTACGTGGAGTACTACGGCGACCTCATTGTCAAGGAGCTGGAGTACAAGCCCACGACGCTCCTCCTCACGCGCATCGACCTCGAGACCGTGCCCATGTTCAACAGCGGCTCGTGCGCGCCGGCGTTTGTCATCTACCAGCAGAAGGTCAAGATCTTCTCCTCGCAAGCCTATGAGGTAATGGTGTCGGTTCTTTCTTGGGCGGAACACAAACAAAAAGCCGACAAAACTTGTCAATTAATTGCTCTTCTCAGGGGTGTGTCAACTTTCCTTTGCAAGAGCCCACGCCCCAAGGGTATTCTATGCCCTGATACCATGTTTGAAATTTGACACCAGTAGTAACGGTTACAAAAAGAAGAAAAACAGATCATGCATGTACTTCAGTTGCACAACATGCACGTGCAGCTACTTACATTCTCTTTGACAAAAATGATACGAGTATTTAAGCACAGAGAAGACACGTGCTGTGGGTTTCATTTTCAACCTTCTTTTCAAATGGCATAAGAGCAGAGACTCCCCTTTCATGGTTTCACAATATCCCTTTGCCTGAGTTCAACGGCCTGCAGCATTTTGCTGCTTTCATCTTTTCTCTTTGTGCTTTGCCAGCCAGCTGAGCTCTCACGTGGGGCACTTTAAACTCCTCTTGGATGCCATTTTCTGCATTGTGTGAACATTTTTCCTTCACTGGAAAAGACAAGAAAGGGAGAAGCAAAAGTGTCATTCTTTTAGATATCATATCCATGCAAAAATGAACTACTGTTTGACGAATGTGTCCTGCAGAGTGGCTTCAGGCAAAATCAAGAGTGATTATAACTGCGAAAGCAAAAGTTAATACTGGAAATTTTCTCAAATCATTAGCGTACAGAGTGCTATAATGAAGCTAATAATTTGTAATGGCATCACAACTTGTACTTTGTCCACGACTTGAGTTCATGTGTTGTTTTCTTTCTTCCCGAAGCATTTACTAGTAATTTTGATATTTATCATTGACTACACAGGGCCCATGTGAGAAATTATCATCCTGAGCAATTTTTAAGCAAAATGTCCTGTAGCACAATATGACAATGTATTGTGTTGTCTGCTTGTATCCACTACTGATTGCATTTGCCTCAAGCCTTTGGCTTTTTTTTCCCTCTCTGACACATTTTACACTCTACATACATATTCTGTTTTTATGATTATCAATGAAGTGATTTGATCTGAATTGAATTGAATTGAATTGAATTGAATTGAATTGAATTGAATTGAATTGAATTGAATTGAATTGAATTGAGTTGAATAATCCACTCCCCTCCATCGTTGATCCCCATCGCAGGTGTCAAAACGGAGGGAGAAGTTTGTGCGATGCGAGGTGCCCCTGCCAGTGCCAATATGCGGGGACATCAAAATAGAGTTCTTCAACAAACCGAACAAGCTGAAAAAGGTAATCATCACCCCCCTCTCCATCCATCAGATGGCACTTGGTAAAGGGGTTCCCCATTTGACCCTTGAATTATTATCTCCAATTATCTCCAAAATGTCTCTTGTTTTTTTTAATGTTTCCCCCCCCCCCCCCAGAGTTTTACCCGACTGACCAACCTGAGCAAATATGGTTGTAAAATCAATTTTCCTGATACATATTTTTTTTTCTTTTTGCACACAGATATGTTATTTAAGTGTATATAAGTATATGATGAAAATCTCATAATCTCAAAATCTGATTAGTTAGTTCTGTATCATATAACACATTTGGTTTAGCAATGGATTCCATCGTTTCTTCCATCTTGCAGCGTACTATGGAAATAAATTCTATCACAGTGTTTTTGATTTTTTTTTTTTTTTTTTTTTCACTGAAATAGGAAAGAGATGACTTTAGGCCTTGTGCATAGTGTCTTGGGATTGGTTTCATTAAAAATGCCATTTTTAAGATTTACAAAAAAAAAAAAAATTGGATTGTAAACTGCAATATTTCATTGAGTCACACACAGAGTAGAACATAGCAGCTGGCATATGAATATTGAAATCTACAGAATTGCACAACATGTACAACACCAACATGCTTGTGTGGGGCAACTTTTCTGTAAGATGAAGCTCAAAAAAAAAAAAGAAAAAAAAAGTTCCGGGTGTCCTCAAAATCAATCTTCTTGAATGGGCCAATATGATGCTATATGAGTAGATTGCCCTGCTTGGAAACCTTGTAGATATGCACAAAGTACAACTACATGAAAACTGAAGCAATTCTGAACGAGCCAAGTACGATCATCTACCCCACACCTCCACGATGGTCACTTCCTGCAAATGATCCTGAACCAAGGGAGCAAGTCCTGTTAGGCTGTTACCGACTCGCCCCAAACTTTCGGTTTCAGTTTCACGAGATGCTTTGATTTATGCGTTCATGACGTAGAACATGTGCGAAGCGGGAATGTCATGGACACGTCTCCCGTACGTTAATCACTGGAGCACATGGAGTGCTCGTTTACTCTTGACCTTTGCAAGAAACACACCCTATTGTTGCTTCAAGAATGGCACGCGATGGCACGTCACTGATATGACGCCACCTGATCATCTGCTCGGGCGGCACAAAATCTTTTCTGAGGACAATAGAAACAATAAGATTCTGTCTCTGTGATGTTGCATGTTCCGTTTGCCTGCCTCCAGAAATACCCATATTCCTTCTGTGAATAATGACCACTGACTTGGCACTCTGTTCGTTGTGATCATCGTTCTTGTCGAGGCACACTCTCCGTGTGGTCAGTGACATTGTACATTTCATGGTCATTCCTCATCTTCTGTTAAGTCGTCTTTACAGATGAAGTTATTTAGGGACCCCTCCCTGAGCATTCACTCGCTTGACCTCCCTGTGGTCGCAAATGGAAAGTTATTCAAGGTTTTGTTTTGTTTGTCCATCCCAGTCATGGGAAACGCCCCTATTCTTGGATTGCCAGAGATCAGAGGGTGATGACCTCATACATTTGCATGTGTAGGCCCTATTATCATTCTTCTTCTTATTTTTTTTTTTTGGGGGGGGATGGCAGGGGGTTGTTTAGGTTCCCCTAGGCTCTGCTTTGGTTGATGATGAAGTTGGTTTCGTGTATAGCTGTCTTGACTGCCGAAAGTGACATGCCGCTTTGTGTGTTGCCACGCCGCACGATTTTTCTCTACATATCCCGAAGGCATCTTATTGTCACTTTAACGATGAAGCATTGAATCTTATTCCCTGCGTACATATTGTATCACAAAATAAGGCAAAAGTGATTTCATTTACCCTATGTAAACTTGATCAGAATTGTCCGGTCTCTTTCTTTGTCCATTTGTGAGATAATGAGGTAGTTTCTATTCCAGACCTTCCCTTCCCTTCCATCTGCCCCTCCCCCACACTCATACATAAGCAGCACCCAATACAGTCAACCTCCGTTGTCTGGCCATGTTGGGACTGGTGCCCGTTCGGATAAGCAATTTGGCTTGATGTGGGAGAAACAATGTTTATGTGCTGTAATGCAGCATGTAACTGCTGACCCAGTGGTAGCTAGGTAGGTAGCATACATTGCAACGGTGGTGTAATCTGTGCTAGCCTTCTTAAGATTATAGTCCGCTTTTTTTTAACGGAAATTGAAACATTTTAATGTAAAATTCATAACAGGTTTCTGGTGGGAATTAACAGGTAAATACTGTGAGTTTTGTAGGAGGTGTAATTGAGTATGAAATCACTTTTTTGTATGTGTGCTCACTGAACGCGTCTCGATGATAAGAGATGGCCGCATAATCGAGGTCGGACTGTATTCCATTTATTAGTGTTGTGGGGCGAGATCGGAAGAGGGAGCTTCAGATGAGCGTACATGGTCTGTCTGTCGCATGATAGTGGCCCCTCAACATGTCGGTCATCTGTCGAACAACAGCCTTGAGGCGAGAGCCGTCTTTCTCGGAATCCACCTTGAGTCACGGCATCGAACCCTTGGTCACAAGTCGATGACACCAGATTGCTTCAGCTGTGAATGCCTTCTTCTTCCCCTGCCTCCATTTCTCTCTCTCTCTCTCTCTCTCTCTCTCTCTCTCTCTCTCTCTATGTGTGTGTATGTGTGTGTGTGTGTGTGTCTGTCTGTCTGTCTCTCCCCATTTCTCATCATTGGGCAGCTGTGTTCCATGCCTTGTCCGAAAGGTCAGAGTAAAGTCAATGTGTTGTCCAGATTGAGTGGAGCAATAGGTTGCAGATTAACACGACAGGTAATGCATGGACTGACAGCGAAGTGATCAATGACATCTTGTTGAGGACGGGCAGGGGGGACCAGTAGGACGTAGGTCTGACTCAGACGTGTGTGACGTAGGGGCATGATTTCTATAGGCACCCATGACCTGAACCTGAGATATTAAAATGAGATATATGTAATTTTTGGTAAACATTTGGGTATTCTTGTTCATGTTCTTCTTCTCTCCTGGAATAGGACCGGATGTTCCACTTCTGGTTCAACACGTTTTTCGTGGCCAACTCACCCAGCAACTCCGCCCCCCACCAGCGTCTTGCCAACGGGTCCGACAACTCATCGCAGTGTAGCGAGGACCTGGAAGTCCTCGACTCAGACTGCATCGTCCTCCGACTCAGCAAGGACGAACTGGACCGCGCCAACAAGGACAAAACCAATAAGTTGTATTCACCCAACTTCAAGGTAAGTAAACTTCCTTCAGTCCCCAATATCTGTCTTTCATAAGCACTACCTACAAAGGGAAGCTGTTAATCTCTTTTTTTCCCCATTAATATGCTTGTAACTTTCTCTTTCATCTTCTGTCTGCTCCATCTCCCCCCCCCCCCCCCCCCATTTACCTTCTGGTGCCTGGACAAAAATGAAGAGGTTTGTCTATCCACTTATCTAGATCTCTTTATTTCATCCTGAAAGTGAATGCATAATAGAGAGCAATGCCGTTTCTCAATTCTTTGCATTGTCCGTCTCAAGCGTACCTGTCTGCAGTGCACATTTGCTAACTCTTAACATTGTTTGGAGGGTTATGAAACTGAATGAAACAGAAACTTACCAGCTGTTAATCATCCACATGGCCCAGACTCGTCGGCTACGAAAACACAACTTTGCCTTAGTCACCTGAGAGGGCGATGCTCTGGATATAAAAAACAAACAAAACATGTCTTCACAATCACTACCGTGGTGAATATCGTGGAGGGTTTTGATGAATACACCCGAGTTTGTTTTCCACTCTTCAGAATACAATGCTGTGAAAGTTTATACTCTTACCTCTTCAAAACAGCCTAAGTAGTCCCAAAATCCACACACATAAAAACAAAGCCTTTTGGGGAAACCTGTCGTCATCTCAGATATTACAATTTAGCCCATGAACCATTTGATTATCATACTACAGGAAAGTTTGTCAAATGGAGAGTTTCTGACACTGGGGCTTTGGCTAGCTCCATTAACCCTTAAGGGACAGAACCTTCCCACACCACAGCAACTGGGTGCCTTTCAGACACCTATGTGCTGTTACTTTCTTCATGAAGTACTTGTTGCTCTGTTGACCATACATAGGAGAATGCTTATGAATAGACCTCTTTGGTTCCCATTGAATCATTTTTGTCTTCTTCTTTGAATGTCCCCCCCCCCCCCCTCTCAGTTATGACTGACATAAGTTACAGTGTTTTAAAACCAAATAGGTCTATTCTTGGATCAACATTCGAGGAAGAATTCTCCTACTGGATGAAGTGCAAAACAGTAAAAGAGCCACATGTGACAGCTCAATGCGAATTGTTGTGTAACATGATATCCCCTTAGGGAAAAAAGAAATGTCACAGCGAAACGTTTTTGCTCACACATGCCTTTATTCAGTTTTTACACAACATGCCTCTGTTGCAACGGATATAGATAATTATTTATGTTGAAGAATGACAATTATATTGTATTTGTCAGTCAGGTGCAATATAAGATAAATGCCATCTCCCTTGTGTAAGTCCACACATGGGAAATGACAGAAGACAGTTTAGTTTTCATTTTAAGATTTCTTTTAACCATAAAGCTTCACTGGTCCCACTTGTGCCCCTTCTTGCAAGACTGATGACAAAACATCTGGTGTGAATCCAAGTGAGCAAATTTCAATCGATTTGTTTTGAATCTCTGTTGCCTCATTCGTTATGTATAAGAAAGAATGTATAATGATATATATTGACGATGTACATCTATGCATTAACAATATTGCATCCCCTCTATTTTTACAGGTGAAGTGTTACTTCAAGCGGGTCGAGAGCGAAAAGTCGCGGAGACCATCAGGCGATAGCAACGACCGGTCGTCAGGCACGAGCAGCGACCACGAAAATAGCGACGGCGAGGACATATCAGACACAGACTCCGAGTCAGAATGGGATCAGATGGAAATCACGCGTGTATGACGCAGCGCTCGCCACAGCGCCGACATCTCAAGGACAATGTGCGGTTTTGGAGAACGTACAAGGCAACTCTGCAGATTGCACGCCTGCCTTTGCATGTTCATACTAATCTTTTTGACTGAGTAGGTAGTGCTGCGTCTCCCCACCACGACATATCCGCGACCTGTCCTCCAGCATGCATTCATGTCGACCAATCAGGGACAGCGATGCCATCGTGTGACGTCCAGTCAAAAAAAATAAAAAATTCTTTGTTTTTGGCGTGAACTTCACGTTGCCGGCCATCGCAGAGCTATGGACTCGAATTGTGCCTGTGCGAATGTGGTTGGTTTGCATGGGATGTTATCATCTAGAAGAGAGGGAACGGTTTTGGTGTGCCTAGCGATCGGGAGGAACCGGTTGTACCCTCAATAATTGAAATCCAAGACGAGTGGGGGAAGGATAACTCAGGTGTGGGTTGCGAAGGGATTCTCCCCTCTTGGAGAGAGCTTGGACAATGCTGCTCTGGAGAGAGCATCTCATCTCGAGAGACGACACCCCACTGCGAATCGCTGCAGTTGACTGCAAAAGCTGCAGCTGTAGCTCACAGAACCCCCAACACTCTTGTTGTCGAGGTCTACAATTCGGAGGAAACTGGAAAGAATGCCAGAAGATTTAAACTATGCCCTCCACTTGGCTGTTCCAATCAGTAAATCTCTGTTAGGAATACCTCAAAGACACTGTAGGGGTTTGGTTTCCTGATGCTCACAAGGGCTTAGTTTTTTGTATTCAACATATTTTGCTGAAGAAACCAAATAAGGGGGAAAGCAAAACCGTTCCAATGTTCCAGATTTTTCTACTCCCTTCCTGCCGCAATATTCAACAGAAGAAGGGACTGGAAGAAGTTCCATGTGACAGTAATTTCCAGAGTTGGTCATTACACAGTCGACATTCTGATGTTGAAAAATGGAGGAAGAAGGTGATGGCAAGATCAGTGTGATATCAAACTCTGAATCATGGTCATTAGATTTGCCTGTTGGCAAAAAAAAAAAAAAAAAAAAAAAATAATAATAATAATAATATTAAATGACATAAACGTCAAAAGCAGTTCCCTTCCTGCCCCCCTCTCAGTGCAATGATCCAAAATCAATTTCCTTATGAGGAGAGGGAAATGAGACAGTGTGGTGCATACGAATGGACTCTATATGTTTTTAGATACTGATTGCTGCGCATAAAGAAAGTGGAAGGTCTAACCTTGTGATAGACACAATATTTGGCAATAGCTGTGGACTCTTCACACAAGATGGATGGGTGAAAATATCTCAGTGTGAAGAGATTTCTTTTACTGGCAGTGAAGTTACAATTAATTTTTTGTTTTTAACAAGTCATTTTATTTTAATTTGATCCTTTGTCATGGTCAATTTTTCTTCGATTTCATTATCTTTTAATTGATTTCATTCTTAAAGAAGAAACTAAATTCTAAGAAGGGAAGATGGAAATCTTTTTTTACCACGCTCTGAATTTAGATAGGGTAATATGAACCAGTTTCACAGCTTGTGTAATAAGGGCATATACTTGACAGTGTAAGGTGTGCGTGATTTTCAACCCCCTTGCTTTTTATTCTGAACAGATTGTACGCCATTAGGTCACCACAGCATGTAGGTGTCTGTCTAGGTTTATATGAGAAACAATCTCACCTGAATGGACACAGTAATCACTCTTCACCATCTTGATGGGGGCTTGAGGGAACACACGAATGCAATGCCAAATGTAGTTATGATAGTTTGAGGTCATGGGGACATTTGGGAGTTTTGCACTTCGTTCAGTAGTAGTGTGTTAATGAAAATGATGATGATGATAAGGTCTTATTTACCCAGGGTAGCCTCTTCAGTGTTGCCACTGCTCTACCAGAGGGCCCTGCTATTATTATTACCCTAGCGTTGCCAGGTACCCATTTATACACCTGGGTCGAGAGGGACATTGTGGGTAAAAACATCTTGTCCAAGGATGTAAGCACTGGGCGGGATTCGAACTCACGGTCCTCCGTTCGGGAGTCGGAAGTCTTATCCACTATGCCACATTATACCTACGTGGAAGTGCGAAGGCTTTTATCGCTATACAATTGGAGGAACAGTGTACCCAACACGCAGACCTGTGTCTGCAGTTGTGTGGTACGTAGATTGCCAAACCGACCTCTGTATTAAACAACTCATGAAAGTGAAAAATTCTTATCTGTATGCTGGACAATCAAAGGGGGCAGTGTGTCACTCATCTGTGATTAGCTGGGTGCCAGTTTATTTATTTTTGTGTTGATCTGGAATGTGGATTATGCTTGGTTCGTTGCGGAACATTGTGTCATGACGTTGCGAGAGATTGACTTTGTGATGCCGCGATATTCTTTGTAATTCCCGTTTCCTCAGAATTATGTGTCTGTTTGTGTCTACTTTGTGTGTAGGTCTTCATATATGCATTTTCAGAAAAATCCTGAAAGTAGTTTACAGGGGATATTTGGACCAGTTAAAAGTTAGTCTGATAAGAAAGAGTAAAATGAGCACCAGAATGAAAATTTGATCAAACTTTGATTAATATTACGGAAGTAACTTGTGAAATTTTGTTAATTTTCACTGAACAGTTCTTGAACCGTCAACATGAATACATAAATGAATGAGCGAATGATGTTAATGCTTCACAACTTGCCAAATAGTTTGTACGATAAATTTTCAAATTCCGGTGGTTTCGTTGTTGTTGTTGTTGTTGTTGTTGTTGTTGTTGTTGTTGTTGTTCAGATGCAATCATGCCCCAGTCTCAAATCCTAATGTATCTGACTAATCAATATATTTGAGTTATGCAGCCATGGATAACATTACATTTTACACTTTTACAGCAGAAAACTTTATGTTTGTCAACTTTTTGTACATGATCACAGTAAAGTTGATAACATTGTCAGCTCATTCATTTGCTTATTCATATCAACTGTTCTAGAACTGTTTTGCAAAAATTAGCAAAACTTAATAATTTCATAACTTCCCTGATTAACCTGTTTTGATTAAATTTTTCCTCTTGGGCTTGTAAAATTGCACTCTTTCTTTTCAGACTGAATTTTAACTGGTCTGGAATTTCTCTTCAATCTTACAAAAAGCAAATTGCCTCATTCATGGAACAAATGTAGCATTATTATAATTCGTTACATTTTGCATTTTGTTTGACTGTAAAATCTACACTTTCTGGGTTGCTGGAAGGGGGAGAAATGAACAATTGGTCAACTAATGATCCTTGCATTTCATGTCTATGTCTTTGGGCTGAAAGGTGCCCATGTCCAGACATTGCGTCTTATGTATTTTTCCAAAATTCTCAGCGACCAAACAGTAATACCTTAAACGGATGATTGATGCAAGTTTTGTGATATGCATTCCATGGCTTTTCTTTGCTACTATATGTTCAGAATATCTCCGGGTCTGGTATGATTTGTATTGTTTTGTTTCCCCCTCCCCTTCGTCATCTCGAATTTCAATTTTGTGCCATTTTTCCTCTGATTTGTAATTTATTTCAGTGTGTCTTGAGTGAATATAGCATGTGTGTAAGAACAGCATTGCAAAGTTTAAATCAACAAAGAGTTTAGTGTGGTACCCTTTTCTTACAATAAGATTTTTTTAAAAATTCATTTATTTGTATTTTTAAAAATCATTTTGAGGAAGCATCAGCCTCTGATAAAATTAAATCTTGCTTTACATACAAGACAATACAATTCGATAAAAAAACAGTGGACAAGTGCCCATCTTTCATCATGAAACTTCTGGTTTCATGGCATCGAAAATTCCCCTCTTCTGGTCCTGCACTATTGTGACAGTGCACACCAGGAAGATTTGTAGAGGACGTGGGCTTGGTGTCTTCAAAGGCGTTAGGAAATCTTTCACCTGCTAAACTGAGTTTTGCTGCCCTTGTTGCCAAATCAGAACTTCTTGTTAGAAAAGAACAACGCTCTGCACAATCACGAAGTGTCCAATTTGTAAGGAAAAAAGAAAAACACCCACAAAGCAATTAGATTAACTTGTGGTTCTGTCATTTCTATTTAGTACATTTCCTCTCAGTGGGCTGATTGAAAAACAATAAAACAAAACAAACAGTGGTCTCGGAAGTCGAACTTGAATTCGTAATGCAAGGATGAGAAGGCCAGTGTTGTTTTCCCTAACATCCACAAAGTTATCATTCCCCCACCTCTCGTTAGGGATTTAATGTTGAAGTACATCCTGGCTCAGGAATATTGAAAAGAGAAAAGAAAAGGGCAATATTTATTGATACACCTGATCCAGAAGATAGTATGTGAATGGTGTCCCAGGATCCATAAGTAAGGCCTTAAAAGTAGACAAGAGTTTTGTCGGCTCCTGATGGCTCACTTGTTGTATACACCCACCTCTCTCCTCCTCCGTCACCATGGAGATGCCAGCATCCCTAGTGATGGGTTAATGTATCTTTTAGGGGGGATGTGCTTTCTCCCTTGGGTCGTGGAAGATGTTGTCCATGCAGTCGTCTCTGTAGTTATACGAGGAGAGATAATGTGAAGATGGCGAATGTGTAGCTTTTTTGTTTGTTTGTGTTTGTTTTTCATTTGTGCTATCTGGTATAGCGAAAAGGAAAGCCCCAAGAGGGCCAGATGTACAATGTTCATGCATGTTTGTAGTAGATTTTTGATTACATTATATTATGATGGTACTGCTGCTGCTCATTACATACACTCGATGAAGGTGATGATGGTGATGCTGATGATGATGTTGTTGATGATGGTGGTGATGTTGATTTTTGTGGTGGCGTTCTCAGGATGTTGACAGCGTTACTGTCAATATTGGATGATGGAGGTGGTGATGACTATCAAACTGTGCAATTCTAATGCTTCTGCCATGTAGAGAACACAATTTTTTTTTTTAATTCGTTTGCTACGAAGTCGTGTCAGAAAGGTGTAGAGACATTGTCGTCACCAAACTCGCACTTGTCTAACACTTATGCAGAAGTTCTATTTAACTCAAAGCGTATAAAGATGCACCAAATTAATGAATGCATGTAGCCATATTTTCCCCTGTATCAGTAATGTTGTGACGTTCCGTGCTGGTTAGGGGCCTTTGTGTAACCTTCAGGATTTTTTTTTTTTTCACCATATTCTGTGGGATTGTTGCCAGTGTAGGTCTAAGAACTGTTTGTTTTGTTTTGTTTTGCTTTAGTTTCAGGCAGGACCCCTCTTTGGAAAGAGCAGTATTATTTCTCTTTTTTCTTTTTTTTTCTTTGAAGGTCGCTTTCTGTGTACATCCATTGTCTATGAAAAGAAAAAAAAAATTGTTGGTCTTCCTCTATATCACAATGATGTGATGAACTACTGAAATGGATTGTGTGCATTTGACACCACGTCAAGAGAAAATAGTTGGAACAATTTAAATCCCGTATTTAAATCAAATCTCACATTGTCTTGCAAAGCTGCTGGGATCGAGAGGGACAGTGAATTTGTGATGATGAAATTTGATGTATTGTAGCGATTCTGTTCAGCTGACGAATAATAATTCTGCAGTTAGTAAATACTTTGAAGGTCTGTGTGATTAGATATATGAATGAGAAAAAAAAAGTTGATTTTAGGATTACTGCAAAAATAATGCATTGTAATGGTGTTATTACAACAGCTTCCTTGCTGACCTAGGCAATGTCCTCGACAACATTAAACCCCTCCATGATGACCCCCTTACCCCCCCCCCCCCCAAAAAAAAAAAAGACTAAAGAGTGCCAGAGATACAAAGCTGTGTCAGTACCAAAGAACCCACACCCTGGGCGGGGACTTGAAAGATTACTGGAACAAACTGAGTTTTCTACATCAGTGTTACATAGACACAGCTTGTCAGGTAGAGTTTTTTTTTTTTTTTTTTTTTTTTTTTTCTGGCTGTTTGGTGATTTTGACTTTGGCAAAGATGCCATTCCCTAACTTCAATGATGATATTCCTTACCAGACTCTGCTTCAATTGAAGTTTAAGAATGGGGCAGCTTGTACCTCAAATTATCAGGCTGATTAGACCTCATCGTGAATATCACTGCTCTCTGTAAAGATTCCGTCATGTCTGTATGGAAGGAAGGGGGGGGGGGGAGGAGTGTGTGGATGGGATACACAGTTGGTCATGTGTAAGCCAATCTCATTTCATCTCTATCCATACACCTGCCTTTGGAATGAACATTTAAATAATGTTGATACAAATAGTAATGATAATAAAAGTGATGATGATGGTAATAATGATAATAATAATAATAATAATAATAATAATAATAATAATAATAATAATAATAATAATAATAATAATAATAATAATAATAATAATAATAATAATAATAATAATAATAATAATAATTACAGTAATATTAATAATAACAGATGTGGCTCAATCCTGTATAGGACATTTATATCCTTGAGAGATGTCCATGCACTAAAAGGACAAAGTGAAACTGACCAAAGTGGTTGTCCAATCACTGGGCTGTACAGTTATTATAAATGAAGAAAGAAATGATTAGTGAATGAATAATATGAAGTCATTAAAGAGAGAAACCAAAAAAGAAGAAGAAATGCTGCTACAATCCATTAAGAAGTTTTTGTCTGATATTAAGCAATCTGGCAATTAAATGTAGGCATGTTTTTGTTCTTTGTCTTCTTTTTTATTTTTTTATTTTTTGGTTTTTATTATTATTATTATTATTATTATTATTATTATTATTATTATTATTATTATTATTATGTTTTTGTTTGTTTTTTAAAGGAAGGAATGACTGGCCCAAGTTTTCTAGTGCTTAGCCAAGAAGAAAATTTTATTTTTATTTTTTTGATAATTATTTGCTATATAATATTGATGTATTAGTGCACCCTTGCTAAGGGGCTCACACACACATCCTGAGGTGTTGTTGAGTTGGCGTGAAGTGTGAATTTGTGTAGTACAGACTCATGGCTGTCCACATAGTGATGCTATGTCCAGGGTACTGCATGTGTGCCTCGTAATCATAAAGTTAAACAGAGACAACTCAGTTGCTTTGTCCATCGCTTTGACATCGTTGTGCGAAAGAACTTTCAACTTCCCCATTCCATTGTTTGAGAGGGTGTCCTGGGCCATGAATTCTCAATCTGAAAAATAAGTGATGTCTTAAAAAAAAGAAGAAGATAAGAAGTAGTTCCCAACCTGAAATCTCACAAGTTCAGAGCCAACTGTTGAAGACATTCGCTTTGAAATAACTCTCCTCATACATGCAAGTTACCATTGTTACGATCAGCGTGCTTAGTCCTGTTTACAGTATGGTTATTTTATACTGAAATTCATCTGATTTGATATGTTGCTTTTTTTTTGTAAGGTTATCATATATTTTTGTCAAAACATGTTCGTTCTTACAAGACACATCGAGGAAATGCTGATGACTGCATATTGGTGTTTAATAAAAAGCATACCATATATCTCATTGTAAATATATGATACTAAACAGAAAGGAAGAGATGAAAATAAACAGATTTATTTTTAAGGTGTAAAGTTGTGTTTTGCATTCATTGATCTTCAGTTTTGATCTCTGCAATCTCAGTTTATAGGGCTTTTTACACTTGCAAAGTTTTGCTTAGCCCCGGACCAACGGTGGGGCTAAGGGGGGGCCTTAGCCCCACCGTTGGTACGGGACTATCCTTAGCCCACTTTCTGTTTACACTCGTTTTTGCCAAAGTGGGCCTAGCCCCACCGATAGTACGGTAATATCTGGCCCTGCAAAATAGCAGGGGTTAGCACCGCAATTGCGGTGCCAAGCAAGTGAGTGTAAACAGAACGAAAAAATAATCCTGGGCTAAGCGACGGAGACGAAGACCGACCCTCACTGACCAATCAGAAACGAGGTAATCTAGTGCTGCCGGTGCGTGCGTGTACGTGTACAGTACACAGCGTAATTATGAATATTCATGTGGTTTTGAAAGTTCGGGGCTAAGAAATACGAGTGTAAAAAGGTCAGTTTTCTCCTTAGCCCCGGACAAGAGATAGTACGGGACTAATTGGCGAGTGTAAAAAGCTGAAAAAATTGGTACAGGACTAACGATAGTCCTGGGTCAGAGAAAGTCCGGGGTTAAGAAACACAATTGTAAAAAGCACTTATGTGTACATAAGAAGAAATGTTTACAAAATTATTATTTTTCTTATGCAAATTTATAATTTCCCATGTTAAGCACATATATATATATATATATATATATGCTTAACATGGGAAATATATATATTATTTATATAATATTAAAAATATATACATATGTATGCACCACAACCATGAGAAACTGCACTTACGCTAATTACACATAGTCCTGGCATGTGTAATCTTGTGCAGTATGAACAAGATAGGCTATTGTTGAACATTTCTTCTACCCCCCCCCCAAAAAAAAGGAAAAAAGAAAACTGTATACTTTATACATACGTCTGTATATATATATATATATATATATATATATATGGGCCGTGACGCGAGAAAAGGGCCCTTAGGGCATTAAATACCGAAAATGAGTTTTCACCTCCATATTGTAGAAGAAACTCTGACGTATTTGGATATGAAAACCTTTTTCTGAAATTCCACTCCTAAATGCCCCAATTACGACATTCAAAACAGCATGTTTTGTCCAAATCCTGTCACTTTTTGCTGCGTCTATGCAAGTGCGCGTAGTTAGCTAGTTGATCTTTTTTGCGCGTATTTCTTTGTTAAACTTCCGCGCCGTTTTCTGGCGTTTGCGCGCAGCGGCGCTAAAGGCCCTTTTCTCGCGTCACGGCCCCTATATATATATATATATATATATATATATGAAGAGTTTGTTTGCAAAAACCAATAAGATCATTTTTGAAGATTTTGAAGTACGGTCTCTGTCATAAAGTACAAAATAATACCTTTTAAATGATATATTGGTTATTACATAAAAAGGTATATTTTTGAAGTTATGGTCAAAAGAAGCAAAAAATTTCTTATTATTCTCTTTATTTTTCTTGAACTTTAATTGCAAATATCTCCATTTGACAAATATGGACTTATCGGTTTTTGCAAACAAACTCTTCATATATATATATATATATATGGGAGTGTGTGTGTGTATGCATATGTTCCTGTGTGATAGATGTTTTCTTTGGTTTTGCATCTTATCAGGCTTTTGGTCATTTGTTAATGATTATCAAAAGATCTATGAAGTGGGCTTAACAAATACTACATTATAAAGCTGTTATGTATGTATCATACATGCACAGACATTCGTACACACACACAGATGTACACATACATGTATATCAATACAAATATATATATGTGCACCTACATACATACATACATACATGTATGACTAGATTATAGACATGTCCTAAATTTAAAATAGTTAAAGATCCTGTTTGCCTTTGGGAGTAGTGATTTAAAAATGTTCAAGATATCACATTTGATGCATATACTCATGTAGGTCAGTTGTATCACAAAACATCCTATCATATAAAAAAAATGCAATAAAGCCTAAAATATAAGGAGATATCACTATTTTTCTCATTAAACCATATCTGTAGATGGTTTAGTCTGAATTTTTTTATTATAACTATTGTTCACATTTTGTATATTTAACAATACTTAACATTGATTATACTGATTTAATTTTTTACATTGGTTGTTTCTATCCGTAACTCACATTCTAGAACTATTTTGAAGCACTAATGCAGGGTTTTTGTTTCATCTGCAAATGGTAAATTATATGATGCCTTTAATTTGGCAGTGTCGGTTAACCTGCGCATGGCATTAAAGCATTGCAATTTATTTCATGTTCACTTAGATTTCTATACTTTTAGTAACACGGACTCAGATCACATTATGTATAGGTTCGGATTGATAAAATCAAAGGCTAATGTTTGTTTATGAATATATGAATTGAAATTCACTTTATTATTACGCCTGCTCACCAGTCGTCTGTTAGGCAAAGCTGTTTGGAAGAGAGTGTAAGGCAGTTCCTTCTGAATAATCACTCGAGCCCTTCATGACAAATTGTTTTGTCTGTCCAATCAGAAATATGCTAAGATAAAATGTCCCATTGTGATCAGAAATTAAAGGTATTTCTCTTATTTGGGTTTAGGTAGATTTCACAAGAAGCAAAGCTTGATTAGCTGCCAGTCCAGGTATGTACGTAGGCCTACTGCCTGTATGTTTATAAGTGAACATTTCTGATCAGAATCGAAGCGAGTGCCCGATATTATAATTAAGTAAACGTACCCTTCCTTGAGTAAAGCAGAAGCAAACAGACAAAAAAACAAATCCAAAAAAACAAAAACAAATCTGGTAAAACATATATTATAACGCACTTATTGACATTACACAAAGCTAATCATAACGATTTTGATAACCATCGATTCGCAGCAGGGCCTATGCACCCCCTTTCCGTGAACTTTCTCTAAACTTTGCCTTCTTTTGTTCGTGTATATATTAGTAATCGAACACGGAAGTTAGAGTATACTGAAATTCGAGAGCTCCCAACTTCGGTCATCGGATATTCGTCTGTACCATGGAGAAACTCGGCCGAAGCGGTTTGAGATTTAGGCCTAAAATAGATAATAGGCCTAAAAAGGAGAAAAAGGGGAAATGTAAGACATGCTAAGATACTCTATCTATGATTATCATAGAGGCGTCCACATTAAGTGGACATTTTTCAATCGAAAAAGTAATCTGATTATTCATTCAAATTGCGAAGGAAAAAGAAAACAACCTACAAAATAAATTCCTTTTAGTTGTTTGGTGACTTTTCTTCTTCACTGCTCAAATTATTTGAAAATCTAACATCTAAGTGCAGTGACCGACCATCGGGTACCAACACCAGGGAGCTTTGGCATCTTTAGAACTGAAATTCAACGGTCTGATGCCCATTTTGGATGGAATATTTGGAAAATCTTCAATCAAGGAAATACCACGATTCTTTGGCTATCTACGGAGCCCCTAAGGGGACATGAAATTATTATTTTTTTTTTCAATTTATCACGGGGCCCCGACATATTATCTCGGGGCCCCGACTTATTATCTCGGGGCCCCGACTTATTATCACGGGGCCCCGACTTATTATCTCGGGGCCCCGTGTTATTATCTCGGGGCCCCGACTTATTATCTCGGGGCCCCGACTTATTATCACGGGGCCCCGACTTATTATCTCGGGGCCCCCGTGTTATTATCTCGGGGCCCCGACTTATTATCTCGGGGCCCCGACTTATTATCACGGGGCCCCGACTTATTATCTCGGGGCCCCGTGTTATTATCTCGGGGCCCCGACTTATTATCACGGGGCCCCGACTTATTATCTCGGGGCCCCGTGTTATTATCTCGGGGCCCCGACTTATTATCTCGGGGCCCCGACTTATTATCTCGGGGCCCCGACTTATTATCACGGGGCCCCGTGTTATTATCTCGGGGCCCCGACTTATTATCACGGGGCCCCGTGTTATTATCTCGGGGCCCCGACTTATTATCTCGGGGCCCCGACTTATTATCACGGGGCCCCGACTTATTATCTCGGGGCCCCGACTTATTATCACGGGGCCCCGACTTATTATCTCGGGGCCCCGTGTTATTATCTCGGGGCCCCGACTTATTATCTCGGGGCCCCGACTTATTATCTCGGGGCCCCGACTTATTATCTCGGGGCCCCGACTTATTATCTCGGGGCCCCGTGTTATTATCTCGGGGCCCCGACTTATTATCACGGGGCCCCGTGTTATTATCTCGGGGCCCCGACTTATTATCACGGGGCCCCGACTTATTATCTCGGGGCCCCGACTTATTATCACGGGGCCCCGACTTATTATCACGGGGCCCCGACTTATTATCACGGGGCCCCGACTTAATTATCTCTATACGATACCGTATTATGCCACGCGTACAACGATACAGCTACACATGTTGCCTATGCTATGCTGCAAGTACAAGTTATAGTACAAGTTACAGTAAAAAAAGATGGACGGACAAGAAGAAGTACGAAATGCTATGATTAAGGTTTGTTTCGAAATGGGACTTCTGTACAAAGACATAGTGACTGTTCTTGCAACAGAGTGCGGAATTGTCATTTCTATCCGTCATTTAAAACGGCTCCTCAAACAGCTTGGTCTGTCTCGAAGAAAAAACTACAGTCACATTGGTGAGGTTGTTGAGTTTGTTCAAAGACAGGTCGAAGGTTCGGGTCGTCTACATGGTTACCGATGGATGTTTGAAAAATGTTTAGCACATCACATTAAATGCAAGAAAGAAGATGTGAGGATTATCCTTGGTGTTGTGGATCCAGAAGGGACAACTCAGAGGAGAAGGAGAAGACTGAGGCGTCGTCGCTACTCATCCAAAGGGCCAAACTATTTGTGGCATCTAGACAGCTACGACAAACTGAAAGTATTTGGAATATGCATAAATGGGTGCATTGATGGATTTTCCCGGAAGATAGTGTGGATGAATGCCTATCATACTTCGTCAGATCCGAAGGTGATTGGAGGATACTACATAGAAAAGGTCGCAGAATTTGGAGGGTGTCCATCTGTTGTGCGTGGGGATCTAGGTACCGAGAATGGATACGTGCGTGACTTTCAAAGGTTTTTCCGTGAAGAGGATGATGACGGCATGGCAGGTGTTCGCAGCTACTTGGAAGGTCCAAGCACTGCCAACCAGCGAATTGAGTATTGGTGGAACTTCCTTCGAAGAGAATGCATTGAGTTTTGGATCAGCCTCTTTCATGATTTGCAAGATGAGGGCAGTTTCATCGGCAACTTTCTAGATGTCAATCTTGTACGGTTTTGTTTCATGCATCTCATCCAGGTAAGAGTAAACAGCTTAAACCAAATTCACCTTCAATAAGTTAAAGATTGTCGATCAAGATTTAGATTAGATCCAAAGATTTTATTCAAATTATATGTAATGCAGTCAATCAGCATATAATTTCTCGTCCATCATCTTAATCTATGAACTAAATTATGAAATGCGTTCTTCAATATTTGCCTAAAATTGGATGTGATTCCAAATTAAGGGCGAGATTATTAAACGCCATGTGTTTTCTAGAGCTCGTCAGTTGGTTAACAGTATAATTACAGCAAATCTGATGGTCGCAGAGTTTCCAGAAATTTTCTCCCCCCCCCCCCCCCCACACACACACAAAAAGAAATAAAAAAAAAAAAAGACGGGCAATTGCTAAAACATAAAGGTAACACGTAACTGCCCGAAGTTTCAATTTGATGCGGTCTTCATATCAGCAAAATTTCTTTTACAGTACCTTTATTTTTTGTTTTTGTTGTTTTTTCAAAATGCAACAATAATCAAGCTGAATTGTCTATCTCTCAAACAAATTCACTAAGGTTATTTTTAAATTTTCATCGCCAGATGAGTGTAGAGCACTGCAGAATTGATCCTCTCGTTTACAACACTAGCTTTTTTATTTTCGACCCCAATTACAGGGGGAGCTTGATGAAGTCGTGGATACGTGGGATCAGCATCTCATAAGACCATCGAGGAATGTCCAAGCTCCTAGTGGTCGTCCCAACATTATGTTCACCTTGCCGACTTTGTACGCGACCAGAGATTATCTACATGGTGTACGTCGGGATCACCTGCTAGCATGCAAAGAAGAATGTGTCTTCAGAAAAACAATACCATGTGACGAAGATGTGTTTGAGCTCTGTTGTATCGTGATGAATGCACATGGATATGAGTACCCAAGAGACGCACAGGGTGGTCGATTTCTCTATCTTTCTCTTCGCAATGAGATTTCAATCCTTCTGAACCAATAATTCCTATCCACATACATTATGACTTGTATGTTCGAGAAAAAGAATACTTTCTACTGAAGGCCTATTATGTTTAAACTATGCGGGAAGTCAGGATTAAATGATTCGACATTGCACAGTGAGAACAGAGTCCATTTTCGCCATAATTCACATTTATTATGTATAAACTCCACAAAGTTTGGAAACTTAAGTTTATATGGACATAATATGGAAAATTTATTTTCATATCGAGTCGCATCACTGAAAACAAAAGAGTGTTCTATTATCTAAAGAATGACGCATGTTTTGTTTCCACGTGTTATTATTCCACAGCTCAGTAACTCCCTTTGAAAGGCACGACATCTAGTTGAAAAGATGATCGCAAGGAGAAATTGCCATATCAACATCCTGAAGAAATGATGATCAGATGAGATCTTAGATCTCATATTCTCATTGTGCTTTTTTCATGATTTTACTCCATGGGGGTATATCATGCAGAGCCCGGGGGGGGGGGGGGGGGGGGGGGGGGGGCACTCAACATATTGTTCATGGTATACATGTGCCGCCCAGAGGCATCACGATTTTCACCTTCGCAAATCCGTTCCAAGGCATATCATTTTTAAAAATCTGCCCCAACGCCAAAGAAACCCGTTCCGAGGCATCTATTTTTTTTTTTTTACTTTTCGCTCCTGGAATCCATTCCCCCCCCCCCCCCCCCCCCCCCATTTTGAGTCAATCTGCCCATACATGTATTTATCCCATTTCACCCACGCTGATCCGTTCCAAGGCATATCATTTTTTTTTTAATCTTGCCCAAACGCCAAAGAAATCCCGTTCCGAGGCATCCCCTTCAGTTTCACTTTTCGCTCCGAGAATCCCATTTTTCCCCATTTCGCGTCAATTTGCCCATATTTTATGAATATCTATAGTTCCTTGGACCCATAATTTTTCATAATAAGTAGTTCCATGGCATTACGTTTACACAGAAATATAGTTCCAAGGACCCCCTTTTTAAAAGATTTTAGCCGTTCCAAGGCCCACACTTGACTTGCGGGTGGCACAGCATACCTACCACATTTTGGGTCGAGTGCCCCCTCCCCCCCCCCCCCCCGGGTATCAGAGATGCCAACCGTTTCGGAATATGCATGAGGTCAAAATAAAATGTGAATGTAAAATTTGAATAACGCAAGAGCTGAACCGAAGTGAGAGAAAACATAACAAAAATAACCATACTCACAGCCATTCACTTTTGACGAAAGCCCTGAATTTACATGAAAATACACCTCATGCATATTTGGGACCGGTTGGCATCTCTGGTATATTATGCCCCACCCCTATGATCTCGGTCGTTGATCGCTTTTTCGAGGTGGTTTGCCGTTTTTGTTCTCCATTGAATGCGATATGAATATCAAACACATTCTTGGAATTCTTTTGTAATGTTTACAATGCAGTTAGAATGCTGTTCAAATGCTTTTTGAACTTTCACCACTTTGGAATGCATCTCGAAAGTATTTCGAAAGTTTTGATCATGTTCAAAACTTTCGCGCCGCCTAAAGGAGTGGGCCCTTATTTTGGAATACAGTTGGATTGGTTTTAGAATGCACTTCAAATAATAATTATTCAGGAACGTCCTTAGAACTGTCATTCCAACTGCATCCCTGCTCATTCCAACTAAGTGTGAAGGGACCTTCAGCATGAGTGTGTCGACCTTACAAGTATACCTGTTGAAAATGTACATTGTGTATTGGGGGTTCAACTTCAAGAACTGCAAAATAATTGAGCTGCATTCATTTTCAATTTTATCTCTGTAAAGCTGGAATAGCTTTAATATTTGCAAACATAAAAAGTGTTACAAAACCTTCGAAACCTTCCTGAGGCATGAGATAACGATATG
Source organism: Diadema setosum (assembly GCA_033980235.1). Taxonomy (NCBI): domain Eukaryota; kingdom Metazoa; phylum Echinodermata; class Echinoidea; order Diadematoida; family Diadematidae; genus Diadema; species Diadema setosum. The sequence goes on from CM067061.1 coordinate 11,543,363, forward strand.
AACAAACTCAGAGAAAATAACTATACCTAGCAAAAACCAGGATGTTAATTCGACATCATTTGGTAATCATATTGGGCAACACTAGAAAAGTAAACACAGCAAATAACACTGAAACCAAGTAAATGTACAGTTAAAAAAAAAAAAACCGGGATATATTTAACACCATTGGAATCGGTTTAATTCCTTGCTGGTGTTGTTTTAACGCTTTTCTGGTGTTGCCAAATGTGAACAGCGAGTCGGTGTTAAAAAAACGCCCTGGGTTTTGCTGTGTACACGAAGATACCGTTAAACTAGGTGAACAGGAACGCAGGGGTGAACCGAGACAAAACTATAATTAAGATCTGCTTATATGATATTCGCTTCCAATTTTCTTTAATTTTCTCACAGATTGAAAGTTCTTTCCCAGAGCAGGGTCCATAGACTGATCCACATCATTAGAAATTATTTTTATAAGGATCGAAGTTTATCCCATCATTCCTGTTCACCCCATTTCACAGTATATGAAAACTCATGTCAAAATATCATAAAGCAACTGACGTCGAACAACACAAGATGGAACAAGATAATCTCCTTTCACATACAAATGTAGGTGATGGCAGAACGATCACAAATCATTTCCAACACGAACAAGAAAACTTTCCGAAACACTGTACATATATCATGAACATGACCCTGGTCAAACAAACATACATACATTTCCATTTTTGAAGTAAATATGATTATTGTTATCAAGTTCAGCAATTTGTCGCTTTTTATAATTGGCTGTTTGTAATAGAAACCATTCACATGGTAAACTGAAGATATCATAATCTTAGAACTATGGAATATTCATGTCATATGTAATTACATGTACCATTAACACCTATCAAACTGTCGTGAAATATGAATGAGATGGATCATCGAATGTGCGACTTTGTGCGCAGTCACTGTTCATGCCTCCGCCATTGCCAAATGAGGAAAGTATTTTGATGATAACTTCCATGACGACTCCAAAAATGTAATCAATTCATTCTTACATACATGCGTACATCATGACTTCACAAGTTTTCAGCTCAATGACCATTGACGTTGGATCCATGATCCCCTGGACCCAAAATGTAATCAGTCCATCCTCACGTGCATACCTCACCCAAGTTTGGTAAATATCAGTTTAATGGTTCTGAAGTTTATATCGCGGTCACAAATTTCGGACACACGGACACAAGCACGCATGGATGGACAGACAACCTAAAACTTATAACATAATGCATCCAGCACCACCTTGATACGGTGGCGGAGGCATAAAATCTTCTATCGAACCAACCCCTTATAATCATTATAGAAACAAAGAGGGGTATAGTTTCTGGTTGGGTTGATAAACAATAACATTGGATAACCTTAAACCCACAATTCGAAACAAACTTAGACTTGTAACGAAGTCAATTCCATAATAACACAACATGACATCAACCAGTATATTACCAAGGTGGGGGCTTAGGGATGTATACAACACTAAACTCGCGTTGACTCAAAATGTTTTTTCTATAATACATGTACACTGCATTATTTGCTGCCCCAAAAATATACATAATTATTATTTTTCTCCAAATTACTTAGATTTGCCCGAAACACAAAAACATGGGGGAGAGGCAATGAAATCCAAAGCAAGATTCTGTTGAGATCGTCTGTCAATTACTGCTATTCACTGATGCAAGTGACAAAGACAGTGTAATGATTCATCCCTGAACTGAACATAAACTGGCATGTTTGTATTCAATGACCAATCAGTGCTTTTTGTTCTTATTATATTTGTGTCATGATCCTTATTTAGCAACAGTCACTGGAATGAGAAAAACAATGAATAAAATTATAGATAAAAAACATTTGTTTGGAAGTGTTTTGTTCTGTTCTGTTCTGCTTTATTTTAAGGTCCAAGTAATATTTAAACAAAATAAGTGAATCAATACCACATATGGGCAATTCCGTAAATACGGACGTACATTTCAAAGCCTTTAATGATTACATTTGACAAAAAAAAAAAAAAACCCAAATATTATTAAGACAAGTTTTTTCCTACCAAAAGATGTACCTCTATGAAAAGAAAACATTCACACAAAATTTTGGGGCAACACCTTTCCTGTGACCTTCAAAAAGTGGTAAAACACCCTCTGGTTGGACGTACAAAAATGGACGCTGTTTTCCAATCTCTTGATTTCAAATAAATATTTCTGTGATTTATTCAGATTTTCTCTTCAAACTCAGGTATGACTGTAAGAAGGAGATGTCAAATGATAGTAAGGTACCAAAATCTAGCTTTGGTTATTCATTCATATGGAGATATTCTACGTTTTATTATCGTGACGGAAGTACACGGTTGGAAGTACAATTTGTCCGTGATGGACGTACATGTACAGTGTATTATACATATGGAAATTGAGCATTTTTATCATATCTGTAACCACAATTAACTATCACTCTCTTTAATATGAGCTGGCATTTATTAAAAAGAAATATACAAGCCAAGTTTTTTTTTCTTTGTATTTCCTTGTTTTTCCATCTTATCATACATTTTTTTTTTTTTGTATTGCTATAGATTTTCGGAGCCATCGCTCAATATGTCCTTAACATACCAAAGTAAACTCAGCCAGAGTAAAAATTTTAACAATACTCCTCATATAGTAACTCATTTAAGGCAATATCTATATTAAAATGGGGGGGGGGGGGGGTTAAGAAAAACAAGTTATCATGATACATGGATATATTTTCGGCCACATCATGTACGTACTACATGAGAGTTGACATGACATCAAACACTGAACAAGTGGTTGCAAAAGAAAATGAAAAAGAATAGGTAAATGTACATCTATACCTAAAAAGGACTGACAGTGTGACTAAAGATTAATACTTTTATATACAATAGTTTTAATTCTAAACAAAGAGAAAACTAAGTCATGATGTGTACATGTATGTAATCATACTCATGAAAAACTATAGTAGGATTGATGTATACAGTAAGTAAGCACAATATACGAGGTAACACGAGTATAATATCAGGCTGAAACCTGGAAACTACAGAAAGTTGAAATACTACTAAAAAGTCTTAAACTACAGTTAGAACTAGTATATAAGTATCCAGTGGCGGGTTATTATACAAAAGTAAAGTTCATGCACATTATCACAAAAAGAGCATTTCATATGATAACAATTAAATCAATGTTTCAGAAAAAAACTAGAAATGTCGCTTTGGCGACTGGTATGCCTCCGCCATAATGCATGATTTTCCCAATAGGTCTAGATAGTACATGTGGACACTGTGTGATTACATTTTCACAAAATTGGCAAATATTGGAATGACAAGTTTGTCACAAATGTGTCTAATGTTCACCTTCCTTGACGTAGGTTTAATTGGATGAATAGGAGAGCATGTATCTAGGGATTTAAGGACTTTAACATGACTTTGACCCATTCATACATTTAGGCATTGAGTAATTTTCAAGTACAGGTGTGGAGAAAAAGTGCAATTTCTGAAATGAATAGTAAATTCTTACCATTTTCATCTGGCCCTTGACCCTAAAATTCATAAGCTAATTACTTTCAGGTAGAACATGAATAATATGTACTAAGTTTCAAGGTAACTTGAGCCACTTCTGAGATATGGAGGAAAAAGTTAGTTCAGCACTTTCACTTGATCTTTGACCTTTTGACCTTTGAAGCAAAAAGAGAAAAAAAAAACTTTCCAGAGAATTTCTATTAGGTTACACACGCATACACCAAGTGTAAAAAAATAACCCTGCTGGCATTGCATAAATATGAGGGTAATAGTAAAATTTAGAAGTCTTGCACTTGACCTTTGACCCCTGACCTTTGACCCCATGAACCCTACATTCTCTACATAATCACTTCTAGTCAGTAAATGTATATACTATGTTCCATGAAGATACCTTGAACAATTTTCCAAGGTAGAGAAAAAAAAGTTTTAATATTTTTACTTGACCTTTTGACCTTTGAACTCATGACCCAAACTTTCACCAGAGAATCTTAATTGGTAATAAAATATACACTCAGTTTCAAGAAAATATCTTCAGGCATTCAATAGATATGGTGGAAATAGTGAAATTTTATGTATTTGACCCTGACCTTTTGACCTTTGACCTTTGACCTCATGACCCCAACTTTCACCAGAGAATCTTAATTGGGTAATACATGTATACACTAAGTTTCAAGAAAATATCTCCAACCATTCAATAGATATGGTGGAAATAGTGAAATTTTATGTATTTGACCTTGACCTTTTGACCTTTGACCTTGAGCATGTGCACCCAAATACAACCCCCTAATACACATACATGCCAAGTTTCATTAGGATACCTCAACAGGTTTCGATAGTTACCTTGTCCACAAAATTCATTACGGACGGATGGAAGGACGGACGGACGGACGGACGGACAACCCGAAAACATAATGTCTCCGGCACCACTTCGTGGCGGAGGCATAAAAATTACTTTCACTGCTCCATCCCCAAATTCATTAATACCTCTTTCAACCAGACAATCCTATGGACTGTCAAAACTCAAGAGCATAGTTCCATCTTTTAACGATATAATCTCAATGTGCATTTATACTCCATTGTGAGTTGGAAGTAGTGTTGTCTTTATATCATGTAATAATAATGCACCACATTTACATGTTCACTTGTATCAAACTACATAGTTTGACAAAATATACATTTACAATGTACATATCGCATGTATAGAGAAAACATCACTCTCTAAGATGTGATGTAAGAATCACAACACTGCACTACATGTATATGTTTCACCATACTCTTCATAAGCATTTTAAAATAAGAACGTCTGTTGAGAATGAGAAGGACTTTAAGTCTTCTCGAACACTATGGGTTTTGTGGTCACTTAACGCCCTTATCATTCTCCACCGACAAGAACATTTTTAATCACAGCGTATGCATGGACAGCTCTTAAGTTAAATCCAAGTTGAACTGTAACTAATCTGGGTGTATTGGAACTAATACTTGATTCTAGCCAAAATTGACTTTACCCTAATCCCATTGGGCTTTTTCAATCACTTTAAGTCCATTGGGGGGGCTCATTTGCCACCCCCCACCCTTGATCTAAGCATTTTAAAATCGGCATGTACATGTATATAGCTTGTGACGTAAACTGCAAGATTGTGTAGTCCATTTTTTTTTAATCCACTCATTCTACTTATGCTAATTCATGTGAAAAAAAAAAACACAGTAAAATATAAATAAATCATTAAATAAAGCTCATAACATACTCTTTTGTGTGGATACTCTTAGTAATGTCCCTAATATAGTTGGTATCAAAAAAAAAAAATCTCTGATGAATTTGGTTGTTTTTATTAATTTCTCGTCCATTGCTTTGTTTTTCCAACCTTATCATTTCTATTGTTTGTTTTCAATGGATATTGTTGGTGATATTATTAGAGTCATAACAAGCAGATTTTTTAATCATTTCAGCCAGTGAAAGGAAAAACAGACAAAGGTTTATGAATTTTGAATGAATACACAATTTGCATTAACCTTGTACATGAAATCACATTTCTAACCATTTTTGGCTTGACACTTTTTTTCAAATGGACGTACAGTGTAACATCCATACCGCATACTCTGTCGTTGCGAATTTGGTCTCAACAGTCGCACGAAACTTTAACCAAAAAGTCACTTAAATAACGGCGAAGGCTTTTTGTGTTTCGAACCCCCCCCCCCCCATGGGATTAGGGTTAAAGCAGACCTGATCAAATAAACCATGCTTCATGAACTCATTTCCTTAACCATTGACACATATTTCAATTTAATTCTCGAATTAGGATTTATAACCAAACTATATAAAATTTCACCATTTTGCAAAATTTCTGAACCTTGGAGACACCGATATTCATCAGAAAAGTCTCCAAGGGCTTACACACGCATATCATTTTCAGGAAAATTCTATCTTGTATATGATGCCAGTTTCAATATTTGGAAAAGTTCTCATACTTTTTTTTGCTTTAACATGATCTAGTAACTGGACAATTTTTAAAATCTACATTACAAACAATATTTTGAAACGCTCTTCTTTTGTACAAAATTTTTACAATCCATTTAGGTATAACGGTAAATGGATTCTGTTCAAATGTTTTCTTAAAAGACTGAAAGAGCAGCAACATGCAAAAAAGTTATGATTACCAGTGAACCCTTGCGATAAATGTACAGAAGCCCATTTAATAATGCGGTAGAGAATGATTGATAGAATGGTAATAGATGTAATGGTATGCATGGAACATTAGGAAATAGATAGTGTCACAAAATTGTTCTACACGAACAAAAAGATTTGTTTGCATCTCAAAAAAAAAATTGTACTGAGTAATCATTCTCAGTGTGTATGGTATTTACTTCAATAAAGAGTCCCTTCATAGGAAACAATACCTGATTACTTTCCCAATCTTTATATGATGCCCCATCCCCTTTTCATTGATGTATGAAGCGCTAGTACAACACATAGTACATATAGTACAAAGAAACTGTATTTTTTTTTTACACAGGTATGCTGCAATATGTGATTCAAACATAATTCTTTGATGGATTCACAATGGCTCCGTGGCGAGGTATACCAATTTACTACTTGTCATTTTCTTCTAAATTGATCTACACATGTACTCTGAAAGTTACTGTACAGTAGATGTCATAACAATAACAGTTGATGGAAACGAAACACAACATTATAAAAAAAATGTATATGTATAAAAATATATATTTACAATGTTCATATCGCATGTATAGAGAAAACATTACTCTCTAAGATGTGATGTGAGAATCACAACACTGCACTACATGTATATGTTTCACCATACTCTTCATAAGCATTTTAAAATAAGAACGTCTGTTGAGAATGAGAAGGACTTTAAGTCTTCTCGAACACTATGGGTTTTGTGGTCACTTAACGCCCTTATCATTCTCCACCGACGAGAACATTTTTTAATAACAGCATATGCATGGACAGCTCTAAAGTTAAATCCAAGTTGAACTGTAACTAATCTGGGGGTATTGGAACTAACACAATTCTAGCCAAAATTGACTTTACCCTAATCCCATTGGGCTTTTTCAATCACTTTAAGTCCATGGGGGGGGGGGGGGGGGGGGGGGGGCTCATTTGCCACCCCCCCCCCCCCCCCCACCCTTGATCTAAGCATTTTAAAATCGGCATGTACATGTATATAGCTTGTGACGTAAACTGCAAGATTGTGTAGTCCATTTTTTTTTAATCCACTCATTCTAATTATGCTAATTCATGTGAAAGAAAAACCCACAGTAAAATATAAATAAATCATTAAATAAAGCTCATAACATAATCTTTTGTGTGGATACTCTTAGTAATGTCCCTAATATAGTTGGTATCAAAATAAATCTCTGATGAATTTGGTTGTTTTTATTAATTTCTCATCCATTGCGTTGTTTTTCCAACCTTATCATTTCTATTGTTTGTTTTCAATGGATATTGTTGGTGATATTATTAGAGTCATAACAAGCAGATTTTTTAATCATTTCAGCCAGTGAAAGGAAAAACAGACAAAGGTTTATGAATTTTGAATGAATACACAATTTGCATTAACCTTGTACATGAAATCACATTTCTAACCATTTTTGGCTTGACACTTTTTTTTCAAATGGACGTACAGTGTAACATCCATACCGCATACTCGGTCGTTGCGAATTTGGTCTCAACAGTCGCACGAAACTTTAACCAAAAAGTCACTTAACCCTAACTAGGCCGGGGGGGGGGGGGGGGGGCCTCCGAGGCCCCCCCCTCGACGTTTCGCGCAATGTATCGCAATCGCAAAAAGCTATCGCCGCGACGTTTCATGACTTTTTTCTTTCAAGTCTCCCGCATCTTTTGACACCAAATTTGCGACGCCCGGGCGCGCGGCTCCGAAGTTACGCATAAATTTGTAGATGCATGTCAGACCAAAAATTGCTCAAAAACGTGAATTCGTGTACAATTTCAATGCAAACTGTGCTTGCAGGCAAATTTCATAAAAGCATGATTATTTTGGTGTTTTATTGATTAAAATCAATGAATAACATATTTTCTTGTTCGGAGCGATGTCGCGAACGAATTCCATTGAAAAAACAATGAAAAACATAAAGTCGAAAAAACAAAGAAATACATAAGAAATTCAAAAAAACAATCAAATACTTAAGAATTTTTCTGATATCACAATTTTTTTTTATTACATTTGCTAAGGACACTAAAAAGAATATTTACACAAAAAATGTGCCTGTTTTGAGTTTTATTTTGTGATTTATACCAAATAGTCTGATTTCATGCATCATTATGCATAAATTAGCATAATTTAGCATTAATGATAATTTTTTGAAAAATTAACTTCATGGTATTTTAGATTACATCATAGGCAATGTGTGTGCCAATTTTCGTCGCGATCGCGCGGTCGACGGCCGAGATCTGGAGGGGGGGCCTGGGAGGCCCCCCCCCGGCTCTATCAACTACCTAAATAGCCCGGCCTAGTTAGGGTTAAATAACGGCGAAGGCTTTTTGTGTTTCGAACCCCCCCCCCCATGGGATTAGGGTTAAAGCAGACCTGATCAAATAAACCATGCTTTATGAACTCATTTCCTTAACAATTGACACATATTTCAATTTAATTCTCGAATTAGGATTTATAACCAAACTATATAAAATTTCACCATTCTGCAAAATTTCTGAACCTTGGAGACACTGATATTCATCATGATCTAGTAACTGGACAATTTTTAAAATCTACATTACAAAAAATATTTTGAAACGCTCTTCTTTTGTACAAAATTTTTACAATCCATTTAGGTATAACGGTAAATGGATTCTGTTCAAATGTTTTCTTAAAAGACTGCAAGAGCAGCAACATGCCAAAAAGTTATGATTACCAGTGAACCCTTGCGATAAATGTACAGAAGCCCATTTAATAATGCGGTAGAGAACGATTGATAGAATGGTATTAAATGTAATGGTATGCATGGAACATTAGGAAATAGATAGTGTCACAAAATTGTTCTACACGAATAAAAAGATTTGTTTGCATCTCAAAAAAAAAAAGTGTACTGAGTAATCATTCTCAGTGTGTATGGTATTTACTTCAATAAAGAGTCCCTTCATAGGAAACAATACCTGATTACTTTCCCAATTTTTATATGATGCCCCATCCCCTTTTCATTGATGTATGAAGCGCTAGTACAACACATAGTACATATAGTACAAAGAAACTGTATTTTTTTTTACACAGGTATGCTGCAATATGTGATTCAAACGTAATTCTTTGAAGGATTCACAATGGCTCCGTGGCGAGGTATACCAATTTACTACTTGTCATTTTCTTCTAAATTGATCTACACATGTACTTTGAAAGTTACTGTACAGTAGATGTCATAAAAATAACAGTTGATGGAAACGAAACACAACATTGTTCACTGAAGTTCTGCTTGTACTATTTTTCAAAGAAATCACATTATGTCCATGGCAAGGTATCCAGATGATAGTATTGCTTGCCATTCACTCCGAAATTCGCGGTATGACGAGTAGGTGGAAGGCAAGTCGAGCACTGGACCACATGTGTGTGCAATTGGTCTACGACCAAGCCCTGTCACATCTTTAAACTGTACGTCAATCTTGCGAACAGACATCACAGAAGATGCCGTCATGAATCTCATCAAATTTGCCAGGCCCTCGCTGTCTTGAGCCCTGATGAACTGATTGAGGAAGCGGAGGGCTTGACTCTCATCTTTGTTCTTTGGATTCGCTTGAATTAACTCTATGACTTTCTTGTGTGTTGGCTTCAGGTTGTCATACATTTTCTGAATTGACTGGATATCTGGAAATTTGTCTTGAAGTGTGTCCCGAACTACCCTTTGCATGGCAGTGAGTGCATAGCTAGCATTTTGGATAATGCACTTATGAGCTAACTGCACCACCATGTGACGGATCTGGTCATCATCAGGAATTGAATGACACCCTTCCCGGTCAATGATGTCTTCAAAGACATCCCTATCATCATCGGACATACTACCCTCCAAGGCTCGTTTGATAACTGCTCTATCAGTACCACTGAGGTATAGTAGGAATGATTCACACAGATCTTCATTCGATACTGTCTTTTCACCAAACATGAGTGCTTGCATGAAAGCTGGTGCCAGCTGAAGAGGGAAAACCTCATGGTCGCGGAAGCCTTTCACAAGTATCCGTCCAACTGCTTGCCATTCTTCGCACCCATATTCCGGCTGCAGAGACGGCACTCTCTGGTCCTCACCATCAGCTGATGAATCAAAGAATGAAGCCCAGAAGGCGCTGTAGGCCTCCCTTGAGACCCCCGCTGCATCAGCCCCTGCTTCATCTACAAATTTGAAGCAGAGTTGACTGTTGATTATTTCCGGAGTTTTGAAAACCGAAATCATTTCCGCTTGGATATTACTCCTGTGAATTCGAATTGTCGGTTGCTCAGAATCCAGTAACTCCTGTGCCTGGGGCTGTGTATGAGGTAATTGCTCTCCCTCATGCACACTTTCCATAACTTCAATCCCAGATTGCAGATCAGCCTCTGATGTTGGGTACATAGGTGGAAGTTCTTCTGAAGAGTCATCATCAAGCAGGATAGCAATCTCATATGGCTCCTGTATGACAGGGTTAAGTGGCAGTGTTTCTTCCAACTGAGATGGCTTGTTAAGTTTTCTGACTTTCTTTCCCGTTTCAACTTCCTCGTCACTCTCACTATCTTTGTCTGAAACAACGCTGCATTTTTTCTTGGTGCACAGGTACAACCTCAGCAGCTTGACTTTCGTATGTTCATACAGATCGCTGACACTAAGATCTTCTATGTCCGCACCCTTGAAATCTTGTATGGTACATTCATATTCTGCAAGGCTACCCTTTTTACATTTCCCTTTTGGGAAAAATAGTTCTGTAGCTGTGGCCAAAAGTTCTTTAGCACCATCGGTTCGAGGAACTCTCAATTGGCGTGTACCACCACCGTTCTGGGATCTAACCTGCTTGAACACTTTCAAATCCTCATCAAAGTCAAGCCATCCTAGCTCAACTCTTCTGTCCTTTTTCAGATTACCTTTCTGACATGTACCTCCATTTGATGTAGATGGATTGTCCCCACACTTCCTTTTCCTGTGCAGCTTGCTCTTAATTTTGTCAATCAAGGATGATTTTTCACAACTTGGGTTTTCTTTCACCCTACAGAATGCCACTGCTGCAAGTCTGTCTCCGTAAGCAGGAATGTAGTCTCTCATGGCTTCGTCCTTCATCTCTAGAAGAGCTGAGCAATCAATCTGCAAATTATAAAAGCAAAAAAATTGCATAATTAGAAGTCATCTAAAAGCATCAATAATAATTTAAATAAATTGATCACAATTGAAGACTATTATATGAATAGTGAATTTTTGGGAGGGCTTTATACTAAATAAGCATACCCGATGTGTTTAAAATGGCATTGAGGGAGGTTTTAAGGCCAGAGACGAAGTCGAGGCCTTAAAAGTCACTATTAATCATATTCTATGGGTTTTCGTGAAAATCATAATCGTGGTTTGACATTAAGTTAAGAGGAGCACGGGATCTCCGGGCGCGAGACCATACAAATGTATTACAACGTCACAAAAGACGTTTAAAAACTTCATTGAGTTTTTACGCGCGACAATGTAGTGCAAGCGCGATGAATTATGATGTTACAATGCATTCATCATGGATCCATGCATTCATCTCTTTTTCCCAATTGGCTTACGTGTTAATTAAACAATACCGGAAGTGACACATGATACCAGAATAATGCACGCGCGGTGATTATGCCGGACAATCAGCGGTCACGTGATCCGAATAAGCCAATCGCTAACTTGTATTTGACTAACCCATATAATATAGTACTATTGTAACCACCCAAGTCACATTTTTGTGAAAAATGAGTTAGTTTGCCTACAATATAAAAGAGGGCTCCCTCTAAAGTTTAGAAACACACTCCAGTCATAAAATTAACATATTTCAGTGCTGGAGCTATTAACAGGTCAAAAGTCAGACGCACATTCAGGTTAAGTCCATATCAGTGACTTAGCCTCATATCACTCTGATATCTCTCCGTTAAGGAGAACCAGAATTATACACAGAATACCATGTGTTGGACTACACATGACTTTGCTTAATTTTCCAAACAGGTTAAGTCCAGAGTGACTTAGCCTCATTATAATATATTTTGGGAAACTGGACTTTTTTGCCTTTTATTACCCTTAGATAGTGACAAAACACACATACTTTTTTGTGTGTGAATTTATATACCTGTAGGATTATCTGAATACATCACCTCTGTCATATACAGCCTACATTAAGAATGGAAGTTTTTAGTTTTTCATGATTTTCTCGAAATGACTCAGTTGTGACTAACCCTGGTGATAATTCTATGGTCTTCAATTTCAATAATGACCATGACGGCAGGTTTTTAAATCGTCGTGATTATTGGTTCCCCCTTTTTTTTCTGTTGTATTTAGAGCTTGAATAATGATTCTTTCCAAGTCAGAGGGCAGGATACAAGATGATATTTTACATTTTCTTATCATTGGAAACACTTATTTGGAACGAAAGGGAATGCTAATTTTGACACCTCTGTTCATTCATTAACTTTAACCCACTCTGCAACTGGGACAAAAATAAATGAATTCTAACTACACACTGTAGGTACAGAGATAAAAATTCACAATCATCTTTTTAAAATAGGTCAAATAAGGACAAGCTAAAACTGTACCACAAAAGCAGGCTCATTTCAAATTACTAGAAGGCCCGGTGATATGTGGTAAACATTAATTAGCATGTTTCAGGCAGAGAATCAGTCTAACGTTGTACACAATCCATTCATTATACTAGGCTTAATCCCCCCCCCCCCCAACATAGCCCTCCTCCTCTGCAACCGGCCCCTGCCTACGATGCCACGCGTGTAGCTCTCGGGAATATACACTGATCTCTCGGTGGAAATACAGCATGTTTACAAGTCAATGGGAACGCGCGCATTTCTCCGGGATACATGGAAGTAAATGGGAGGCGAACATATGGGCCTACCTCCGGCCTACGTGACTCAGTACGTATAAAAGTTTGTTGACCTCGAGTTGACGGTAATTGGGAGAAGTGAAACGACAGAACACCCCTAAAATTTTTTTTTTTTTCACCCCCTTAAACACATCTATAGGTTTAGGGCATGGTTGGGATGAATGGTGACATTAGATGCAAAATGATGGAGGAGTTTATAAACAGGACAGGACGTCACGGCCAGCCATAAAGTAGATCTCTACACACAATGGGCCGGATGCATAAACGCTAGCAATTGCTTGTGCTAGCCTTTTACTCGAATCCGTATGCATACAAACAAGCAGTTGCTTGCAAGCAAGCAATTGCTTAGAGACCAAGCGTTTGCTTAAAAACGTATGCATAAAACATACCTTTTGCTTGTTCTTGCTAGCAATTGCTTACGATTTTCCAAGCTCTGGAAAATGAACTTGAGCTTTTGCTTAACTTGGACATTCCCTTTTAAGTATCATTTTCACATTCATACAATAAAGACCTCTTGAAGGAGTGGTATTACAAGAAATTACTCCTGAGTAGTGTAGGACACTTTTTCATTTCAACAACGGGAATGTCCAGTGGTTAGCACGCAAAATGTGATGAAAAACAGGTAGATGTCTGACAAGGAGACCTCTCTCCACATGAGATCTGGCAGATCCGGACTATCTCTATAAGCAGTGATGGGAATCAGCCAGTACGTGTGTGTGTATAGTCTGATGTGTGTGTGCGTCTGTGTGCGCATTTATGAGTGCCATTTGACAGCTCTATTGCTATGTCAGGAAATGTTTCGCACACACACGCCCTTTCAAATACATGCTGTCACACTCGCACAAGCGTGACAGCATGACATTCCTTTTGTTGAAAACGCAAGCAATTGCTTGTGCGGGACAAGCAAAAGGTGTATGGGCACAAGCAAAAGGTTATGCATATGGATTTAAGCAATTGCTTGAGCTAGACCTTTTGCTAGACGAGCTTTTGCTTGAAGCAATTGCTTACAAGCAATTGCTTGCTTTATGCATTCGGCCCAATGTACCTCACTTGTAGCAAAGTTTTGACAACTGTCTTGAGCAACAGGCTGGAAATCAGTGGAATAAAATATTTGTACAACAATGACAAGCTTTTTTATTCTGAAAGGAATTCTAACCCTATGTACAATTGAGGGGGGGGGGGCGCACTTATTCAGCTCCCCCATCATTTCATGCCATCACGCCACTAAAAAAGAATAGTGCCCTGCATGATTATGACTTTTTTTCTTTCATGTCTCACACAAATTTTTACGCTATTTTGAAGAAAAAAAAATGAACCTATGGCTTCAATTGCATTATTTCATTGAAAAAAAAGGAAACATTCTATTATCTTTTATGCATAAGTTTAAAGACAATGTTTCTGTTCTATGGACTTCCTTTTCTCCAGAGGGTATCCTAACATCACTGGGCAGTGTACAAGTGGCTGAATCATTGCGCATGTGATTAGAATGGTTATAAATTTTCAGAAATAAGTGCTTGTCAGTCTCTTTGGTTCAACAGGTTAATTCGCTCAAAATCAAAACCATTTTGTTACCCTACTTGGTTTGATAAAAATGGTCAGATTTATTCCCCCCCCCCCTCCTTTCCTGGTCAAAGGCTTTTTGAATAATTAACCAGATTTTGGTATTCCCTATGGAGATAGGAGGTTTAATTTTTGATGAAGTGTATTCTAGAAGAATGGTTAAAAGATTTTGATGTTGACATTGTTGGTGTTCATGAAACCATAGTTCAGAAGCTGCCGAGTACAAACCAAGCCCCCAAAAATGCATATTGTGTTATTTGGCTCCCATGTTCCAGACAAGAGGCATACTTATTGGAGTGACAACTTAACAGTACCTATCCACATAGACTGGAATAAAATAAATAACACTGATTTTTAACAAACTAGGATCTTTTTACTACATGTAGGTACTGTTTTTGTTAATTTTAAACTGTCAATGCTCCGCTGAAATTAGCACACTTAAATTAGCACAATTAAAATTCCATGATAGCTTTGTGAACATAATTCACTCATTTCAACCTATTTTGACACATACTCAATTACCAAATTAATATTTTCCCCGATTTAAGGGATTTTGGGGTCAAATTCCCAGATTTTTCCCTGACTGGAAAAGAAAGTCATTATCCAGGTTTTCCAGGTAGAGTGGGAATCCTGTTTAAAAGAAAAGAGCATTTTTTTAAAGGCCCTGTCCTGTAAAAAATCTGCGGATCCGCAGAGGAATCTCATGCCTAGTAAAGTAAGTTACACCAAATTTCAATCTACTATCCAGTAGTTTTTCTCATCATTTCTTTCATTATATCTAATTGTTAAAACTTGATAGGCTTGTGTTTCATTACTTTCACTGTAGACCACATTCGTGGATGTCTTCCCAAATTTTTTTCCTAGTTCGTAGCCATCAGTACGATATCGGGTAGCTGATATCTTATTCATAGCTTTACATGTAGATGTGAGAGGAATTGCAGGAAATTTATTTTGCTGATGTGGGACAGTTCTTTACTGGCTAGCTGACGTCTTGCTGATAACTGGTTTGGAAACTACCGAGAAAATATCAGGTAGCTGACGACTGCTGATACCTACCAAACAACTGTCCAAATGCTAGATAACCATTGGATGGCCATCGGATGGCTATTGAATGCTATGTTTTTTGTATGATATTGTCAAAAAAGCAGAATACAAAATTTATTCCATTTAAAACACATATGGGTTTGAAGACTTAATTGCAATATGGTCTAACAAAAAAAAAATGGTCTAAAAAGTTAAGCGAGACTTCAAAAAATTCACATTCATGCAAAGTGGGAAAAGAGATTCAATGATGGGCCCAGAACATTAACAATTTAGTTTTTTACCTTCTCATCCTGAAGTTTACTCAAATTGGATTCTTCTACTCCCCTCTTTCTGAGGAAATCTACAAGGTCCACTTCTTCATGATCCTCCATCTCTGCTGAAGGGAATCTGAGGGGAAAAAAACACAATGCAGTGGATTATTTTGATAAAATAAATCAATATTACAATATAACTGAACTAGATGAATTCTTGACTGCGCTGAGTCAAAAGCTATGCCTCCGCCATCACGCGATCATAAAAATATCACCCATTCACATCAAGCAATCAGAAAAATTCTTAAAGTCCCAGCGAGAAGGAAATAAACTTGCTTTAAACTTGTTTTTAATTATTTCATGTTAAAGAGCGTATCAAACATCACCTAGAGCTGTGACCTTTGAGCTTTGCCCTCATGACCCCCAAAATATGCATGGAGCATCGTACTTCCCATCTGCATCTGCATACATGACAAAGGTTTAAAGTTGTTAAAGGGGAACAAAACCCTGTGTGCTCTCAGTAGATGGAAAAATATAAGTTGATTAAAGTTGATTAAAGCAGAATCTGTGATGTATTAGAGGACAACTTTCCATTCACTTTGTACATTCAAAATATGGATTTATATCACATTTAGCATAATGATTCAACATGATTCTTCCAAAAAAAATACTTGAAGAATTAACAAGGACATGTTATATTCAGGAGAAAAACGAACACTGTCTACTTTCCTGAAAAAAAAGAAGAAAACGATAAATTAGGAGTAAAGAATGAATGGAGATTTGTCCGCAATTATGACATCACAGATTTTGTCAAAGTTGTTGACTCAAGGATCCCCATGACAGGACATCACTGAAACTTTGAAAATTCATATCTTTTGACCTGATTATCATATTTTGCTCAAATCTTAACAGTTTAATCATCTTATTTTTCTTCATCTACTGAGAGCACGTTAATTTCAGGGTTTCTTTCCCCTTTAAGCCAAACCATTCTTGATTTATCACAAGAAATAGCCATTTTCATGTACATGTATTCAATGACCCCTGTGACCTTTGACCCTTGACCTCATGGATCCAAATCTAATCAGATCATTGTCCCTCCCATATCGCGAGAACAAAAATGGGACGGACGGACGGACGGATGGACAACCTGAAAATATAATGCCTCCAGCACCACCCTTCTGTGGGCCGGGGCATAAAAATATTAGACTTTATCTTTACATGGCGACTTACACGTAGCAGTTTTATCTTCCGATATGTCTTGATAACATGTAAGCTTGGATTCTTGAAAAACAAAAATTTATGGTATGTATGAAACAAACCTCCCCTCCCCCCCCCTTTTATTTAATGTAAGCCTACATGTATAATGTATTTTGTTGTTCTGAAAGTTCACATGATATAAAGTTGAAAAGCCACATGACTAGGTCATTTGAAGACAAATTATGAGTTACGTTCTACGATATCTGAAGGGGAGGTCAATTGCCCCCCCCCCCCCCCCCCCCTTCAGATATATCGGCCGTGGATCGCCACAAAATTTTCCATGTGCATAGAGCAGGTAAATTCTGAAAATTCATAATTTTTATTTTTAAATCATTAATTATGCAAATTTATGCATAAAATCACACTTTTGCTCTAATCCACTTAATAATAAGCTCATAGAAAGCTCATTTTTGGTGTAAATATTCAAAAAATTATATCATTCTTCACATTACAGGGTGTATGGTACTACCTTAAAAGAAATTGGCATGACAATTTATTTATGCTTTTATTGATTTATGAATTTCTTATGTATTTCTATGTTTTTATACCCTCTTTTGTGTTTTCTCCATGAAAATTATTGCATTTCTGAATTGTCGTTGTGAAGTCACCCTGGCACACCCTTCATAACCGTCGACTTCTAGCACAGCAGTGTGTCCTATTCCATAAAATTCATTATCAACTGGTTTCCATCCCACATCCGAAATCATCACACCTGCAACTTTTATATTGGAAGACATGACCACCAACTCAAGTACACACAGTACCCACAGCAACCATCGACCCCTACAACTTCACTATATTTCCAAGAGCAACAAGACTGTGGAACAGTTTGCCAGGTGCAGCTGTTCAACTCACCAACCCAACAGAATTCAGAGAGGCTGCACTCCAACATATCATAATGCAGCCTTCTTCTGGTTCCTGTGTCCTGTGAGTGTGACTTATTGTAGTAATGTAGGGCCCCTATTTAATATGTATGGAGCCAACCTTATTTTTACTTGCACGGGTTCAACCACTTTATTAGTTTTATTGTAAATATGTGGGTTATGATTATGGCGCCTCTGCACTCTTGTTGACACGCAGCAGGATTTGTTCATCCCAGTATAGCTCCAACGGAGCTGCAGTTTTGGGATTATTTCAACAAGTAACAAGTAATCGAACTATGCTTACACTCAGTTATAGGTCACCCTATCCTACGGGCAGTGACGGGCATGGCAGCCCCACATTCACGTTGGCTCGGCCCGGCGTGGCCGGGTGCGCCAAATCATTATTACATTAATGCCATAATGGGCTATCGGGCTATTGAAAAAGTCACAAAATAATGCTTCTTTTCATGGGTAGCTAGTATCATGTGTAGAGTCGAAAAATAATCATGGATGAAAAGAATATACGGTACTAACCTGAATATAGACCCCAATAGACGACGGTGTTTCGTGCCAGACCAGCCTCGACTTTCTCATGCAGCGGTCGGTAAGTGCCTTCTTGTATACCATGTGTAAACGTCGGTGTGACGACGGTAAGCACTATTTGGGCGCCCGTACCGTCCCGCTTTTTCATGAATATTCATCAGGCAGTATGATACTGTAGTATATTTCCACGGTATTACGGATGCATGTAGATGATGAATATTCATGATGAAGCGGGACGGGTGCCCAAATAGTGCTTACCGTTCCCTGCATGGAAGTACGTCGGAATCGCGTGTAAAGTCAATGCTGTAGAAAGTCTATGAGAAATCGCTGATCGGCGTTGCCAATTTAAGAGTGTACGGAGGTTAAACAGTGATCAATATTATATTATTATCCGTGATTTCTCCACTTATCCCAGCGACATACTTTCTTCTTCTTCTTCCTATTCTACTTTCCTCCTCTTCTTCTTCTTCTTCTTCTTCTTCTTCCTATTCTTCTTTCCTCCTCCTCCTCCTCCTCCTCTTCTTCTTCTTCGTCTTACTCCTTCTAAACCTACACACTTAAAATTGTTACAGACAGTGTAATTTACATCGTATTATGAAAAAGAAAGACTGGCTGCTGTGATCAACCGTTAGTCGGTTTTGGAATGCTCGCTGTTCTCGGAGAGGAGGAATGGAGATGCAGTTCAGTTCTCGAGTACAGTATAGGCCTACCAGGTATATGGTATCTGATAGGAATGTGGTTGGTGCCTCTCGACGCCAGTAAAAGGAATCCAAGGTTTGATAAAGTCTGATTTCAATGGAATATTTGAGGGGACACGACCCTAGCATATTTTCAGTTGTCACTTAACAATTTCAACCAAATTTGATTAACTTTTCCTGTAATAATTTATTGAGAGCATTGTGATAATCATTATGTACAACTTTAGCTACTATAAGTACTATGCTACCTGTACTGTAGTATTGCTACTTGCCATGGCAAAACTAACAATAAAGTCTATCAGATTTTGCGAGGGTTTTCTGTTCCATTTTTGTTTATAATACTGTAATGGAATAATAATGTATGGAACGGTAGTTTGAGAGGCCTTGGTTTGCTGGATGACCAAACCACAAGGTGATGTTTGTGAATGACCCTTATTGGTCTTCTTATAATTTTCTTCGTTTTTCATGTGACACAAAGCATCAAAATAATAGATGTGATATGAATGATAACAAAGCAGTGTTCCACACACACACACACACACACACACACACACACACACACACACACACACACACACACACACACACACACACATAAAATCCATTTCACTTAGTATCATTCTAAATCTTTCACACAGGTTTTGCCTTTAGCATCTTCTCTAAATGTGTTATCAATTTGCAAACTCTAGATAGACTCATAATATTTTGGAAACAGAGCGAATGAAATGTGACACTTAGTAGAGCGGTCCACTATGAAGTAGTAATGTTCTCAGTAGGTTTCCATATAGAAGTTGTAGTCTGATATCTTCTCTACAAGTTCCATTCAGTTTCATGAAAAAATAAGTAGTTTCAGGCCTTCAAAAATCATATTTTCTAAAGCAATGTCATAAGCCGCCATCTTCGTGTACAAAGCCTATGGAGTTATATCGTGGGAAGGGGGGGGGGGGGGTGAGTAGGGCGGCCCGCTATGAAGTAGAGAAAATGTTCTCATAGGTTTCCATATAGAAGTTGTAGTCTGATATATCCTCTACATGTTCCATTAGGTTTCATGAAAAAATAAGTGGTTTCAGGCCTTTAAAAATCATATTTTCTAAAGCAATGTCATAAGCCGCCATCTTCATGTACAAAGGCTATGGGGTTACATCGTGGGAGGGGGGGGGGGGGGGGTGAGTAGAGCGGTCCGCGCTATGAAGTAGAGAAAATGTTCTCATAGGTTTCCATTTAGAAGTTGTAGACTGATATCTCCTCTAACAAGTTCCATTCAGTTTCATGAAAAAATAAGTGGTTTCAGGCCTTCAAAAGTCATATTTTCTAAAGCAATGTCATAAGCCGCCATCTTCGTGTACAAAGCCTATGGAGTTATATCGTGGGAAGGGGGGGGGGGGAGTAGGGCGGTCCGCTATGAAGTAGAGAAAATGTTCTCATAGGTTTCCATATAGAAATTGTAGTCTGATATCTCCTCTACGAGTTCTATTCAGTTTCATGAAAATAGAAGTGTTTCAGGTCTTCAAATTTCTTTTTTTTTTTCTAAAGCAATATCACAAGCAGCCATTTTCGTGTATTGTATAAAGCCTATATTATGGGGTTACAGTATAACGTGGAAAGTGGGGGGGGGGGGGGGGGGGGGTAAAGAGAGCGGTCCGAAATGAAGCAGAAAAATTATTATGCAAGCTTTGGATATAATATGAGTTGTAGCTGGGCATCCGCTGCGCAAGGTCTAAAAATGGTTTCAGGTCCTCAAATAGCATTAATTCCAACGCAATGTCAAAGGTACCCCTTTACGTGTACATTACGTTTACATAAGTAGCCCTTTACGTGTATACAAACCTTCCTTAATTTTCCGTAACATTCTTACTTATGAATTTTCTGTAGCATTTTTCAATCTTCTTCCCTGTATAGTATTCGTTTTCTTTCTTTTTTGTAACAGCCTCCTTTCTTCTTACTAGTAACACTCCTCTCTTCCTAATTCTCTTCATCATTTTTCTAATTCTTATGTCACATTTCTCCTCTGTACATACTTGTTCGTAACATTCCTTTCTCCTGAATTCTCTATAACTTCCTTTTATTCTTCTCTCTCATAGCATTCTCCTCTTTACAATTTTTTATTGACCGTCTCTTTACGTCCCCCTATATCTCTTTTGAAATATCTGTGTCATTCTCCTTTCTCCATGTTTGTAACATTCTTCTCCCTTTAGTCCTTAACATTTCTCTTCCTGGCTATAATACTTTGCTCCTCTGAATTCTCTGTAATATTCTCTTCTTTTTCCTTCGTTATACCTTTCTCATCTCTTCTCTCTCTGTTACATTCTCTTGTCTTCGACTTGTCTGTAACACTGTTCACCTGTCTTTTCCATATCCTTTCTACTCTCTTCTTTAAACATTCTTTCTTCTGCATATAATTTATACAATATGTAGTTCAGCCAGTTATACATCCAAATCCTTTAAAACTTTCAAACTTTACCTATTTCAATAATGATAGATCTCTCTTTTACATTATTGTGCTAATTATAAACCAGTAATAATCTCCTGATTTCATAGAATTAAAGTTAAAAATAAAGAAAAATTGGTGACGTATGATTAAACACGTATCCACATTCCTCTCTATTTTTCTCATCTAATCGCCGAAATCAGAATAGGCAGTTGCAGACATTTTTTTTTTCTTGTCAGTTGAAGAAACCCGGAAGTGGAAGGATAAAGATGAGCTGAAGGAAGACCATTTTTTCTTTCTTTTCCGCTCATGAAACCCGGAAGTGGGCCACCCCACTTTTGAAAACCCTCCGCCGGCCCTGATTACAACCCGCAAATAAAGCGATTATGTTGAACGACAGCAAAAAAACTTATACAAGTCATGTTTTAAACATACAAGGTATATCATTATTGATAATCATCATGTCTATACATACCGTATCAAACTGTATTTGTATTTTCATATAGCTGTTGGGTAATTGTTTTGCTTGATTTTTTTTTTTTGTGTCGTTATGTAATGAAAATGGGAAATATGAAAATTATCGCCAACGTGAAACCTTAATGATACAGCAAAGAAATGAAACTGATGAACAAAATAATTGGTAGACCTTATTTAACGAAGAGTGAAAGACTGGAGATAGTTGTTGTATGTGTTTATAATGTCCTATAAAAAAAACATAAAAAAAACAACAACAACAACAACAAAAAACAACATAAAGGCCCTGATGACACGCCTTTCAGGGCAAGTTACGCGGGCTTGTTGCGTGTATGAATTTTTCAGCACGCAGGGTCATTTTCTGCGGGCGGACAAGAATTTGGGAGAGTTTCTACTAACCTTCTAGCTACGGGCTAGTTGCATGGGAGTTGCCTGCGAAGTGCTACCGCTACGGCCCTTCTACTGGTGTTCTGCGTGGACACATGCGGACAATCCTCACGACTCACCCGGAACAAGTTTGAGCATGCTCAAGGGCTTGTCACACCTTTCCAGGCAAACCTTCCTTGTGACTTACGGGGAACAATTTTTGCTACGTGAAGGTCCCCGCAGATGGCCTGCACTGTGACAGTAAATAGCATGTAGCCGCCCGTAGTTGCGCACGCAAGTCCGATTTACCCGCAGCCAAGTTTTGAGCATGCAAAAAACTTTTTTCCGGGTGGCTCGCGGGGATTGCCAGCAGAGGTCCACGCAGAACACCAGTAGGAGGCTCGTAGCTGCCGCAAGTCACAGGCAGTTAACCAGCGTGCAAGTTGAGGGTCAGTTAACTGCCTTTTTGCTGGTTAGTTGAGAGACAGCTGCAGGCCAGGATTATGATATTCTCTGGGACCTCTGCCAAATAGTTATTCCTTCAGAGGAATAATTTCTTCACCGAGTTGTCATCCCCACGCGCCTGACACGCATCTCCCACAGGCCACAGAATACCCTCAAGTAGAACTTTAGTAGCACGCGTCTAGAATACACATGCAAAACTCGCCCAAATCCTTGTCCGACCTCAGAAATTGTCCGGAATGCAGGAAAATCCCTAACCTAGTACACGCAACAACCCCGCGTAGCTTGCTCGGAAAGGTGTGACAGGGCCTTAACATGGCTGCGGGTAAAAAGGATTTGCGTGCGCGCCTCTGGGCGAATACAGGCGAGATACCTGCCAGGTACTGTCATGTGCGGGTCATCTGCGGAGTCTCCGGGTAGCAAAAATTGCTCTCCTCATCAACATCACGAGCAATGTGACACTAAACAGGGCCTTCATATCCACTTTATATAATCTATTGATGCCAATACTAATACTGACATTTTATAAAGTACGATTTACTTGACTGTATAGGCTATGAAGCTTACCTTCATCATCTGTCATTTTACAGCGCAATCACAGCATTGAAGAGAAGAAAACTCATTTACTGCTATGAAACAATGAAGAAAATGCAATAATTGTATTCATTCAACCGAGAGAGGGCGTTCCAGAATCTGTTTTATTTTTTTTTTTTTTACGTTTAAAAATATAAGACCAAGGCCGAATGTGCCTAAGATTCTTTTTAGTGGGTCCCTCCGTTTTACTTACTTTACTTACTTCAAATCACTTGTGTTTTATGATAATGTGTAATCATTGCAAGGTGCTACAAATATCATTGTATAATTCTTTTCATCCTTCATAGTTTTACGCACCTGATTTTCTGTTACAAAAAAAGAAGAAGTGATGTTTATATGTTCTTGTAGAAAAATGAAATAAAACATTGAATTGAATTGAAAAGATTTGTGTAAAAATAAGCTATATCTTTCCACACCTACACTTCAATTTTCATATCCAAAGCGGCTTCCAGTGCTATTTTGCAGTGCTTTTTGTGATCTTCATTTTCACCAACAGCCAGTATACTAAATTGTAAAGTACGACTCGATTACGTTTGTCCACGGACAACCCTTTCGGTAAGAGCCATGCGTCGTTATTGTCCACTGTTGCCACTTTTCTCTGAAGAGCATATGGAAAAGATTTAAAGCTGTTCATCAGCACAGAGATACAGTGTTTGGGGGTTTCATACAGAGTAATAAAACACCCTTTTTTCCCTCACATACCACAGTTGAAATATCCTGATCTCGTATATGCGTTATCATATATCCTTCTTTTTCTAATATTCTATACGGTTGTGTGAAAATTACATCCTTTATGTTATAGCTGGCAAATCAAAATCACTTGAATGTCGTTGGTCTTTTATCATAATATACAAGACGACATGGAATCCAGCAGTGAAAAGTGAAAATTTGTTGATTATTTTATACAACAAGGAAATTAGGTTTAACATAAGTCTTCTGATAAAGGTGAATGTTCATCAAACATTTCTTGCTTCATTCACTGCACTGATGCTATTCATTATCGGTTGTCAAACAGTGAAGTATTGTCAGTTATTCTTGTCAATCGTTTATGGAAAATAAGATGTAACGCAAGATTTTACAGACGCATGTATGAAAACAAAAAAAAAATTGTCCAAAAAAAAAAATAGATTACTGTTATTTTGTGCAATGTAAATGATAC
Organism: Diadema setosum; assembly: GCA_033980235.1. NCBI lineage: Eukaryota > Metazoa > Echinodermata > Echinoidea > Diadematoida > Diadematidae > Diadema > Diadema setosum. The sequence continues at coordinate 11,568,135 of CM067061.1, forward strand.
TCCAGACAATATTGATGTACCCTACTGTTAAAGAAAATGTCATCCAGAGATTAAATCAAATAAATGAAATAAACATAATCATTGAAAAGTCAAAATAGGTATACATATTTGAATCAACTGAAGATTTCCAAAAGAAATTACACTTCTAGCTAATATTGCCATCCTTGTTCAATAGGGAAGAATGACAATGACATCCTGCGTCAGCTGTCATCCCGCACAATAGATTGCATTAGACCTAAAATATTTCTATTTTAACAAACGTTAATGGAACTAGGGTAGAAGATATCTGACTACAACTTCTATAATAAATAGTTTGTTTGCAAAAACCGATAAGTCCATTTTTGACGATTTTGAAGTAGGTCTCTGTGATAAAGTATAAAATGATACCTTTTAAATGATATATTGGTCACTAATACAAAAGTACATTTTTGAAGTTACGAAGATGGCGGCTTATGACATTGCTTTAGAAAATATGATTTTTAAAGGCCTGAAACAACTTATTTTTTTTATGAAACTGAATGGAACTTGTAGAGGAGATATCAGTCTACAACTTCTATATGGAAAACTATGAGAACATTTTCTCTACTTCATAGGGGACCGCCCTACTCACCCCCCCCCCCTTCCCACGATATAACTCCATAGGCTTTGTACACGAAGATGGCGGCTTATGACATTGCTTTAGAAAATATGATTTTTGAAGGCCTGAAACCACTTATTTCTTTATGAAACTGAATGGAACTTGTAGAGGAGATATCAGTCTACAACTTCTTTATGGAAACCTATGAGAAAATTTTCTCTACTTCATAGCGGACCGCCTTACTCACCCCCCCCCCCCCCTTCCCACGATATAACCCCATAGCCTTTGTACACGAAGATGGCGGCTTATGACATTGCTTTAGAAAATATGATTTTTGAAAGCCTGAAACCACTTATTTTTTCATGAAACTGAATGGAACTTGTAGAGGAGATATCAGACTACAACTTCTTTATGGAAACCTATGAGAACATTTTCTCTACTTCGTAGCGGACCGCCCTACTAACCCCCCCCTTCCCACGATATTATTTATATATATATATATATATATATATATATATATATATATATATATATATATATATATATATATATATATATATATACATTATATATATATACACAGTATAAGAAGTCCACATGTAGGTACAAGAGGATATCAATACAAGTCTGTATCATGATACCTGTATTGTATCAAAAAAATAAAGTCCATGCTGATCCCCAACAATTTGTTTTGACACATAAAAATTTTGCTCTTTCTCAAGTGTTCTTGCGAACTACTCTAAAATTTGCGTGCTGAAATAAATTGATGGTGGTCAGCAAGAACTTGGTTTCTGGTTTATTTCATATATATACAGATATACATGCCTATATTGCTTCCTGTGTATTGTGCATTCGTGTTGACTACGCGGTATACTACTGATAATGATAAAAATGACAATACAGTCATGTAACAAGAATAAGTGTTGTCGTATAAAGGAACTTGTAGAGTTAAAAACATCATTTCAAATATTTTTTTCATCTTCGAAGTTCACGGGATCAAACATTATTGAAATATTCATCGGGGAAATCAAAAGTTACTCTTGGTGACAGGGCATTTCTGTACGCTGCACCAAAATTATGGAATAATCTCCCTTTGTTTGTAAGACAAGCAGTTACAATCATTGAGTTTAAGGCCAGGTTAAAAAGTCGTCTCTTGAAGTAATGTATTTTCTGTTTGAATTTCCTGTATGCGTGTCATTTTGTAATGTGCAGTGGAGTATATTATTATAGTAGCTGCGCAACATAAAATAATGTCCTTTATTATTGTCATCCCAATCTGCAATAGGCTTATGTCAGATTGGGAAGATGTATTGCACGTATCATATCCACAAAATCTTTTTTTTTTTTTTTAAACGAGACTGAATGGAAAATTTTATTTGACTTGTTTATTGGAGAAAAATAGATAAAAGCATTAACACACACCTTACTGTACGCGTGGCATATACGGTATCGTATAGAGAATTAAGTCGGGGCCCCGAGATAATAACACGGGGCCCCGTGATAATAAGTCGGGGCCCCGAGATAATAACACGGGGCCCCGTGATAATAAGTCGGGGCCCCGTGATAATAAGTCGGGGCCTCGTGATAATAAGTCGGGGCCCCGAGATAATAAGTCGGGGCCCCGTGATAATAAGTCGGGGCCCCGAGATAATAACACGGGGCCCCGTGATAATAAGTCGGGGCCCCGTGATAATAAGTCGGGGCCCCGAGATAATAACACGGGGCCCCGTGATAATAACACGGGGCCCCGAGATAATAAGTCGGGGCCCCGAGATAATAAGTCGGGGCCCCGAGATAATAAGTCGGGGCCCCGAGATAATAAGTCGGGCCCCGTGATGATAAGTCGGGGCCCCGTGATAATAAGTCGGGGCCCCGAGATAATAACACGGGGCCCCGTGATAATAAGTCGGGGCCCCGTGATAATAACACGGGGCCCCGTGATAATAAGTCGGGGCCCCGAGATAATATGTCGGGGCCCCGTGATAATAACACGGGGCCCCGTGATAATAAGTCGGGGCCCCGAGATAATAACACGGGGCCCCGAGATAATAAGTCGGGGCCCCGTGATAATAAGTCGGGGCCCCGAGATAATAACACAGGGCCCCGTGATAATAAGTCGGGGCCCCGTGATAATAAGTCGGGGCCCCGTGATAATAACACGGGGCCCCGTGATAATAAGTCGGGGCCCCGAGATAATAACACGGGGCCCCGTGATAATAACACGGGGCCCCGTGATAATAACACGGGGCCCCGTGATAATAAGTTGGGGCCCCGTGATAAATTGAAAAAAAAAAATAATTTCATGTCCCCTTAGGGGCTCCGTATCTATTCAAATTGAAAGAAGAAGAAGAAAAGGAGGAGGAGGAGGAGGAGGAGAAGAAGAAGAAGAAGAAGAAGAAGAAGACACAAACAAACTGAATTCTGTACTTGCGTGACTTCTTCCTTTACTGCTCAAATAATTTGAATAAGCGCAGTGACCGAGCGGAGCTTGGACGAGAGGGGGAATATCCAACAGAACACACTTATTACCATCTCTCCCTCACAGAGGGAGCTTTCACATTCCCTGCATTTTCGAAGTGAACTCTCACGATATCACTCTGCGCGGGATATTTGGAAAATTTCCAATAAAATAGTAGACGATACTTTGGTTATATAAGTTGTAAAATACAAATAAAAACTAGATCATTTTGATTAAAAAAAATAATTATCATGTTTCAGCGGACCCTGTAATACTCACGGGGGGATTGTCGTTTAGTACCTTGATAGTTACGGGCCTGTGATACAATATTTTTATGATTATAATGTACACACACACATGCTTGATAAAACGAGAATTCGATTTTTGTACATGAAAGAAAGAAATAATCCTGAAAATTAATGACAGACTGATATAAGTCTCGTCGAAATCGAACTTGAATCAAAGTTTCGTATTATGCTTTTCTGAACAGTACAGACGCGACCACGCACAGCAGTGTGCAAATTGAAGGAGGCGACGATGGCGTCACCTCATGAGGTCTCCCGTTATCGTGCTGGCATATAATATGCATTTATGAGCTTCACCAAAACGTCCCATTTTGACGTAATATCATTTTTACAAGTTGTATGTCTTTCGCACCAAGCAAGCATGTCCTGTGGATCAGCTCAATATGTAACAACCTATAGCAAACAGTGGCAAATATGGATGCATGGCTGGTTGGAAAGGGGTTGTATAGTTGCTAAATACTGGTATCAATCGAAAACATAATTTTTTATTTTATTTTTATTTGTGTGTGTATGAGAGAGAGGTGTTTGTGTGTACCCACAAATGGGATAGTTGTGAGGTGATTATAATACACCACCTCTTCTATTGCGTGTGGGGACTTGATCATAAACATCGGTACTGGGTGAATACATGCAAAAAAAAAAATAAAATATGTAAAATTCCCTTAGTAATAACTTTCTTGTTTTAAACACTAGTTTATAGAACTTCTATAATTACTTCTTTTATCGGAGTTTACTTCGCATTTCATGACAGTCAACTTAAAGGACAAGTCCACCATCATAGACATGTGGATTGAGTGAATGCAGCAATATTAGTAGAACACATCAGTGAGAGTTTGAGGAAAATTGGACTACCAGTTCAAAAGTTGTGAATTTTTGAAGTTTCTGCTCAGTCACTGCTGCATGAGAAGACTACTACAGCTTGTGTCAGATGTCACATGTGTACAACGATGTAAAGAAAACAAAGAAAATTCAACATATTTCAACTTTTCTCGCATAATAAAAGAACGCTTGAATTGCCTCTTTTATGAAGGCAGGGGGAATGATATTACCCTTAATATACATCAGTGACAGGTTGAGGAAATGTGCACCTTTTTTTTTTTTTCAAAAAGAAATAATTTAATTCCTTATATCGTTGTACGTATGTGACATCATACACTGTATAATAGTCTTCTCATACAGCAGTGACTGCACAGATAATTAAAAAAATTCATAACTTTTGAACAGAATGTCCGATTTTCCCCAAACTTTCAATAATGTGTTCTAATAATATTGCCGCATTCACTTCCAAATCCACATGTATATGAAGGTGAACTTGTCCTTTAAGTTACCACCTAACATGTCTTCCATTGATTTGCACGCAATTCTTCACTGAATTCTCTGTGCTAACAACAATAACAACATCAACAAGAAAAAAAAAACTATTTCAAGAATAACTTAAATCTTTTATATACAATCATTCGAATTGTTACAGATAATTATAGTCAAGCTGCGGGTAGGGATGATGATTTTCAAAACGGGGATTATGTTCATAAGGCGTTGTTCTGTACAGTTGCTAAAGATGAGTGTCCTCCAAAGTACGTACTATACATTATCCCTACCCACTAAAAAGAAAGAAATGAAGAAGAAATAAAGAAATAGATAAGACTATTATTATCTTTAAAATGGGAAAGTTGTGGGGCTAACACATCAGTTAGTTTGAATGCGTGTTGCGACAGATTGAACAAAAAACAGAAAAAAAAAAACACACGGGAATGAAATCCTGGGGCTCAATGATAAAGGCTGTGAAAATCGAGTATCGAGCATCAGTGCGGGATAATGTCCATTATCTGATGTATTCGTGTATATGTGACTATCGCAACCGAGATGTTGTTCTTGTGTTTGAGAAACTATTATACACTGTATAGTGAACTTTCCTTCATACTTTCCTTTCACAGCATCAAAAAAAAAAATAACGAAAACACACAGACAAAAACAACAACAAACGAACAAAATAAACAACGAAAAAAACAAAAACAAAAACAAAACAAAAACACTGATCAATTCAGTGCCTATTTACGTCGATGTAGGGCAATTTGTCAATCAGTTGCAATGAAAAACATCTCGACGGAAGAACTTCATAAATTTGAATAAAAACATTCTTCTTCTTTCTTTATATATTCAGCGAAGATATCTCTATTATACACTCCAACAAAGGGTGATATACACACCCATTGTCTATTTTCGTTATGAAAGATTGCCAAACATTGGAATTAGGAATCCACCCGTCACCTCTGTGGCCAGGTACCACTCATAGGGAACGATTGCTCTTAAATACAGCAGGTTAAGCCTATACATTTTGTTATTCCGAAGGCTCTTTAATCTAAAAATGAAATAAGGTTCGTTATTCCGACGGTCCATGAATCCGAAATGAAATATACTTCTCGGGTATTCCGAAGACTCGTTGATAAAAAAAAAGAATGAAAGAGAAGAAGGAGGAGGAGAAGAAGAAGAAGAAGAAGAAGAAGAAGAGAGAAAAAGGATTCGTAATTCTAAAGGTCCGTTAGAACGCATCATCTTTACATTTCGGATAAACCAACATTCAGAAGAATGAACCTTATTTCATCATTGTTCCGCACAAAATAAGTTGTAAAAGGGTCAATCCATTAACTTTTTTACCCATGTCAAAGTTTGATGACTGTTCTACCATGCTGCATGGTTTTATCTTAAAATGTTGATTGCACGGAACATCTTTTTTTTTTTTTTTTTTTTTTATAGTGCATTCAAAATTGGTGAACGATACCAAATGTGGTGATTTGTCGTTTAGGGCGCCATTTGCCTGAGACTGTCGGCGAAAATGGAAGGGAAATTACTTTATTTCTATCTAATAGTTATGTCTATGATACAGTCATACAAGTGTCTCTATTTCTGCGCCACTGTGTATGCGTGCCAGAACTTTAAAAATTTTCAACCTAATTGCCGAGATGATAATGGAAGCGAAGTTTCGCAGGTCGAGTGTGTTGTGGGTGTGTGCACGTATGTCTTGTGCGCGCGCGCACGTGCGTGTGTGTCGTGTGTGTTTGCAATACTCAAGTATAGCGAGTTTACGATTCAGGGCACAAACGCGAAACGGGAACTCTCCGCTCGCTCTCTCAGTGCATGCAGTGTAACTCGTACTCGTGTGTGCAAGAAGCGTGTGTGTAAGTGCGTTCGTTCGTGTGTGTTGTGTAGTGTGCGTGCGCACACGATCCGATCCGATGATCACTCGGATCGTGTGTGTGTGTACGTGTGTGTGTCGTGTATGTACCATACCATAAACCAGTAGTATGCTAGATGTCACAGTACAGTACAGGGGCAGTCGGCAGACGGACTTCACCGCACAGAATTTTAGATGGGATCGAGTGACGCGAATTTTGAGTGCTCACACACAGGCCAACACGGAAAACCATTGATGGGACTGTCTTGGAGGGAGAGGTGACTTACCAACCTCAAATGTAGTTTTTATCCAGTACCGTCATGTAAACAGGATGGCAATGTATCGAATGGTATTTCCAACTCAGCAGGATAATGACCATCTGCTATGATGGTCTCATACGTGCAACTAAGACTATTAAGTCAAGGTATACGTAAAAAACTGTCAAGAATTTAATGGCGACCTATCGACCGTGTTCACAGCAAGAATTGTGAAATCGAGTATGGCCGGTTCCAAGCCCTAAGACGTGTAAATTTGTCAATGTGACCCCTCTGTCTGCATCCCTGGAATATTGTTGATGTAGCGGTTATCACCGAGAGTATCTTGCACTATACTACCGATTTTGTTCTCTTGTCGGAGATCAGCAAGGCACAAAAAGGTCTCTAACAGCAGCCCAGACACTACAGACAGCCAGCTAGCTGCAACTGCAGCTAGCTTTGTTGAGTGTCCAAGGAATAATGGCAGGGAATAAGATTAAGTCAATCGTCAGCAAGAATAAGACCAGGCATCGAGATGGAACCTTTGACCTTGATCTCACGTGTATCCTTTTCTGTATGAAATTGAATGCAAATGGGCATAGGCATTGTTGGTGCAGCCAGTGGTAAAGAGAGTCATTCCTGTTTTGGTATTCATGTGATCATTCCATTCATGTGTGTGTGTGTGCCACATTAATTATTCCATTCCAAGTCGCAGACCACACAACGTTGATGATCATGGAGTGCTTTGGGAAAACATTGTTTTTCAAAGTCGTGTAACTTTTCGTAGAAATGTGTATGCTAGATGTACAGTGAGCGAAGTTGTAGGTAAAATTTCAAGCTTTTTTGTGATGAAAACTTTGTGACACTGCTAATCGTCTGATGTCATGATGATGATGATGATGATGATGATTTTTTTTTTCTTTCAAAATGGCTAACGTTAGTGTAGTAGCTACAATATTGTCTAGGTCTGACCGGCATGATTTTTGTGAATTGCAGATATGGGCGCAACTGCAACAGAAAATGATAATTTACTCCAAAATCTGCTATTCACTCTCCATGCAATGCAAAGTATAGCCTAGGCTGTGTGAGGAATGGAATTACGAATGAAGCTTACATTGTATTGTGGCATTTGGCGATTAATCAATTGGTTTTGGCGGGATTGTGTATGTGAGCAAAATATACAAACTTGGCACACTGTTGACCGAGTCGGGCATGTAATTGTGGCACATAAAAGAGTTAAAGGACAAATTCACCTTAATATATGGGTGGAATGCAGCAGTATAATAAAACATATCAGTCAAAGTTTGAGGAAAATTGGTCAATCCATTCAAAAGTTATGAATTTTTAAAGTTTCTATGCCACCATTGCTGGATGAGAAGACTGCTATAGTTTGTGATGTCACATGCATACAATGTTGAATGATAGTAAAGAGAATTTCACAAAATGTAATTCTTTTTGAAAAGTACACAATCCCTCAACTTGTTACTGACATACAATGTATACATTATGTATTTAGGGTGATATTATTCCCCTGCCTTCTGAAAGAGATGAATCAAATGGTCTTTCATTATGTGAGAAAAGTGAAAAATGTTTAATTTTCTATATATTATTTTCTTTATATTGTTCTACACAAGTGAAATCACAAACTGTCTATGGTTTTCCCACTCAGCGATGACAGCACTGAAGCTTCATCAATTCATAACTTTTGAACAGAGTTTCCAATTTTCCTCAAACTTTCACTGATGTAATCTACTTTACTGCACTCACTCAAATCTACATCTACAGGTGATCTTGCCCTTCAAATACTCAGAGCTTTCAAGTTGTAATGCTAAATCAGTTGTCTAGACAAAGCATAAATTTAATAGTTTAAGACCACTGCCAGTGGTACTGGCTAAGTGCAACAATGTGCATGGATTTCATGAGAGTTGATACAGTGCATGATAGGCAAGGCCTAACCTGTCAATCTGCAGACTCTGTTTCCTGTTGCATCTTTTTTTTTTTCTTTTTACTTGCAAAAATTAGGAGATGCTACAATGTACTTCTTTTATTTCTGACTAACCTGACAGCTGTAACCTCTTTCTCAAATCCTTGATAGAAATAAATTGATCACAAAATTTCTTATAATCATGGCACAGTCTATTGATGTTTTCCTATTGTGTAAGGCAAAAGTTCTCAGTGTACCTCCCACCCATGGACTTGTATACATAATGCAATGTTTTAGAAAAGGGATATCATTTGAGGACAGATTTTTACTCAATATGTATTTAGCTACAATGTACACCATAGATTCAGAATTAGGGTTTGTCTGTGAGATACATGGACAATACAATTCCTTGTACTTGTAGGCTTTGCCAACATAAATAGAGAGTGTACCCTGGGACATAAGGACAAATCCATCCCTGTAGATTTGGTTTCATATCAGCTTTATAGTCAAATATTGACAATTGAGCATATCTAGAGGATTTGATGCTTTAAATGTGAAAACTGTCTTACAGTGTTAAAGTTAAATGGTTGCCTACTTCTAATTTGCGTGTAAGTTACTTTAATTTCAAATTCAATCTTTATTTCAAAGTGAATGTCCAGGACAAGGAACATTACCCCTGAAAAACATAGACTCAAAATGATTATAAATTGCTGTGTAAGTATGTAGATATTCCGGAGGGAGTCTTTGAATGCTAACTTAATTCTCTCTCACACACACATGAGCAACTACAATGTGGTTGACATTATTGATACAAAAACATTATTTTTTCATGGCTGCATTGTGTTTGACCTCTTTGGCCAGCATCCGACACTAACAGATCTTGATACGTATATTGAACATGTGTTTACTAGAATTAAGCACTACAAGTTGCAAGTTGTGGCAAGTGTAGTCATAAAGTGCATCTTGGATGAAAGCTTGTTCTCCATATTATTAGTAGATGGGCCATTCCTGAATTGTGCTTGGTTATTCAAATTCAAATGGGTTACATACAAACTGTAGAGGATACAATGATGTTGAAAGTTTTTTTTTTTTTTTTTCATGGTAGTTATTGTATCATCCCATCTTAAACTACTGGTGGGTGACACCAGGTTTTAGAGCTTGACCCTTTTAGAGTTTTTAGGGTTTTGTTTTGTTTAGTTTAGTTTTGTTTATTCTAGTTATGCTTGCTTCCAGAAACATCATGTTATCAGCTCAGCTATAGTACAGTTTTGTATCTATGTAAAAGCTACTAGCAATTACTTGCCTGAAAGGTACAAAGGAAATCAAATTCGGAAATAGATTAATTGGACTTTGGAGTATCACAGGAAGATCAACTCATGGATACCACCATATTTGGATATCATTTGTAAAGGATACTATTACACTTGACATCCAGGGCTCTGATTCACAATAGAATAGGTGCAATTTCCCATACATTGTACCTCCTGGTTTCTGGATCATATGTTTTGTTTATTATTATCATTCTACATATTCTACTTTTTTTTTTGTTAGCAGAGTTGGTTAAGCCACATGTTGTACATAGAATTGTCTCATTTTGGCTGATATTAATTCATATGATCGACTTGACTGACAGTGCAGTTTGCTTGCTGGGACAAAAATGTTAATTGCAGTACCTTGTTTTCTTTTCACAAATTTATATCACAAACCACCATGTTGTGAAAACTTGAAGTGGGAAATCATTAGGCCAATTGATTTAGGTTACAGCTTCTTGCTCAGGTATGAGATGCCTCTTCATGAAACCTGTGCTTTTGAGGAAAAAAAAATCAGAAACAAAATAAACAAAGCAAATTTATATCTTGCAACATTTTAGATGTGATTTAATGTCATATAATACAGAGTAGTTGGTTACACTGTTTATAGTGTACTTCATTTTTCTCAGCAGACCTGGTATTTAACATCTAATCAATGGGGTAAAGGCTGCTAATGTTGATGGAAAAGATATCCCAAAACTTTGTATTAGGAGGTACAATTACACTTTTTATGTCATTTCAGTGTACATTGTAGGCTGCTTCTAGGGTCAAGCCTGCACCATGATAAATTTGATTGGTACATGTAGGCCAGTTCTAAGGAGACTTGTGCATGACCATACAAGACCTGATGTTGTCCATGGTGGCAGGCATACTGTAGAATACAGTGTACAGTAGTCCTCCAGCAGTGAAGACACTGCATTACACATATTCCGTGATTGCCTCCTGGGCTTGTAGTACAATGGATAGTTTTAATGAGATGGCCAGATTCTTGTAGGTTTCCTGCAATTCCTTCGTGATCTCATTCATAATCTATCATCTGCACAAGTGCATGAAGAGTGATTGACAAGCACACACATCCCAGACACCAGTCTTATCATGTTATAAAGTCTAGAGGAGTCGGTGACTAAAACAAGAACTGCGTTGGGTAGGGATGTCCAGCGCATGTTACTTGTTTGTCACAGGGCATTGCAGTCACAGATGATGAGTAATTGCATCTCATTGCTCTTGGAAGAAATATATGGTAGCTGGGTCTGTGAATGGTTTCCGGTGTACTATTGTGGCAGTAGACTGCTGGTGACATGATACAGCATGTTGTGGTGCATAAAGGGGCATGGTGCCTGTTGAGAGCGATATAGATGCTGTAGTTCCCTGCTGTACAACCATTATTGATAGTGCTCACCATTCAAACGTACAAAAACAATGCACATTGTAGCGTGTATCCTCGGCTTCAAAGTGGATGCCATCACTGTAAATACTACACAAATTTTACCCATTACTCTTCAAACATATTATGTGTGTGGATAAGATTTGAACAGTGATTTCAGTTGTAATGTACACTGTTATGTCTTAATGGTAGAATGATGTGTACAATGTACATGGACAATGTAATTCACAGATTTTGTATACTTTCTTGTTTAAAAAAAACCAAAAAACAAAAAACAAACAACTTTTGTACCAATACTTGGTATCGGTAGGTAACACACAGTGTCGTAGTGGTATCACATCTTTAACAAATCAACAGAGCACCATTATGCCGTGAAGTGTTCTCTACATGTGCAGTGTACTTCACTTCCAAGCACGTTTTTGTTAGTTTCAGAACAAAATGCTCTCATCAGGAGCTCAAGTGATTTTTGTTGTTGTACATGTAGATGTTTGTTTCACTGCATGACATACATGTATCACACTTTGAATTGATCATCATTTAGGAATTGTGCTTTAGTCTTCAATGAATTAATAATTGTGCATTATCTAGACACACATTTTGTATTACATTGCTTAAAGTAGGCTTACATTCTGTATTATACATTTAATGAATCAATACTGTACATGAAAAGAGTTCAGATAATTTATGTGTTGTACTTTGTCAGTTGTCAAAAAGAATAAGCTAAAGAAAACATATTATTGGTGTCCGTATACCAAGTTTATGCTTCCTGTCTCACAAGACTGGAAATGACCAGATTGAGGCCTGCCATTTTTTTTTTTATAGAAACTGTCTGAAATGTGTTAATAATGGCTGATTTTTCTTGCACATTTTATTAATAAGGAAACATCAAAGTTGTTGGTCCGTCAAAATGTGCTGAAAGTTCAAGGACATAAAATTTGTATTTGTACATTCGCATGTACAATTTTGTACATGTACACGGGTACATGTAAGTGGCAAACTTTCAAACAAAAATGTACATAGTGTAACCAAGACATGTTCATCTGCATGTACAATATGTACTTGTAAGTCTTTAACACAAACACATTTTTTTTTCCTTGTGACAAAGAAGGTACATCATTTGTGTTAGTTTCAGAGAGGTCATGAAAAACTTGATACCTTGTTCCATTGTACTTGTGAACATTACACTGGCTATACCTGCGATGATGTACATTGTATCCGAATTGTGTCTTTTCACATACCTATTACCAGTGGCTGCATGTGTCATAATTGTCTTTTACAGCTGGTTCATTTCATGTACAGTGTACATCAGTACATGGATCTCTCTAGATGAAAACTGTGGAAACAAGTGATTACCACCATCTTTCATAGGTTATGTACCCCCCAAAAAGTGAAAAGAAAACTTGTGCCATTTTTCTGGGATAACAAGAATTGAACAGAGATGGAGATCAACTTGCATACGTACTAGTGTACACTCGACATGTACAGTGTACACTGTATATTATGGTGGTCATCATTTACAGTACCAGAGCACCTGATGAAATGGCCATTGAGATCATGCCCTTTCACAATATAGCTATCTTTTTTTTTCCCCACATGGATCTCTCCATTGAATTTGCAATCAAGTACTGTACTGAAATCACACTATGCTTTAGTATACTGTGTAATGAATAGAGGAAGACTACAGTAAGCTCATTTTGAGCTTATGGTCTCACTGATGACTGAATATCCTGGCAAATTTTCTGCACTTCCAAAAAGTTGAGCGTGCATACTCTGTATCTACAGGTGTACCTTTAATCGTACTGTAGGTTGTCCTAAATTTGCATCACTTGCCAATTTTGCTTCTCATTAAATACAGTGTACCAAAGCTAGGTAATTTTATGGAGCAAGTATTCGAAAGATACTGTAGGGCAAGTCTGGCAATCTCTACCCTACATGTGGAAAGTTCAGCATTGATGAAGATTGAGCTAAAACGTTTCAAAGGATCTTGTCAGAATGCTCATGCATCTTTACTGGGTAAATGTCATGGTGCTTCCATTCAACTTAAAAAGAATTATTCCTGTCATTTTTTTTTTTTTTTTGCATATATGGGGTCTTCAAGATTGAAGTTCACGTTGGTCGTTATCGCTATGTTTTTGTAACAAAGAACTATTCAAATGAGGTATTTTGGAGTTGAAGGAGGGTTGATGAGAAACACTGAAAAAAGAGGAGTTGTTCTGATTTACTTACCAGATATACTGGATATGGGTTGACCCAGTAACAAAATTATGGTGATCTACACTGTATGAGTACTGGTATTTAAGTTCCAGCTGTATGTACAAACAAGAGTGAGCTTTGACTGATGCAACAGCTGTTACTCGTGCCTGGCTAACTTTGTTCTTACAAATCCCAAATGAATATGTTGCATATAATGTATCCAGTATACTGGTAGATATATTTATATGAATCCATGTGAACAATAATTCCATCATCATCATTATTTTCTTTTCTGATTGTGAGAAGTTTTCTCTGACTCATGATTATGATATTTTACATTTGTCATTTAAATTTTGTCTGTAAATCATGTAGGCAAACAATGGAGGATCAGTCAATGGGCTCACATGTACGGCAAGGTGTTGATGGGCTCTTATTCTTGCTAACGTACATTCAAAAGAGTATTAATGTATAGTATATGTTCTCTTTCAAGAGGCCTGCGCGTAGTGTGATACTTTCAGTGTATGGGTAGGAATAGCAAGAACTGTGGACAAGTACGATGTATGTCATGCATAGCCATGTATTTAAATAAATACTAGTAACCTACAAATGTACATGTATGCATGCATCTGCAGAGAGAAAACGGTGTTGTGCTAGCCCTCTGTTCAGACTTGCCGTTCCCCACAAACCAGTTGCCGTGAAAGAAGTACTTTGTGCAGTTTGCCCCCAAGAAAGTACTTCTTTTAGCTAATGCAGAATGTTGTCATGCATAGATTTATAATAAATGCAATAAAACAAAAGCAGCAATCTGTTTGAGAATCAAGCTGAATGTTTAAGCTGCCCAAACTACAGTATTGTATCACTTTAATTCTTGCCCATTGTCAAAGACAGAGAGCTCAAATAACATCGTGCAAACTAAATAAAGATGATGGTATCTGTCATCAAGGGTTCAATTAAGATAAGGAGTATGCCCGGAGATATCCTTAAATAGTCACATGACCAAAATGGGCGTCTGGAATGGCCATCACGAGAAAGCATGTTTGATGATAGTGGCGTGCTTTTGAATTGGCGTTCAAAGTGAAATTCCACAGTACAGTAAAGTTGAACCTCTATTATCCGGCCTCCCTTTATCTGGATCTCTCTATTATACGGATGCAATTTGGCCTGTTTTTTTTTTTTTTTTTTTTTTTTTTTTTTTTTTTTTTTTTTATAATTACGGGAGGAAAGGGGGATTCCCAACTCCATGAGAACTCCTACACAGACACACATGAATTACATATACTTGATACATTTCTTAATAATTATTTAGGTAAATCATCCCAAGAATTTATAAAAGAAAATGATTTCATTCTTGCAAACACAAACCTCTATTTTGGGGTCTGTTACTGAGTGTAACAATGAAAAGGTTGCAGTATACACATTACTACATGTGGTACTACAATGGGCTACATCAGTACATGTGTATGTATATGTACATGTATAAAGCATTGAGTCTCCCATATCCGGCCAAATCCCTTATCCGGATGAGCCCCGGTCCCGACTTGTCCGGATACGAGAGGTTCAACTGTATTGGTTAGATATTGCTAATACAGTTCGACCTCGATTATCTGGCCTCCTTTTATCCAGAGATCTCTATTATCCAGACGTGTTCACGCAGTGAAGGACTTTTTTTTTTCATCCAAAAATTGAGAGAAAACAGTGACTTTCATGGATCTATTTCACTAATTTCATAAGATGTGCATGATAGGTTTCTCAATATCTAATGAGGTAAAACATGTATGATTTTCACATAAAGAGATACTTTATTTTTGTGAAGAAGGGACTACAATTTTGCGCAGGCTAGCATAGATTACACCACCGTTGCGGGGTACGCTATCTGCCTAGCTGCCAGTGCACTGGGACGGCAGCTTGGACGGCAGCTATACATTAACATTGTGTCTCCCATATCCGGCCAATTCGCTTATACATGTACATACGGATGAGCGCCGTTCCCAACATGGCCAAATAATCGAGGTCGAACTGTACATTTTTATGTAGCAAATGTGCTTTTTACTGGTTTCATTCTTTTCACTCTTCTCTCCTTGTAATGGTTTAAATCCTACTCTAAACAGAGACACTGTCCCTTTAATTTAGCATCTCTTTCTTTAAATGAAAATCACACACACACCTACACACACACACACACACACACACACACACACACACACACACAAATACATCAGGCGGATTTGCACTTTGCCATGGTTTTGGTTCAGCAACCTGAATAGGGATCATTGTAGTACCGAGTGAGGGAATCCAGACCCCATTTTCTTTCTCTCCCCCCTTTTTTCCTCTTTTTTTTTTTCCCTTTTGGGTCAGAAGGGTATTCACAAATGCAGCAGCAGTGTCATTCGAGAAGGTAGGTTTTTCAGTAGCTTACAGTGTGGCATGCATAAACGGAATGTGCTGGTATTTCACAGACATAAATGTTTTTTATATTTGTACCGTTGTGCTTTTCAGTGGGTGGTGTATTTCAAAGTTGAATGTGCATCCCAGTGGTGGATAGTGGGGGTGGGGGGGGGGGGGGGGAGGTGTAAAGGCAAGATGGGTTTAAAACGGATTCAAGTCTGAATGCATCATACTATCTAGACAGAATTCAGGGCACCCATCATTAAAGTGAAACGGGACTTGATGTGCAAGCTACAATAACTTTGATGAATATACATTTTCGAGCACTCGCAAGCAAGCAGAGTGGTAGCAATCTCTGATTGAAATCTCAAAAAAGTAAGAATTTGGTGGAATTTGAGAGTTTACGTTTTCAAGAAACACTGGTGTACATGTGGGTTGCAACCACATTCTGTACGCCTACTGCTTCGTGTACGTAACATATCGATACCTTACATCTCACTGACTAGCACACAAACACTTTGTGGAAATCCCTATGTAAGTGGAAATGTTAGAGAATAGATTTCACCCTTTTCATTGATTTTGCATTATTGTGACAAAATATGAAACTTTTAAAAAAATGCACAATTTTATTTCTATTCAATGTATACTGTAGATGTCAGATTTTAATGAACCTTTAAAGTGTTCTGTGTTATTATAAATTTCACACCATCTTTAAATGAAAATTGAACATGATAGACATTTCTCTTTGATAGGACATGCACAACCTTGACACTGGACTTGGAGGGAGAGAGAGAGAAAGAGAGAGAGAGAAAGGGGGGGGGGGGGTAAGGGAGAAAAGAATGGGATAAGCAGCCGAAGAGACAATTTCTAGAGGGACATGAAAATTGTGAATGTCTGCATGGCTCCATTGAACTGCTGCAGTGAAGCTGCACGCTAGTGATACAAGAGATTTTGTTCTTCAATCTTTTTGTTTCTTCTCTTTTTCTGTGACATTACATGGCCTTGACAGGATTCTTTACTACATGTACCATTGTCCAGAGCATGCATTTCATAGGCATTTGTGATTGGAAGTGCACTGCATGATAAATTGTCACAGACAAGGTGCATTGGTGTGCATTGGTATACATTGTACATGTACACTTGGTAGATGTACCACTACAGATACACACTGTAGAAAATGTCAGTAGTAAGGAGCATGTATTGGTACATTATGGTTGTACAATGTACTTTCTACTTTTTTTTAATGAATAGTGATGACCAAATACAAAATCTGTGTAAATAGATGAGGAGAAATGGAAAAAAGTTGCCTCCAAAAAAATATTCAGATATAAATAGTACATTTTTAGTTAATATAGTAGGCCCTACACATTTTTCTTTCTATTTTTGATAAAAATGAACAGATTTTGTATGAACTTAAAACTGTTGGATATGTCTGATAAGCTACATACTTAAGGCAACATACTATTATATACATACTGTATAAGCTGTTACTTTCGCGTACAGATACGTATTTTTGCGAATTACAATGTAGAAGGTCACAGACATTTCTGCAAGATGTTATTTTCGCGAATTAACACTAACATTATCTTGCATGCATTGTTAGTCTAGTGTATGGCGACATTTTCACGTGTTGTTAAATTCGCGATCCAACTGTGATTCGCGGAATTCCCGAAAATTAAACCCTTGCAAAAATAACCACTTATACAGTACATTACCAGACTGCAGTGTGATACCATACAGCTGAAACACACATGGGCATAATCTTTACTCTATGTTCTGTATTAATGTACACAGATCTGACAATTTGGCCAAATCGTACAATTCTAGAGAACCTTACTTTAATACAATGTAAATTGTTGCTTATTGAAATGCATCCCAAACTATACAGTATTGTACAGTGTAAGTGTAGGTAGGAAGTTACTACATTTTAATGTAGGACCGATTTGCTCTGAAAGAAGTCAGTGAAATGAAGAATGGAATTTATATGAATACCATAAATTAACAGTTTACAGTGTGGAAATGTGTACATTGTTTTGTACAGAGACTTTCCTTATCATCCTTATCTCTCATTGCGCAATTTATGTACTGGTGGTACTGTATTTGTAATCTACAGGAAGACTGTGACTGAGCCGTATGTATGAGTACAATAAGGTGTAAAAGTTAGAACTAACGTAGGACTCTGATGATTCTATTTTTTTTTTTTATCCCTCTCAGTGAGACTGATGTATTCTATATACAGTCAATACTCTGTTCACAAGGAAAACAATCAACAGTGACCACTTGTTCACTGTCAAAGCAGGGAGGTTGGAAAAATTATCTTCCCACCTCCCTGGTCAAAGTAATCTGATGCGTGTCAATTTTATGGAATGCTGCAGCATGTACAATGTAGTTCTCCACGTTTTCCATCGGTGCCAATCTGTACCTGTAAAAAAGTTTATAAAAATATATTTTTTTTTATAATAAATAAAAAGCAGTATGTACATTTTAGTCTCATCAAGAATCATAATAAATAAAAAGCAGTATGTACATTTTAGTCTCATCAAGAATCATAATAAATAAAAAGCAGTATGTACTGTACATTTTAGTCTCATCAAGAATCTTACAATGTGATGAGCGGGCACTCAATTACCATACAAATGCAATATTGCAGGGTTGAGTTTTAGAATATTGTGGAAAAGTGACCTGCACGAAGTCATGTGATGGCTTAATATGCGACAAGGGAAGACAGGCAATCGAATTGACTCCAAACCAGGCACTCTGGTCTCAATGTCCTCTACTAGTACAGTAACTACTACCACTACAATTGACAAGAGGTGCAGCCGCCGTTTGATATGTACACACGTGAGGGATTTTGATGGTAGAAGGCAGCAATTGATGCAAAGTTCACATGTTATGGAACCAGGAAATGAGGAAGTGAGAGGAGTGTTAGGCCACTCAATCGTTTCGCTGCCCCTCAAAAATGATTTTGGGGTGAGATTGCTCTGCCCTGCTGTACTGCACTGTAGCTGTTCATGGGGGGAGGGGATGGGGTGGGGAAGATGCTTGCCTTTAGAAACCCCCATGTACTGCTTGTGTTCCAGTGTACATGTAGATGTATTCTGTGAAGAACAGAGATCATAATGTATTATGTAGTTACTGGGAAAAGACAGTATAAAAGTGCAAATATAGTATTTTACTACAATGTAACTCAAATACAGAGTATCGACTATCATATGACTTTGAATCCCATGACTCAAATAAAATGACTTTTTTTTTTTCTTTTAAATATCTACATGTAACTGCTGAAGGATTTTTTTAATGTTTGTGTGGGGGAGGGGGAGATGGGAATACACCAACATCAGAGTTTAATTTTACAATGGATCATTCATGGCTTGGTTTAAAAAAAATGATACCAACAACAGAGTTAATTTGTAGTTATACACTATAGGCCTAATGTTATACAGCCATATGCTGTATTAACTATTATTCCAGAAATCCTTGACCTCTGCCTTTTTGCATATTGCCTGATGACCTTGCTGTTAATTCAGTTCCTTGTGTATAGGGCATCTTTCCAAGCTGATGTATAGACCCTATTCATGTATAAGTACAATGTAGGCCTATATTAACTTAAGATCCAAACATCATGTGCTCAATACAAATGTATGTTGATGTGAAATATTTTTGACTCTTTCTCATTTTATTATTAAGACGATTGCTCTGTGACAATTATGTATCTTGAGCAAAAAGATTTGTAGGCCTCCAAAAGCTTTTGATGATTACTGTTAGTATGACTTTGTAAAAAAAAACAAAACATGAATTTACTCTACAATTGTATGTGTGACAACATCATTGAGGGTTCATGTTTCTCAGGCATGGACTGAATTCTTGTGTGTCAGAAATTTCTTATCCAGTGTGTTGCACACATTCATGGTATACAATACTACGTACACACTGTACAAGTTTTAGCCGGCCCTTTGTCATAGAAATTTATGCTGAAATCTTCACCTCGTCTAAATTGCATTATGTTCATTATATGTAGGCCTATGTGATTGTGACTGATCATACTGTTTCTGTAATAATATCTATATTGAATTGTAAAATTCCCTGTTTCATTTTTCTGTGTCTCATTTTAAAGAGGCATGTGCTGTTTTTTTTTTTTTTTTAAATACTAATTCATTAATGATACTTGTAACATTATCAAGTAGTTCACAAGAATAAACAACAACATTACCACCGAGAAGATGTAGTGTGGACATTGCTGTGCACCAGATTCTCTGGAGTGGTCAATATCTTTTGGCTTGGCTTACGTGAAACCACTCCAAAGGTAGCTCTCGATGTTAACGTTAAGCTCGATTCCAGCCCATAATTCGCATTGTCCCAGTGAAAGTTGCGGGAAGTTGTATTATCTTCTTCAGGAAATGGTGCTGCCCAAAGAGAGTTCAGGGTCCCCATTAACAGCTAATGCAGCTTCAAATGTCTACATGGATCTAACAGAACCGTCGTACTGAAAAAAATGGCAAGCCAGTTGCACCTAAACTCCTTGTGTTTGTTGTACAAACAGAATGTGGTTAACACCACATACTGTACTACGATTTTCTTTGCTGATTTATGGCTGGTGACTGAGCTGGAGATAAGTTTAGTTTTTATATGGATTGTTCAATTTGAATAATGTAAATTTGTGTAACAATGTTATGTGCCAGTGATATATACACTTAGCATGAGCCAATGATAAATTTATCAGCTCTGTCTCGTCATGTCTCTAGAAATTGTGATATAGAAGCTTGCAATGGAGTGCGGCGTTCAAATTAGTTATGTCTCTCTATGTACACATCTCATTTCTGTAATGGGGGGGGGGGGGATAGAAGGTTAGAGGGCCGGAGGGTAGAGAGTGATAAATATTGGGTTAAAAAATGGCAACATACATTGTACATCAATTTTACAAATTGTATGTATACACTGTACATGTAGCTGCCATGCTACACTGTATTACATGATCAGAGTTCTTTGTAAGTCTGGAGCAGTGGGCCTTCTCTCACTGGATAATTTCTGACCATAAAATTTCTGATGTTTGACCATTTCCTTTCACGCTGCTATGAAAATGTGCCATATTGCTGCTCTTAACAAAAGAAAAAGGCAAATGTTTTTTCTATTGTAGTATGCATACAAGAATAGCTCCAGCACCTGGCAGGCTACACTTGTACAACTTGTAGCTGCAATTCATACACATGTATTTTGCTTGTGTCATAATCCAGATGTGCAGTGGAAGTCATGTGGCAAATGTCATGAGTTTCTGTGATAAGGAGGGCTCTCACTGCAAATTGTGTAACAAGCAAACTTCATGCGCAGCTGGGGAAAGTAGCACTCCAGCATGCAATGCACAATTTTCTGGCGATGTTTCAGATGGCTCGGAGTGCATTTCCTTAGCAACATTCACTGTACAGGGTTCGAAATTGGCGATGGTCCGCTGGCCATTGGCCACCCAAAATCACGTCGGACTAGCTAAAAATTATAAAATTCTGTAGTAACTAGTCCGTTTGGCTAGTTAAAAAAAAAAGTTAAGTGCGACCCCTGCTGTAGTGTGAGTTTAAAAGGAGAAATCCAGTCCAAAAATAAATTAGTCTGATATAAAAGTTATATCTTACAAATTCAACAGTAAAAAATTTCGCTGAAATCCGATGAAAAATAAGGAAGTTATGAAATTTTGAAGTTTTACTTATTTCTGCAAAACAGTTCTTGTACAGTGGATATGAATATGCAAATGAGTGAGCTGACCATGTCATAACCTCACAATTCTCCATTGATCGTATACAAAGAAATGACAGAAATTCAATGCTCTTTTGTCATTTGCATATAACCGTTCAAGAACTGTTTCCTGAAAAATTAGTGAAGCTTCCAAATGTCATAACTTCCATATTTTTCACCCGATTTCCATCAAAATTCTACTGTTAAACTCATAACATTTTACTCTTTCTATTCAGACTAACTTATATTTGGACTGTATTTTCCCTTTAATAGGAATCACATGACTTCACAGTGTAAACGACCCTAGTTTTACATTATGTAAGTAATAGAATAGATTGCATGTGGGGGATCTCCCAATAGTGAGGGGGCAGTACAGCTTGTATGTTCACTAGCATTGAAATCACACCATTTCAGTGTGACTATTTGAATAGTGTAACGCATGATACTGAATTGATGAAGTGATGCATGCAGACGTGACAGGGGAAACCCCTGAACTCCTGAACCGCCCATGACCATCCGTGTGGATATGTAGGCCTACTTGTGTATACACGTAGTGCATACTGGATACATTGTATGTGTGTATGTGCTTGTGTGTCCTTGTGTGGCGTTACACTGTAATGTGTGAAAATCTGTGTGTTTCTCTACCTGATTCGTATCATCATAGTATCACCCTACTTTGTACATTATATTATTTGATACTTCTATCTCAATTGAACGTTTGAAATTTATGGCTGTTTTGAGCGAGTAAGGGGATGGCATTGCAAGTATGGTAAAAAGTTGACATTTTTGTGGTGTGGAATCTTTCTTGCATTTCGCATGACATAAAACTTCTGGTTAGTAGTGCAAAAATTACAGCATGCGAAGTTGTGTTGTGTTATTGCAACATTATTTCACACATTACTGTACTTTGTATACATATGGGTACATTTTGGGGGTAATTTTTGACAATTTTGCAGACGTTACAGGAAATATGATATGGCTTTTTAAACCTCCCTGACAGCATTGAGCTGTTTGAAGTGCTTGCTCTATTGTGACCATTCACAAAATTCACCTTACCCTGCTGAGAGCTAAAAATGAAATCATGTGGAAATTTCAACTTTATTGTAATGTCTAGGGCTGAAGGTTTTTATCTAACTACATGTGTTGATGTACCATTATCTGCAGTGAGGCAAAAGAATTTTCCAAATGGCAGCAGTGATCAAAGGCATCAGCTAGCATTTCCAGAATTCAAGATTTTTAACATAATGTATCAGGGTTCTCTCTTCTTTGAAGCTCTGAATGGGAGTTGAAATGTTTTAGTTTGATATTGTTCAGACATATTTTATTCTGGGAACAGTGAACTCAACTGTTGATTTGGTATTCATCTACAGTACATGCAGTTCTCATCTTATGTCATATCAGCAATTAGCAGGAGTATCTTTTTGAGTCAGGTAGCATGCCGGCCTCCAGCCAGTCTCTTTTTCATACCAACATTGTAGTTGAGATGCATGGATTGTCATAGTACTTTGTCACTCCTTGTGTGCTGTCCAGTCCTTCAGCTTTTTTGGCAATCTTCATTACCCGACTGTAATCTGCATTCCAGATCCAAGAGAGATCTGAGAGTTGTAGCGTCTGGCTGCTGAATTCTGAACTATTCTGCTCTACAATTACATGTACACCGGAACGTAGAGCTCTCTCACTTTAAAGGAGCATATCAAGGCGTGCGGTGATTCATGCGTGACATTTCCTTGTACTTTATGCATAGAAACTGGACTGACCTCACCATTGTAAATGTCACCAAGGATATATAAACGGTATATCAGGTACTGCATGTACACTATGAATGGAGGTGTAGGAGACACTTTGTTTTTCCTTGAAAATTTCAGTATAATTGGCTCCAGACCAGTTTCATCGTTTTCTGGTATCAAATTCTGTAGAACAATTGATTCGCAGAGCAACGCTTCTATAAATGCTTCATTACTTGATGCACACAAAGAGAATTATTAAGATGATACAGATGTGTGCAACCTTTTCACTGAAGACCAACATACAATGTACTGATGAGGAAGAATTTTATACCAACACTTTTGGGTTATATCTGAAAAAGAGAAGTTATACTGTATATATGCCTACGTAGTATTCAGATTACCAGCATTTGTCATGACATGTACTCACATGAATGTTTGAGGGACAAATGGTTATGGTGATAAATTGATTTTTTGTTTTATTTTTGTTTTATTTTTTTTTAAGACAAAAAAAAAATGTGAGGAAGAGTGGGATGTTCACATTTAACCACTGAATTTGTATCAATGTGAGTAACCAAACTGTTGTGACATCAAATATAAACGTCATACTGTCGGTTCTCGTAGGCATGTGATTGTGAATCATTGACATCCTGAATCTATCTCTCTTCTTTTCCCTTAGGTTTTCCCAGAGAGGCACCATGAAAAGAAAAATAGAAACCTTTCTCTTGATTTGCATCTTGGCGAATTGTTTCCCGTGACTTGAGGATTCTATATGTAAGAAAATCTGTTTTCAATTGAGTCATGCGGGAAGTGTTCCTGTTCAGAAATTATGAAATAGGATGATTTGATGTTTATTATGCAAACAAATGAGGCGTTGTCTTTGAGTGGTGTCAGTCTCATGCCCAAAGATGGCTATTGATCTGAAGATGCACGCAAAACGCTGTATAATTATTATTTCAACAGACCCATTGACAAGAGTTTTCAAGTTTTGTTTCTGCATACAGTAGACCATGTTACTATGACTTCCAATTACAGTATCTCAGTCATTTTATTTTGTTGTGAATGGTTAAACTAAATTTCCCTTGTGGGAAAATTCTCCATTAAAGGGAAATTATACCCCAGGATACAGTACATTTGGATTTGAGTAAATGCAGCATTATCAGTAGAATACATCAGAGAAGTCTGAGTAAAATCAGACTATCTGTTAGGAAATTATAAACTTTTAAAGTTTTTGTGCAGCAATTGCTGGATGAGGAGGCTACAAAAGTTTGTGACAACACCGCAGGACAATGCTATAAAGAAAATGTAAAGAGAATTCAGCATATTTAATTTCTCTAGCATTAATCAAGGAGCAGTCGATGTACAGTGAATCTCTTTTCAGAAAGCAGGAGGATTGATATCACCACACTTAACATGTCAGTATGTCAGTATAGTATTAACAAGTCGAGAGAATGTGTGTACACTAAATATGTGATAAAATTTTGTGACCCTTTGGAGACTATAATAAAGATGCTCTTGAGTCTTAATATTTCATTAGCTTCCCCTGGTTGTGCCTTGAGTGGTTTGGAAAACCAGGCTGTGATAATTGTGAATCAGTACTTACGATGTCACATTGTACAGTTGTACTTGTTCATCTTGAATGTGAGAGTTGATTAGTACAGATTTGTAAAACTTTCAAAATGCTTTATGGGTCCTATAAGGTATGAACATTGTTACTGTTTCATGGAATTTCAAATGATTATTATTATTTTTATTTATTTATTATTATCATTATTATTATTTTTTTTTACTTGGTGATCTCTTTGCAATTCAATCAGTGCATGTGCCTGCTGATTGCACCACAGGGAGACTGTGAAAGCATGTGTACAGGCCGCCCACTAGGTACATGTAGAAGATCTTGTCCCCCATTCAATCATAGGGAGCCACTCCTGTGCAGCTTTAATGATGACAAATTACTGGGCAGAAATGAGTATGAGGCGTGATACAATCTGTATATCTACAGTAAAGTTTCTCATTGGAATCGGCAAAAGACGACTGAGGACCAGAGGATCGTGAGAGATGATGTAGCAAATGTCTGAAATCCAGCATTACTTGTATGTCATAGCACCTTCCAGGTTACATCTTTGTTTGTTCTCCTTTATTTCCTTTTATTTCTCCTTTATTTCTCATTTTAGACACAAACATATCATACTCTAATGAGCAATATACATGCCTGCAAGTATTTGTTTGCTGCTAAACCTCTTCTTTTTTCTTTTAACTAGGCTGATTGTCATTTGCTAGAGGGACCCGTTTAAAAAAAAGAATGCACATGCTCTACAAGTGTAGCCAAATATAATGTAGAACCCTATAGTTTGCTCATATACAAGAATCTCTGAACCATTTTTCAAGCAAATTTGATGAAACTGCATGTAGGTGATGACATTGTTACCTTACAGTCTGCTTTACAAAGTTTAATGCACCCAAAAAGCCTGTCCTTATTTTACAGCTGTTGCGAGGCTGTCGCGAAAATCCTAATATAATTGATGGCCATGTTTAATGTACAGATGCTTCTTCTGAAATAAAGTGAAAATTGAACATGTCTCATCCAGATTATTTTCAGTGTGGTACAGATGTGCAGGTATAATATGATTTTATCTTCTCAAAGTGAAAGTGCATCTTGTTAAAATGCTTGGGACCAGTGTGAAAAGAGCTATGTTTTATGGGACTCAGGGTGGCACGACATCCCCAGCCTGCGAAGCATCACTGTATATTAAAAAGGCCACAGCTGCTGCCCATGAAACATTTAACCCATTTTGGTCTTGACCGTCACTTGACCCCCCTCTGAATAGTGTACATAACCCAAACCTTCAAAGCCCGTGCAGTGGATAGGCCTATCCTTTGCTGTACCAAAATGGTGACGTTGGTATTCATTTATTAGCAAAATTCTGTATCATCATATCATACCATATCTTGTCATAATTTCTGCCTATTAATACCCATCCGCTAGTGCTGTGTTTGTAGACTGAAACAAATACCGTCTGAAATGGAGTGCTATTTCATTTGGTCAACCTTGTTGTGTAATGTGTTTTGATTCTGGCATTTTTTTGTCACATTGGTGAAATTGCCAGCTCTGCTAGTATGAAATGCCTTGGCACATACATTGTGCATAATGTTGTGTAAACCCCTGTACAGAATTAATTTATGCATAAAATGTCAGAGAAATGAATGAAGACAGATATTAATACTACTTGAATGGGTTTCCCATAGAGGGGGGGGGGGGGGGGCATGAATTGATGTCATTATTTACATCTAATGCAATTTCTCTAGGAAATGGCTCATTGTAAATGGCCGTTAACACCATTTGTGCGGCATCATGACCAACATTCATTAATCACTGCCCACGAGAGGAAATGAATATTTGAGCACTGCTTGTTGTTATAATGTTAGAGCCAAGGTAAAGTTTAGCCAAAGAGAATGACTTTCTGGAGAAGTTGTTTCAAAGTGACAACCCCAAAGTGAAATTAAAAAAAAAAAAATCTTTTATCTGTGTACTGTATGTGCTGTGTGTAGACCAGGCACATGTCACCAATGTATCCATTTTTTAATGCCTAATTTTCTATGGTTCCAAGTCGTTGTGTAGTCAGAGTTTTACATGTAATAGAATACGCACTGTCTTGCTATTAGCTATGCGTACAGAATTTGAATCGCTGGTGCCCTACAGGGTCAGGTACATGTAGGAAAGATTTTCTTGCAAACTTTTTCGGCCCATTTTGTAATGTGTGATGTATGTAGTAGTATATACCATAGTTATATGCGATCCAGTTGTGCACAAATGTACCAGTACTACATATCAAAATGATGTCATAAAATGTTCTTTTGGAAAGTCATTGCCAGAGATATTGCCAACCTTTTTTTTTTTTTTTTTTTTTGGTAGTAATTTGTACTGTAAAATTTTGCCAAAAATGCTGGAGGTTTCATGGAAAGGACTGTTTTCCGGGATTGTATTTTACTTTACGTGTCTGTTTCAGGAAAGGTAAAAAATACTGTTTTCTTTCCAAAATATGCCTTTTCAGCTCTCAGAATACTGGAATGATATTAACCTGTTGAGGACGAGTCCCGAGTATACTCGGGCAGGTGTCTGTGGGAAATGAGTGTTGTAGCAAAATCAGCCCGTCCTCAATGGGTTAACAAGGCAGGCATCCCTGCATTGCTACAGTAGTTTGATGGCCGTTTGTAACGCCACTTGGTTTGTGCATGACAGTTGAATACGCTAATGCTGGAGAGCAAATTGGTAATTTTTCTCTGACCACGCAGCATGTCACTTGTATCACAACTGATGTGAAGACTTTTTCTGCCTGTCATACAGCAAAAACAAAGTCCTTGCTTGGCATTACCCTTTAACAAGGAATCATTCCATATGCCCTAGCCTTACTCATCAGTGATACACAGATACCAGTGTCAACATTCCTTGCTTGATAAGTTCCAGGAAGCTGGAGTGAGGGTGGTGTTATGATTTTCCTCTTGCTTGACCACGGAGTGTATTGGCTCCCCTTGGAAACTCTTATCTTTGAACATGTGAACTTCGTGGAGAAAAGACGCTAGTCATGTTCATACAACATTTTTTAGTTTTTGATTAGCTTGTAGTTTTAATGAACTATGTCGTGCATAACACCAATTCTTAAAGATTGAGTTTTTGAGCGAGAGTCCTACTTAATGACAAAACCACAGAACTGGAAGAAATTATACACACAGTGCTAGCAAAAAAACCCCAAATAATGCGTGTCGATTGTACATCATACACCGGAAGTTGACTGGGAAGCTCAGGGGGAATAGGGTTTGTGGAGAAGTCATGCTAACTTTCAAGTTGATAATCGTGTACACACAATGCTAAAGTACAAGTGGGGACCCCATGGTGCTTGTAGATAGAGAGCAGGGAGGTGCTAGAGAAGGAGAGGCAACTAAAGCTCTCCTTTGAAGTTATGCGCGGCACCGCCGAGAAGTTATGCGTTCAACTACAGGTGTTACCCATGTGCTTTGACAAAAGAGAGCATCAATAATCGCGACTAGCGCTCTCATATCTTGAAATATATGCTCCTACTGCCATTCGCTCTCTCTTTCAATGTGATGGCAACAATGAATTTGTGTACCTTGAATTGGAGCAGCGAATCAAAATGCAGTGTAAAACTCACAATTTTAACAGCAAATAGTTTAAAAACACGCTGGAACACGCTTTAACGAAGTACTTTATTTGAAAGATCAAAATATCCCCTTATTAACAGATAGAAAATTAACATGCGGAAATGTGTGCATTATAGAAAAAATTAGGTTTTTAAGAGGGCCTAATTTTCATTTCCTTTCGATTTGCGAATTACGAAGAAACTAGAAATACATGTTAATAATATTGAATTCTTTCCTAAACTATTCTAAATCAATTTGAGTATTTCATTTAAAATTTTGCGGTAAAATAAAGCTTGTAATTCAACGAAAGGTGAAATGCGCTCTTCGTCTCCGAACTTCGTCTTGCAACTAGAGCGGTGCCGAGCATGACTTCAAAACGTAATGGAATGCTAGACATCCCATTGTAACGCCTAGAACCCAAACATGTGTTTGCATGAATTACGAAGAGTTGCCACTCCATCTCTGTAACACCTCCCTGTAGAGAGTATGTCTTGTGGTCCTAATCAACTAATTTTTAAGATTGCCAATCTTTGAGTGGGCCCATATGGGGCTAAACTACATGTACAAGCTATTATAAATCGTAGAAGATAGAAACTTCAAACTAATGGTTAAGTTTAGGAATGCTGTGTGAATGTAAACTGCTGTGATGAATAGGAAAAGAGGAGCATAACAGATGCAGACTAGATTTTTAGACTATATCCCATTTTGTGAGAGTGCCAAAGGAGTATAGGCAGTGGGAGCAGTGGTGATAATGGTAGCGAAAAAGATGTCATTTTGATATTGAGAATGTGATGTGAGTTTCTTCTTACACCTCCATGAGATGATTTGATGCTGTTAACCTGTTGTATCTGTATTAGTTGTCATACTACAGTTGTATAGTGTTATCTTCGAGCAAGGGATTAAACTGCATTCTCTGTTGACAGCTCATTCACCACATGAAACTTTTGCGGATTTTAGCCGACTGCTTTTTTCGCGGCATGAAACTTTCGTGAATTGCCACTTGCATTCAATGCGTTGTGTAGATAAGAACTTTTCCATGCATTATACTTTCACTAAATTCACGAAAGTTTCACGTGTGAAGAGATTTTGGCTTTAACACAGGGAACTTGGAGCTGGCCCCCATAGGGTTGAGGAAAATGCGGTACTTGGCAGAGCAAAAATATGACATGCCTATCCAATTTGTTCATCACTGAAGAAAGGACACTGTGACCATTTTTGTTACAGCAATGATTAGGCATGAAGTATCCATGCAGTATATATAATATTGTATACTCACACACACACACACACACACACACACACACACACACACACACACACACACACACAAATATGACAGGAATACTAGTAGTTTGCGGCTCTATTTCTGCAGGTCGATACTTGAGTGAGATTTTATCTTGCATTTGCTATTAAAATTCAGAAACCATGTCAAAAATATCCTGAGTTACAATGTATGGATGAAAGGCTGTTAACAACCTGATTCTTTCTCACTGTACAATCAGATGAAGCAGCGAGTGAGAAGTGGGCTGAAGGCTCTAAGAGAATGAGATATGTGTGACATTTCATGAAAAGTTGTGGCATTCTTTTAGTGCAGATGAAAAGACATGTCTGTTAAGGAAACTCATGTATGTGTACAAATGCATTTCCCTTGTTGATGTGCCGAGTCTTGAACCTAACCGGCTAATCCTGTTCGTTACGTGTGATAACGAGAGTTTGCCGGACAGATAAGTTGGCGATCAAGGTCTCCGCAGACTCGAGGCAACTCTGAGAGGATGGGAAGTGGGCAGAAATGGGGGACAATTCCTCCAGAATGCTATCTGCCTCCATTTGTGCTCTTTTTTTTTTTAATTTTTATTGCAGGGTCCTTTTTTTCTCTCATTTCCTTTGTATTGCGATAGCATTGGAGGAGACGTAATATGGAAAAAAAAATGTCCTTGAGATCGTGTCCTCCGTCTTTTTTTTTTTTTTTAAAGATATGAAGGGAAAGAAGAGAATTATTATGCTGAGAGGGAAAGAAAACCGTTGTCTACTCAGAAGAGCCCTATTTCCCTCTCTGCGCGATTCAGATGACGTCATGTGCTCTTGCGGGTGCGTTCATTTGGCCGTTGTGAGTGCGGAACTCCTCGCGGGTACGTGATGGGGATGGCCGATTGAAGAGAGCCACTGTCAAAAAGGGCACAAGAGAAGATGAGGATGTGAGAGAATGAGGAGGAGGTGAGGAAAGGTTTAACCCAAGGAGTGGGCAGTGATGTATGAAAGTGGTTGCAAGTTAAGCAGATATAAGGAGAAAGAAAAGACTGAGTGAGTTTGCTTCAGGGAAAGAAACTTGGTTTTGTGTGAAGGAGCATTTCAAGAAACTTTGTTTGAATACCAGAAGTGATGTTGGTATATATGAGAAAACCACTTCAGTCATTCACTTAACGAAGTATTGATGAGAACAGTATATAACCCTTCTCAGAGAAGAAAGATTTAGGACACTCTGTTTAACAAGTGGCTGTTATGGTCCGTGTCACATGACCAATACAACCAATCTGAACATATGATATGAGGTCATCACGCATGATATGTGACGTTAAGTGACTAATTTTCATGGCATTGACATTGTTATTTGGTTTTCTTTAACTATCTGTAATGTACGACTCTGGATACCGCCTCCTTTAAGACATTTCTATAAACGGAACAGGCTGTATGCGCCCGTGCACGTCTTGTGTGGAATGTAAATCGCCACGATTACCTCATTTTAATTAACTCGCCAATGGAATTGGCCAGCGATGTGGCGTGATGGCTGTCTCCACTCAACTCATCAATTCATAATTAGGCAGTAATTTTGCCCCGGAGGTGTCTGGAATGATGACAAGCGGCACACTTCTAAGTTGCTGCAAGGGGGGGGGGGGGGGGGGGAGGGAGAAGGGCGGTCCCACCTCTTGTCTACATCCATCACAGCTTGTATGAATTCAGTTTCGACTGCTATGACTTCTTGTATGAGGATAGATACTTGTATGATAGATACAGTCCTTGTGCATGTCACCTGTATCTAGACAACCCTGGTGGTGATAATGTGCTTCATTGCTAGATGTCTGGGAACACAACTTCCCTCTAGCTTCAAAGTCTCGGGGAGAATCAGGAAGTTTCAAGAGGGATGGGAGTGGCAAAGCCAGCACGTGTCCCATCGCAAGGTGCTACAATCGTGCAGTCTTGAGCACTTTATTCAACACTTCCAAAGAACTACTCAACTGTCCCATACACCCCCGAGATATGGTCTGTTTCACTGGTTTTGATTTTCATGGAAGGCTACCCCCACCGTATCATTCTCTTTTGCTCCTCAGTCAGTGCCTCAAGCACTGAAGGGCGCTGAAGACAACTCCAAAGTCTCATCAGGGAGGTGGAACTCATAGGGCATCATTACGTAATAATCAGGAAAGCTGTGTTCCCGCTTTGTGTGTATACGGCATGGATGAATAAATAACATTTATTTAGAGCTATACATGTGTTCATTTCTAACCACATTGATACAGAACAGAAAAGTTTAGTTAAAATGCAAAATATAAAATTGAAAACATTGTGATATGTTTTAAGCCAAAAATAATATAAATGTAATAATATGATTTACATTGTAAGTATATGAAATTATTCAGACACCATACTACGGCACTGGATAAAGATTAAAAAAAAAAATCTTCTTCTGTTGTTTGTCTAGTCTCTACCAACAATGAATCAAATTGTTTCAAGTGATGGAAATATCAACTGCAATAGCATGGTATCAATTGGTTTCTTTATAGAACTTGTCCAGTTGCGTGTGTTGCATAAATGCCAGAAGAAATGTAAACTTTTTGCCACAATTTCGTCTCATAATGATAGGCATGGATGTACATGTAGATACTTGTATGTATATTTCAGTTGTTCTGTAAATCATTTCAATTTTGTTGATATGTTTGTTTGTTTTGTTTTGTTCGTTTGTTTGCTTGTTTTGTTTTTTTTCCCGGAAGGCTATTAATCTTTACAGGAGTGTCTGTGTTGGGTGTTTTTTTTAAAAGACTAGAATATGTTGCCCTGTATGTGACTGATAATATCGCCTACCCATCACGCATCAGTGGGCGTGAGGGGAACGCCTCTTTCTAAGGAATGACAACTGATTAACAGTGTCAGGAACTTGGAATCTTTCCACAAGGATGCATGAAATTTGCTAATGTAATGTAATGTAGGCCCTATATGAATTGACTCATCTGTTAAGAAAATATTTGTACTCTCTTTTTTTTGTTTGATAGCTTGTTCTTTACGGTAATACCATTGTATCTACCTACAAAATTACACTGTGGTTGTAAGTTGCACACACTTGATGTACTGTCGGGGCAGTCATTCATTTTCTGTGCATGTAATAGCCTCTGTCAAGGACCAGGGAGGTGAGAAGAAAACCTCCCTGCAAGGACACACTCCCTGAATACAGTAACTACAAGAGAAACAAGTAGAAGGTTGACACATGAGCAAGAGTCAAGCTATGAAGGAGAGGCAACGCTCACCTTGCTTTCACATGTACTGAGAGTGCTTAATTTGAAACACGATTGTAATGGCTCATCACCAGAATCGTGTTTAAAAAAAAAAGAAAAGTATTCTTGCTTTTGTGAAATATGCAAACTGGAATTGCAGAGGGTGATTTGAATCGCAATTCTAATTGTGATTCAAATGGTAGTCCGGAGATGCTTTCCAGTCACGTTATGCCCGAATCAAGGAGCCAAACAGTCATGTGAACGGATTGACCTCCGATCGTGTTTTAGGGGGCGGAGCTTACGCTGACCTTTCAACTATATCCGCAGAATGACCATGCTCCTGAAATGCTCGCACTGCAGTCAAAGCACTCATATTCTAATACGGCTCAAGAGTGATTGATGTGAACTTGGAAAGAAGCCAGACCTCCTCTCTTCGCTCTGAAAATCAAAACCGCAGAATCTATGAAGCCTTTCTCGGTCGTGTGAACGAACGATGATTCAAATCTTAATTGCAAAATGTGTTTGTAATTCAGCATTACAATTCAGTTTGTGGATAGGTGTGAAAATAACCTAAGTGATAGGGCCTTTATAGACCCATCTTGATTTCTGTAACTTATAATTTTGAATTACTGAAATCTACTGAGACTCCAATTCTCCTGCTTTGAGACCATTTCCCCAAAATCCAGCTGTGAGTCTCCCACTCCAGATGTATTTTCTCTGGCTTAGAATTTAGCTCTCTCCCACCAACATTAAATTTGACATGACTTGTATAAATATGTGTTCAAAACTGAGGCTGAGATAGCACCAGAGAATATCTATGGCCCTGAAACAGGCTCTGGACCAAGCTGCAAGGAATGTCGCACCTTGAACTTGTGATGTGCACTATCATCACATAATATCCTGTATATTTGCATGACCAGAGTTATGAACTTGCTTGTGGGTCCAGGGGGAGAATCTCCCGTTTCAGGGGTACTGGTACTAGGGGTACTAGCATTTGGTAACAAAAATCACAAACAGTACATAGAGTATGTGTTGAAAAAGCTTTGATATGCGTATTGTACGTTTTGGCACTGCTGGCCAATGGGCAAATCTGGCAATGTCCAATGCATTGGTCAAAGCGATGCGCTGAATCATATAGCAGGAATAGTGCATTGATTAGACTTTGTACTGGCTCGTGAATAGTGATCACATTCACAGATGTCAAAATACACTTGACTATGGCTTGCTTCACTTGCAGTTGTCAGTGTTAACAATAGCATGAAGCCTCCCCACATTCAAAAAGGCTCTTCCTGTGGAGGATCCAATATATACTACAGAGCCCCTCCCCCTTCTAATTTTTAATTCATTTGTTTGTTTGTTTGTTATTTTTTTTTAGGGATGGGTGATTATGCTTCTGAAAGGTTGTGACAGACAAAAATAATTCTTCATTCATCACAGAAGATAGCTTTCTTGAGTCATTAGTTTGATGCCATTTTTTCATGATTTTTTTTTGGGTGTTTATCGATGTATAGTCAAATAAATGTTTGTTACTCCTCAAGATTCTTTTTCTTTGTCTTTAATCTATTGCTCATAAGGAATTCATCATGTTGGCATGAATTTTCATCAAAAATGGGACTTTCAGGAGAATAGAAAATGTTACACTTGGATACAGCAAAACTTGATTCTCCATCTCGTGAATAGTAAAATAATTTCCTTAAATAATATGTTGAGCACAACCAAATAGTGCATCTTTAATCTTTCCAGTGGTAAGATTATACCCTATAATACGTATGTTGTGCTTTCATATTTCCTTAAAAACCTATCATGTGTGATGCACACAAGGGTTGTGATGCACATGCCTAAATATGTCACTGAAGTTTGTATTTCGATAGATCTTAGCAGCGTGTTCATAATCACTCGAAACTAGTTCAAGCAGATAATGTGAAACTTCTCAGAGTTCTGCAAAAAGACAGTGACGACTACAAAGCAAATTACTAAACAATGATGAAGTGCAAGCTGCTGGATGCTTGGTCAGCTACGGCGTAGAGAACTGCGACTCGTTGCGTTAGGTTGCAAATGCCCATACTGTACACTGCAGTGTATGCAGCCTGACTGTATGTGCTCTTTACAGCAAGTATTATGAACATTGTGTGTCAGCTTCTCTGCTTGATAAGCGATAAATTTTTTGTGATATAAATGCATTTTAAATACAATCTTATCAATTCACAGGAAATCGTAAAGGGAGATTCTGCAAAACACAGAGACCTCATTGCAGACAAAGTGCGTTGCCTCATGTTTGTGGCACACACAGGCTATCATTCTCCAAACAAGTACTTTTGTATAGGATCTATAAGACGAGTCTGTCTGGCAGGGTTTAATTGCATTGCCCCCCTCCATTTGGGAAGAGAGTCTGATGAGAGATGCGCCCGTGTGCTGCATGCACGCGCGGGTTGTGAAAACTAAAACTGAAACAGGGAACTTTCCGTACTCGTACTCCGAGGGGTCTCGAGAAAACAGAACCGGAACCGCTGCCAGGAAGTTAGGGAACCAATGCAAACACGGCTGGCTGCACGGCGTCACATGCGCCACAGCTGTAGCAAGCGGCAAGCTGAAGCTGTATATCTGTACTCTGTATGTACATATACAGCCTAGCTGAAGTGATCTGTGCTCTTATGACCATAGCACACCATTATATTTACTGTCTTTCATTTCAGTCTGTGTAGACTAATTATCACCGAGTGCGGATGGTAAATTTCCTCTTGTGTCAGTCGAATGGCCTTTTTTTTTTTTTGAAAAAGAATGTATTGTAAAATCAATGGAGATAATTGACATACAAAATAATGAGAAAAGTCAGTTTGCACTAATTTTCATTGAAATGAGCTAGTTTTTCGTGCTTTGCATTCTGCTTACAAGCATGCATGTTCAGCATTTCAATGTATTTTAAAAGATGAGGAATTGCTTCATTCTGCAGTAAATCTTTACAATTTGAGATAAGTAGGAAATGACTACATTTATAACTTATGATATAGAGAGCATGGCACCAATAAGAAAGAAAATCCACCTTTTAATAGTGCTGATAACAATGATCTGTTCTCATAGTCATTTAATGTTGCATAGAATGCAACAGAAGTTTATTATTCTTTTAAAGAATGTCTTTAAAGATGATTATTCAGCATGTTAATAAGACCACACAAAATATTACAGAACATTCCATAAATGAAAACCTACCCCCCAAGTCACAGTGATTTACATTCTAAACAAGTCACTCTAACTTTTGAGAAAAATCTGTTTTGTTGCTGACTCACTTTTCATAATAGCCACACACTTCCATAAGCTGTCCTTCCCTACTTCACTGATTTTCTCATGGAAATTTTAAATGCCTTCAGACTAATGCTTATTTCTGGATTACAATGTATATTTGACTGTTTTCAGGTTGACAATTTAAGAGACACGAGGATTAAGCATTTTTTAGTTGCCTCAAGATGACAGGGAGAAACATATGTGAAGAGGAGGAGAGGGGAATGGAGGATGAGGAGGGGGAGGAGGAGGAGGAGGAGGAGGAGGAGGAGGAGGAGGAGGTGGGCGTGGTATTGAGGCTGTGGTATGATGTTGCTAATGATAGTAACTGTACAGGTGAAACATAGACCTTGATAGATCTGCTGATAGTTTGGTTGATGTCTTATTATCGAGACGGCCGTGGACTGTGCCTCATGATTGAATGTGGGTAGAGAGTGGTAATGACCACGTACGGAGACCGCAAATAGATTTTTCGTCCATACAGAAGTAGGATTACGTGTGTGTGAGTGTCTAGAGGCACTGTGTTGCGTGCTGCTAAGTGATTAAAGATTGGCCGTGTGTTCTTGAGAAATATGAATCACCAAGAAAAAAGAGTCGAATGTCCTCGGGTGCTACTGTTATTACAACAGAACAAGATGGTATGATAGAGCAATTTCTTTTCAACCAAATACTGTAGCTGGCCTAGCAGCTGTGACAAATTTTTGTATAAAGTTGTATCTGTCCTATTCAGCTTTACATGCTTTAACTCCGGCATGTTGCTGGGACCCCATAGAGTTATGATTGATTTGCAAGTTGAAAGAAAGAAAGAATTAAAAAGAAAAAGAAAGAACTTGGCTATTGGTCCATCCGGATGGCATGCTTAGGTACTTTCGCTGGTCAGTTTAGGATGAAGTCAAGCATGCATGGCTCTGTGTCATATATGATCAATCATACCCTTATCCAGAAGGGCCCTGGCCTCCTCCATTGGTTCTTGAATATGACGGAAATAGTAGATTTTATCCGAATAATCCTTGCCGTAACCAAACAGCGCATTTAGTGCTCATGTTCATCCCAACCGATGTATTAATTACCCTGTAATGACTTATCTAGCAGTAGCACAAAAATATGAAAAGGAAGAAAGAATTGGTGTCACTATCTGCTGACTTTGGCTCCGATACATACTCTGTGTTTTGTATACATACTGTGTATACGTATCTAACCTGTTGAGGATGGACTGATTTTGCTATAACATGCGTTCTCCATAGATGCCTGCCCTAGTATTTTCGGGACTTGTCTTCAATGGGTTAAGATGATCCATGTATAGTTGTTTGAAGTTTATATCCTGTCTATCAACACTTCTCGATCTCTCTTGATTCTCATAAGCATATTGCAGGTACTCATCAATATCAAAAGAAATGTGTGCTGGCAACTGAACAAAACCCTAGGTGTAGATCACCTAATCAAAGCATCCAAATGTAAATCACTTGTGCAGCGTGAATTTAAGAACCAGCAATACATTTTTTACCCACTTGGTGGTGTGAAAAATTAGTTTTTTAAGTACAAAAATATTAACATTTACAGTGTATGAAAGAGGCAGACATGCAAACACACCCAACATATCGAGACTGACGTGTGCTTCAGTGATTTGCTATGAGAAATGTTTGACCCAAGGAAGTATCACCGCCTTTGTCGACTCGGGCTGCGTTTATCCGTGGAGCTACTAACAGAGATAGTAGCTCCGTGGTTTATCTAACTTCAGAGAGAGAATCACGTTCCAAAACGAGTTGGAACGGTGTTTGCAAACATGGTTTTAAACGCAATTCTCTGTTAGCCGCATTCATCTAAACATCTCATACAATCGTGATTCGAGTGGTGTCACTGCGCAGCTGCTTTGCGCTGTTTGACCCGGGAAGTAAAGGTCAACTGCATACCACCAAACAGTCACACACAAATAATGGGTAGAGAGCACAACCGGAAACAGCTGGGATATGACCTTGAGATATAAACGCATTTCAAAACAGCATTGCATTTATCTACTCACAGAACGGCGATCGTGGTCTCTAACGTGTTTCAAAATGCCCTTTGAAAGGTTTTTCAAAACGGCGTTTCTAAACGCGTTTGAAAACACGATTACATTTATCTAACCCCTGAAATGCCTCAAAGACGTTTAGGATCGTGATTCTGCCTCAGAATTTTTTAGATAAACGCAGCCTCAGAAAAACCTGGAGTTTTGTCCGCTGACTTTCACTCCTATACACACCTTGTGGTGCTTGACACGTGAGATGTGCTGCGAGCCGGCCAGGCTGTTGCTCACATCATAGATGCAGATGTGTGGCACAAACTGCTTTTAGCTAATTGAGCATAAGCATTATGGTCGCAAAAAATCACAATATTTCTCATCACCTTGTCATCACGTTGCATTTCTTTTTCTTTCTTTTTTTGTGGCAGTATGAACGGAAAGGTTAAGCAATGCATTGTTGTTGTTTTTTTGTATTGTGAGTTTTTCTGATGAGAATGGGCTTGTTTCGAGTCTGTCTTTGATATTCATAGGATTTTGAAATGATATTGGCATCATTTTTGTAGCATGTTAAAAAATTGATTCCGTTCCCCTTTCCTGTACACCAGCCAGGTTTTGACACCTGACTGTATAGATGTTTTATGTCCATAATCTCTCCAACAGGTAGAAACTTTTCTTCAATGCTTTATGCAAACCACTGTTTACACATACAGTTGTAAGGCAATAGATCACATGCTCTCTCTCTCTCTCTCCCTCTAGCATCTGCCAGAGAGGAAATCAAGGGGGAACCCCCGGTACTGGTGTCTGGAGATGAGTGTGAATGAACCTGAGATCATGTTTATGTTAAACCATTGCTGAATATAAAAATGGGCGTCCTATGATTCATACTGGTACACGCCATCATAGAATACGAGCCGTTATCAAACGATACGATGTACAAATGTGGGTCATGATGCTTTGAGATATTAGACATGAATGGTGCTGCTGCACGTGTTCTAAAGGAGAATCTTGTCTATTGAATAAGCCAACCGAAACCACAGGAGCGTCTGAGAAGCATCTGTGTCTCAGTTACTCAAACAAGCACACATTTCAAGTGGGAAAAGCAGTTATCATTGGGAAACAATAGTGCTATTTAGTAATAATAGCAGCGAGATTATGAATTTCTTGAATACCAAGATATGCTTTACATGTAATTATCACATTATAAAAAAAAAAAGCAAAGGAGAAAATTCTCATGTACAAGAGATACCAGCATTTAGAAAAAAAAAAATGTACATGTATGCCAAATTATATTTGAACATTTGGATTGCATGCTCCAATAGCAGCATTTCATTTAAAAAATTAAAGGTCCAGTTTACCTTTGGGAGCAGTGATTTCAAAAATGTTCAAGATATCACATTTGATGCATATGTGTAGGTCTGTTGTATCATAAAACATCCTACCATATGAAATATTTGCAATAAAACCTAAAATATAAGGAGATATCAGGGTTTTTCTCAATAAACCGTAACTGTCTACGGTTTAGTCTAGAAACATTTTTATTATGACTATTGTTCACATTTTGTGTATGTCACAACACTTAACATCGATTATATGGATTCAAATTTTGATAGTGGTTGTTTCTATCCCTAACTCACATTTTAGAACTATTTTAAAGCACTAATGCTGGGTTTTTGTTTCATCTGCAAATCGTAAATTATGCCTTTAAAATGGACATATGTGCTGTGATGGTGCCACTGACACCAGTTGCATTTATCACGTACATAGTACAATGTATAGTAATAGCTCTGCATGCATGGCTACAAGCTGTGAATGAACCTGTACGTTGCAGCGAGTTTTGAGATAGAGCCTCTAGAGAGAGACTACTGATGTCAGGGACTTGATGCATCTTCAAAATGTTCACTGTCACTCAAATGTTCCAAGTTGACTTTTATAAGTGGAATGAAACTACACAAGAAGAGAATGATGATCGATATTGGACCTATGCCCCATTGCAAAGATATTGGTCACAACCGTATGCAGGTGAGGTAATTACACAAGTCAGCACCTCTCAACACTCTCATTTACTTGTGCAGAGCATGATATTCGCAAATCACGTTTACGTCATGAAAGTACTTCTCGTCAGTAACTTCAAACAGCAATCTACAACCTCTTACCATTTAGATATCACTTTTCTTGTATACCGTAGGTTATCACATTACAAAGAATGCAAGTCATTCTCTTTTTTCCAGACACTTTCAGGAATGGGAAATCAGTGACTATCTATGTATGTAGGTCAATGGGAGGCTTTTGAAACTATGATTTCCTTCTTTCACTTCACCTTGTGAATGCAGCCAACATCACTGTTCCGGGCAAACATGAAACATTTATAGGAATTTTGTAGCACTTTCTTTTTCTTTTTGTTAGATTTCATGAAAATTGTACCATTCTGATAGTCTGATATTACTCTGTGTAATAGACGGAAGAAAGTTGATGCAAAAATGAATTATTATTGCCCATAAAAGCAGTGCTACCCCCTTCAAAAAAAGAAGAAGAAAAAAGAATGAAATAAAATAAAATGAAAAACAGAAGAAGAAGAAGAGAAATGGATGACAGATCAGAGAGAAATATTTGGACAGATGATTCGAAGCAAGACTGACGATATGTGATTTTCAGTATGTTG
Source organism: Diadema setosum (assembly GCA_033980235.1). Classification (NCBI taxonomy): domain Eukaryota; kingdom Metazoa; phylum Echinodermata; class Echinoidea; order Diadematoida; family Diadematidae; genus Diadema; species Diadema setosum. Next base: position 11,609,117 of record CM067061.1, read on the forward strand.
TGTGGCTTTTGCTTTCTATTGTCACCTTGGAAAAGACGTCTACTGCATTTGTACATTGCTGTCTGTTGTACTGTATATTACTCCTCACTTGCTGTGGATGCAAGTAGACAAGGTACATATAATTTCTCACACTCTTGTGATGATTTTTATTTATCAATTTTTGATGATATGAAAATACACTGCCCACTGAAAACCCCAGACATATTTGCATTGAACATGTATGTTTTTAGAAAAAAAAACCAAAGCAAACAAACAAAGAAACAATCATCATTGACATGTCACATTGTAAAATACATTAAAAAATGTGCGCAATAAATTTTATGTGGTTGTGAAATGACATTAACAGCTCAGGTAGGAGTCCCTCAGTATATCATTGTAATTGACTCCTCGACATTTAAATGACCTGAGGTGTGTATATATTTGTCCAATTTTACATAAATCTTTGATAACCTCTAGTGTATTTTTAATCACTTCTTATTCATGAAAAAAGACTTAGCCCTGTGGCTACAAACTCCTTGAAATATCACAGGGAGTTGTGTTATTGGAAAAAAAGTTTGTATGACCTTGAACTGTTATACTACTGTAAGGTAGCAAGTAGATATACTTTATTGCATTTTGTCGTTTGAATGAAATTTTAGATGTACTAACAGCAAAGAATAGGGATTACATGTTTGCAATGTCATGGTACTTTTAAAGTGGAAGTTTTTTGCCCATTTCGCTAGACCAGAAACTGGCTTGACAATGAAAGCATGGGAATATATTTGCTTGTGATATGTACCACAGTTTAATGTCTTGATTTTGTTGAATTAGAAACATGCAAAATTCATCTTACCTGGTTGGGTGCCAAAAAAAAAAAAAGATATGTGCATGAAAATATCCACTATTACAGTGAGAACTGTACCACTTATTAGAATCTCATTCACATTGCTAATTTTGTTATAAATGGATTTACTGGAGACATTGAACATTTTTGATGGGATGAATTATTATGGATATCATTCGTACATTGAAATAGGGATTGCCCACACCACAGGTTTCATAGTTGCTGGAAATCCACTTGACTGTATTTAAAGCCAATTTATCACTTACTTTGACTTCAACTACTGATGTATATGTGTGATTGAAATTGTACAGCCGTGTGGACGTACTTTTTGTGTTGGGAGAAGATTAAATGTTTTCAGATCATTTTTTTTTCTCTCTCAATGGGACTGACTGGGGTGTGGATTATGATTGCGCAACAGACTGTAAAATGCTCCCAGGAATTACTCAGGGGAATTTCCCCGTGAAGAGATGCTGGCTGGGTGTGTATGTGTATGGTCGGTGTTCAGAGGGGAGAAGTGTACCTTTTGTTATCACTTGTTGAGCAAATAGTTTTATGGAGAGCGAGCGCAAAGTGATGCATCACGATATCATTATGGTAGTATCTATACAGGGGCGTTGGGTTTTTCCCGTTAAATACAGACCCCTCTGAAAATGTCCGATGGTATTCTAGAATCTTGCTTTGGTAAAAAGAGTGTATATGAAGAAATATGCTCTGCATGGAGCTTGTGCCATGTAGGCCTAATGGGGAAACTCACAATCTAAGTGCAAGGGCATAGCTACGTACAGAGATGCCAAGTTCAAAAAATTTTTATGAGTGAGATTTTCATGACTCGGCGTTTCGGCGCGGAGGGTGTCACCCCTCCCACAGTAGGGAGCTTTTTTCAATTATGAGCTCTTAATGATGCGATCTGGTGCATACTTAAGCGACTATTTTCTACTAATTTTGAAAGACAAAAGGGAAATATACCTTCAATTGCAACTATCACTTGAATCCTTTGAGCTATACTCCTTATATTTGACACAAATTGCAGACTTCACCCGATGCGTGAGAAAAATGGGTGCCCTGCGTGAGATCGTGAGATAGGCCCTAAATGCTTGAGTCTCACGCAGAATGCGTGAGACTTGGTAGCTCTGTACGTAACATGTTAGAGTTTTTGAAGGAGGAAAAAAGTATATGAATATGATGTATCAAAAAGTAAATGAAAATAAATGTACTGTAATACAAGCATGGATAGTACAGTATCACATAGCTGTACTATATAGGCCTACACTGTTCAGTGCTTGTGTGTGTGTGTGTGTGTGTGTGTGTGTGACTATGAGATTTTTTGCAGATTTTCCAAAACAATGATAATTCATTAAAAACAATGTCCATTTGAAATTGCAAGTTCCAGACACAGATGTATTGTAATCTTTTTTTTTTTCCTTCCTGTCTTTTTGTAGATGATGCACAGAATTTACCGGAGTGATGTGATTTATTCACTATTTTGTGACTCCACCATTTGGTCAAGTACAGTGCTATCTTTTAAATCTTTGTGGATCAACCAAGTGACATTTCTTTGAGTTGAAGCATTCATTCTGTGAAGTGTGTCAAGTCCAATAGTTTTGTGCAATTTCTGTGTAGTGTCTGGCTTAACACCAATGGACGTACATGTGATGTATACCTTCCACAACCCCCCCCCCCCCCAATATAAAAATGGCAAATGATTTTATAAATTATGTAAAAAGTTGCAGTGATGCAGACTGGAATACATTGTACTGACTGGCAGTAGTAGGTTTCCGAGGCTCTGTATCCAGGCTCTTTCTCCCAGCACTGTTCTATTCACACTGGTTATATTGCACACATTTCTACACTTGTATACGATATACCCACACACATCATGCCTCCCAACAACCGTCATTGACAATACCCATCAGTGGTGGCGGGGGATGAATGATTATCACATGTTGCAGATGAACCAGTCTGCAGATCAATTACCCGTCACCTCGCTTGACCTCTGACCTGCCAGTGCAACTCAGCTGCTTAGTCCAGGACAGGTCAAGGTCAGTGGCAATCCACAAATTCTGATGACAGCTTGGCAGCTGGAGGAGCAACTAGCCTCCACTTCAGGCTTATAGCATATTTAATGTTCTCCCCTTCCCATATCTTATGTCATTATGACTACATTGAGCCTCCTCCATTCTTGAATAGTGTCATTGGCCTGTGGTTTGTGCTGTTAGTCGCCATTATTGTGGTTGTAGCACTGCCTTTGGTATGTGCTTTCCTTGAAAATCTACACTCAAAATTGGGCATCAGTGTAATGTTACATCAACCTGGATGGAAATGTGACTCTCACTTGATTAAATGTTGTACATGATTACACTGCACATTGCAAATTCAAAATATGCCAGTATGCATTTCGTCCTAACCAATCAGATTTTATACTTTATGTGATGGCTCTTCTGTGCTTAAGTGGCTCTGAAGAGGCGTTTGAACACAGTTCCCTTTCTGTTATTGTTACCAAGGAAAATGAAATGGTGCTGGAGGAAAAACAGACCAAGAACAGGGAAATATTTAGTGACATTTTTAGAACTGATGAAAATAAGTCCCCCCCCCCCCCCCCGAAGATGTCTCCTGTGTTATCTTTTATCTCTGTACTAAAATGAAATTGCTACATTGCTACAAATGTGTAATTCTTGTGCTTTATCATCACTTTCATCTCTCCTTCCTGTTATTTGCACATGTCTTGGGGCTATGCGCTGTGTTGTCGTGCACATATAGGATTCAAGAATGCATGCATGGTGCTGATATTACGGAAGAAGAAGAAATATCTATTTAAAGAAACAATGAAAAGATATGGTGCATACTATTTTCTGTCATCGGCATACTTCTTGATTGCTGTATTGTAGGGAAATATATTTGCCGTAGTTTATAGAGAGACAGGAAAGTGTGCACTATGAATACTCATGAAAATTTGAATAATGACGAAGAGAGGTTATATCTCAATACAACTTTGAGAATTTACAGCACATTCAGATTTGCAATGTCACCTGGCAGGGAAGTGCATATATTATCTATTTGAGAGATGCTTTTATATGATTGTCTCGATTGTTTCATCTCTATTTAAGCTGTGCAGTATTGTGATTCATCTGTATAATAAATGTGTATTAAAGGCACACGCAGTCTCCCCTTTACATCCTGAGAATCTTGCCGTGGTTGAATTGGAATAAATCTATACCAGTTTCAGTCATGGATTCAGTACTCCCATTCATTTGGGGAATGGGGTGGGTGCGTGTGTGTATGTGTGTGTGTGTGTGTGTGTGTGTGTGTGTGATCTGGCCGAGATATCAAATGTGCAGCATTTTGTAGAGATCTTTAAATCCTGTACATATGCAGTGCTTTAAATTATTCTGAGTCAAACATGTCATAGAGAAACAGCAAGATATAGGGCCTACCTGCTGGTTTTACCATAGCTTTCATATTTGATTACTGTAAAATGAGGAATGTTCACCTGCATTTTAATTTCGCGAATTTTGCGAGCGCCAAGATTCGCGAAATTAAAATGCACTCAAAAGTTCTTGTCTACACTGTATGCATTGAATGCCAGTGGCAGTTCACGAAAATTTTATGCCACGAAAAATGCCGTCGGCTCCAATTCACAAAAATTCATGTCGCGAATATATAATTTTTTACAGTATCTGTTTAGCATTTAACTCCATGGAGAGCATTGGCAGTATACAAAACTAAGTTGTTTTTTTTTTTTTTGAGACTATAGTCCAAAACTGACTGAAATGCAATAATTGTACAATTGCACATCATGGATGATGATATTTAGGCAAATGTGAACAGATTGCTCAAAGTGTGGTGAAGATTATTTGACAATGAAAACTGTGATCACTGACTCAAGTATGGCAGTAAGGGTAAATACATTTATATCCGTCATTCTTGGGAGAGCTGTTGCATTATGAAGAGTGATTTGAATGTTTTTAAATTTTGTATTTATTATTTTTTTCAATTTTTTATTGGCAAGTTTGTTTGTTTTTTTCCCCTATATGTTTTTGCCACTATGGACTCTGTACAAAGATACTATCCAAAGTGTGATTACTAGAGATCAAATAGTTTGTCCATGTTGCCAGGTGAAAGAAAAAAAAAAAGAAGAAAACTTGGTATTGACTTTATTCACACTGTTGAGCCTTATATCTGATGATACTGCAGAAGCTACAACCGTATTTCCCTTTAAACCCCAGTTTTGCTGGGAGAGTACAGTACATGAGCTGCCTCGTGCTTCTTATGAACCACACTTCTCAACCCGTGCGAACTTTGCCCACCTTTCTTATCGCTACCAACTGCATTATTTCCGGCTGGGCCATACCAATGGAGCCCCGATGCCAGAGATTTATGATATCAACTTTGAACTGACAGAAGCTCACTTAATGATCACGCTGAAATATGATTTATTAGTCGCCCCATGCTCGGCTTCCCCACCCCATTGTAAAACTCCACAACCAACATTAAAAAAAAGTGCAACAAAACGTTATCTCTGTGAAAACAAAGAGAAAAACCAAACTAACTTTTCCTGGTATGTCCTCGTGTTGATATCACATTCTTTTCTTACAAAGTCACTGAACTTTTTGAAGAAGCTATGGCTTTGAACATAACACACATACAAACTTTGATCTGGTTGTTGTGTTTTATTTTTCTTTGTTTTGAATTCTCAGTAATATCTACCAATTTCTACATTAGCCATTGATGTTTTTACTATAAAGCAGATTCAACTACCTAGGTATCATTACCATCGGTGACTTGCATATCATGTCACAGAGATTTAGGGGTCTGAGAGTGTTTCATTCTGGCATTTCATTTACTACACACCTTCACAGCATGTGCGTATATGTGACCTTTGCATTATTTTCTTCTTCTGTTTATTTACATTTTATATTGTCGTTGTCACATCTCCTCTGGCACTTGACTGAGTGCAGTTTGATTCAGCATCAGAAATGTGGGCACTCACATATCAAGGTATGTCTGTGATGAGCATTACGAGAGAGAAAAAAGAAAGAAAGAGAAAAGTGTTGTGATTATCTCAATGGCAGATAAACAAAGGTTGTTTTCAAGCCCATTGCGAAACTTGATTGTAATGCTGAATTACAAACATGATTGCAATTACGATTCAAATCATAGTTTGTTCACATCACCAAAGAAGGCTTCGCGAATTCTGCGGGTTTTGAACTTCAGAGTGAGCCGTAAGTAGCATGAGCTTTTTGACTGCAGAGTGAGCATTTGAGGAGTGCAGTCTTTGTGCGGAAGTGATTGAAAGGTCACCGTAAGCTCCGCCCCCCAATAAACCCACAATTGATGGTCAATCTGTTCACACGACTGTTTCGCTCCGTAATTCTTGTGAAATGTTTCATGTACATGTGTATATGTTTTGAAAAAAAAGTATGTTGTTTTTACCTCATGATGCACGGACATGAGGAAGAACAGCCGTCTGGCTGAATCATGTGCTGTGTTGAAATAAATAAATAAAATGAAATGAAATGAAATGAAAATGGAAAATACCTCCAGACTGTAATTTGAAACACAACTGGAATTAAATTCAAATCACCCTCCACAATTCCAGTTTGCATTCACACGACAAGAATGTTTAATTTGAGACACGATTCTAGTGATGCATCGTTACAATTGTGTTACAAATTTAAGCACTCTCAGTACGTGTGAAAGCGAGGAAAGAGGAGTTGCACATAGAGCCATGATTACCCTCTTTCTGTTTAAACACTATTTGTGCATAATTGTTGTAAGGCATATGAAAATTTATGTGATAATAAATGGCAATTGAGGAGCCGAGAGCATCTCACCCAAATCTGCGTTCATAATCCTGAGATTTTGAGCGTTACGAGTTCCTCGGCATCTCTTTGTAATAATGTAGATTCCAATATATTCCTCATTTGATGTGAGATTGTATGTCTTCAGTGTTCTGTTACTAGCAGTAAATGGATGAATGCTAAATATATCCGAAACACATGCTCATGCAGTGGACTCTCTCAAGCCTTGATGCAACATCAGATTCCAGGCAACTGGCATAACGTATAGAGTTCATTGTGCAGAACCCACAGTTCCATTAGTTTTCTCCTGCACACCTCTCTGATCCACATACTTCAGTCTACAGCTTGGATTTTAATTTGTCTCAAAATCCCAACCAAAAGAACTACCTGAACAATTCACTGCGTATTAAGTCCTACTGCATGTAGTAGTGACTCACATCACTCACAATCTGATACTGTAAAAGTGAATTTTTTGCACTCTGCTGGCTAAGATGAAATCTACGCACCTGTATATTCGTGCTAGTTTCTTGTGCAAAATGCACAAAATGTGTGCGTAAAAATTACACTTTAACAGTGATGTGACATTATTCTGTCATCAAATCCATGGAGAAATTTGCTGCTGAAATCATTATTTTGTCAACATTTAATTGACATCTCTTCGAAATTCCCTCCATGTTTTGCATATCCCCCCCCCCCCAAAAAAAAAAAGAAAGAAAATTGATGGAACTTTATAAAATCTCCACAGTTGGCAAAATTCTGTTTAAAAATTTGCCAATTTGAGACAGAAACAGGAATTTTTAATTTTTAAAATTACATAGTTGCCAATTTAGGAACAGAAACACTCAGTAAATGATCATCAATGTCTTCTCTGCAAAATACTAACAGTGAATGGTTGGGAAGATATGATGTAAAGATACTGCACTCACCAAACCACAAAAATGTTATTCTGACGCGATGGGTTATTGTAAACATATCTTGTCTATATCTGGACCGGAAGACCCGTGGGGTACAAAGTTTGTGGTGTGCACAATTGCATGCCCACATGTATGTGTTTGATATTTGACATTCAAGTACATAATTAACTGTCTTATCTGTTACCAATTGTTTTTAAGAGACAATTTACTAACTAATTTGAAAGATAAAATGAAATAACATCTGAATTTGAGTGACAGGTATTTGCTGTTGTTGTTGTTGTGTTTTTTTTTTTTATTTCAGGAGATGAAATTTCCATTGCATTGCTTGATTTTATGATCCTTATTTTGCTTTACCCAATATGAAAGTACATGCAATTATGCAAGGCAACTTCTTTGAAACCTTGTTTCCAGTGTGACTTACTGTACATTGTCTACATGTAATCATTCCATCTGAAAATATGAAACAGGTATTGTGTATTCAGGTGATGACTACCTGTAATGTAATTTGCCCCTGTGATTGTTTGCATCATTATGTACTTATTTTATTTCTTATTATAAATGATTTGATCACCACTTCAGATCAGGTTTTTTTTGTTTTTGTTTTGTTTTGTTTTGTTTTGTTTTTGTTTTGTTTTTAATGGACCAGTACATATAGGCCTAATGATCAAAAGAAAGGCTCAAATTACACTGGCTACACTTGTGTACAACAGTAAGATGCATGGGTGTTTTGACAATATGTTGTGTGTGTGTGTGTGTATGTGTGTTGATATGTGTGTATGTGGCTGTAACCTGTCCTTTATTTAGGCTGTGGATCCAGCACCATTTTACATCATCACCACCTTAACTCTTTGCGCTGCAACAGATATCTGCCCCAACATCATCGCCATGGGGTTCCCCGCGGAGAGCCTAGAACGGGTGTACCGCAACGACATGGAGCACGTAGTCAAGTAAGTTCCCACTTCAATCTGCTGCCTTTGATTCCTCCACGTTTGCATGTGACACCAATATTTCCCCAGTGGTCCTCCATCCTCTGTCTCATGACCACAATACCTGCTTCTCGTTCCCTCTCTGAAGAGAAAAATCTAGCACCTGACCTTCTCGTATGTGCCTTTAATCTATTTCATTTCTTCATTTTGTCTTGGCCCAATTTGCAACCTGTTGTCATGTTGAGACACTTCCTAAAATGGTGTCAAGACAGTACCCCCATCAAAAAAAACAAAAACAAAAAAAAAAAACAAACATTCAAACAGCTCCAAAAAAAAAAAAAATGTGAAGTAGATTTGTGGGCATAATTCTATCGTGTCCCCCTCCATTGAAGGAGGAAAGAAATCAAATGTTTAAAAAAGAAAAAAAAAAAATCTTGATTCAGTATGAGCTGCAGTCATTGTTTCAAAAAGCATGTATGTTCATGTAATCCTCTTAGAATCATACATCCTGTTGTAGAGTTACAATAAGAGTCACGTTTTCTCTTCGCGTGATAGGGAAAATGCTTCTGTGCTTTCGCATGCCATGCAGGGCTTTTGCTCATCAAGTTATGATTTCTCCCGCCGTTGTTGGCAAGGGCTCATCAATATTGTATCTTCCAGGCATCGTATTGCATGATACATTGTGTGCTGTTGCACACATTCTGCCCTCCTCCATTCTCTCTTTCTTTCTCTCCCCGTCTCTCGTCCTGTCTCTCTCTCCCTCACTCTCTCCCTCCCTCTCTCTCTCTCCCATCTCTCCTTCTCCTCCATGTCTATTCCTCACTCTATTCTGTCTTGTTCTGTGTTTTTTTTTTTTTTTTTTTTGTATAGATACCCATATTCCAGTGTCCCTTTTTTTTTTTGTGCTCTGTATTGATTTTGTGATTGCAGCAAACGCCCACAAGACTCTCATTCTTCTCAGCACGTGAATCCGAAATGCCTCTGGCGTGAGACCTCCACGATTTCTTTTGTGGAGGGCGAAAAAATCATGTGACTTTTTCAAAAGAGATTGGGGCTATCCACTTACGTCATGTCGTTGGATCTGAGGAGGCCACCTTCTGCAGCGTTGATGTGTAGTATTCGTATAGAGTCAGTAGAGTGCATCAAGCATCATTTTGTAGGGATTCAGGGATTCCGATGTCTTTTTTTTTTATATATATATCCTTGGCCACAATTTTCAGTTATAAATAATAACTTAACTTATATCTTATTCAGTTACTTTTTTTTTTTTTTTAGTTGCCCTAAAAAGTTGATAAAGGTATGGAATAGTGTTCTGTTTGGTTTCTTTTTTTTTTATTAATTAGAGATAAAAGATGAGGACTTCAAAGGCAATATCCACATTACATCTTCTGTACGCTACATAAAGTCAATATGTAATATTCATTTTCAAGAATATCACACATTATTGGTCTAACAGCATTGTGAAGAAGAATTACTGGCAATCCAAAGCGTGATTGAGCACAGTTTTTAAGTTCCTTCTTTTTAAAGCAGAATGTAATAGGATCCTGTTGAACGTATGAGACGGCTGTCTCTGGAAATTTCCGCATGTGCGCCTAAGTAGAGCGATAACATAACTCCTTAATGACAACGTCAGACACAAGTAGGAGATATCATCATTTGGTCTGCATGTGTCAGCACGTCCTTACCGTACTCATGATAGGAAATTAATTGATTTCTTACACCTGGTTTTTTGTAATATAAGAGCAGCTATCAAATCCACATTGCAGGTTGAGAATCAATGCGGAAGACGACTTGCACGTTGAGTACCCGCCTGGTACGAAAGTGAAAGTAGCGGGTAATGAAAGAAAGAAAAGTCTTTCAAAGCAAAAGAGAAAATATTTACAGTGATGCAGCATGATCTGAAGAATAAAGGTGGTAAGAAAAGGAAGGGAGAGGAAAAAAAAAAATGTCTCAAGGGGCAGTCCATTCTGGTGCACAAACGGAGATGCCTGTCTGTAGAAATTCTATTTCGCACTTATCAGACAATGTAATGCGACACAATGGTTTGAGAGTGATGAGGCTTATTGTGTTGAGATTTGCGCTAGTTTGATTAATGTGCATTCACTTTGTTACGGGCTGCCCACCGGTGGGAAGAACGTCTGTCATTACGAATGACGACTAATGACGAGATGTGCATGTTTCACTGCGCATGTTACGTGGCAATTTATTCTGCAGATACGTTTCATTTCATAGTCTCGCGCAAGTTTTACCTCAGTTCAGGCTTGCTCAAAAAGAAAAAAAGAAGCTTAGAGCTTAATCATTTAAAGTGCTCTCCAAGATTTTGATAAATTAAAGTGCAACTTTGCACCATGTTAAAGTTGTATTTAAAATAAAGGTAATAGAGATGAAACAAATAAATGTTTCGTCAAGACTGGCCTTAACATAAGAAAGCCATTGAATTTTGAATTTTCACAAAAGTATGTTTTTACAGAATAGTAATACATACAACTTAACAACCAGGGGATGTTTCATAAAGCTGTTCGTAAAGTTACGAACAACTTAAGAACGACTGGATGGAAATTTTGATAAGCATAGCACATCAGACTGATCACCAGCCGTTCTTAAGTTGTTTGTAACTTTACGGACAGCTTTATGAAACAGGGCCCAGGTATGATACAAATATGATGTGATAATGTCATTGATATGGCATTTAGTTGTGTTTCTTTTTTCATGTGAAGTGAAGGACAAAAATGTTTTTTTTTTTAGCATTGAAATATTGTCTTTAATATAAAGCAGTGATGACTTTTCTGGGAGAATGGTGTGTGATTGCTGAATATTGACCAATTATGTGACTTGTTATTTTTTTAAAGCTTTTTGTGCATGTACTAAATTTAAAAGAATAATTGTGAAGTGATGACATCTTTCCCTTATGATTTGTGTGTGGGGGCAGCAGCAAATCTCAATCTTTGGCAATAATGTGTGAAATTACAAGTCTGTAACTCTCTTCGTTTACTAGGTCTGATCTTGACAAAACTTCTATGGCCCATTGTGTTTGTCTGATGTTATTCTGCCTGTGAATGGAAGTCAGTTTGCAAGGAGGTGTATTTTTGTACTTTCTGCCACTATGATATCTTTTATGAACTGTTGTCATCAGAAGATAATGCAAATAATAGGTGTAAAAACAATTCCAGTGTGTCAATTCCTAGAGTGTATATTAGGTGACCAAGATGCAAGCTCTAATATGCATATTTCTATAAATACAAGTAGGATTCATATTCATTCGAGCTGAAATTCATACGTCATACTGTAACTCTTACTATCAAAGTTACTATCAAAGTTACAAACACTAGGGCACAATTTCTCTAGGTATTAATGGTAAAACTTTCCCTCGATATGATTGGTGATGAAGTACTTGCTTATGGAAAACCTGCAAATCTGTTGCATTCATTTTTGCTCAGAGAGGCACAGCGCAATCAGAAAAGATTCACTTTATCTCTGCAACACACTGTCAAGTTCTGACACCTGTGATTGCTAGCTATAAAAGACGTTTGCCGTCTTTGAAAAATTGAGACCTCATTAACTATCATTCAGTCCTTTGACGAGGGATTTGTGCGACGGATGCCTGCGTGGATAGTGACGCTGTGAATTGCACAGCCCTAAATGTCAGTATTTATATTTAGTGTGCATGGACTGTTTTACCCCTTATACGCACATAAAGAGCTGACGTCCTCCAGTGCAAAGGAGAAACATGCCGCAGAGCCCGGTGCGTTCCATAAAAAGCGTAATCGAAAACCTACAAAATGATGCAGGACCTTCTAAATTTGTCCGTTGCTCCATGTCTCTGAGGGCGCGGAGCCGTGCACGGCATTGATTCATCCCCCTGTTAAATTCCCAGGATGCACACTCTTCGGCTATATATACGCCGATGTCGATCGGACCGGCTCTCCGGTAACCCTTCTCGTGTGGCTGAAGGGTGTTCGCTTGCATTCCACAACCTGTAGCACTGGGCACACAGTTTATCCATTGCCAACGGCATATATGAGCATCAGCTATGATGCACAATTGAGAAAAGAACAGTTCAGAATATTTGATGATACGAGTATGTATGACAGGTCATCAACCTCACATCAAGCTATTGGAGACTTATTCAAAATTGAAAAAAGAAAAAAAAAACTTGGAGACATACATGTAGAAACAGAGGGGGGGGGGGAGAGAGAGAATGAGAAAGCTGCAAAAATGCATGGCAGGTTTTAATAGGGAGAGAGTAATGTGTACAGAAAAAGATTTTTATGAACACATAGGATATTTACTTTAAAAAAAAATAAAAGATATACAATGTTGACTAAAGTTTGCAAATTTAACAACATATCAAAATATTCTTCCCCAAACAAACAAACAAACAAACAAAACAAACCAAATAGCACAAATGCAATGTACTTCATCTCCAAGGTGGAAAATCAGTAACTTTTCTTCTTAAAAACTGATGATCTTTATTTCTTATCTACCATAACTGTGAATTTCAATTTGCCAATTCAGTCATCATTTGCAAGCTCTTCTTAGAAGTAACGATCAGGGTAAATGTATGGTATATGTGGTGAGTGAGGCATCGCATGTAAATTCTGTTCAGAGCTCGAGAGTAGAGGCGGGCACTTATCTTGCACGAGATCACCCCCTCCTCCCCCCCCCCCCCCCTCCATATCTGTGAAATGACTTTTGTAGCTTGCAGTGTGCATCAAAATATTAAACTGCATCAAACCTGGGCACCAAGTTGTCATCCCCTTTGCCTATCCCGCAGAAAGGCCCAGTGTCTGGTTTGAGAGCCCTTGATACGTGCAAGTAGAGGGTTACAACCCTTATACTTCATATTGAGTTTGAGTTAAGAGCAGAGCTGTGATTGTATTCACCAAATTGTTGATGTCCGTGACAGATTCACCCCCCCCCCTCTAAAATTAGGGGGGGGGGGAGAATTTGGAGACAGACATGTCACTACAGTTGTCATATGCGACCTTGACATTGGTCAAGCAGAGCCACTACCCAATTGTAGCAAATTTTTTAACAACCAAAGCGGGGTCCTTTCTGAGCAAATGAAGCCTTCAATGTACATGCTGGGCATGTATGTGATTACCATTTCCTTTGCATATTTTTGATTGTACAGGTACAAAAGCTAGTTATGTGATATGAGGCTATATCTGTGAGTCTGGTTGAATTTATCCCCCCCCCCCCCCAAAAAAAAAAAAAAGGGGGGGGGGGTTGTGCGTTCATACTGCTGCAAATTATTGCAAGAAGTGGCATGATACTTGATGCATGTTTCCGAAGAAGTATGAACAAAGCGAATGCAGTACGATAGAAAGAGCAGAAATGATAATAGCAGGAGCTGCCATGTAAAAGTGATTGATTGGTGCTTTAAATCTCTAATGTCCCTTGTCTTTATCCATTATCTTCATGTATTTCTTTATATTTCTATCTCATTTCTCTCTGCAGATTCCTAAACTCCCATCATCAAGATCATTATAAAGTGTACAATCTGTAAGTATAATGCCAAAAGACAGCCCTTTCGGCTGAAGGATTGGTGTTCGCACTATGAGAACGTACTGATATAGCATGAATGTTTTTAGTAAGTTTGTGTTATATTTTGCTGTAAAGTGTAATAATTCTTCAGTTTGCATGTAAATTTCTTCATGTATGCACTGCAAGTGTGCTGGAATATTTTGCAACATATGAATACACATAGTGGAAAAAAAAAGGTTTTTGACACTGCCAAATTTCCTGGAATTTGATTTAAAAAATGAAGGGATTTCTCTCGTTGGCAAAAAAATTCTCCTCCCCAAATAGCAGTTGTAGAATCTGACTCAGTCAAATATAAAAATGTGAAAATTCAACACATTTCCTCGTAGGATTGATGATACCAGAATCTGTCTACCCTACCCTTATATATCACGAATGAGAGAAAGAATATGTCGGTTTACGTTTATTGTGCATTTGTGGAATTCCTGAGTGGACATATACGATCAAAGTGACTCTGCGATATCCCAGTGTCGGGATTACAAATTATGTCAAGTTTCAGCCTCCGTGCATGTTTATGTGTTTGGATAGCGTGTCAACATTGACACAAAACTAGATCATAATGTTGAATCTTCATATTTCATACCTTCCCTGAAGTTATTGATCTGTTTGTATTTTTTTTTATTGCTAGACAAATAATTTTTGAAGCAATATCTAAGGTACATTTACTGTAAGTTTTCAGGTGTTTTGAATAAAAACAGTGAAATTCAAACATAATTGGAAAAATACATAGCAAAGTCAGCCAAGTGTTCAGAATGGAAGTGCAGGTCTTAAACATCCATGACATGCGAGAGGCACGTGGATACAAATGATTTTGTCATGTTATGACAATGTTACATGTGAAATACTTCCCATTTGTTTTATTCATGAAAGGTCACTAAATTTTGACCTGTTTGAAGGGGAAGGGGGAGAGGAATATCTTTGTTTCTTTCATTTTTTATTTATTTCGTACTTATTTGGGTCACAATGCTCTAGAGGTAGTGAGGGCAGTATGTTCAGATTCATGTGAATTAATGGAAAAGCATTTGCTTGGATGTAATTATGTACAAAACAAATCATGACCTGTACGCACTGTTAGGAGTATGTGCACACACACATATGGATATGTGGGACTATGTGTAGATTCTTGCCATGGTGCAGTCAAAGTTTGTTCTGTGTGCCCCTTCTGGAATTCAAAGAAACAAATGATTTTGTCGCCTCCCCCAAACTCGTTGAGCTCATCGATGCGACAGTACAGAAATCCCTTCAAATTCATGATGTCATTTGAGAAACTCCAACATACATTTCATCAATATCACTGATACCATGTGGTCAGTATAGTTATTACTGTGCGGTTTTGATCGCGACGATTTACCTCTTTCAGTTCAGTTGAATGTGTTATGAACACTTGAAGGACATTATTGAAACCACCAGCTCAAGCAGTCATTCAAACTGCAGAAGAATGGCTACGACAATGTAAAGAAATGTGTCCATTGTTCGGCAAGGAAGTGAATGACCAATTGAACCTTAATAATCCCCGTTTGCCTCTGTCGTTTTTCTCTCCTCTTCCCCCAATGCACCACCCCAGATGTTCAGAGCGGAATTACGACACGTCGAGGTTCGACAACCGGGTGGCGCACTACCCGTTCGACGACCACAATCCCCCCCAGATCGGTCTCATCAGGCCGTTCTGCGAGGACGTCATCCAGTGGCTTGCCCGAGACAAAGACAACGTCGCCGTCATCCACTGTAAGGCGGGAAAGGTGAGTCGCCATGGTGATGCTGGACTATGAACACCCCATCATGGACTCTGTTAGCGACCTTACCTCCTGGTCAGCCTTTTTTGAATGATGGAAAAGACCAAAATTTCCGTCTCCTGTTTGTAACCTGTCACTGTTTGGCTCTAATTTGGAGGAACTCCTCCCATAAGAGATATTGGTCCACATCCTGATTCACTGTACCCAGCAGGTTCACGTCTGTCCGTACAGAAATTTTTTCATATGAATAAAGGATATGTTATAGAACAACATAACCTGAAAGAGATCAGACAAATATTAACAGAGCCATGACCATATGAATGAATGTCGCTGAACCATCAGTGGTGTGTCGTGGGCCCTTTGAAAGAGTCATCCCAATCATGTGACTGACATGACCTTTGCCGAACTCCGTATTTGCTCACTTTCCGTGTGAAATGTTACAGCTTTCCCTTCATGACTCTTCACAAGATCTATCAAGGTCATTCTGTTGTGTGACATATCCTGCAAGGTTGAAGAAGCTGACTGCATTCATAGTCATTCAAGAAAATGCATTTGAATAGTTTGTTCATCTCTTTCAGCATAGAGCCCAATGCAATTTCTTTATGCAACCAATGCACTGGTCCCAGGGCCGTAGCAGATATTTTGAGTTTCCCATGATATGCCCAGATGTACTATTGACTGAATTTTGAGCTGATTGTAAGCATTGTTCAAATTGTGCTCAAACTCGCACTATTCTCTAACTTTGGCTTTACTGATTTTAAAAAGAGTTGGTTCCCCCCCCCCCCTCCCACAATAAGAAAGACCAACAGGAAAATGCGTCAAGTATTTAAGTATTGTTGAAGGGAATTAAAAGATGTATGTACAACTTGTGTACTGCCAGCATGATAGGAATGCTTGACTGAAAGTAGGCATGTTTTAAATTGATGTCAAGCCGTTTCATGTGATAAGATTAGTGTGAAATTCAGCAGTGCGTCAGTGTGTTTGAACAATAATGGTGAATAGTCTCACCCAGAAGCACACAAGTATGAATTAAATTCATGAAAAGTATAAAAAGAACAATGATTATCATTGATTATCTTGTCATACACTACCTTCTTTACTTTGATGGTAAACTTCGTCTTTTTTTTTTCATTACTTTATTATTATTATTTTTTTTTTGCTTTGGCTAACTTGAGAACAAAGAGATTGGGCACATGATAGTTCTTATAGTGCTTATCTAAGTGACTTAAATTAAGGAGGAATTCATAGTGTTACCTGTATTCAAACTATTAAAAACAGCTTATATTTTCAATATTAGGAGTATTTTAACAGATGCATGCAAGCATCCAGGTAGAAATTATGCCGCCGAATGACGAACAGTATTTATATAGTGCTACTTGTCTGTGAAGAACATTCAAAGGTGCCCAGCTCCTACAATATGTCACATTCTCAAAGTTGCTGGAAAAGATAGGTCGTAAGTTCAGACTTGAAGGTATCAACAATTTTTGAATCACAATTCCATGCCACATTTGAGTTGGTGGTAATGGAAAAAGTATAGTCAGACAAACAGAAACAGAATAGCAGGTAGAGGTATCGTCAGGCTTGAAGTAGGGCCTAAAAGAAGAAAGGTGTGGCATTTCACAGTTCCGCATGTTTTCGCAGAATGGCAATATTAGTAACAACCACATCATATAGAAATAACGTGAGGTGGTGATGTCATGGCTGCGTTAGTCTCCCACAGACTGCTGAACTAAATGTTGCTTATGTTCTCTTTTTCTTTTCTTTTTTTTTTGCATGAAACCAAAAAAAAAAAAAAAAAAAACCCACGCTGTGCATCACATCCTTGTTACATTACAGTAACTTAGCAATGAGGATTTTAAGACGGAAAAGGAATATGGCTGCTGATGCATGTAGTTGCAACCAATGCCACTATTCAGCCAAAACACACAAAACTGTAGAAGTGTATAGTCTTTTCATTACGTATCCGATTTTAATTAAACTGCTACCATGCTGTTTTCCGCTATTGCTCTGTCAGTTTGAAGTCGGGTTGGATGTGGTGTTGAATTGGACTTCTAATTCAGGTTTGCAGGGAATCACATTGTCGCATGAGCTCTCCCTATTATCTACTTCATAATCAATGTATGAAACCTTTAGAAAAATAAACTAAAAAAAAGAAAAAAGAAAAAAAAACCTCACTAAGTAATGGCATGGTATAGAGGCCCTGACAAAGAAAGGCGCATGACTATAAGCGAATGATAAATGCACCATCAGAGGTGGATATCTGCAGTGAACTCTGTCTGCCTCTCTCTCTCTCTCGTACTGGCCCCTGAGTTTGCCCCTCTCGCCGCGAGAGGCGCATGTGATTCTGGCGTGTTGGCTGGGAGTACCCGCAGCTATTCATAGCCGCAAAGAGTAGTTAATGGCCCCCTAATGAGGCGAGAGGACTACCCAATTAGCAGTCTAATGAGGGTGCTGTGGCCTGGATATTGCACCCTGGGAAGGCCGCCCAGCAATGACACACCTCTCATTACCCCTGTGGAATTTCGAGATGAGCATTTCAGGAATAGGAACAGAGACACACACACACACAAAAGAAAAAAAAATATGAGGGATGAGAAGAAGGAGGAGGAGGAGGAGGAGGGGTCTCCAAAGTCTGTAAAGTTGTGAGATGCAGAGAGGTAAGAAAGAGAAGGAAAAGAAGAAGAAGGAGGTAGAAAAAAAAGGAGGAGAAGAAGAAATAGTAGTAGTAGAAAAAGAAGAAGGAGAAGAAGAAGGAGACTTCAATAGGAGAGGTGGATAATGGAAGATGCAACAGATGAGATCCAAAAAGTAGCTGTAGGAGGGATGACATGCAAAAAGTATAATTGCAATGTGTGGGGAAGCCATACAGACTGGGTGCTAAGGAAGGAAGGCTGCCTCTGAGGTGCAAGAGATTAAATCTTCTTGTTTGGCACAATGCGACGGGTTGATACCATTTTGTTGGTGCAAGAGATGATGGGCGGAAACAGATTAGATTGGCAGTGAGGAGATGTGAATGGATAGAATGAAAATTTGAAAAAAAACCCAGAAATGAGATGACTTAGACAGGATTAAGTAACTGACACATTTATGAGCAAATGATGTTGTAGACAGGCACAAAACAGGATTAGATAATCTGTATGGGATGCAACAAATTTGATACAAAGTATGCCAGAAAGGGGGGGGGGGGGCCATTTCATGATGACGCGTACCTGATAGTCCTTGCAGTTCTTGCCGTTACTTTGGCAACATGTTGAATACTCGGAGCTGACCTGCGATTTCCAAGCTAGGGGTATTACAACGGTTTGATATGATCAGTGCCATTCACGTCCTTGTGGATTGGGTACAAACGGGATCGGGAGGATCTGATGTCGGAGATGAGAGGTAAATTATTGAAGTGGCAAATAACAAAATGGAGATAATTTGAAGCCAGTAAACTGTAAGAGGTGAAGAGGTACCAGATGCATTATCATTGAAAGAGGTCAGGTTTGAGGTAAGGTGTAACAGAAATGTTATAGATCCATGGTAGGTGCGAATGAAATTCTGTTAATAGTTGATAGAGCATTAAATCTTTATAAATGTCATTTTTTTTTAATACTGAAGCACGTACAGATTACTACAAATTAGAAGAGTTTCAAAAATGGTATATAAGTGTCTTTAAGCAGAATGAGGTATCATCCTTGAATTAGTTTCATTGCTGTTTAAAAGCAATTTTTATGAGAGTCATTGCTAATCTTAATTACTAGCCTCAGTTGTTTTGTTGTTCTTTCTTACCTCCTCTGGCAAATTTGTTCATTTGATTCTATTGGCAGCAATGTATGATGCTCTTGTCTTGTAAGCATGAACACAATGGAATGAAACATATGTAGAAGTCAGGTAAATCTTGAATATAGTTTTACTACATAAAGACTGTCAGGAATGAAGAAAAGGGGGATGTAATAAATGTACCAATGCTGCACACTGGCACTGGTCTGACGGTCCCTGACCAGTAGAAATCACTGTTGGACCAGTAACTTTTTCAGGAATGAACCAGTAAAAAATGGAAAAACTGGGTACTCACTGATCTGACAGACAAGTCGGACCAGTAGAAAATGTATGGGTTAGTGTGCAGCCCTGGATATACAGTGTTAACCACAGTTTATTTCCAAACACTTGAATGAATTGATGAGCAAACATCCCTTAAAAGTTGTCCCTGAAAAACCCAACAAGGAAATGAATGTTTAAGATTCTTTTCGTTTGTCTGGAATAGTTGACCGAGGAATGATCTGACAGTACAACTGGTGTTCTTCACGGGGGGAAATGGTTGATATTTTTAAATGACAAGGAATTCAAAAAATCAGTATTGCATGCTGTGAAGGTTTTTATGATAGATAATCTACCTTGGCAAAATTTTTTCTTGACCAATTTTGTTTTGTTTGTTTATTTTTGTCTTAAAATATTATAAGCAAGACATAAGTTTCTTTTCATTCATCGGCTTTGACCATCGGCTTTAGGAACATAACCTAAAAATGCAGGTCAGGCTTTGAATATGGGTGCAGTCTGACAAGTTCAAAGGTGAAAAGGTCAATGAACTTGTCCTAATAAGCACTGTACTCACAGTATTGTGGTGTACTCTCAGTAACTTTCCACAGATTTGAGCTATGACCACCAAACTCACACCACAGGTACATAACCTAAAGATGTGGTCAAGTTCAAGTATTGGTGAATTCTGACAAGGTCAAAGTGTCAAAGAAATTTCCCTGGTTTAAGCGCCATGTTGTGGGCTCTCAATAACTTTCCACAGCCTTGAGCTTTAACCACAAAATTATTCACACCACCGGTACATCACCTAAAGATGCCGGTCAAATCAATATATTGGTTTAGCTGGACGAGGTCAAAGGTCAAAAGATCAACAAACTTACATTGAAAAACGCTTTAATCACAAATTGTGATATGTGGGCGAGACATTACTTGACCTTTGTCTTGTTGATTTTTTGTCGTATTCATGATGATGTGATTGTGCGATGCCTCACGTATCCAAAAGAAAAATAACAGGAGTTTCAAACCAGGTGTCAGATGAAAATTGCTATCTTAAGTGTGTCATGCGCTGTGGAAGCTACAAACCAGTTTTTGTGACTGGTATCACTGATGTGCGAGAGAGGGATTTCCCCCGTCTCTAGAGGCACTCGTGTAGGAGTTTACGGGAATTCAAAGGTTTCTTTTTATTTTTTGCAAACTCTTTGTAATTTCCCTTGTCATCCTCTAGTGGCTCTACACGAAGATACAGTATATGGCACCTGTTGGGTCTTAGCCAAAACACAAAGGCTTCATTAGCAAAAAGCAGTGAAAGTATTCTTCAAATTGCTACGTTTACTTTTCTTCTACACTTCTATGCTGCACGTCTGAAAGTTAGTACCGCACGCAGTGTGACGATGAAAAATGTAGGCTGCATTATTGTTTATATCAGAATGTGAAGTGAACCCCTGCGATACAATGAAGGGACATCCAGGCTGCAGTGAAATTGAGTTTCAGGATGTCGACTTCTATAGCCATGGGACTGTTTCTACAACAATAGACCAGTTCGTAATTCCACTTTGCGCATGAGCAGAGAAAGGTCATTTGTACCAACAGGAATTTTGGTTTATTATTTCACTGAAATGAGCATCTGTGATGTGATGATTATTCATGTGATCCTTATCTGATTAGTGCTTGCCAGCACATCCACCTGATAGCAAGCCTGGCATTTGCAATATCAAAAGAAAAAGGTTGTCATTGCACTCCATACGAAACAATAAATTAGATGCCTGCTAAAATGTGAACTGACGGACTATTCTGGTCACCTGGTCTAAGCACAAGCTCATTCTTTGTTGAACATGAATTCCACAAATTGTGATGTCGGGCAAGCTTATGCATTATACCGCTTTGAAAACGAGTGAAGTGTCTAACCAACTGAGAAAAAAGAAAGGTCATTTGTACCAAGGTGTACATGAGCTAATTACGAAGTGGCTTATAGGGGATGGTGTGTCAATTCTTGGAATTTGGTGGGGGGGGGGGGGGGGGGGGGCTTGCCAGGAAGTATGTTACACTAATCTTCTAACAATACTGTGCGAAATGTTTCTCCCATTTTTGAGGTGGGGAGATTATCACCCATCATGTGATGGCCGGTGCCCAAGCTCTGAAATGTGCTATCATTAATGCTTTCATAGTTTTGCAAACTTGACCATTGTGAGATCTCCAACTGAAATGAACGCATGTCAATACAAATGAGAGGTTTAACTTTGGTTTTGATGCTCTATAATTTTTAAGGGAAATAAAAGGCAGGATTTAGGGGCTGCGGCATAGAGAAAGCCTCCAAAAATGTGCCTCAAACACCTCCAGCTCTCTAGTTTTCTTCTGCATCTTGCTCCAACATAACGTTCCCTTGACCCCAGTGTTCGGTTGGGTCAAAGGTCAAAGGAGAGCTTCATGCTAAAGTGGCTTTATTACTTTGACTGTCCTTTTTTTGTCACTTCTCTTCCTCCCATCCGTATTCTCTCTCTCCCTCTCTCTCTCCCCTTGTCATTTTGCACTTGCTAGCTAGTCAAATTTGCAGGAGTTAATGAGAATCGCAGGATACCCAGTGTGACGGTGCGCTCTTGGCTTTGTCGCACGAGGCGACCACTTTCGATAGTGCAGTGTCCTGGACGGCCGCTCTGTCCCGTCAAAATGAGCCCGACTGGCATTGCTATGTATACCGCCTCCATGGATTTATAATGCCCCCACTCCTGCAGCCTGTGTAGCGGGTGGAGTCCAGAAGCGGTCTGCGTGCAAGATTTTCAAGATGGACATGGAATTCTTTATCTTTTCCCAACACAAGCAGGACTTGCAATTGCTAGTGACCTTTGGAGATGGTAGCCCCATATTTGTACAGTTTTGGTGGCGGGAGGTGGGGGGGGGGGGTGAGGTGAATCGATTAGGGAGCCTTCATATATAAAGGCTGGTTGTCACTCAAAGTTATACCCTGCGTGGCAGTAGTGTGACAGCGTTCAACCTGTAGTCATACACCCAAATTTGATACAGGCAACTCCTTTGGTTCAAAGTCACTGCAGTGTGGTTCTATGAAAGTCGCTTAAAGAAAAAAAAAACTAAACAAAAAACATATGCTGCTGAATAAACACCATTATTGTGCATATGATAGGTGTAGTTTAAGGGCTGATAGGAAAATATGCTCAATATCTCAGTTTTGAGAGTTCATATGGATATAACCATATACCAGTCCCACATATAGGTATTAATATTTATGTAGACCTTTAGCTTACTGAGTTTGGACTTTGCTGTGATAATTCTGCATCAGACGTGGTACCACACATGACTGTTTGAAATGTACATTGTCAGTTGCATAGAATGACACCTAGCAGATGTCTGTTTGTACACAAAACATTCTAGGCTCTGTTTTCCTTTAGCTTTCCTGGCTTGGCTGGCTGCTGCTGAAGAAGAAGAAAGCCAATCAGAAAACTTTGCAACTTTTCTTTCCTGTTTTCAAAAAAAAAAAAAAAATAATGACTTTAGGCAGATGTCATTTTCAATTTACAGTAGTTTGACACCACTTTCTCCTTCTAAGGATAATGATGATAATGACAATGATAAAAGCAACCATTGTTGTATTATGGATTTTTGAAAGATTTTCTATCTTTTAGCAGATAGGGTCAATGAACTTGGGAGCTCAAGCTGCGCATATTAGAGGTTTGCACACACACTCTGAAGTGCGTGCTCTGCTAAGGCGAGGCGCCGCGTAGCTGGAAGCTGATGACATAAACAAAAGGCCTCTATATTGCGAATTTGGGCGATTTTCAGCATGCATGTATATGGGTGGAAATGAGCTGCTTGGCAGAGGTCCGTGCTTTTCAACTGCTTTTTCTATTTATTATTGTTATTGTTTTTGTTGTTACTGTCATTTGTCATTATTATCATTGCCTTGAAAGATTTTATGAGATGAAAGAATTACAGGTACAGTCAAGTCAATGACAACCTTGCCCTAAGCTTGCCCTTGCTTCACATGAGGATATGATGGAAGGTCTTATGCCCTACAGCATATCAAAAGATAGAGCTATGTTTTGCACCGAATTTTTTTTTTACAATCCATTTGTATATATACGGTTACCCCCAGAGTAAGCTCCGGACTTGCAGCCAAATAGATATACATGAATAACCAATGCAAGGAAAGTAATCACCCGTGTGGTTTGATACAGATGCTACTGCAGAGGGAGAGTGGTTTTGGATTGGATTGGATGGGGGGGGGAAGGTTGCAGAGAAAAGGTTGTCCAATCTGTGCTATGCATTTGTTTGTTGGTTGGTTGGTTTGTTTCTGGCTTGTCTTTAAGGCTGCTGACACCCATCCTAAGATCCCCCCGTGGGATCACCTGTCCCTCTGATTGAGATAGAGAACAGGGCATTCACCTGCAGCATTAGTGAATAGGAGACGGAGAAATGGTCAACTCGGAGGGATTCCCCATTTGCATGCAGCTTTGATTTATACCCAGGTTCAGCCTCAAGAAACTTTCACCTGCTCTTATGTTTTGTTTTTGTATTTCTTTTTTTTTTCTTTAAGGCATGCATAGTTCATTACTCTATGTAGATATACATGTTCATATATTTTTCTTTTTCTAGTAAAAGGGGAAGCTTTTTGCCACATCTTGATCCCACTTTGTGTAATCAAAACGATCCTCCCTGAGGTCCTGTAAAACTCAAATCGTGGCAATTTTATTCAATTTCCGTAAGAAATGTGTTGACAACGCTGCGCCGGTGCGCTGTAGCTCTATTACCATAGTTCTAGTACCATTATTTTATAGATTTTTTTTTTCAAATAAAGCTGATATGGTATAATCTTCAAATATTGTTCTTTGAAATTTTATATTTCAGATTAGGGGCCGGATAAGTCTAGTTTAGTGATTTGGATATTGGTTTCAGCAATCTTTGTCCAATTTCTATTCATGCATCCCTGTGTGTTTCCATTACATACCTCTCATCTTTTCTATTTTAAGTAAGGATGGCAAAGAGTAATTACCATTATGAAGACATGTATCTTCCTTTAGAGAGTGGCTGGTCATTATGCAATGAAACATGAATCAACTGTCTTCCTTATATGTGACACAGATCTAGTTTGACACGTACTTCACATATTTTTAAGTGACGGCGGCGCTGCCGGTTCAATGGGAATAAGACTGTTGCAACTCCATCTCCTGAAACTCCTTGATTTCACTGTCAGTGCTGTCAAAAAAAAAAAAAAAAGAGGGGGTGGGGGGAATGAAATGCAAAAGCCTGTTGACTTGCTGGCTATGACCTTCACAGATATACAGTCCCTGTCAAAGTCATATCAGCTGACGGAAGTTGGCAGGAAATGTGGGAAAAAGGGGATAATGAAGCAAGAAGCACATGGATGTCCAAAGCGCATCAAAAGTTCCAGATTGTGGCAACAAGTAGTCGGATGTTACTTGCGGTCATTGCTCTGCAGCAAGTGTATTGGAACTGCTGCTACAAGACTCTGATATTATGTTGTAGGTGCGGACTCCATCGTAGGATATGAAGCCCTGGAAATTTGCTAATTTAGAAATAGCAATAAAGAGTTATTCAAAATTTTTACAACTGAAAAAAAAAATATTTTAATGAACTACAAAGGTTCAATGGAAGAACTTTTCTCTGTTTTTGTTGTACTTTATGAAACAATAGAGCACTGAAGAAATGATGCATAATAGTCTATTTTCTTATTGCTTGGATTGGAACCAGGCGTGCATTTACACACTCGGGCCAGGTGAGGTTGTTAAGAACCAGTTTCCATGGCGATAAACAGCTATGACACCACACTTTAGTACTCTATTACAATGAATAGTAAAATTCGCAATAAAAGGATATACCATTAGACCACAGGAATGTGAATTCTTGGACTTGATGAATGAAATGTGTCCTTTCTCCTAGAGTAGCGAATTTACTATATTGTTCTGGGAGGATACTGGAATTTTTTATGGTCACTATCTGTGGGATGTGATCTCTAGGGCTTAGTGTTATGACTGTCGACACTGCAACCTCAACGAGTAATAGAGGACCAAATAATTCAAGAAACAATAGACAAAAAATGTTTGCATATCACTAAAACACCAAAACGGATGAAAGTCAAACACGGAATTCATTTGCTAGATAAAGTCGGCAGAGGCCATTTATTATTTAGTGGTGTTGTCTTCACAAAATCATTGTCAGGCTTCATTTATTTCATTGACACGTGTTTTTAAAGCAAAAACACAGAAACAAAAGTCTTCCTGAGTCCAGCGTTCCCCTTTAAGCCAATTAGAATTGAGCATGAAGGTGATGTATAATTGATTGGAAACTTATCTCTTGTTGCAACAAGGCCCTGTACAGTTGTGTGGGTGTAAATATGGCTGTTAGATGGTTTCAAACGTAGGTATGAGAAGTTTAGTGCCTGATCTACTGTGTACAATCACATACCTGCAGAATTGTCCTCCAGGGGACATCTCTTTCTGCAACTAATTTGCCTGTTCCAGGTTTCTAGTGCAAATAGAGCAAAGGGAGTGCAAAACATCTTAATGCATCTATGAAAAACAAAAGTGATAAACTTGATATATTGTGAGAAGAGTCGTGCACAAAATCAAAAAGACATCTATAAAAGTTTGCCAATCTGAGAGAGAAAGATTTGTAAATTTTAAGAATCCATTATCGATTAGTTTTGAGGCTTTTGAAAATTTGGCCACAGTAGTAGATAATTACCTATGAACAACAAAACAACATGGAAAGGAGAAGTTGCCAACATTTCCAAGCCCGAAGCTGATGGGAAGGAATGTATGCAGTGATGTTATGGAACTTTGCATGACAAGTTGACAGTTTTGAGAAGTCCATTTAACATTTAATGTGACTCACTGACATTCAAAAACGATCATAATCTATGCATTTGCCCAGTTTTGCTCCTTGTTTTTGACTCATGCGATGCCATTTTCTTGCAACATTTTTAGTTTTTTGTTTATGGGCTGCTTGAATTAACACGTGGTGTGTGCCCCAGAATCTATTATGAATGGATGGTTTTTAGAAGTGCGGAGCTGGCTATGACTATTGTAATGTCTTTCTTTTCTTTTTTTTTTCATGGGGGGGGGGGGGGGGGGCAAAGAAGGGATATCATAACCACATCTGGAATTACATTACCATGGGTCTCCGTTTCCCCAACACGGAATTTGCACAAAGGATCCAATTTAACCCTTATGGGGCCAACACTTCAAAACTGCCATCTTGTGCGGTTTACGTCCCAGTAGTGGCAATAGAGTTATACAGGAAAGAGGGCTTGTTTTCAGGAATCATAAGCACTTCACTTTTTCTCCCTCTCTAATCTTGATATCGTCCTTCTCCAGGGGAGAACAGGGGTGATGGTGTGCGCCCTTCTCTTACACCAGGGGCGGTGCCTGACGGCGGCCAGTGCAATGGAGTACTACGGCAACGTCAGGACCACAGACGGAAAGGTAGGTTCCGCCCACCCTGCCGGTTCAAAGTTCAAGAGAGTCTGTTCGAATGGGATCGCTGTCTGATGCATTCGCAACTCCTAGACGATCGGAAATGAGCATACTCTTTTCCGTTTGAACTCATTAACCCTCTCACAACAATCATCTAAAACTTTCGTTGATGTTTTTTGTGTGAACGGGTCCATGTTCCTACACAGTCGCAGGAGCAGGCAGACTAAGTGCCGCCACATGGGTTTGCAGACAGAACAATTTGTAAGAGACATGGGACGATATTGCTTCTCATGGTAATGGTTGTTCATATATACATCAGTGACAACCTGTGGCTAATAAGCACTTTGAGTGATGTAGCATTATGTGCTTAATTAAGACAAAGGCATTTTGAAGTACTCCTTGATAAATCTGTAGAAGAAGGTAAGCACGATGTGTTCTATTGTGTATATGTGCCTAGTCCAAAGCCCGTCTTTTAGAATGAGAACAGAAGAATTTCAAAATGCTTGACTGCAGGGGTCAGTGTCATCTCGGCTCACTCATTACCCCCTTCTCTTTCCCTCTGTCCCCATCAATCAGGGGGTCACTATTCCAAGTCAGAGGCGCTATGTACAGTACTACGGGGAGCTGGTCAGGCAAAATGCCATCTACAAGTCGGAGATGGTGCTACTCAAGCGGGTGCAGCTCTTCACGATACCCATGATGAGCAGCGGCACGTGTTCGCCGTTCTTCTCGGTCCACCAGCACAAGGTCAAAGTTCACACTCAGGAAGTTGTCAAGGTGAGCAGCAGCAACAACAGCAGCAGCAGCAGCGTCCTGCCCAACCGCATCCATTCAATGATAACCCTTTTTGATTTGACACTCTACGTTGGTAACTTTGCCTAACAGTGACAGGTAGACTCGGCACGGACAAAGCTAAGACAAACTTCCTCTTTTTTTTGGGGGGGGGGGGGGAGATGATTATCATCCTGTTTGGGGCTAATCTAGTGCATATTTGGAGTTCCGGTCTCTCTAGAATCTGTATCGGAATGATGTAAATGTATCCAAAGGGTTAAAGAAAGAGCAAGATTATAGTAAGATTTTCTGGGAGCACATGATGATTGCATTAGGGACTTTCATTTTGGGGAAAATATTGGCAGAAATGATTACTCCAGATGAGATGAGTTGTGGTTTTGTTTTTATTATTGTTTTGTTTTGTTTTGTTTTGTTTTGTTTTGTCTTCATTGCAAACTGCATAGATGTAGTCAATGCTGGTAGTTAACATTTTCCTGTTATTTGCGTCCGTGATTATCCAGTTATCCCCACAATGCTATCATCAGAGAGTATTCAGCAAAGTTCAGTGAGCAAAGTGGTATCCGCACCCGCATGAGATTTCAGTCGAAGTGTGAGATTTGGTGCTGACCACAAAAATGTCGCCTTTCCGAGAAATTTGGGGGACGTGTGAGCACATGTGAGACCTCTGGTGATCCTCAGTGCAGAAGTGAGGTGCATTTTAGAGCGTTTTGGAATGCTGCGGGGGTTTCATGGGCTGGAACAGACTCGGAATTTGGATAGAGAGTCAAGAAGTTGAGGTAATGAAATGCGAAACATCGTGATCAGGAATGCCACTTACAAGATTGTTTGAATATCTGATGGAAGGATTACTAAGAAATGCAGTGGCACGATTATCTGGAATTGAGGAAAGGTTTTTTGTGGGTTTTTTTTTTTTGTCAGACCAACTGAAAATGTAGACAGCTTGGGTAATGAGGTATCAAGTAAAGGTAAAATGTAGCTCACAAGATCAGTTGAAGATCTAGCATGCCAATTTACATAGAAAAATAGGGAATGTTTTTGTCACGGAAATGGGGAATGTTTCAGTCATGTTGAAGGGATCAAGAAAAAAACAAAACGCAGACAAACAGATGATTAGATTAGAAAGGCTCGCTGATCAGGTAGAGTGTTGAGTATAGCTGGTTGTATCAATTCAGACTTGTTAGCTTTGAATAGGATAAGAGAAATTTCCTGGTTTATTATGCTGAATACTGATGTCCTAAGGGTATTTTTTATATATATAAGTTTGTTTGTTTGTATGTATGTTTTTTTTTTTTTACTGGGGAGATAATTTAAACAAAGAATATTGTGTAAAATCATCTTAACGAAATGCAAAAGAAAAAGATATTCAGCTTGGGCAATTCAGTGTATCATTTCAAAGATCCATTATCAATGTTAGAACACACAAAAAAAATTATGAAATGAATGTTGATTTACCTCCTCTTCCCATGTGTGTGAGTTAGGCATAGCTAACCTATTCAGTATTTCAATGTGTCAATATGCAGACATAATCATGCCATTAGAATTGTTTTAGTGCAATCCAGTGCATCTAATTGCTATTAAAGAGGGTAAGATAATCTCAAGATTTTTGAGAGATGTCACTGAGGTATTAAATTGGCACATATCCTGGCTATCAATAAAAGGAAGAAAGAAGGAAATTGCAATCAATTTTAACTGGAGTAGAAGAACAGATGTATGGTAGTCGAACAGGAGCAAAAAGTGTGTTTGCAATTGCAATATGAATATAATGTTTGCAATATTTGCAATATACTGTACTTTCTGGCAATAACAGTCCAGACGCAAAAATAATTCTTTGTTTCTGTAGGTGGATGATAACGAAGTTCCCATAGTTTCATAAAATCCTCTGTGACATGAATGACAGATTGTCTTATCTTGTGCCCTGCATATCCTTTAGAACTTATGTTTTTTTTTCTTCCTTTCTTCTTCTTCTCCTTCTTCTTCTTCTTCTTCTTCTTCTTCTTCTTCTTCTTCTTCTTCTTCTTCTTCTTCTTCATCTTTATATTTTTTTTTTCAATTATTGAATTTCAATTATGCTTTGTCCTGGAGTAATTGTTTTTCCCCTATGAACTGGCATACTTTCAGCAGGCATAATACATGTTGGAAAACAGAACAAAAGCATCCCAAAACAAAACAAAACAAAACACACACACACGCACACACAACCCAAAGCCTTGGGGTATGCAAGTTCCTTGTGGTTGACTGGAGGGGGGGTCTTAACTAAATTTGTGTGTGTGTATGTGTGTGACGAATCGGGCGTTTCGGTGGAATGGCGGAATTAATGTGCATTTTCATTTGTGTGTGGCCTGTTTTCGTTGGTTGAATTAAAGGAAGCACTGCCATCAAAGAGCTTGTATGTGTAAGCGAGAAGTCGCCCAGTGGTATCGATTGAGCACCCCTATGAAGTATGTTTCTGTTATCGCTGATGGCAGACATAAGAAACTAAGACCTGTCATCTGCAGCAAGCGTGTGAAACTTGCTTAGTCAGATCATTCTCGAAAGTTAATGAGACATCAGGCCTGTAAGATGCGGGTATTTGGTAGTCATGTTTCATTCCTGGCTAAATCACATACAGCATAGTTGTGACAGACTGCGACTTAAGAACCAAAATGAAGAAGTGTCCATTATGACAACGTACATGTTGTGGGGTCAAAATCCTCTTCTTTTCTGACTTTTTTTTTTTGGGGGGGGGGATGGGGATATAAAACATCAGGCATTTTCCAATGTCTCATTCAACTGAGATATTTTGTAAAAAGATCTATCGAGAGAGAATTTTAAGCATTCACCTGCTGTCTTTATAGCCCTGTTTTGACAAAAAAAAAAAAAAAACATAGCGAGTCGGTGAGAATTTATTGATGCAATCAACCCGTTTATTTCACCAGATACTTGTCCTGTGGACGCAGACTTCTGTGTTTATCAGAGCTGTGCTTGAAGTCCACATTTTGTGATAATTTGCTCGCAGCCAAATTATCCAGGCTCAAGCCTCCAGAGAAAATTATGTGCTTCCTTGAATAATATGAATGAAAGATTAGGTGGGTTTGAATGATAAGTGTAAGTCTTTTTTCTTTTTTTATAATGACTTTAATTTTTTTTTTAATGTAAGTCAGCAACAGCGGTACTGTGTGACTTAAAAAAACACACACCCAATAAACTTGATGCAAAAGGCCAATATTCATTCCAGAGTTAGTGGCATTGGTTGTGCCTGAATCTTGCTGCAGAAAGATAAACTTTATCGTCCAGATTTTTTTTTCCCCCTTATATGCCCAAACTACTGGGCATGTCTCTAAAGCAGTCTCTAATCTGAAGCAGGTTTTTTCGCACTTCTGGCCATGACAAATACATGTTACCATAATGTGTCAGTGTCCTTTTGCATTGCCCGTTTGGTGCAACCTCCAAACTTGCATCCTAGATCAAATTTTGGTGTCGGTTTGTGGGGGGAAATTGAGAACACTCGTAAATGGCAGCTGCCTGAAAAAAAAAAAACAACACAAACCTTGCACGATGGGAAGCCGCATAATTCCGTAGCAGAAATGTTGTTGGCTTCATGGAGAAGAAATCGGCGCACTTGAAGCTTTAAATGTCATGATCAAAGTGGATGATGTGGGTGAGATTTGATAATAACAGTGATATACTGTTGCCATATAGATATTTCTGATGTTCAAAAGGGCAGCACAACATTCCTTCATGTATTACTTGTGGTCACTGGCTATATTACACATCTAGATGGAGCACCTAAAGAGAAAAAAAAAATTGATAGAAAAGAGAAAAAAAAAAGATCTGAAAGAACAGTGTCTGTTCTTACTTTTTTACCAAAATGATTTTGTGGCTTTTTCCCCTCTTAACTTATATATCTACATAATACTGTAATGCGCCATATATTTAGCGAGCCTGATTTTTTGGCAATCAGGACTCCTCGTCAATTTTGGGAGCGGTTAAATTTGCGAAAGGGGAGGACAGGAATGAACAGAGAAAAATACATGTGTGCATGTCGCACTATGATTGGGATCAGAGTTGATATTTCCACGCATTGTTAGAATTCACGAATGGCACCCAACTCATGAAATTTGCGAAATATATTGTGTTTCCAGTATATTCCACATCTTGTTGCTGTCTGAATAGAAGTGTTAGTTGGTATTTTAATGTGTGAGGTTTGCTGCTAGACCAGCTCGTTATCTGGTCTTATACAATACCAATGACATAAAGCTCAGTGAGGATTGAAATGAACTCTGGTATGCTGCTGAAAGAAAGTCGTAACAATTAAAAAAGAAGAAAGAAGAAGAAATGAAAGAAATGTAATATTTTTTTGTTGTTGTTCTGCTTTGAAAGTCATGGGTTATGCAAACTGTGCTGCCGTAGTATACATCTTGATAAACCAATGAGAAGCCAAAAAGTTACTCCATGGTAGTATTAGTCATAGCCTGTCTTCAATGATTGTTGTGCCTACAGTTTTTCCAAGGAAATGGGGTTTTTGTTTGTTATGTACAGTGTTTAATTTTGTATGTTTCTTTCACAGTTTAGGAAGCAAATGTTGCAGTTCATGATTGCATAATTTTTTTTGTTTGCTTCTTTTTTTCTTTTTTACAACCTTGCGCATATCCAGGGAATCAAGAAAGGACTATCGTGCGTCGAATTTGAACTGCCAAAGCCGTTAAAGCTACACGATGACGTCAAAGTGGAATTCTATCACAAATCAGGGCTCCTAAAAATGGTAATATCTTGCTTTTTTTTGTCAGAATATTTTCTGTGTGGGTTTTTGTGTTTTGTTTATATGTACAGGGTTGTTTGTGTGTAGAAATGCGTCTATGTAGTTATCAATATTATGAACACATTTTGTTTGTCAAACTTTTGTAAAGTAGTTTCCATTGACACTACTGATCCTACAATCTTAATTTTTGATGTGTTAAGCATACATCTAAAATGACATAACTTCACTTACTTTTCATTAGTCTCTTTTGAACATATGATTGAAGAGTAGTTACAAGAAACTAGAAATTTGTAAGATCTCTTCTGGAATACACGAGTATGTTACGTTTATGTAGCTGTGTGAACGTAACATTATTGCTCTCAGATATTTCCCAAATTGTTAAATACATCAGACAGATAATGTGAAGGAAGCAGGGGCTCTTCAGCTATGGGCAACTTTCTTCGGCACCCCCGACTAAGGATATGATGGTCCTTGGGTTGAAAATTCATTGGTTCTGGGTTATTACACCTCAGAATTATCTACATAAAAGTACATCTAATCAGCTCGGTGTGATTGTGTGTGTATGTGTCTGTAGGCAGTATTATACTTCCCAAAGTAATGTGATGATAATTTTAGTCATTATTGTACTGATGTGCAGTGTTAAACCAAATAACCTGCTTGTGATGGTAAACCAAATTTTTAGAATGGAGCAAGTTTATCTCGCTGAATGAAATATCTAGGCAGAGTAGCAGCACATAATGAATAGCATCATGGTAGTTTGCGCACAACTCATTGTGGCTAGCTAGCACATATACATGTATGTTTGTGATATCATGTACCAAATATGTGGCAGCAATGCACAGTGCATGATATGCCAAAAAAGTGTTTTCAGATTCAGCTATACTGTTTCATTGCAGTTAATCACTAACAATATCATCATGGTAATTTTAGCATGATCTGATCTATTATGCCAATGTGGAAATATGAAGTCAGACACCTTCTTGTGTTCGTCATTGCACCTACCGTTACATTGATCCAAGTCTGTAGAATGTCAAATGGCTATTTTAAGTATTAAATCTGGGAGGGGGCATTGGGCAGTAGCTGTCATACCAAAATGCTATCTAGAGACTGCAAAACTCTCGCCACCATTATGATGGTTTAAAGGGAAGATAGATGGCCGTTGTGACTGTGTACAGTCATTACCTATTTCCGATGGTATGCAACCATTTGGCTGAAAACTATGGTAAATTCCATGCACATAAGCACACTGAACCACACCCCCAGTGTACTCCCCTTCCAACCCCTCCAGTCCCACCCACCCCCCAACAAAGATAGGCAACCTCCACCCCTCCCTTTCCCTACCCCCCCCCCCCATACACATACGCGCAGACAGAACAGCTCCCCTTGTTTTAGTTTCAACATACTTACTCCAGTCCCATATATGATTCATTGATAGCATAGTACTCTGTGGTTTCTACATCTGCATAATCGCGCATGACACTTGATACGCACAAAGGGAAGTATCCCCACAACAAAAGCGGCTGGTCGCCTAATTGCCGACAAGGGATGCATACTGTGCATTATTGAAGTGTGAATGTCGCACTGGGGACATGATGGCCATATGAAAGTCTGCAACATGCTGCAGGGGGGAGGGGGAAGGGGGGGGGGTAGGGGTGAGAGACGGGCATTATTCAACATCTCGTTGTCATCTCGGTCCCGGGGTAAAGGGTCCAAGTGTGAAAGCAGACAGGATGTGGTTACACTAGCGATTTACTCTGGGTGTAAAACGTGCTGGATGGATATCCAATTCTGCTGCCACCAAGCTTCCTCCAACCCCGACCACCTGCCCAGCACAGTTTTGCCATGTCTGCCTTCCCCATAAAACTGATGTGTGGTGATTAGCCTGTTGAATGAAGGCTCTTTTTCCCCTCTTTCCCCCCCCCCCCCCCCTTTTTTTTTTTCCCTTTCTTTCTTTCTGGTTCACTGACTGGCAAATGTGTGATGATACTTCTGCAAAGTTTGATCCTCCTGCAAGAATACATTTACAGGTGGATGTCGGTGGGGGACGGTCGGATTACAGATGTGGCGTGATGAGTCGAAACAGAACATACTGGGGGGGGGGGGGAGAGTTGTGGTAGGCAGATGCCTGCGGGAGTGTGGAGACCGAAGGACAGGACGCCCTCGTGCGGGATTGGATTGCGTTCAAATTTGCCATTGCGCCGGTGGGCGTCTGGGGGCGCCAAACTGAATTATCCTTGCGGCCCCGGCGTGCGCGCTCGTTGCATTCGTGATCGTGTTAGCGCAATTGGATGACCGTAATTGCCAGCCGCAGGGGCCAGTTTATATCCGTTGGGGAATATTTGAATGGGGAGCAGTGTGCGGATGGTTCATTTACTGTGCTCTGCCATTAACCTGGTACACACAACTTATTTCATTTGTCCTGGCCACATTTACTCCCCAGCCTGGGGTGGTTACAATTAGGAGATACAAGTAATTTTGCCCAGGGCAAAAGAAAGAAAGAAAAAAATAAAACACCACAGACAATCAATCTAGACGCCCACATTTTTAAAAATATAATTACAGTCCCTTGCAAGGAAACTGAGCATAATACAAGAATAACATGGGATGAAAGGACATGCTTGCAATTAATGGTAGAGTTGAAACATTTATATTTCAATATATAAAGCATTATCATCTCTTCATGTGTACAGATATTATATATTTATATGTATTCATAAAGATAGATAGTAATGATAAAAGCAAACATTGTTCCGACATGTAGATAGGCAATGAAGAATGTACCTTAACAACTATTGAGAAAAGCTAGAAGACTGTAAATCTGACCTGAATGTGATTTGCATGCATACACTTCTTCATTCAGTACTGGACTCCACAATAGCAAATTTAATCACTTGCAAAATTGTCGCGACGTCCCGATTCCCCCCAAAATTAGACTCTCTAAATAATAATGCCGTATACAGTATGTGTGTGTATGTATGTAGTAAGATTGTCTGTGTATAGGGATAGGGAGTTTGCGAGTGTGAGAAAAGGAGATCAAGAGAAGGAGGAGGAGAGAAAGATAGATAGATAGATAGATAAATAGATAGATAGATAGATAGATAGATAGATAGATAGATAGATAGATTGAGAGGAGTGAGCGTGTGTAATTTGTATTATTTGTAGAACTTAACCTTTTACGAGGAAGTGAGAGGGCTGCTACGCCTTTCCTTCCTGTGGAGTGGTCTTCAGCGGAACACTTGGGGTCAGGAGGTACTGTACACTTTAACTGATGATAGGAAATGTGTAGGTGCATATATATACTCCTAGATGGGTCATTTGGAAGACATTTCCATTTGTTTTATATGCACATTTGTTATATACATGTTCAATGGCAGTTTACGCAATGGAGACACGAAAATTGTCTCCTTAATGACCAGTTGTCTCCCTAATGAAGACACTTCCCCCCAATATGTCTCCCTAAGGTGCCAACTAGGGATATATATACACACCTACTGTATGTGTATGTATTTATATGTGTGTATGTGTGTATGTATGTATGTATGTATGTATGTATAATGCATGTATAGTGTAGGTAGGTAGAACTGTTAGTACAACTGTATGCATTGGTGTATATTTGGGTTTTCACTCTAATTGATTTAAATGTGTAGATATGGGCTAATTGTTGTGTCCCTTAACTGATTTTTTTTTTTTCACCATGTTCATTCAGGTGGGAGATATTGATAGATTTTTGTTTTCCTTCTATAAATTGGTCTTTAGATGAATTCTTCTTGAGAGCAAGGGAACAGAATTGTTCATATTGGCATGGGAGATCTGTGATTCAGAATTTGAATATAAAATGTCAGTGAGAATTTGTAGTGATGGAGGTAGACATAAAAAACAAATATATACAAATATATATATATATATATACACACATAAACATATAAACGTAATATACATACACACACATAGAGAGAGAAAAAAGTGAGAGAGATAGAAAAAGATGAAGTAAAATGAAGTAAATTTTTTTTTTTTTTTTCGGGGGGGGGGAGGTGGTCAGGAGAAGCTGTATTAATTTGAGGCAAATTGAAAACACCAATTTGAAATCGTACTCAGTATCTAATGTACCCTTAGACCTCCGAAGGAAATGATGCGGAACTGGATATCAAGGAACACGCATTATGGCCGGAAATCTGCAAAGATGGACTGCATCTGATTGTTTCGTTTACCTGTCATATCTCGTAGGGCTGCTTGAATAGTTCACCACGGACTACAGACTACTTCAATTGCTGCAACAGGCACCAGAGTAGAGTAAAAACAAAACATTGCTGGGGGGGGGGGGGGGGGAGGTAGGAGAAAAAGAGAAGGTTGGAATGAAACTTCCAGTTCATTGAGATGTGTATAAAGCTTCCTGCTTATGATTAAGGGTTTGCCGAGATTGCAGCATGGTCCGTTCGTAGAGGAAATAAAAGGAAAGAAAGAGTGAAGAAGGTAATTGTAATAGCTGAGCATTCCCCTGGCCACAGCATGACTGCTGATTATTATACAAATAGTGAATGGTCACGAGTGCTATGGTACAAGATTTCGCACGAGGTGAAAGATAGAGGCGCTCTATTCAACGAGGCGAAGCCGAGTTGAATACTGTAAAACATGATATATTCGCGGCATGAATTTTTCGCGAATTGGAGCCGACGGCCTTTTTTGTTGCATGAAATTTTCGCGAACTGCCACTGGCATTCAATGCATATAGCGTAGACAAGAACTTTCGCGTGCATTTAAATTTCACGAATCTTGGCGCTCGCGAAATTCGCGAAATTAAAATGCACGTGAAAATTCCTCGTTTTACAGTAGTGCGCCTCATCTTTCACCGAGTGCGAAATCTTGTTCCATTGCACGAATAAAGACCATACACTATTTGTTTTATACAACACCTTGAACGTCAACAGATTTGGTCCACACAGATTATTGAATTTAGCACAGAATTGGCAAACATTTTCCATGAAAAACGTATGAGTAGCCGTACAGTCGCAGTCACCGTGTACGTACGTACAGACACGCGAAACAAAGTTGTGTACAAAAATGAGTGACAAAAGTACGCACTTGTAAGCGCACTTGTAATTGTTGAGTGTGCGCGCCAAATGTTTGTTTGTTGTGACATCAGAGCCGTGCGATGGAAAAAAATCTGTTAGTCAATCTTGAATTTAACACGGGAGTCAATGGAAATGGGTGACTTCAGCCATGCGCTATCCATTTGTGCTCAAACAAAATTGCACGGCTGACAGCCAGAGCGTGCGATGGAACTTTTCACTAAATGTCACGTGATAGGCAATCGACCAATCGGATAGCTACATTCTAAATCAGTGTTGTATAAGGGTAATTCCGTGAAGTTGGGGCACAAAGTGTTACATTGTAGCATAACTCAATTCTAATTATGCTATGCATATATTCTTTATAGGCTTTACATTTGTATTGAGACCATACATTTTCCTGGAAATTTTGTGCCATTCAGACTCAGTTTTGATGAAGTTATTTTTAAAAACTGTAACGGTGTCCTGTAGCATCGTGACGTGTCCATGTAGCATCGTGATAGTTAAAATCTGGTCCTAAAAGACAAATTAATGCAATTAGCTTGACCAAAATTTGATATAATATGCATAATTACTAGATTAGTCAGATAGCTAAATATCTTAACTCTGTTTTCCACAGTTTTACTTCTACAAGAAAATTACACAATGTGTCACTATGCTACACGGTGTCCACCAAATGTAACAAAAAAGGACACCGCGTAGCATCGTGATACATTTTGAAATTTTCTTTTAAAATTAAAACTGTGTACAGGAAATTTTAGATATTTAGCTATCTGACTAATCTAGTAAATATGCATATTGCATCAAATTTTGGTCAAGCTAATTGCCATAATTTGTCTCTTAGGACCAAATGTTAAAATTTCACGATGCTACATGGACACCGTTACATATTGTTTAATAACTTCATCAAAATTGAGTCTGAATGGCACAAAATTTCCAGGAAAATGTGTGGCCTCAATGCAAATGTAAAGCTTACAAACAATAAATGTATAGCATAATTAATATTGAGTTATGCTGAAATGTATTTTTCAAATATCACGATGCTACATGGACACTGCCCCAACTTCATGGAATTACCCATAAACTAATATATCAATACACTCTGCAGGAGACAGCAGATGGATTATTGTACGCTTTTGATACTGTATCTATTGACAGGGTAATGTTAAGTCGTCTAACTGTAGAAATATTAAAAAAAATTGAATATATGTCACTACAACAGTTACCACAAAGATGCGCACGCTCTGTTGTATTATAAAATGGGCTTTAGAATCTCTGCTCTTTGATTGATCATTTATCATGCATTGATTTTTAACTGACCCATACTGTGCCATGCATCCGGTAAAATTTGAACTCACGAGCCATGTGTCCGATAAAATCCGAACGCGTGGCTCAAGCCTTGTATAGTGTAGGTGTACCGGATACATGATGGGGGAAAAAGGTTGAATTTCATGAATTTACGGGCCCATTTTGTGGATCGTTGAGAATTGGATGCTCTCCTTTAACTTTGGAAACTCACACATCCTACTGTATGAGCTGAAATTTTCGCGGTGGTTTTATTTTCGCGAATTTCGCGAATCGCCTTTGAACCGCGAAAATAACAACGCGCAAATAGTTACGTTCAGTTAGACTGTGGCAACCGCGAAATTAACAACACGTGCAAATGTCCTCCTAGTAGCAATTCGCGAAAATATCTGTACGCGAAAATTTCAGCTCGTACAGTATTCTCATCAATCCACTCTGTTCTGTGAATGATTTGTATACTGTAAAACCAGGAATGTTCGCGTGCATTTTAATTTCGCGAACTTTGCGAGCGCCAAGATTCACAAAGTAAAATGCACCTGAAAGTTCCTGTCTACACTATATGCATTGAATGCTAGAGGCAATTTGCGAAAATTTCATGCTGCAAAAAAGGCTGTCGGCTCCAATTCGCGAAAATTTCATGCCGCGAATATATCATGTTTTACAGTAATCAGTCTAATTGTCTCTGTGTCTATAAAGTTATTTAAATATGTACATATACATAAAATGCATGTATCTATCCGACTTTCTCTTTATACATTGTATGCTATGTGTGTGTGTGTGTGTGTGTGTACAACTGTGGTACGTGTGTTTGAGTGTTTAAACATGAATACATTTATTCATCACATCATGAGTCACAGACAGTGATATAAAGTCACACAGAAATACAATCCTCATTTGTTCTTTTTGTCTGTGTCAACCACTTTAATTCATTTTTGTCATGGTCATTGTTATTTAAAATGCTACTGTACGAATGTCATTACTATCATGAATGTACATGTGCCCTCGTAATTACAAAATTGCACCGTCACTTTTTTCATCATAAGTGTAATGATGATCTTTTTGTCTGTGTAAACCAATTTAAGATATTTTTGTCACGGTCAGTGTTATCTAAAATGCTACTGTATGAACGTCATTAGTATCATGTATGTACATGTGCTCTCATAATTACATAATTACACATTCACTTCTTTCATCATAAGTGTAATGATGATAATCATATTTAGGAGACAAGGTGAATTTTTTATTCAGTTTATCATGCCCCATATTTCGCCTTGTAATCAGTTTTATGTCGTAAATTGGAACAGCCATAAAAGAGTCACAGGGTTTTTTTTTTTCACAGCAGTATTTGCCATATAGGATTGTACATGTTTGATCCGAATATATTTGCCACTGCGTGTATGTTTTTGATTTACTTGCTAATTGGGTCGTCTTTTCTCTCTCTCGCTATCCCCTCTCTGTCGCCGAACCAAAATGGCCGCGGGGTCACCACAGGACAAGAAGCCCATGTTCCACTTCTGGTTCAATACCTACTTCATCGTCCACCCCATCCAACAAGACCGGGAGGAGCGGGGCCGCGGCAGGCACTCACGCCTCAGCAGCACCAACAGCACGGCTTCCTGCATGTCGGAGCAGGCGAGGGCGCCCTGCTTTGCCGAGGAGGAGGAGGAGGAGATGGCCAACGGGGGTGAGGAGTTTGTGCTGGAGCTGAAGAAGGACGAGATCGACAAGGCCAACAAGGATAAAACCAACAAAGTCTTCTCACCAAACTTGAGGGTGAGAAAACTTTTGAAACCATTCTCTCTACCCTTCTCTCTGTCTGTCCCCCCCCCCCCATCTCTCTTTCTCTGTAGCTGCAGTCACACAGACAAAACCTTGCAAAGTTTGAGTCCTCAAAGTTTTGCCAGTGTGACAACAAGTTTCCTAAAACCTCTCACTAAAACTAGGGAAATTTCCTGAATTCTCGCATATATTCTCAAAGTCCTGACACACGCAACTGAAAGTTTATAAAGTTTGTCATGTGATCATTCCATCGTGGTGCTGCCGAAGCATGTACTTATTGGGATGTACGTGTGTGCATTGTTACGTCACAGTCATTAGCTGACGGACGGTGCGCGCTTTCTTCTTTGTTCCTCATGCGCTCCGGTGACCCAAAATTGGAGAACTGAGACTTTGAAAAGCTTGGCTGCCAGTGTGACTGGACGAACAGATTTTGCGAAAAGATCGCGGAGTTGAATTTCGAGAAGTCTGGCAAATGTGATGGCAGCTAATCTCCCTCTGTCATTGTCTGTCTAAAGTTAGCATTGCCTTCATTTTGGCCCAATTTATCTGAAAATATCATCATTTTGTAAAATGTGACCGACATTGTTTTTTTGTTTAATCAAAACTATACTGCCATTAGTAGTGGGATGCAAATTTTCTGAAGGTTAATTCAATTTTAGAAAGAGAATTTACACTCGTACAGTAACTTTGGATGCAATCACCAAAACAAAGGATGGAATACTTTTTAGATGAACTGAACAAAGTCAAATCATTAAGAGCGTCATTATAGGGGGCTCCTGTAATTTTATCATTTTTGCTGCTCAGCTGCTGTAATTTTCAGATTTCTATTGTCTGATGCACACGTAACATCACTGATTTCCCTAATTGGTTTTTATTTCTCTCTCTCTCTCAGAAGGCAAATTTTCTTAATGACTCTGTGTCAGACTCATCAAGGATGTTGCGACAGCCAAAGTACATTGCCTTTCAGAATGCCAGAAAAAAAAAGCAGTCTTAGGCTTTTCATGTTCAGTGCTACTTATAACAAGGAGCTCCTCGCAGTGTTGTTATACATGATCTTTACGTGATGATAGAAGTATATATAATCGTTTGTCTGGCAAAAAAAATCGTAGGTGAGGCGTACGACCTTTTGCTCGCTACTGCTGAGCTTCGTCAGGTACCTATACAAAGCTCAGGAGTAGGAGTGAAACATATGCCTCACCTGTGATTTTTTTCTTTTGTGAGAAATGATTATATATATATACCTCTATTGTCATAGAACTCACCGCGATGGTTAACATCTTCGCAATAGTTTTTATATGCAAACTGTCATAGAGGCCATACATGTGAAGTGTTTCATCTAAAAAGTGGAATGTTTATGATTGTGGCTATCATTCTAAGATGTGGAAGTTGTCATAGTTTTAGAAAGGCCAAGTCATGTTTGTTTGTTTTTTTTTCCATTTACAGTGACATGGATGATTGGATAGTGCAGATTATATGACAGATCCCCATTAGCTGTTACTTGTAAAGGCTAGCAAAAACTTCAAATTGTGTAAAACAATTGTCTGAAGACCATTTGTGACCGCCCAGCTCAAATCTCACATACACATACTTGCCAGCTAGTAAGATTTTTTCAGATTC
The DNA here is from genome assembly GCA_033980235.1 of Diadema setosum. Lineage (NCBI taxonomy): Eukaryota > Metazoa > Echinodermata > Echinoidea > Diadematoida > Diadematidae > Diadema > Diadema setosum. The sequence continues at coordinate 11,651,614 of CM067061.1, forward strand.
AGTAAGATTTTTTATGTTAAAAATAGCAAAATCAGATTTTCTGTCTGAGAAATCAGATTTTAAAAAAATATTTAGATATACCTTTCATGTGTATTTTCTGAAGATTTGACCGAAAGTAAGATTTTTCACTTCAGTTTGCATATAAAATAAGATTTTTGCAATCCACGAGTAAGATATGTTATCTTGAAATGTTGGCAGGTATGCATACAGTTTGAGATTAGGAATCTCTGTAATGGACCAAAATATGTCATTTGGGTCGACCAACTCAGATCTTTAAAATTTGACTCGCCTGGGAGAGCATTTTTTTTTCTCTACCTACTTTCACATCGATTCATTAGCAGTTTTCTGGGCCATATTTTCTTACTCAAGTGCTGCTTTCACTGGAAAATGAAACACACTTTTATTCCATCTTCTACACAGCACACCTTAGTGACCCTACTCTTGAAAAGCCACTTTTCTCCCATTTCTATGAAACTGCATCTTCTATTACTCTCTCATATTTCACTCACTTTCGGAATGGGTAAGGATGGTCCAATTTACACATGTTGAATATCATTTCAAAGCTTAGAGTCTACTCTCTTAAAAGCTATGTTGAAAAGTGGAAATTCATTTTTGCCTGCATTTTATGGGTTTTGAGCTGGGCAGTCACATTTGTGCTGAAAAATAAAAAGAGATGTGAGTATCTTTGATCAATGCAAGTTTTGAACAGTTCAGTATTGCCATTACGAATCACATATATCTCTTTATCTAATGAAGCAGCTCATCATCGCCCATTTTTTGTAATTGATGATCAGAAACATCCCCCTCCCCAAAACCTATTTTGTGTTCATCTCGTAGGTCAAGTTGTTCTTTTCGAGAGCACCCAGCGACCAGGCGCCGCCCACGCCCGAGCCCAGCGAGAGCAACCTCAGCCCGTCACCGAGCGAGAACGACCTCCTCGACCACCAGAACTCCTCCGGCACGGATTCGGGCGAGGACGACGACGACGACGTTATCTACCAAACGAGCGTGTCCTCCCTCGTATGATAGCGGTTTTTGGACTCTCCCCGACAGAGAGAGAGAGAGATGGAGAGAGTGAGAGATAGAGCGAGAGAAAGAAAGAGAACGAGAAGGAGTTCTCTTTGCCAATGTATCTTTATTCTTATTCTCTCTTTTATTTCGTTTTTTTTGGGGGGGTCATTTGTATTGTTACGAGTACAGTACAAGCAGTTGTGTGACAATTCCCAGCACTCTGTGGACAGTTGGAATCACAGTGTCAACACGGTGTCTACACAACAGACTCGGTTTAGCAGGAGTGGGTATCCTCCCCCCTCTGATTAAGAAGATTGATGCTACCGGCCAAACACCTCGCGGCACGGAATTCGTAGATGAAGATGCGCATGTCCCTCCATCCCATCTCTGGGGGCGATACAACGCCTGTAGATTTCAGCACCCATTCCTGGACGGCAGGGGCTAGCATGTTTTACCCGAGTAGTGCGTACTATGTTTGCTCTGGTCCTCACTGCAAGTTCGTGCTAGCTGCACTTTTCGAAGTAGCCAGGTCCCCAGCGGAGACCCACGGACCTTCTCTCCAAGTTCAGACACCACAACAGATGATTACGCCTTGGGTAGCTGATCTGTTAACCTTCCCACTAAACAGTGTAGGTGTGCCTCGAGCCCTTTATTCTCTTTCCTTATGGGTCGGGGGTGTACCAGTGATTAAGTTTTTGTTGTCCAACTTCAGGAGTGGAATGGGAGGGGCTGATGATATTTTCGTGAATGACATCATTGGCCGAGAGAGATGATGGTGGAATTTGACAAGAACAAAATCATTAATCTTGGTATTATTTCATTGTTGCAGAACTTAAGATAATCACTTTCAAGTACTTTGTTATACAGATATGTAATAATTGTAGGACAGACTACTAAAGCATCAGAAGAACCGGCGACTTTGACTTGCTTTTGCGAGGAGGTGTTTCTCATTAAGAAAACTGGATTACATGCAGAAAGTTTGATAATGCATTCAGAAGTGAACATACGAAAGCGAGATATCCTTGAAATTGCGCATTACAGACAACACGAGAGTCCAATTTTGTCCAAAACTGCTCAAAATTGACAGACATAAGCAAAGTAAATATTTGATTTTACTCCCCCTACTGAGCTGCCAAAAAGTGTTCCCCTTCCTGCCGGACTGTGTTAATGTGCAAAAAGGTCAGTGAATGATATAATCGGTGCATTGCTGGTGGGTAGTGACTGTGATTCACACAATTGCCCAGACATGCCCCTAAGTTCAACCCCCCCCCCCCCCCCAAAAAAAAAGGGGGAAAAAAAAGCAAGTTCAACAAGCACTGAGGTGCAGTAGCCTTTGGTAAAATCCATGAGAGTATGTGTTACTTTTATTGTGGTGCCTCCCCCCCCCCCCCCCCCCCATATAAGTTTCACTCTGGTGACAGTTTTGCTGAGTTCTCACAATTCTGTGCAGCTGGACAGAATTTTTAGTTTCACTTTGATCGTTATTGGTACATATTTAAAGGTGAATCTATAGAAAGAAGAAAAAATAAATTACCAGTACACGTTTAAAGGTGGAATCTAAAGAAAGAGGAAAAACAAATTACCAGTCCAAGTAGGCACTCACACACACATTTTGAAAGGAATTGCCTACTGTAAATAATATGTGAGAAACATAATCAATGTAGAATATGTCATGGATTTAATCATCTATTTTCGTTTGCTATACCAAGATTTCAGAAAAAAATAAGTATTGTCACGTATTTGCTCAGTGAGTCATTAAAGGGGCAGTAGAAGGTTTGTTCACATTGACATTTTAGATAATGGAGAGGGAAAGGGAATTGGCGGAAATACCATATGTCAAGGGATAATGATGTATTACAAAACCTGATGCATCTGCTTCATGATCCTCTTCATTTTGAAGTCTTTGAAAGTGTGTTCTATTTTGGATTCCTACACTCACCCACCTTAATGACTCTTATAATGCAAGTATGGCTGCCTTAAAGGTAAAGAATGACAGCATTTGTACTTTTGCCACCCAATCAGCGGCCTACCCAACGTGAAACAATAGGTTTCCCCCACCCTTGATCTTTTGATGAGCCTTGAAGTCTGGCCTGTGATGGTCTTCTGTTACACAAAAAAAAAAGAGAAAGAAAAAATCATTGTCCTGACCTTTAGTCTCAATACCCCCATTCCACAGAGATTTTGCCTCATCAGTCACTTGTTGGATGCAAAGTTTGATCTGGTGCGCAAGAATTACATTACAGCGCTGCATAGCAGGCCATAGCTTTTGTTTTTGTTTTGTTTTGTTTAGTAACACTGACCAAATCCCTGTCACAATACTGTCGTGTAGATTAAAGTTCTGCATGGATGTGAATCATCACCGCCCATCAGCAATGCATATTGGTCCTTTACACAAGACTTTGGAATGATGCACAAAAGACTCTCAGTTGCTGCCTTGCCGCTTCGCAAATCACGCTTGCAGAAAGCATTATCAAAGAGACAAGAGTAATCCTCATGTATGAGAGGTGTGGTTTTTACCCCCTTCCCCCCCGTTTATTTATTTGTATTTATTTTTGCTTGTTTGCTCGGTACACTCTTATGCAGATGTAAACATGTTGATTAAATGTGTAACAGGAATGCTGGGTAGAAAGAAGCAAAAATATTTTAGCATTCATGTCAGATCAGTGTAGGCATCTTGGGCCTCTCCCCTGTGTAACAAAGGTCTGCCAAATTTTGGACCGTGAACGAGTGTCCCGACACTTTATTCTCCATGTTGTAGGAGGGTCAGCTTTAAAAAGTGCAGCCTTGAAGCCTATATGAGCTGCTGTCCCTGTGTGTATGTGTGTGTCCAAGAAGTGGACTGTCAGAGCACAAAACTCGAGCCACTGGCACAAAAGCCCACACGTCCAGTCGGCATGGCGATAGAATCATGTGTTCAAAAGTACAAATCTCGGAATGTGAAGGTGTGACGCTCGGGCGTACCAGCAATTTCGGGCTTTCCTGGGTAGCCGTAGTGTTTTTTTGATGCATCAGAGATGTTCCTTCTTCCTTTTTAAAAACAGATCATGCCAGTGAAACAGTTCTTGAGATTCCGAAATGGTTCTCAAGATTTTGAAAAAGAGGTGGCGTGTGAACGGGCATGCGTCAAAAAAATGTAATGTGTACGTCACTGGGAGAGAAATTTCATAAGTATAATGTGCTCATTGCCATAATCCTAGATTTCTCAGTTGTAAAGAAGTGGGAGTATGTAGCTGGGTATGAAACATATTTTGAATCTTCCTGGAGAGTTTTAGAGGAGAAACTGCCCTACCACAATTCTTCATTACTGTTTCTTGGCCTTTTACGTTACAATTAAGAAAAAAAAAATCAAATCTTTGATCGTCATTAACATAACTAATACATAAGGAATGATATCATCCCATATTTTTAGGAGCAAAATGCAAGTTCTACCCATCTCTTTTGGTGGAATATGCTACAATGACCTGAACTAAAAACAATAACACAAATTCTGATACTGAATGTTTGTTCCATATCCCACCATCATAATATATTCTAACTTCAAGTGGTTTTCTTTTCTCAACTTTTTTTTTCTTTTTCTTTTCTTTTTTGAGAATGAAAGGATTGGAGGAGAAAAAAGAAGAGTTTTTTTAGGAATATGCTGATAGGGACTGACAGCTGTCACAGTGGGCAGATCTTCACTATTTGTTTGTTTCAGAAAAGAGTAGTTATCTTTTTAATCAGAAAGCCAAGAAATCAAACATATTCATGCTCAGTCTCTTTCCTGTCAAAGGCTTATGATGTATCTAGCTTCATACAGCTAGTTCTATCCAGTCCATTACTACTGTATCAGCACTCTTGTCGCTGTGTAATCTGTATTGTTGATGAGCTGTATTGTCAGCCCAGTTGTTAATTATTGTCTTGACTTTATTGCTGTTGTTGTAATCGGGTCGTTTTTGTTTTTTCAGATGATTGTTAATTTATTAAACAAGTTTATGTTGCGTTAGAGTCAAACGATGGGACCAAAGGAGTGAAAGAGATTAATTAACCAAAAATATCCGTTTGTTGATATCCAAGTACTGACCTATGTTGCTTAGTAATTGTATGCTATAGAAATGTAGATTGAAAGTTTTTTCCTCTTCATTTGTTTTCTTTGTCAGCGTGATCGAGACACATTCCACCAAAAGTTTTTTAAAAAAAGAGGAGAATGGCGTACGTACTCACAGTGGAACTACCTTATTATATTTCTTGTGTGAAAGGGCGTATCATGTAAAACTCAATGAATAGTACGGTTCTAATTTGGCCGCCACAGTACGGGTGAAATTCTGTGTCAGAGAGGGGTTGAAGATGAAGACGATTTCTCAAATGGGACAAGCAAGGGCCATCTCAGCAAAGTGAAACAGTTCTAGATTGAGACAAGATTCTGTTGGAAGTCTTGCTCGCGGACGGTTCGTTGCTCTGAAATTTGACGATGTGGGAAGTCCTCTCCTTTCATGAACCTGCCACTGGTAAAATCCACACAAGCTCTGTTGGGCATGTTCTGAAAGCCCGTTGCCAGAAATGAGGAGAAATTTATCCAAGAGCATGAGATAATCATTTTTTGCATGCAGTTGCTCCCAACTGAGTCAAGATTTTTGATCAGCAGGAGGGGAGATGTTGTTCAATAGAGCGATGATGATTATTTCGTAACGAGCAAAGTCCCTTGTTCTGGTACTGGACTACTGTCAAGATTCACAAATTTCAAATTTGGGAGAGCTCACCGACTGCAATTGCAAATTTAAACAAATATGTAGAGGATGATTCTCCCTCCGTCCGACACCTATACATCTTGTGTCATATCTTGGATGGATTTATCTTCATACCCCCCCCCCAAAAAAAAACAAAAACAAACAAACAAACAAACAACCAACCAAACAAACAAACAAACATGAAAGCAGATTTGTGGAATAATTATATGGCTATAATTATAATTATATAATAATTATATCGGTATAATTATGTGGCTTCAGTAGGTTTACACAACTTCTGAGAACTTTTAATTGTTAAACAGTCTTTCGAGTCAATGCATCAGCATGTCAAATCCAACCACATTGTCAAAAGAAAAGAGTAATGCACTGTAGTGCTTAATGCTTTAGGTGGCTTATACTGTTCTTGAGCGTTCTTTCACAAGTTTGTGAATAATTCAACATCATCTGTCAAGAAGACACATGTGGAGATATGTGGTTGCAGTGGTCAATTTTCCATTCTGGTCAACTTTTGATTCCAATTAGCAGTTTATTGTTGTCGTTTTTTTTTTCTCTCTCTCTCTCTTTCTCATATAGCTTGCATATCTCTGGATATCTTGTGTTTTTTCCTGTTTGGATGATGTACGTTAAGAGGTGCAGGTGTAGTTGAAAGAACAACTTTCCAAATCATCATCTCTCCAGATGACTGTGTTGAACTGTATTATGGGTTCCATGACATTTGCTCCTGCGACAATTGCTCCCATGAAATATCTGTAGGCTAAGCCCAACATAAAACCTACTTAAACACATAACCCTCACCCTAATCCTAATCCTCACATCAGACTAAACCTAAAACCATATCACAGTCCTAACCCTAACCCTAACCCCAAGTCCTTGGAGAAAATAAGCCTGGAGCAATTGTCGTAGGAGCAAATGTCGTGTCACTGTATTATGATACGGCATTTCTTGTTCTCACCAACCCCAATGAATCTGCAAGATTAGAAGCATTAAGAACAACTAAAAACTAAAGAGTAAAAGTTGGAGAGCAGATGTTGCCCTAATGGCATTGAATATAACACAGCCTAAAGTCAGTTAATGTGGGTGGGGGGGGGGGGGGCATGGCTTATTAAAAAAAGAAGTCAAAATGAAGGTTAGGATAGAAATTAGTGAGTTATAGTCATCACACTGAACAGGGATACCCACATCAGAGCACTGATGTGAATGACTTCATAGATATCATGAGGAATTTTTGTAACTTGACTCTGATTCTTTCATGGAGATATTGAAGAATTAACGGTAGACATTAGGTACTAGTAGCCAGATTTAACTTTTGGGGACATGACTTGGAAAAGAGAGATCTAAAAAAAAATTACCTTCAGAGTATTCCTTGTTGTTGTGATCGTAGGATGATGGAAAAACTCATGCGACATCGTTGCGAGGAGGCTTCCGGTGAGAAGGCCACCGTTAGGATCATACAAAGTTTGGCAAATGTCTGCCAGTCCCTCACATAAAAACTGAAGTAGGTGCTCATTGTCATACATATCATCATGGTCTCCAGGGAGTTTAAAGGAGCGTGCCTCAATTTGGTTTGCTGTATGATCAAGAGTATATAGGAAGTTATGATGAATGGAGCGTGCATCTCGACAGAAGTACAATAGTCAGTTCCATTCATGATAAGTCTCTCCAAGACCAAGTCTGTACAGTGGGTGCAAGGTGATATTCTTGCAAGAGAGCTTCAAAGCTTGAAAGCTTGAGGGCTTGAGAGCTCCGGAAAGAGAGAGAGAAAAATAACAACAACCCACAATCAAATATTTGGTTGAGGCAAGTTGCAACCGACTGCTGGATTTCATTAGGCTTCAGACATTCGACCACAGCGTAACTTGACCTTTGGCAGTAAGAGAAGAATGTTATTACATCGTATAGTACCACAAAGTCGTTCTGTTTATTCTTGCGCCGTGATTTGTTATAGCATTGATAAGAATAATGGCTATCTTGCTTTTTGTACTACACATTAGGGCAAAGTAGTACTATAGTCCAGTGTACACCGAAAACAGAGACAAAATCTAGTGTGTAATTTTTTTTACAGGTCTTAGCAACAGTATTGAGTCTCAGCACTTCTCTGTAACTCTATTGTGATTTTTTCGTCATTTTTTTTTTTTCAGTGCTAGTACTGTGGATAAAATTATCCTAAAAACAAATGTGCTTATCTCAGGACGTAAGAGCATTTTTCTCATGTTGGTACGATGTGAAGGCATTAGAAATGCCTGTAGAGAACAGAATGATCTTTAATCTCTTTTTTCCTCCCCCATTTCTGCTGGTGAGTAAATAAGCCATGGTACTTCCACGGCAAATAGAGCTGCAAGTTGGTGCTCCTTTGACACGAGCGAGCACGTGCCAGAGAAAGGCCTAGTCCAGCCTCGCGGCTGCTCAGTTTAAGTCTACCTCAAGACACACTCTGAGGGCCAGCCTTGGGACCTGTCTTAGACCCATATTTAGGCTGGGGTGGCCCCGTGGTAGAATTGAATCATGTGGGATCTTCGGCGGCTGTGGATGCCGTCGTGACTCATTGATTGGTCATGTGACCTTTCCTCCTCTGCGATGAAAACCCTGCCCATTTTTATGTGTACGTGTATTTGCAATGCCATGGTGGTGTATTCCCTGCAGAGCAAGGAGGGCAAACTTGGAGGTCACCTGTACATGTGTTACAGATGTTAATGAGAAGTACAGTGTGAACGGGGCCAACCGTGTTGTAACAAGAAGTAACTAGCCCGCAGGCAGGCTTTCTGGGTGGGGACGGAGTCTGAGTTTTCTGTACACTCTCACCGAGCTACACCAGCTAGAATCACATCTTTGTTTCTATTTAAATGGAACCATTTTTTCTTCTCCCCCCCCCCCCCCATTGGTACACAGTACTGGAGAATACAACGTCCAAGATGGGGTCAGAATGTAATGTATGTACATCTATGTAAAGCCCATATTTTTTTTATTTATTCAATGTGATAATCAGATATATTGCAAGGGCAACAGTTTGTCAAATGGTCTAGCATTGTGTACGGACGCTGAAAATGTCAGAAAATTTTCTATGCATGACGTTGATACGTAGTGAATGACGAGTCTTTGAAATGCTGATGAGCTGTCTCGACATGACAAATTTTACCCTCCCCCGGTCTGATATGCCAGGAATTCCCTGTCAAACAACTGTGCGATCAGATCATGGTAGTTTTAATATTTAGATAATACACTAATTTTTTCTCTGTGTATGTATAATATGTACTATTGTGTACAAAGAATGAATACTCTTTCATGGTGTAATTTATGTAAAAAGTGAAAGAGAGATAGTTAGATAGATAAAGTAGAGGAAGAGAAACAGAAAGAGAGAGAGAGTGAGAGTGTGAAAACAGAGAATGTAAGTGTGTGAGAGAAAGTGTAACAATGGGAATATCAGAAGGTTTTTTTGTGTCGGCACAAGACACGGTGGAATAAAAAAAAAAACCTTCTTGAACACATCTCCAAGCTGTGTTCCCTAATGTGTATATAACAGATGATCTATGGGGATGCTTGTCTTCTGTTACAGCCGTTTTTTTAACAATCCTGTCACCTAGTCAATGTTTCTCTTGTTAATTTTTGCTGACATGTGCAGTCTGTTATGCATTTCCCCTTTCCAATGTCAATGTGTATTTTTTTTCTCTCTTCTGCATAGTAGCACATTTTTTTTTCCTTTTTTTATTGATCAACTTGTAGAATATATTTAACTTGTGACTGCTTTCAGAATGAGGATTTCATGATTTTGTATTTTGCAATTGTTGTAAGTGACATGTGATCAAAAATGTTGGGCATTTGAGGGAGAAAAATTACATTTTTTGATTGCCAAAAGCGAAAAAAAAAAAATAAGAGAGAAAGTTTGATAGATTTAAAATGCCAGAAAGCTCCTCAGACAGAGCTGTGGGTGGGGATTGGCGTAGCATCGAGAATCCCCCCCCCCCCCCCCCCTCACCACCACCACAGTTGCCATGAGACAATTGATGGAGTACTAGTATACGTTGGCCAAACCGTAACTGAATTGTATTTCATCCATGGATTCATTTGATGCGACCAATGCCCGCAGACTTTGTGACGTTTTGTTCCCACCTTCCCGCTTCCCCCAAATGTTGCAGCCATTTGAGTCAACTTGTGTCATTTAGAATTTAAATCAGCATCTTAACTCTGTAACTGAAGACATTGTCACTTTGGAAGCAGAAGGGCACAAGTGCCAAAGAGTTGACAATGCCAAACAACCTTGGGCCCCTCAACTTACGAAAAGGTTGTAAGCCTGGATGTACAAGATATACCGGTACACAAGGCTCAGCTGATTCAGTGGCAACATTGTGTGTTGGAATGGGGACATCAAGTGTCGGATATTAGGTACATGTATCTCACAGACTATGGTTTAAGAGTATTATTTTCTTGGGTTAAGCAGTAGGGCCTACAATATGACAGTTTGCATGCATCATCCTCATTTGGATGCAAAAGGAGCAAAAATGTGTCGGGGGGGGGGGGGGGAAGGGTGTTTGAGATGATAACTGGCAATTGAAATTTTACATTGCTTCTTCTTAGTATATAAATTGCTTTCAATTTTTAATCTGTGATATCATATGACAAACACATGTTGCTATGCAGTGCATGCCCGGGACATTCAAATGCATATCAGTCATTTTTTGTTTTCCCCCAACTTGATTGTACTATTGTCATGCAGTGACTGAGTTTGCATGGGTATACAACATGTATCATTCCTGTAAGGGATGTCTGAAGGGGAAAATGAGTCTTCATGATGTGGGAAAGAAACGGGCGCGAGTGTCGCACAGTTCAGACATGGTGCTTTCAGAGCCATTAACAACGGTCCAGTGCAAATGTATAGGGGACGGGAGCTTTGGTTACAAAATGTCCCAGTCTCATATTAGCTTGGTAATATCTTAACTTCTTGAAGAAATTAATAAAGAACAACAACAACAACAACACCAGATAGAAAATCTATGTGATAAGCACAGGTGGTTTTTTTCGTAAATCTTAGAAGCATTCCGAGCTGATCTTGTGCTCATTCCCCTCCCTCTGAAATGCCCACAAGAATATCAAATCTTTCAAAGGCAACTCAGACTTGGTGTAGATCCTATTTAGACTTCGTGCAGGTGTTGTAGGTAGTGTAGAACTTGTATTCCCCTCTAGATATGGGTGTGAGCATGATCACTAAAAATTATCCCTTCTTATGAACAGTGCTGGGAATGAATGGACAAAGACTCTTATCGGAGAGTATGTAAATGTGACTTTAACCTTTGTAGAAAAACAAAAGACAAAAAAAAGTGAACTTACTTCTGCAGCTGGTGCCATAGAAAACAAGCGCTGCAAGAGATCTGCTTGGGTGGTTTTTTCCCCCCCCCCTTTTTTCTTTCTTGTTTCTAGGTGGTTTGGTATCAAAAGAGCATGTGCCAAAAATATCTGACTTCCAAAGGGGTCCCCATTTGTGAATAGAATCCCCCTCCCCCTCCTCCTCTTCCTCCTCCTCCTCCTCTAACCCTCCATCTGTCACTGTTAGACATATAGGCTGATACCCTCCCAGTTATTTGTAAATAGAATATGCCAAGGACATTGGAGGATAACAGTTAGCTCTTGTTATTAATTTCTTTGTTTTTTCTAAGGCACCTTTTAAAACTGGTTCTTGTTTCTTGTCAGTTGTGTTTTATAAAAACAAAACAAATATATAGATATTAATATCATATTATTAGGCTTAGGTTGAGGCGATACAGTTCATATATTTGACCACTGAAAAAGGGGGGGGGGGGGAACATTCTAGGTAACACGAGTAGGTACATCATCTGTTAAACAAAGACCATACATCATTCATACAATTCTGGGATATCTTTTATATGAGTGTGGAAATTTTCCTCCACCATGAAAGTCTTTGTTTTATATTTTGCAAGGATTTTTTTTTTTTTTTCTGTTCATGCCATTTTATCTTTGCTCTAAAGTTGTCTGGTACCATGGCTGCAAAATGCTCAGCTGGCTCACAAATTTTTTGAGATTCTTCATTAGTGCCGGCCAGTCTGCAAAACATGGAGCTGATAAGATCAAAAAGAACTTGTTATTGTTGGTTATTTGTTTTTCCCTTCAGTTGCCTGAATTATGCAAATGAGAGGAACTTTGGGATTGGTGAATGAGAGTCAAACAGGCTGGTGGAATAAGATGCCCAAGAGTATCCCATACTCTTTAGGTCCTAGTGTCCTGGTTACTATAACTGTGAGTGACAACGTTTACATTAGATTTTCAATGCTACCTGCTCCTGACCCGTCACAAAAGAAGTATGTTTTTTGTTTTTTTTTTTTTTTTGTCAAAAGTTGAGGGGGTATGCAACTTTAAAATCCCTCTGCATCCAACAGTCAATGTCTTCATGGCACGTGGAGAATTCAAGTTTGCATTGTTCTCAATTTCATTCTGATTGATGTATTTATTTTAAAAAGTGTAGGAGTTAAATTATTATGTATGACTTTGTTGAAATTAGAGCAACTGTATGTTATCCAGTGTTGTGTTTCTGTGGAAGAGCAGTTTCTCATTGTGAAATATCAGAATTTTGGTTTCTGTTTTTTTTTTTTTTTAATCTACATCATATGTATGTGGTCATCGATGAGTGTAGACTCGCTATCTACCATTTTTTAAGAAAACAGAAGAGGATTATGATGAGAGAAATTTCCAGAAAAACAACTATACCCAGAGGCCTCAGATGTGCTTTTGTTTTGTTCGACTTTTGATCCCCAATCAAAATGACGGGTTGACTGTGTGTGCCCAATCATGTCTGTGTATTTTTTGTGTTATAATACAACAGTGGAAACTCAATATAAAGAGATCTAATACAACAAAATACCTGATATAACAATCTAATTTCTCTGGTCCCAATGAATCTACTTCCTTTGTTTTGTATTGTTTATTGACTACCGATGCACTGCAAAACAAAATATCTGATGTAAAGAACTAATTGTCTTGGTCCTTAGGATCTTGATATACCGAGTTTCCACTTTATGTGTGTGTGTGTGTGTGTGTGTGTATATATATATATATATATATATATGACGTTTTATCACAAAATGAGCTAACTCTATTGTTATTAAATTGAGATATTTGCAGTTAAAGCTGCTAAAAAAGCCAAATAATAATAATATAAAAGAAAATACAGTATGATTTTAATCACAACTTCAAGAATTTTACTTATGTTACAAATGAGGTATAACTGGAAAGGTTTTATTTCACTCTATCTGATGATGGGCTTACTTTAAAATGTGTAAAAAATGGTGCTTAGTGTGCATATATATATATGTATATATATATATGGATGAACCTCATTATAAAAAGATAACTAGGACTGTAGGAATTTTCTCATCAGAGTGAAATATCGCTAAATTGAACATTCACAGCTTGCCACACAAATACACAGGTGTAAAACTACAGACCTTCCCAACACATTCTGCCCCACTTGCAAGTAAAAAAGTAGCCTTTTTAAGCACATTTTTCTTTTTGTCAAATACAGTGTGTTTTGAACAGAACGAGTACATTGGTAAACAAACTGAAACCACATGACTGCTCACTATGAATATATTTAGTTTATTTGTGGGTCTGCAAGTGCAAACATTCAATAATAATGGAGGGGGGGGGGGCAGACATTCCTCTTATTTCCAACATCACATTTCCCATGGATATCGTACCATCCATACACAAGGGAGGAAGTGCATGTATTCACTGATTAGCCAGGGAATCGGCAACACTATCTGCTACGACCATGTGTGTTAAAAAAAAAAAAAATAAATAAAAATTGGTACAATGATAAGCATAATTATTGTATTCCACACACTATGGAAGCAAAATTTTGGTACACTGCACATTTGGTTTGACCTCACTGAATTTCAAATATTCAAAAATATCTTTAACAAGAACATCTTCATGTAAGTAATGAAACCTTTTTGCAGTCATGTTTGTAATGAGGGGTTTGCCTGTATATTCATTACACAAAAACAATCTTGCTGGTCACAGATACACCACCATTGCAGCCACTGACTAGCAACATATACAACACTCGGAAGGGGAAAGAGTAGAAAGAAAATTGCTGAACATATGTGTATTACAAAGGTACTGTCTGAATATTATTTCTGGATTTCTGCATTAAAGCAAATTAATTGTCTGGGACAAAAATTATGAAAAATTCTAGATCACCTTCAAACAACTTAAAAAGTTTTTTTTATACATATATATTTTTTTCCATAAAGAGGGGTGAAGGGGTGCAATAAATGTGCAAGATTTGATTGTCTATGTGAGGTTTAACAGTGTCTTGCTTGTTGTAATCCCACCTTGCGGAATGCTCACAAATACAATTTACACAACACAGACAAAGACACATACATATGCATGCACACCCACACCCACTTGCTTGACATGACATTAGAGTGACCCTTCTCAAGGTTCGGGGGGGGGGGGGGGGGGTACCCCCAGCCCAGATCCATCATGGACAAACTTGGGACTACAGTCAGTCATCAATGCACATTGTACTTACTCATAGCATTATCTCAGCTCTATCACTACTGGTTCTAGAGAAGATGATTTGTAAAGATTTCTTAATTTGGTTCAAATTCAACATCCTATCCCCCCTGTTTGGAATCTTAAGGTAAGAACGTAGACAGTTTACACAGGACAGACAATGAATAATCACACAAGCTCATTTGAGCCCATGGTTCAGGTGAGCTAAAAAAATCTCCTTACGAAGTAGCTGTGAAGCTTCACATACTGTACTGTTAATTGTGACACAGTATAAAACATTGCATGGCTCCTTTTCAAGTGTTTCAGGTGCAATATTCTGTTCCAGTGCTCAATCATATTCCCCCAAGTTAAAACATAAAAAATGATGAAGCTATATATCAGGTTAAAAAGTAAAAATAAAAGGGAAAAGCAAAAATAAAACTGCTAGAGTGACCTACTTATTCAAGCATTTTCAATTAAGGCTTTCTACACAAAAACACAACAGATTGGCACAGGCAGTTAAAAGAAAATCTCTAAAAGATAACAACAAAACAATTCTGAACAAATACCCCTCCCAAACATGTTGATGTGCTTTAGTACTATCTAAAGGATGTAATCAGATCATTAAACTATCTGTTTCTGACCTCAGAAATCATGAAATCTCTGTAAGCAAAAGAGAAGGAAGAAATCTCTGAATCAAACTGCTTGGGAGTGCCCTGCTGCTACAGGTCTACACATGACAACAGAAAGTTCATGACCTGTCTCTAATAGGTACGTCAAATATCAGAGAGAATTTATTCATACCAGCTGGTGTTTAAAGGGCACATTCAGACTCAAATATTCCAGTCATCTTTTCATCATTCTCATCTATTCAAATTGAGTTTTGAAAAACAATCAAAACATCACATACAACACATTAAGTGATAATTTAAGTTAAAGAAAATGATGACTGTGATAACTTAACAAGAGTACCAATAAGTACACAAATATGTGATGGTCGAGAGGTATTTGTCACATTGGCGATAAAATGACCCGTCCGTAATATTTCTGCTAATGCAACTGGTATTTCTACCTCCTCCGATCTTTATTTCGCTTTTTAACATCGATCAACCACTCTTGACACACCTACAGCTGCAAATTCACCAAGATTTGTGCAAATTTTTGACGATGAGTCTCTGAGAAATGGCAAAGACTTGCTCCGGGAATTTCTGCGCCGAGCGATCAGTCGCTGTCAAACTTGATGGAGTTGATGGTTGTCGAAATCTGCCCCCCACGGTAGCTGCCCCGCTTCTTCTTGGTCTTCTCGTGGCGGAACGCCTTGCCCTTGACCACTCGGAGATCCTGGTTGGCACGCTCTCCCCACGAGCCTCTTGCACCGCGCTGAGTTAGGATATTTACACGAAAAAAACACAGTTTACGAGATTTTTGTGACTACCATTGTTCATGCTAGTGTAAAAAAAAAAAAAAAAAAAGCAAACATGTCTTTTGTAATTTATCAAATTCTTGCATCATTTTTTTTTTAAAGTGCAACTGATTGACAACTGCCCTCCTTCAACGTAAACAGACATCAAATTTAGTATATACGGTAATATTTTAAAATGGCTACATCTTACTGTGACTGGGATTAATTATCATCATTTATTTTTTCAAGAAGCATGCCACTACAGTTTTCTTCTTTTTTTTTTGATGTGCTTAAATACCTAAGCTCCAGCATGTATCAAATATCAAAACCGATATTCTCATAGCTGACTTTATCTTGTCATCTGCTTTCTTTCTGTTTCTGAAGTAGGTGTTACGGATATGAAGTTTGACAAGTTACACATCATAGACTAAAAGCTTACGAACCAGGAGAACTTTAAAAAAATGCTGAGACGCTATTCAATACATTCAACATCCAGGGCGTACAGTGCCACCCACACAATGGGTGAACATGTGCCCCAAGAGAGAAATGCCATAGCAAACAAGATAACCTGAGCTCGAGACAAAATTAACATCAACTCCCCCACCAGGCTTCACACAGATTCTTCATTTACCCCATTCATTGTGTATCCATGGTGAGTATTTACAAACAAAAGTTCTTTGGTTAGCGTGTCATCGATATCCCACCTTCAAGATGACATACACTGCATCTGGGTCCTGGGTCATGGGAGGCAATATTTTTCACGTCGTTAATTTCTCAAATGTCGGTCGAGTCACAAATTTCACAAACAAGGAAACACACACACACAAAAAATATACTTTTGTAAACAGTACCACATGGGATTTGAACCTACAACCCTCAGATTGAGAGCTGGGCTCCTAACCTATGTTTATCCAACTGCAATGGTCTGCAATTTGAAGCTGCCTTACCTTGGCATCGAAGGAGTTATCCTGGAGACGGGGATCGATGACATGTTCCTCCTCCTTGACCCTCCGGAATGGCTGATTCTGAGACTTCTGCGATGATTGACAAGGCAGAGAAAGAAGAACACATAAACATTATAAAAACAAAACAGAGGATCAAATAACATGCAGATGCCCCTTTCAATTCTAATGAGCCAGATATCATGCTCAAGTTGGCTTTAATACTGACTAAAATCAAGTAAAGAGAAAAATCAACAAAACTTGACATGAAATAAGAAAATTGGGAAATTCTAAAGTTAAATCCATTTCATTATTGGTCATGACCAACCATGATTACCTGACAAGACACCCATTGACCTGTACATAAATATTCACAAAATTTATCCTTTATGAAATGAAATTGGAAAGCATAAGATGTTTCTTTCCCTATCATATTATGATCAACATTGTACGAACCTATGATCAACATTGTACAATTGCAATGATGACAAATATGAGGGAGAGAGGTTAGCAGCTGCTAATTTACTAACAAAACCCATGATTTGTTAACATTTTGTGTGTGTAAACCACTGGAAGTTGGATTCTGATGATGACAACGTTGCCTCTTTGGAGTCACAGGTACATATTCCAGACTAATAACCTATGAAGTAGGGATATACCATGCAGTGGCCGATCCAGAGGGGGCGCAACCGGCGCACGCCCCCCTTTATCATTCGTTAAAAAAACAAAAGAAATAAAAAGAAAAAAATGAAATGAAACCCGGAAGTGGTACAAGAAATATTAGTTGCACCCCCCCTCCCCCCTGTTTACAGAATTCTTGGATCCGCCCCTGCCATGAGATTACAACCTGAAAATCTCATATTTCTAACCCTATCCTTTACCATCCAGCTGAGATACTGTGATCAAACCTGTACCTTTGCCTTTGGCACTGTGTTTGGTGTCTTGTGAACAGCACTTGCAGCGCTTGTTGGCGTAACCGATTCTGTCGCTGCCTTCTTGGATTTCGGGGTGACCTCATCATCAGAATCGTCACTGTCACTCTCACTGCTTGAAGACTTGGGCCGTTTCTGGTTTCAAGTGAAACAAAAATGAAAAAATATTAAATGATGGAAAATGGGCTTAAAATCATTTCAGAATGTAGAGAGACTTGGGAAAGAATTGTTGAGTAAACTTCAAGAGTCCCTACCTATTGGCCTGAAAGAATTTGAGATAAAATTGTTTCAACACCAAGGTACAAAAGGCAAACAAAAAACATACATCCTCCACATACCCTTCCTCATTACATATTTTCTCACATGCATATCTAATGCTAGCAGACTGTAGTTAGCCTGTGAAAAGATTTTTTTTTCCAAAAACTATTTTTGATCAATGAAGGCTGGTCCAATAAACTCAATACATAAGGATCTGTATGTATTGAATAATCGTTCCTTTGGTGAGGGACAATTGAGGAAGTTTCTCAACAACATTCCTTGAACTTTCGGCAGTTTTAGAAAGAAGAGTACAAAGCCATCACATTTCTGTGTTCAACTTTGATCTAGTATCAGGAGTGGCGATGTGCGATATCTGCATAAGGACTGCGGGGACTGTACAGTACTGGTTGAGGTGGGGATTCATGTTTTGAACATTCCTAAGTGAGATAATGAGAAATCTCTTGTGAAATATGAAAGAGCATGCAATTTTAAGAAGGATTCAATGTTTATTTGATGAAAATTGGTTTTCAAATGGCCGAGATATCCAAACAAAAAAGTGATGATAATAAAAGACTACAGGCCATGCCTTTTAGTAGGATCTCTTTGTTTCACCTTGTTTTTGGATATTTCATCCATTTCAAAACCGATTTTCATCAAATAAACTTTTGATACCCCTTAGAATTGCATGCTCTTTGACATTTCTAGAGTGGTTTCTGAATTTCTTGCAAAACGTTAAAAGCTAAATCCTCACCTCGACCAGAACTGTACCCTGGTACACACCCTTTAATACTTGGCCTGACATATGACAAAACAAACAGTTTAAGAGCCACAAGCACCTGGCATTGTAGTATCAGACATTTTAAAAATTGAATAAAAATCTTACTCACCTTTGTTAAAACCTGTTTCTTTTGCATTGGTGCCTTCTTCCCCTCCGCCTCAGAGCTCTCCGAGCTGCTATCAGAGTCACGGTAGAGGCTCACACCGTTGACCTTGGGTGCATCTGTTGCAGACTTCTTCGCCACGCTAGCTGCAGACTTCTTTTTGATGCTGGCTTTTGATTTCTTTTTTACTGGAAGTTTCGCGGATGCAGCTCTGTCATCCTCTGAATCGCTATCCGAGTCTGAGCTGCTGCTGCTGCTGCTACCTGCTTTCTGTTTACCCTGTGCTGCTGACTGCTTTACAGCTGGAGATTTTGCCTGGGCTTTCTTTGCACTTGGCGCAGATTTCTTTGTCTGTTCAGTGTCATCATCTGACAAAGTTTCGCTCTCCGAACTGCTGGAAGCTGTTTTACGAGCTGGCACTTTTTTGACGGTCGTGGCACTCTTTTGGATGCTCGTGGGTGTTTTCCCCTTTACAGCTGCTGGTTTGGGCGATTCATCTTCTGAGGAATCACTTTCTGAGCTGCTGATGTCAATGTCTTTGGATGGCTTGTTGGCTGCCTTGGAGACTGGTGTTGACTTTGTCGCCTGAGGGGTGGTCTTTTGGGCTGGTTTTGAGGTTTCTTCCTCGGAAGATGATTCGCTTTCCGAACTACTACTTGAAGCAGGTTTCTTTGCTGAAGCTCTGGGTGTCTGCGGTACTGCCTTGGATGGAGGTTTGGCTACAGTTTTGGGCTTGGCGGTTTCATCCTCGGAAGATGAATCACTATCTGAGCTACTTGATGGGGCTTTCTTGGTTGCACTTTTGGCTGTCTGCGGTGCTGGTTTGACTGTAGGTTTTGAAACTGTTTTAGCCTTTTCTTTCTCGTCCTCTGAAGATGATTCGCTTTCTGAACTACTTGAAGCAGATTTCTTTGTTGACGCTGCGGGTGTCTGTGGTGTCACCTTGGGTTGAGGTTTGGCCACATTTTTGGTTGTTGCTGTTTCATCCTCTGAAGATGAATCACTGTCTGAGCTACTAGAAGCAGCTTTTTTCACAACAGTTTTGGCTGTCTGAAGTCTTGGCTTAGCTGCAGGCTTTGGTGCTGTTTCTTCCTCCGACTCTGACTCACTACTGCTGGACTTTGAAACTGTCTTTGATGAAGGGACTTTGGGCACAGTTCCTTGCTTCCTCGCCTGGGCTGCCTGAGCATTTTTCTTGACCACCTCCTCATCCGTGGATGATGACTCTGAGTCAGAACTGGACTCCTGTGCTTTTGAAGTCTTCTTTTGTGGTGTTTTCCCTGCACTGCTTGCATTTGGAGTTTGCGGCAATGACTTCTTGGCTGGTGCAGCTTTCGCTTTGCTGTCTTCCTCTTCATCACTACTAGATTCCTCTGAACTTGATTCTGCCTTCTTACTGGTGGCTGATTTTTGTGCACCACCCTTCTTTGTTATGGTTGCCTTTGTTGCTGGGGCTTTTGCCGAAGTGTCATCGTCCTCGTCACTGCTATCTGAGCTGGTTTCTGCTTTTTTACTCTGAGCACTCTTCTTTGTGGGTTTCTGTGTGGCCACAGAGGGAGTAGTGAGTGCTTTCACCTGATCCGTTTCCATTTCACTCTCTGATGAAGATTCCTCGCTGGAAGACACATCTTTCAGTTTGGCTGCTGGAGCCTTTGTAGCACTTCTTGGCTTCTGCGCTTTTGCATTTTTCACGGCGGTTTGAGTCTTTGCTGGTGCCTCTTCCTCAGAGCTTTCCTCTGAAGAATCTTCATCCTCACTACTGCTCTTTGCCTTCGCTTGAACAGGAATGGCTTTCTTCTTTTCAGCCTGAACTGCCCCCTTTTTCACAGCTTTCTCTTCATCACTGTCATCACTACTATCCTCGGATGAGCTCTCCTCTCTCTTCTTGCTCGGCACTCCTCCTGACTTCTGTGGCAATCTTGCAGGCGTCTGGGGAGTTTCCTCTTCTTCCGAGCTCGAGTCACCATCCGAGCTCGAGTCTTCGCTGGAGCTGGCATCTCGACTTTGACGGGCTCTCTTGGCTGGATTCTGTCCCTTGGCTGGACTTGCGCCACTGTCCACCTTCCTTTTGAGTGCATTGGACCTTTCCACACTTTGCCATGCTTTGTAAAAGTCTATCACTGTGGGCTGCTCTGGGTCAGGCAGATGCTAAATGGAGAAAACAGAATAAAATCTCACAAACTCACCATGTAAAAAGAGACACACTTCCACATCTCATTTCAGTGAGATTATTTGCTCGTGCCTCCACTTTCACATACCTACTTCCATCTATTCTCCTATGACTTCATATAATTTCCTATACAATCATTTTATGAAATTACACATAGAGAACAGTAATACAAATAAGAAAATTAGAAACACAGTTGGTGAGCGCAGACCTCCACCTAGCTCATTTCCACATCATGCATATATGCTAAATATGGCCCTATTTCCCAGTGATGAAAAATCTTTTCTGTAGTGTCTCAACCTTAGATTCCTGCTGCAGCTCGAGCAGGCACTCATCATGCAAATAAGGTTAGTTTACAGTCATATCTATTAACCCCCCCCCCCCCCCAGAAAAAACAGAAAAAAAAATCTGAAATACAGGCACAGATCTAGTAGTATGGCTTCTTGATGTTTGCCCCGATTCTCCAAAATGTGCTTAAACTAAAAGCCAGCCACTCATAATCAAACCATAACACTGTCCAAGGCTTGACAGTCGGCTAAAGCTACATGTATGCTTTACAGTACCTTTTGCGCATGGTCAAATTTTGGCATGGGAGGTTGAACCTTATTGGACTTGGTGCAAGTTTTTTACTGTTCATGTTTTGTTGCAAAGCATATCAAGCTGGCCTTCTTTTTGCAGGACATGCGCTGCATGTTGTATGTCATGCTGCTTTGGTAGCTTCCTTTTCAAAAACCTGGCTGGGGGGGGGGGGGGGGGGGGAGGGTGGTAATTTTGCTGCCTCCCCTTCAAAAAGCCTGTAGCTGTGATAGATAATAGAGGGTAAAATTTAATACTAATACAACAGTTCTAGGCACACACGCCTGCAAACACTCACTCATGTTATGGGTTATCATCTACACTAGGGCATACTTACAACCTAGTTCCATATATGGGCGATTATACCTCTGCTTTAGGAGAATATTTATTTGGCCCTAGTGTACTTTCGCAGCCGTTTGTCAAATGACTTCCAAACATGCCAAAACCCATCCTACTTATTCAGTAACATAAAATACTTGCATCTGAGTGAGACTCAAGTCCAGTAGAAATGGAATTTTCAACATTTTGACACTTTACTACTTCTCGGTGCCGCGATTGATCTGAATGTAACCATCTCATAGTGACCAGGGCAAATTCTTCTATGGTGTCTTTAAAAAGATAATACTTTTTCCACCTTTCTCTCAGATTGTACCGAGTCGTGGTAGTGATTGAGGATTGGGGTTGTTCATATTGTGGGTGAGGGTGTGTTTGTGAGGATGTGTGTGTGTTTTGTCTTATATACAAAATTCTTGATTTACCTTAATTTACCTTGCTGTTGAATAAAGGTAAATCAAGAATTTTGTATTTCCTATTGAGAATGTGGAAATTAAGTTGTTACAATGACATGTGTGTATTATTTTGCATTTAAATAATTTGTATATTATTGTTTATATGAAAAAGAAAGAATAATAAAAGATTGACAAAAACAAAAAAGTGTACATATGTGTGTGTGTGTGTGTGTGCTCGGTGTGAATGAAAGATGATTGTGAAAAATGTGGTGATAAGACAAGGGTGAAAGAATATAAGGAAAAAGCTCTGAGAAGAAGGGGAAAGAAAATGAAAGAAAAGTTAAACCCATCAAAAAAATGAAACAAAAGGTTTACAAAATAGAGAGTTCACTAAAAGATGATGAAAGACAAGAAAGAGGAGAAACTTGCATTATAAAGGAAAGCAAGGGAGAGATGGCTATGTTTGAAAAGAAAAAAGGAAAGCAATTACTATTCATAAAGAAAAAATACAGATTGAAAACAAACAAAGATGAATCAAAACTGGACGAGAGCAAAGATGAATAGGAAGGAAAGAAAGAATTATACAGGTTGAAAAGGAAATGTTTAAGAAAAAAAAAAAGGAATCATTAGACATTAGAACGACATGCAAGAAAAAGATATTGGTGAGGATAGAAAGGAAAGGCCCTTGTAGTTGGAGGGGAGGGGATCCGTGAAGCCAGACGCAGTCTCCACGGAATATCCCCGACAACCAGATAAAATTTACAGACCGATCTTTCGGTCAAGACAAGGCATGTCAAGGCCTGGGTGAGTTTGTGCATGTGCATGTTTGCAGGTGGTCATTTGACAAACACTTACGAAAGTTCGCTAGCGCCTATTTATTCTTGATTTTACACTTAGTTTTGGAGCAGCATATAGATGTGATCATACCATCATATTCATGGCCCATGCCCATGCCCATGCCCATGCCCATCAGCATCAGCCATCATGGATAGACTAGTGACGTGTGGTGTGGTGCTTTCAAGGCAAGGCAAACTCGACATAGGTCTAGACAGTGTCTTACACGAAACGACGTATGTAGGACTGTGTGTATCACCAGCCAAAAGTTGCTACAAAGTGTTGTACGAACTTACCGTTTTTGTTTCTTTCTGGAACCATTTTGCAGCTTTCTCGAGTTTATTTTGAACCAAATACCTGTAGACGAAAGGATATAACTGACTCGGAGTAACGGTATCCATATCAAAACCCAGTTTCTGACCTGGATAGGCGTTAAATAAGTATTTTATCAGAGTTTAAATGCCCATTCAACCACATGGCACACACGTTGTTCAACTTCAGTGGCGAGGACAGTTCCTCACAAAAAGCGCCGCGTGCAGTTCGCCTAGCCCACGAACGCTAGCTAGGCGTAGCAGACTGCACACAGACCGTCACCTCTGAGATTTGTTTTGGCAAACATTCGGCTATAATGACGCACTCTGCCAGGTATTCACTCGCCCAACACTAGGGTTCACGTGCAACATGCACCGGACTGCTGAAGTGCGATTGGCGTGAGCCAGCGGAGCGGTGGTGGTGGAAACTCCTGAGAGAATCTCATAAACTTCCTTTGTGTGAGATGGATGACGATGCTTCAGGTGACAGGGCATCTTCCAGAATTGATTTGGATTCGGGGTTCATGAAGCAGATTATCAGGAATCAACAAGATCGGTAAGGAGAGGGGGAGCTTCCTTTCCCCCAATTTGCAAGCAAGTTGTTACTAAAGACACCATTCTCTAAAAATTTGTTTTTATTTTTTATTGTAGTCCCATTGACTGGTTTTGGTGATGCCAAAAAGCATCATCTTGAATAAATGGGGAAACAACAATGTCCCCCCCCCCCCCCACCACAGACCACCCCATCGATCCTCCTCAGTACAGTTCCAAGGAGGTTAGAAAGATTGAGTTCCAACGAGTCATAGCTGTATACAGCTGTAATTATTCATATGTGTACATGTCAGTTTTTTTTTTTTTTTTTTTTTTTTATTGATGTAAATTTAGATTCTAGTTCTACAGAAGAATTCTGCACAGGTGCATTTGTGCCAATTTGTTAGTTAAACTATTTGTTGATGATTCGAAAATATCTAATGCCAAACAACAGTTAGACTAGAACTAGGTCTAGATGGGGTACGAGGCAGCCGCCTTTTGACCTGTCTGAAAAGAAAGCTTCATTTTGAAAATCAATGTGGCTAGACGTCTAGATACATTTTACTTAGTTTATCTATTTAATGAAATGAAATTTCACATGTATGAAAAAAGCTTATGAAATGAAAGTAAGTCCCATTCATTTAGTTCAGAAATACTGTTTTTCCAAAAATGTAAATCTGAGCTATTTATATAAATTATATTGTGAAAATACTATAGATCTAGTCTGTGTAGGCCTATGTAAAATAATTTGCAATGTTTTTATAATTTTTGCAAATTTTGCAAGTTGGATGCTACAGATGTATTTGCTAATTCAAAAACACAAAAATATTAATTCTGACCCTGAAATGAAGGTGACATGCATGCATACACTCTTCTGTTCCATACTGTACTCCACAATCACAAATTTAACCACTCGCGAAATTGTTAGTAAGTCCTGATTTGCAAAGAATTAGACCTGCTAAATATAAGACCTTTATAGTGTTGTATTTGAAACTGTACCCTCACTGGAAAGTTGATTTTATCATTTTCCTGAGCACTTCTGACAAATGAAACTGATATGGTATAATCTTTCAGGTATACTTCCTTTTCTTCTTTTACAGGGATGATTACGACAAAGAAGTGAAGCTACAGAAGGAGCAGATGAAACACAATCCCAAAGCAGGCCGGGATAACAAGAACCATGCTAAGCGTCCTGAGCAGGGACTGTACACTCCACCAATCAAGGGAACAAAAGGTGTGGAAAGCAACAATCTCTTTCTGCTCTTAAGGCAGTGCGCAACATGCCTGCTTGTTATTTATCATTGTCTATCTACTTTCCCAACATCTAAACCGCCACAAATGCATCAAATTTTTAAATACTTTTTCATCAAGACCTTTTTCTTGTCTCTACTCCTAAAGCCTTTTGTTGTTGTCTGATAACATGCTTTACTGGTTACTGAGGAATGCACAAATCATACTCTGTAAAATCTAGTAATTCAAGTATCAGTAAATCAGTGTCTTTCATGATTTGAAATATTTCTTGTGTAGACAGCATCAATGTCTTGCAGAATACCAGTGTATTGAAACAAGTCAATTTACTTCTGTAAAGTCACTTTTATGGACCAAATACCTGTTTGCCCATGGACTACTGCAGAAAAATATCATTTTATTAAAGTTTACCGTACATGTATTTGAATACTTTGTTATAATCATTTACATCAAGTGTAAAAAATGTGGGACATTGTCACTGCTGATTTCGGCCATATGGCTGGTTAGTTTCTTGTGTTACTTCAACATAGAATGAGATGAGTATTTGCATTTGTATGTTCAGTGATAAACTAAAGATATGAGCATGTGTTAATATAAATGACTTGGAACACAATATTTTTTTAACACTGGCAAATAATACCACCAGTGCAGGCATTTCATATCAGCTCGATTTGTTTTCCCAAAACCAGTGAGTTCTTGGCCGATGAATAAATCATCGTCAACTTTAATTATTTTCCTTTTGCTTATCATGAATTTCCTAAGATGGTAGCAGTCAGTCAATGGCCGCCAATGGTCCTCCAAAGGATGTATTCAAGCTACAGTACGAGGACCCAGATGGAGAGGTCTCGGCATGGCTCGTGCGGAAAGTAAGGCAGAGTGCATATCACTGTGTACTTCATATATTTCGCAAATTTTTTTTTTTTTTTTCACAAATTTTGAGAGTTGGATGCTACAGTGCACTCTTGTTATAACGGATACGGTTATAACTAATTTTGTCTCATCACAACGAATCAAAAATTCAGGTCTCAAAATTATCATCTGTATATCTTATACCTTAATGTTCGGCTAAAACAAATTTTTGATATAATGACAGGAAACCGCCACTTCCAATGATTTTGTTATAATAGGAGTGCACTGTATTTGCAAATTAAACAACACAAAAATGTTAACACTAATCCTGATATGTTTATACATAGCAGTGTAAGTATACATGCATAGCGTGCGAACCTGATCATAAAATATCTAAATCATGTTTGTGTGTGAACTAGGATATTGTAACTAGTACAAGTATCTTGCTCCTGGAATTATTTCAGGAATGCATTGTAAATTACATGGATTTCTCCATCCATTGCTTTACTCGAGGATCATGAATTTCAACCAATCGTTGGCGAAATTGTCAGAAAGTCCCAATTAGCAAAGAATTAGACTTGCTCAATATATGGGCATTATGCGCTCACATTGTAGATGCCGCTCAAATCTTGGAATGATTTATAACATATGTTATGAAAAGTAGAGTGGTAAAATTTGAAGATTTTTTTTTTTAGTGGAGTTATGAGCAGTCTTCAGCAGTGCTGGAAATTGATTGGTCTAAAGTTGCAACAGCAAAAAAAAAAAAAAAAAAAAGTGGGGGGGGGGTGTTACTACCTTTAAAGATGACATACATACAAGTACTCTCCAGATGCCAAAATTTCCCAAAACTTGACATACTACAAGACAAGATTTTATGTGCATCATATACTCCAGCATTTCATCCTTCTGGGTTTGATAAACTTTATGGAGTTAAATCTCTTCAACAAGATTTTGCAGTTGTGTTAGCGTTACGATTAGTTGTTGCCAAGAAATTAAATGTTACTCTACAGCGAGTCATATTTACTAAACAAATCAGTCATGAGAGGATATTGTAGACATTTTTCTTCTACTCAATCTCTCTTTCTATCTCTTCCTCTCTCACTCTCTCTCTCTCTGACACACACACACACACACACACACAAATATCTTAACAAAACTGTATCAAAGTGTTGGAGAACACATAAGAATTACTGCGACTGGTTTGTGGAAAGAAGCTGTACACGTATATAGACTGTAACTATGCATGAACCAAAATTCAGGAATATTGAAAAAAAAAGAAGAAAATCTTTCAGAAGAAACATACACACTTTATCCAATATGTCTACTTTCATGTTCAGAACACTTCTGCTCTATGATCATCAAGTGTGTGTGTGTGTGTGTGTGTGTGTGTGGACATGGACATGGACATGGACATGGACCTGATATTGAATGAAATTCAAATAAAGAATATGAAAGAACAAAAAAAAAAGTGTGTGTATGTGAAGAGAGAGAGAGAGACATGGTATAGTTTGTTTTGGATTTTCGTGTGTTGATATTGGCAATTGACTTTGTCCATTCTCATGTCTGCCTCTCCCTCATTTTTATCCCCCGACATCCTCCTCCCACCAGGGGGATGACCCTCAAAAGACGGCGGAGCGATTTGGCAGGCAGTGCAGCCTGACTGTTCCGCTCATCAATGCTCTCGCCTCCATCATCGAAGAGGAGATGCTCAAGAAAGGGCTGCTGGGGCCGAGGTGATCGCATCTGTACCCTCCTTGGATGATGCTTTGGAAAAAATAAAGGCATCCGCCCTCCCATCCACTGCCAATTCCTTTCATTTCCAGCTTCTTCGCTCTTTTGCCAGAGGGGACGTTGCGCAGATAGTACCCTCGGCACATAGGCGTGAGAAAAGATGTGCCTCGGAGCTGTACAGGGTAGTGTCTGATAGGGAAATTCAAAGCAAGTAAAATTTGCACTGCCAGTGGTGGGATGGAGAGGATTGAATCATAATTCCCTTGGATGTTGGGTTGGAAAAGAGGTACAATGTACCTCCCCTCAATCCACCACATTCCCCTCCTATCCCCACCCCAACTCCTTTGCCAGTGGAGGCTGTGTACAGATCGTTCCTACTGTGTACATTGTATAGTGTATCAGGTGTAAAGATCTGTTTAGGGTTGTACAGTACACGGATAGTGTGTGATGATGAAATCCAAGCAAGTGAAACTAGCACTGCCAGAGACGGTTTGTAATAATTGTTGGCCAAGATCCAATTTTGATTTGATTCTGACTTGCCAATGTCAAACATGATGGCCTCTACCGTGATGCTGTCTGCTACACCTTTGAAAATGTTGTTGCAATGGATTGGACGCATGAAATGCATTAATTAAGAAAATAAGAAATTAGATAAATGGATGGCATGACAAATTATTTACGTGGAGAGCTCCTAAAAGGAAACACAACAGGCCATACTGCAGTGATCCTTAACCTGTTGAAGACGAGTCAATTTTGCTATAGCTCGCATTTCCCATAGACACCTGCCCAAGTATACTCGGGACTCGTCTTCAATGGGTTAAACGCTTCAAGGCGACTGTGGTATTGATAGTTCCTAATTGATAGTGTACTGGGTGTTTCATGAGTTGCACTTTGGTTCACTGCTTTCATCTTCTTCCTTTATGGCTCTGCTGCACATTTTGACCAAGTACCTTGTGACCTTCTCAGAAGCTAGAAGTACTCAAAAAGACAAGCAGCTCCTGTGCACATGGCTGTCAGTGAAACAAGTGACAGGTCACTGTGGAATCTTTTTATTCATATCAAAGTCACAAAATAATGTACATTAATTTCATGCTTTGAAGTTTGAAAAGAATCAGACAATTGATGGACAAGATATCATTGGTTTGACAAGTGTGACAAGTGTTTACATGTACATGTAGCTCATTCAAAAGAAAGTGAAGCTGCCATTCCTTTTTTTTCTCCATTTTCCGTCCATATCTTATTTGCTTGAGAACCGAGTGTTTCTAGGTGTAAATATTATGCTCGTTAATGGCATGAGTAATGTGAAATCATGGAGAAATAATCAATTGCTTTGACTGTGCAATGTATACAGACGTATATTTTTGTTAAATTATCATGCACTCTTTTGCTTAGAGTGATGCTGAATAAAAATGAAATAAAAAAAAAAATGTCCATGGAGGTTAATCTGGCCTAGACTAAAGATTATTAAATTTACATCTTCATAATTTCTATCAAATACATCAGGATGAATGATGTTTGCATGAACGGGGGGATTTTTTTTTTCCAAGTTAACTGATGATTTGATTTGTACATTGTAATCTGCATGGCAACAATGTTGAGCTGAGTGTAGCTTCCTGTGGCAAGCTGCAACAGGGTTTACTCCCTCCAAGGTTATCATATGAAAAAGTTGTACAGTGCACTCCCATTCCAACGAACACAGTTATAACGAAATTCCGGTTACAACAAAGTAACAATTCAGGCTGCAACATTATCCACTCTATGTCATTTTATTGTTTATTTGTTCGGTTATAGCAAAATTTTTATATAACGAAAGTAAAATGCCGGCCCCGAGGACTTCGTTATAACGGGAGTCCACTGTACAATGCAATTCATCACGAGCAATGGGATGGAGGGATGTGTGGGTGTTTGTGTGTGTGTGTGTGGTTTTTTTTTTTTTTTTGGGGGGGGGGGTCAAATAAATTCTTGTCCATAAGAGTTCTCTCTGTGGTCTGTTTACTGGTAGCCCCTTCCATGCTGGAGAGTTCACTGCTTTCTGTTACGGGTATTCCACTTTTTTTTGGAAAAAACAAAAAACAAAACCAACCAACCACATTAACTCTGAAACTGGTTATCATCAATGTGCACGCCAGCTGGCTAAGGGAATCATGTGGTACTATTTATTCCTTTTACATGTTGTGAATCCAGTTATTTCACTTGTTTGGTGGTAGTGAAATTTAGAAGCAGAGAATAAAAGCACTTACTGACTGCCGCACGGTGCAAGGCAAGGAGTGGTCTTTTGAATGTACAGTTGGACCTCTATTATTCGGCCTCCCTTTATCCGGATCTCTCTATTATACGGACGCAATCTCGCCGTGATTTTTTTTTTTTTTATATTATAATTACGGGAGGAAAGGGGGATTCCCAACTCCATGAGAACTCCTACACAAACACACATGAATTACATATACTTGATACATTTCTTAATAATTATTTAGGTAAATCATCCCAAGAATTTATAAAAGAAAATGATTTCATTCTTGCAAACACAAACCTCTATTTTGGGGTCTGTTACTGAGTGTAACAATGAAAAGGTTGCAGTATACACATTACTACATGTGGTACTACAATGGGCTACATCAGTACATGTGTATGTATATGTACATGTTTAAAGCATCGAGTCTCCCATATCCGACCAAATCCCTTATCCGGATGAGCCCCGGTCCCGACTTGTCCGGATACGAGAGGTTCAACTGTATTGCTTATTTCTTGTATGTGGAATATATATTTACCAGTACCAAATTTCTAATTTCTCTCCCTCTCTCTCTGTAATTCTATTGCTTGTATTCACGAAGATGGGTTAAATTCAGTACATGGTTTAAGCAAATTTCTTCTGCGTAAATGCACGTCAGATTGCATATATGCCAACAGACATCAGATGATGACCGCGCATTGATACTTGCATGTGTCAGATACGCCTACATATTTCACTTGTTTTAGTCCGTGGACTGAATTTAGATCATGGTTTTGATTAAAACTACACTGTACCTTTGTAAATACAGGCTAATCTGTCCATATATCTGTACATTATTCATAGATGTTCACATGTCCAATTTTGTTTTGATTTGCTTTTGCCGATTAGGGGTTAAAGGGACAAGCTGCTTGTTAGAGGAGGTGTACTGCACAAAGAATTTGCTCTAAAAAGCATTTCTTGACGGTACGGATGTACAGCACACTCTCATTATAACAAACATGATTGTAACAAAATTTCGGTTACAACGAAGAAAGAATTCATGTCCAAACATTATCAGCTTTATATTTTTTACTGCTCATTTGTTTGGTTATAACGAAATATCTATATGACGACAGGAAACTGCCAGTCCCAAGGACTTCGTTATTATGATAGTCCACTGTCACAGTGAACAAACGAACAACAAAGAACGGATAATTTTGCGGCCTGAAATTTTACTTCGTTATAAGCGTGTTCGTTATAACGGGAGTGCACTGTACTGTGTATCATAGCGATGCCAGCCAATCGGCTTTCTATTTCAAATAGTGTCATAGCAGCCTTTCATATTTACTGCACAGGGGATTGCATATTCTATCTCTCCGAAAGTGCAGCTCTCAGTAATGCACGTATGAGAGTATAGAAGTCTATGTCCTGCCACACACCACAGACAGCCAAGGAATGCACAACAGACTCGTATGCAGCATTTTGAGATATTAATGGTACCAAATGCATTTCCTTTATTACAATCTACATATACAGTTGAGGGGGGAGGGGGACAAACGTCTGTGTAAGTATATATATTTATATGTGTGTGTATGTGTGTGTGTGTGTGTGTGTGTGTGTGTGTGTGTACAGTGTGAAGCAAAGATAATGTACAGTAATACTGAAGTAAACGTATCAGACATCGATTGTAGAGACATGGTGCAGATACGAGCAACAACGCGTTTGCATTGGCCCTGTATTTGGCATGCCGTGATGTTCTCGAGCATGGTACATGTACTACTTAAAGCAAACCAGGGATAGTAGAATAATATACTCTTGTATGTTTATCCAGTCACAGAAAGGTACATTGTGTCACAGTATAGCGGAACTGATACTCTTGGATACATTAGATATCGCAGAGCACAACTGAAACTATGCCCCGAGATCATGGGAAATACGATGGGGAAAGGGAGATGATTACACACACAACCTCCTACATGCTGACACTAGCACATGTGTTGTTTTCATAAACTCGCTGGGTATCAGAACTTCGTCTCAGGTCTACACATTCTTTTCATCCATTTGAACAATCCTGCGATTTTAATTATATAATTTTTCTCTTCCACCTCCATTCAGCATGCAAACATAATTTGAGAAGATCAAATTATTAGACCATCATTGTGCTTTTTTTTCTTTTGTATGGATACAGAAAAAGGAGCTATATGATACAAGTTTGACCTACAAAAGTTACAATATTCTTTGCATACATACACAGTGACAACAAAAAACACCGTTCAGTGCATTTTGCCTTTTTGCTGAAGGTAACCCCATTTGAACAAGTGCCACAAAAAGGAACATCACACCCCCCCCCCCCAAAAAAAAAAGAAGACATGTCCACTGCTTTTGATCAATGTATGCATATTCCTGTCAATTACACTTTAACCAAGTGACCAAATACCACAGGAAACCCAACTTGGATCCATTTAGAGAATCAACCTTCTTGCAACCCTAGTAATTATTTCATGAAAGCACACTGAAACTAGATTTCATATTTCGCCTCGAGTATCATTTCTACGGGGCCAATGTTGCTCGTTTTGGGTGATATCAATGTGTTGAGATAACGTTGGCATAAAAACTGCAAATGGACCCAAATTAACACTAAGGGGAAAAAAAAAACCCACACACAAATGAAAACTTGGGAGTTGATTGTCGTTGCAGTATATGCATGGAGAAGTGATCCAGGGCATTAGTCATGGAATGCATAGAATTACATATATCTAACATCAAGCACACTAAACATACTGGTATTCGTTATTTCATAGGGGGCATGTGATAAAGGACCACAAATACAATTTTCCAGCAGTTCAGCACTCGAACCGTGTTCAAGTTTTACTTCCGCGTGGCACTCCACTGCAAGACATGGCGCCCGACTGACAACTTTTGAAGGGGAAACAAAAAATAAACTTGGCCAAATATTTTCTTTGCAAAGCCACAACTGGCTAGGAATATGTATGCTTGAATATTGCTTTCCTATCAAAAGGGAGCTAAGACACATTATATGGTCTCTTTCTCTCTCAGAAAAGACAGCAGAAAGGGGGAAAAAAAACAAACAGGGAGACACTTTCTCATATAATTTTAGTGGTAAACAACACTACTACATACATGGCATATGAAATCAAGTTTCTTACACATATCATACAGGAGCATAACCGACAAGATGAAGGACCTGCTAACATATACGTAGATATGAACCAAGCACTTCAAATGATAATATGCGAGAAAAGAGAGTATACTGCCATTGTAGTCTAGCGGTCTGCCTTGGGATCCGCAGTAAGGACTATAGCCAACTCCCTTGCTGATGTCTACACGACAACATTAAAATGCACTACTGGATTGCAGACCACATTACATGCATCCTGCAAGGACGAACTTTTATCCTCTTTATTACTGTTGTAATTTCAAGAAGAAGATCCAATGTATCGTGAAACAAGAAGAACAAAGACATTACAATCAATTTTTTATCATTCAAGCTCTACAAATTTCCATGAAGGGAACATTTCAATCTAAACATTTTTTTTTAAAGGGGGTCTGCTCCTTGCGATCAGCCCAGGAGCTAAGACTTGGCAGCTCCATAATAGTTATTATCTCAGCTCTGTTTTGCAACATTACGTTCCCAAAGAAAGTACTTCCACTTACACAACAATAAACTGTCTGCAGATGGTACATAACTTGAAACTTAAATCCATTCAACATCACTCCACTCTAATCCCTTTTCCCCCCTCAACAACAATCTTCCACATCTACACCTCATGTGCTCGATACTTGACACTTCTTTCCCACACGGAGTACCCCGTGTGCTCATTTGCTCGACTTTCATGAGCTGGAGAAATTGATGTACATCTTCCACTTTCTTGAACTGGGTTCTAGGACATGTCACATTCACATCACATCATTTTAAATTACACACACTATCTACCTTCAGCTTAGCCATATCGACTGCATTTGGAACACATTCTACGTCATCTACATCTGTTCTGAAGATACCTGGTGAAAGCCAATGAAAAGTTCTAACATCGGGGGCTATGTTAGGGCTTGAAAAAAAAAGGAAAGAAAAGAAAGTAGGGTTCAAGCCATTCGAGTTCAGATTGGTTCTTTGATCTACTTGATACACACAGAATATTACACAGACTGACCTTCCCCTTTTATACACACTTCAAAGTAGCATCAACTGGAACTTGTGATACAACAGAATTACAGACACAGCAGCAGAATGTGAGAATTGCTCAATTCAAATTATGTGCAACAGAACACTTTTGGGTTTTAGTTTTTGTCAATGAAATCCCATCTCCGCAAATTTGCCTCATAGAAGAAACCATACATGGGATGCAGGAATAACATACACACAAAAGAGACTGGCACACCATCAGACGCTAACTTTAGCAATTTGCAATTAGATTGGACACGCTTTAACATGGCTAACTCTTTTGTTAAAATAATGTTGGCGGCACCACTCGGTACTAACTGACGATGCTGGCTTAATTGCGCTAAGAGCAGGAGATCATATTTTCTACTTTAATCAACGAAGCGCAGTAATGGGGCCACATCCCACAGTAAACTATTGTTGACACAAATCGGAAATCCTGAATGTATGCGGAGCCATCCCAAGCAGATCCGAAGTGCAAACGTCCCTGAAATGACCCCAACTACAACTGCCCAAAGGCACTTGGAAGGACCTTGCTTGTATCAAACATGTGACAATGAGTGTGGCTAGCTATCCCGCCCACCCTACCTCCCCACCCCTTCCCCAATTCCCCCCAAATGCCTCGGCTTATGATTACAGATTCCTGTGTATGGTAAACGACACACCTAGTTCATAATTCATCAAGTTTTCCACTCTCCCTACACCTCTATCAATAGCACAGAATTATCATCATTTACACACTCGGTGTTTTGCTTGCCCCATCCACATTCTCCCTTCTATTTGTTTCTTTGTTTGTTTTGTTTCAACATTCTCCAACAGGACATACCAGTGGTGATAGCAAAGATTAATTGGGTGCCCCGTGTTTGCTTGTTTTGCTTTAGCTTTTTTTTTTTTCTTCACCATCATGGGTTCATCAGCTGCACGGATTTGCAGGAGACTTTTAGCACAGCCCCGCATCCCTGCCATGACGATGTGCCGACTTCCGGCAGACATCGCTCCTCTTTCTTGCTCCGGTTTCCACCAACGATGCTCCAGCTCAACACACATCGGGGCAATGCGTGGAATAAAACTGGGGTTTATGATATGTATGATCGTGAAGTTCTACACATTCATAAAACCTGTTCACGGAGCACAAACATCGAATGAGGGACACAGCAAATAAGTTCCAATTGTGTTTTCGTTCTATTATTTAACTCCAATTTCATTTTCTTAAATCTAAAATGTTCAAGGGGGATGGGGAGGAGGCAAAACATTATTTTTTTTTCTTTCTTTCTTTTTTGTTTTGTTTTGTTTTTTTCTTTTGGCTGTTTACATCAAAACGGAAATTACAAACCAAAGGGATATAATGTCCACGTCGGAGATGCAAATCATATGACAGTTTAACTATTATAGGTATAACTTTAGCGTGTCATATTTGAATCCTTGGCAATGACTACCCACACAGCAAGGTCACATCGCAAACTTCTTGGTCCATTCCATTGCCGTTTGCTGGTACTTCGCCGGGTCCTTCTTGTATGCAGTCGCGATCTCTGGAACGAGGGGGTCATCCGGGTTCGGGTCATTTAGCAGCGAGCAGATCGATAAAAGTACTGCAGAGAAGAGGGCCGAGATAGTAGAACAAATACTCGGTTAAAACAACAATAGCAACAAACAATATAACGGCTTGAAAAAAAAAAAAAGGGGTTCGATCTCATACTCACAGGAGAGACATTGAGATGTTACAGCAAAAAAAGCTGCTATGTTAGTAGACAATGTGTAAAGCTATCAGGAGTAACATGAGAAAAAGAGTGCATGAATGGAGGGCCATTTACCTCACTTTGTGTGAAGTTTGCCATAATCACAATCAAAACGAGCACTATGTGTCACACGATTACCACTGCAGCTAGCTGGCGGCGGGGTCATGCACGTCGTATCAGTTGCTGCACACTAATTGTCGAGCTAATCGTGTGGCAGTCTTATTGTGGCACAAACGTGCGAATTTTCTCTCATACAACAAAATGGCCAATTTTCGCTTTGATATGGTTTCAACATGTTAAACATTGCAAATTCTAGTGACGTTAAACGACAAATGGATGAAAGGGGAAAAAAAAAACAGTGTGCAAAAGTACATATAACAAAAAGGCATCTTAGGTTTAAAATCATGTGTAGGTGCGGGTTGACATCCAGAAAGCAGCATTAAAATATATGTGTTTACAATTTAAAAAATAAAAAGTTTGCTTCTTAGCAAAAGGTTTGACTGAACTCTTAATCCATATCAGATATAACACCTTGTCATATATTGTACAAGGTTCTTCAGTTCCAAATAGTGTAAGCAGGGTTCATAAGAGCGACTATGTTCCTGCTTGCTGGATTACCAGTTTGTTGGTGTGGATTTTTTCTTCTTTTATCTCTTTACCTTTTGCAATTGTGAGTGCTGGTGACCACTGCGATCTCAGGATATCTAGACAGATGCTGCCATTGCTGTTGATGTTTGGATGGTAGATCTTGGTTGTGAAAGCTACCTGTTTGGGGGAGAATAATGATAGGAACACAAAACAAATATGTTGAAGAGAGGCCATGAGACAAAGGAAGCATAAAGAATGATGCAGGGCAGACTAAATGGTCACTGTCAATGGAAGACTACTGCTGGCACAAGGTCACATCGTCAACTTAAGAATCCACATGAGATACATACAGTAATGCTTACTTGTCCTGGTAAGCCCTGTAAACTTGCACGATAAATAATCCACAGCTCTGGAATATTCGCTTCACCCTTTAGCACTTAAAGTGTACCAATACCCTGAGTATTTTGTTTGCTATATTGTAGAATATACTCAAGACATGCCCTCTGTAAAATATTAGAATTTTTTTGTCACTCTGATTTTTATCTATTGTGGTTTTAATGTAAATTTTAAAGAGTGTACACAAACAAAAATGACTTGAAATAGACTAGTTGATCACCAGGTTCTTTCAATCCAACGATAGCGCAATCAATTTTTTTTTTTTCCAAATACATCTTGAACGATAATAAGACGCAATGTGTGCGTTTGTGATTAGCTATTCGATCGACATGGAATCTTGATATTATTCATAAAAACGTATGCATATAGCTAGAAGGCGCACACATCATTACCGGCACTTACTGAGCAGAACTTAAATGTGTAGAGCACAAGTGCCAAATTGTTAAACAGATATGATCTGATTTATCAAAATATGTATACTTTCAGGGGCTATCGCAGGTGAATAATGACTGTTTTTTGTGTATTCTAGCTGTACACAAATTTGATTTCAGATCGTTTATTGTCATGCGCTACGGCATAAAAATCTTTGCAACAGTCTCCATTAAAAATTTCACATGTAAAGGAAAATAAATATGTATACATAACTGAAGGACAAGTAACTAACACTAGGGTATTGGTACACTTTATGCCAAATTCTACACACTCAGGTAGGATGCAGCAAACTGCAAACTAATGTTAGAGACTGACTGCAGAATACCAGGTAACTACATATCCATGGATGTTATGAAGCATGAAAAGAAATGTGTTTCTACATGCCTGCAACCTCAAACATGGATTTTCGAGAGGGGAAGCTGGCCGCGGGCTGTTTAGGTGCTAGACGGTTTATCAAGCAATTTATGTCAGATTCACTTCCTAGCCAATAAGGGAGAAACCCATACAGAAGTAGAATATGACAGCAGAATTTTGGTCATATTCAGAAGACCCTAGGGACCCATGGCATTACAATTTTGATGGTTACTAGCAACTTATCATTCTTCTAACATATCTACTACAACTCATCTTTCCATGGACTATACTCTTCTTATATGTCATGACAGCCATTAAAGGTTGTGTTTACCTTTGGGAACAGTGATTTAAAAATGTTCAAGATATCACATCTGATGCATATGTGTAGGTCTGCTGAATCACAAAACATCCTACCATATGAAATATTTGCAATAAAGCCTTAAAGATAAGGAGATATCAGCATTTTTCTTATTACACCATAACTGTAAACGGTTAAGTCTGGCAACATTTTTATTACAACTACTGTTCACATTTTGTGTATTTAACAATACTTAACATTGACCTGTACAGATTCAAATTTTTACAGTGGTTGTTTGTATCCCAAACTCACATTTTAGAACTGTTTTAAAGCACTAATGCTGGGTTTTTGTTTCATCTGCAAATGGTAAATTATGCCTTTAACATTGAGGATGTGGACAATCAAAATGTCTGGCTGCATCACACTTCACAGGGCATCAAACGCATTGCACTGACAATCTCTCACCTTGGGTGGTTTGAATGGGTAGTCTGTTGGAAAGTGGATTGTAAGGAAAAATACACCATTTTGGTATGGACTGTCTCTCTGTGGAGGAAAACAAAATGAAAATAAAGATCAGCTTACAATCCCGAAAACAGACAAACATATTAACAAGTGCTCTAGGAATATCATATAACTTTCAAATGAGCTTCAAAATAGATTTGACTCTGACTTGGAATCTTAAACTGATATCCCTTACAGTTTACAGTATGCCATTTGCAAAACTGAAATTTCATCTTCTTGGGCCTTATGAACAATTACATAGATAGCTATGAATATACCATGTCAGTGCACTATCTATTCATGAATTCCTTGAGTCATTATGTATGCATGTACAACATGTGTGTACATGTTTCTATGTATGCAGAGGTTGACACCAACTTTTTTCTCTGGTTGCCAGTTTGGGCCATGAAAATCTTTAGATCTGCATTTTTAGTGGTCCGAAGAAATGAAGAGGCTAGAATTAAATTGAAACATAATATCATGCAACCAAGAGACAGCTTTTGGGGAATTTAGTGGTCCAACATCAATCTCAAGTGGCCTAAGGCCCCTGGTAATGTATGTATCCATGTATATACATGTATGTATGTACACATGTATGCATTTTTTACTCATTAATTCATTCACTCACATACAATCTATTCATCATCAATGTTTATTGATCTTGTGGGAATAATTGAAAGTTCTTGTTTTTCAGCTCAACAAATGCATCAAAGGAAAGACAAGAGGCTAGTATACTAGCTCATTTAAGCCACTTCCTCACCCGCTGTGTGCTAGCATAACATACTCCAGTGTCAGGGCTACAGTGTTTAGCATTCCCATTGTGCATGAATGCCTGCTACATAGATTGCCCGAATGATTGCAGTACCTTATGAAAACTGGGTGCTACTGTGGCAAGATTTGGCCCGAGGCTTAGCCTCACATTTAGTTTGGTTAGAATCAATTGTGACAAAGAAAGAAAGAAAGAAAGGAAAAAAAAAAAAAAAAAAAGATTGTGGGGGCACCCAATTCTAAGACTAAACACAGACTCTCCCAAGGGAATCTACTAATTATTGAAATAAGCTGTGTTTTTAGTACATTTTTTTTTACTTGGCACATTCTTTCTTGTCTGATCAAATAAATTCGTGATATTATACCACTGAAAGTCATGCATGTTTCTTTTCCTCATATAAAACATCACACTTGTGTAGTTGAGTGCTTGTTACTGGTCAAAATATTGTTTGTATAAGTTTGCAAATGTTTCTACATGTCCACTTGTTTCTTGTGAACTGCAATGATTGTATTATCAAAGCGATATATGAATTATCTATATAAACTTAACTTTAAACAGACATTTTAAGTCCTTGCTTAAAAGG
The DNA here is from genome assembly GCA_033980235.1 of Diadema setosum. Lineage (NCBI taxonomy): Eukaryota > Metazoa > Echinodermata > Echinoidea > Diadematoida > Diadematidae > Diadema > Diadema setosum. Next base: position 11,691,289 of record CM067061.1, read on the forward strand.
CTGTATGCAAAGTTGTATGCAGAGTTAGCCTCCAGTACAAGTTACGTGAGGGTTAGGCTTTCTCCCAGTCACGAATAGTAATCACAACCCCAGTTCTCAAAAGCCCCTTTTAAAGAGACTTACTGTAAAAGTGGAAATTTTCACGGTGTTGAAATTTTCGCGCATTTCGCGCAACCAGAAACTAGCGCAAAAATAAAAGCCCATGAATATTTTTGCTTGCCATATGTTCCTGTGCATGACGTCTTGATTCCGCGGAATTAAAAACACGCGAAACTCTTCTGACCCGGCCAAGTGCGAAAAATTAGTCGCGCGAAAATATCTACTTTTACAGTATTCTAAATGCAAAGTTTGACTGAGAGTTTGGCAAGGAGTCTATGGGGGCGGTGGGGGGGGGGGGGGGGGGGGTTGACGTCTTTTATGAAAATCGGAATGTCAGTGACACAGTACACACTCATCATCACTGCTGTAGACCATGACAAGCATCAGGCAAGATCATCCCTTTGTTTACAATGTTACACATGCTGTGGCTGTTCGTGAGCCTAATCTCTGTGTGTCATGCCATACAAGATATTCTACATATACTTCATCACACACGATCAATCACTCTATCACTCTATGGCATCTAGCCAAAGTGCTCACATGTGAAACACTTCCTATGTAATTTTTAATTTAAGTTTGATACTTACTGGACCCATTATTGTGGCTTGCCAATGGTACACTGCAAAAGAAAAAGAAAGAAAAAAACAAAATGGAAACGTAAAGTGTGAAAAACACAGGAATATAGAAGACAGCTGGAGAATGCCTCGTATATGTAGAACCCACTTTTAAGTTAAAGTGGGATTTGATAGAGCTCCTTGCTTTATTACACCATCACATCATACATAACCCAGCTGCCTTGAGAGCAATACAGTCAATACAGTCAATGACAAATCACTCAACTGAAAATCTGAAAGCTCACCAACTGGTATGGTATCTGATTAATGGGCATATCATAAATGCATAATACTGACTGAAAATTCATTTTCCACATGAAGTCTTCCATGCATTTGATGGAGATGTTTACCTTTTCAAGGTTTGGCCGAATAAATTGGGAAAAAAAAACCAACACATGCTTTTACTAGCTATAGAAAAGAAGATAAATTATGTTTTAATGTTCCACCAAGACAGCAAAACTCCTACCCTCCCATTCAAAGAAACACATTTGGTTGTGTAACTCCTGCAAGTCACAATAGCTGTTGCATGAAATGAATATGGGTAATTCCCTTTCAAAGAAACACATTTGGTTGTAAAATTCCTGCTGGTCACAATAGCTGCTAGATATGAAATGAATATGGGTAATTCCCTTTCATCTTCAATGCACAACCACACACAAGCAAAATCAGTCAAGGTTTCCAAAGACATGATACGTTATTCAAAAGAAGAGTAGAAATGAAAGCCGTCACATGGATACCCATTACATGTATACCTTGCAGCAAGCTGCACTTAACTTCCTCACATGCCTTCCTTTATGAGTCACAATTTCCACTAGCTTAGGTCAAAGTGCATCCCTGTCCATTATGTTGTTTTGTTTATAATAATTCTCTCCATTAAAAGAAAAGAAAGAAAGAATATCTAGGTGTCCACTATAATGATCCCTGTCGGTGCCATCAGCGACCAGTTTATAAATGTACAATGAGTGACTTCAAGTTCGGCGCGAGTGCTGCCGCAAGTTTTATCTCCCAAATAACCGCATCAAATTGAGCTCCAACATCCACGGTCAGATTAACACAAGCAACGTTGATCAAGATAATTGATCCCCAACACTGGTGCTTCACATTACTGTGAAGTCCCAAGGGAATCGCATGACAAAAAAACATGATGGCGCTCATTTCGAGTTAAATATGAAAATATGTGGTCGTGACTGCTCATTTTTAGACATCGCAATGGCCCGAATTCACAAAGGTGGTACAAATTAAACCATGGTTTAAACCATGGACAAAAACCATGGAGTGCCAAGTGTCGCATGGAATATTTCGTTACGAAATCAGTCATCTCGTCGATGAAATGATTATTTTGTAACTAAATGAACATTTTGTCCACGAAATGATAATTTCGTTAGCGAAACGGTCATTTTGTTGACAAAATGACAAATTTCGTAATGAAATATTCCGTGCGACTCTTAGCGCTCCATAGTTTTTGTCCATGGTTTAAACCATGGTTTCATTTGTACCACCTTCGTGAATTCGGGACAATGGGGAAGACATTTCAAAATGCCACAAATTTCATCCCTCCTCCAAAATTGCTCCCACGCTCAGATTTATGTGGCAATGTCTAGGAGTGTTTATGTAAGTTTCACAGGCAACCACTGCATTAACAGACTATGCACGTACTTGGTATCAATGGGGACGTGTATCCAAGGACATGAATTTGGGTCTCGCATTATATACACGCAGCAAATGCTAATACCTACTCTGAACTTATCATTTGTAATATGGCACATTTGATAATCCCTAGGGACTGGTGTTAGCCCATTGGGGGGGGGGGGGGATGCTTAAATTGTCAAGAAGAATAGTGGTGCTACGTTCAGCTGCACCATTCACCACCAGGTCCGACAGAAGCTACCAAAACTACCAGTATAGATATGTATCATACTTTTGAGGTCAACCTGCTAACACCCACTGATTTCAAGTTCGGGTTAATTGCTGGTGCTTCAGCCGCGATAGCACTAACACCAGCATTAGCACCAAACTTGAAGTCACCCGGTGTGAATGACGTTTTGCAAGTGGTGGGTCTGAGAGCATCAAATCTAGAACTGTCTAGAAATTTAGCAAGAGTGCACAAACTTTGAGAGAGTTGGGTACATGATTTGAACCACAGAAAATTCTCACTTCTCTCCATCTCTGGTGAAAAGTCTCTGCACTCTTGAACCGGACACTAAAGTTTGCTCGATAGTCAAACAGAAAGTGACATTTGAGGAGACAAACTCATCATTCAGTTTCTGACTCACAAAAGTTTTCAGACAGACCTAAACTGCTTAATAGCTTTGCTTCGACTGTCCCCACCTACACAAAACCACATTATGTACAATGTCATTCCCAAACACTAAACCTCAAAACCTGGCTATTGACATTCCAAGTTGGGGGAGGGGGGTAATAATGACAGCACACTTTTGTCATTCTTCAACTGAAATGAAGCCCTCACTTTGTGCAGACAAAAAAAGAAAGGAGTAAATGGAATAGCTACCTATTCCATAGTGCACATTAGTAACATCAGCAATAAAATGACAGACATACACTGTGGAATTAAAATAATGAAATAGCAATACAGATACATGTATTAAGGTACTTATAACATGACCATGATTTGTACCCCTGCTTACTATTGTGTAAACTGACACAACATCACATTTATTATTTTTGACAGTGCAGGTTATATGTCATGTAAATGCTGATTAACTTATTGTCTTGCACAACGAAACCTGTGCTGAATAGAAAGTACTCCACATCATAAGCATGACATATCATACAATACCAAACAAATGGGAAATGCTCTATTATACAAATAGTGCATGCTCTATGATGCACTATACTGGATTAGAGAATGACAAGTACTAAATTATCCCGAGTGCTGTTTTGTTTCACCGAGGCCGCAGGCCGAGGTGAATAGAACTGCACGAGGGATAATTTAGTATTTGGAGTTCTATAGTCCAGTACTGGTTCATCAATAGAACATGCACTTATTGTTATAGTAAATAGGTCCCTCGATCTACATGTATTTTCCGTAAACGTAGGTCTAGTACTGTAGGCTCTAGATCTAACATTAGACTCGCCCGTACCGGCACTGATTTCTTGCACGCAGAGTTAATCGCGTACACAGCGCGACGCTAGTACAGCCTCGTATGCGTATTGCACATCACAGAGCAGACTCGCGCATGAACTCCTACATTCTGCGTCCAGTGCTCTAGCGCGCATACGTTGAAATGCTTGGCCTTGTACTACGTCTCTGCATACATAAAGCGTAGGCGCGCGCTGTAAGCATTCGGTATAGTGGCACGGTCGTGCCACTATACCGGAATTTTCCCACAATCATGTGATGCTATCCAACCAATCACAACGCAAATTTCACTCTACCTATTTACTATAATGCACTGGGCTTTCCCATAGCTTTGCCAATACTCACTGTCATCACCAACTGGACCTGCTGAACAGTTTTGTGGGGGATCATTTTTTAAGTCTTTGTATTCCTGTTAGAAGCAGAAAAAAAGAAAGATGAAAAGACATGTACAAATCATAAGCATTATAAACATTAACATGCAATGCAAGACTACAAGATTTGGGGTGATAAGTGGGTAATATCCAATATTCATTATACTTGAACAACATGCACTGTATGAAAGAACTCCTATCACTCATCACTCAGCATAACATCAAAATGGGGCAAAATACATTAAGAACAGTTTTCAATCTCCAGAGGACCTTAAACTAGCATTAAACACAGTCACACTATTTAAAGGACAAGTTCACCTTAAAGGGATGGTATACATGTAGTTTCAGATGGGATGAGAATTCAGCTTTCTGAGTTTTTTGAAGATTTTTTTTTTTTAGGTAATGAGAAACTTCTTATTACATATGAAAGAGTTCATAAATGTAAGGGGAATTCAACATTGATTTGATAAGTGTTGGTTTGGGAATGGCTGAGATATCCAAAACAAAGCAATCATACTAAAAGGTGGACCCACCTTTTATTAAGATTCTTCTTCTTTTTTTTTTTTTTTACTTTGCTTTTGGATATCTCAGCCATTTCAAAACTGATTTTCCAAAAGCTTTTTGCTACAACACGCATTTCTCATAGACATTGGCCCGAGTATACTCGGGACTCGTCCTCAACGGGTTGATATACATTAGATTGATTGAGTGAATGCAGCAACATCAGTGGAACACGTCAGTTAAAGTTTGACGAAAATCTGACAATATGTTCAAAAGTTACAAATTTTCAAAGTCTCTGTGCAGGCACTGGTGGGTGAGAAGACTACTTCAGTTTTATGATGTCAAATGTGTAGAACAAGTATATTCAGAAATATAAAAAGAATTCCACAAAATTTCATATTTTGAAAAAAAGTACACATTTCCTTGACTTGTTACTGACATATATGTTCAGGATAATATTCTTCCCCCTGCCTTCCGAAAGGGGCAAGTCAAGTCTTTTACTATGCAAGAAAAGTGAAAATATGTTGAAATATTTTCTTTATACCGTTCTACACATATACACAGATATCACAAGCTGTTGTACTAGTCATATCATCCAGTAATGGCGGCACTGAAACTTCAAAAATTCATAACTTTTGAACAAGTCGTCTGATTTTCCTCAAACTTTCAATGATGCTTTCTTCTAATATTGCTGCATTCTCTTATTGTATTTTAAGGTGAACTTGCCCTTTATGGTGAACTAAAAATATGACTGAAACAAACAGTACTCAGTCATAAGGGAGTAATTGCCAATTCCACATGCATTCAACTTCAAGAACACAAACATAATTGACTTTTTAATGCTTAATATTCACAACTTCAAAAAATAAAAAAAGATACAATACAAATGGAAAAGTCCACATCTCCATTAATAGGATAAAAATCACTTCTACAACTAGAGAAGCACTCTAAGGGCGCAGACCTCTGCGAAGCAGTTCATTTCCACCACTGATCTTGTTCTTCCATAGGAAAAAAAAAAATGTGCAGCTTGAACTCTAAAGTTCAGTGACCCTACCCACCAAAATATTAAAAATCCTTCATAAAATCCATAAAAACGCACGGATCACTTCCAAAATTTAAAGGGACTGTACAGTACTGGTTGAGGTGGGGATTCATGTTTTGAACATTCCTAAGTGAGATAATGAGAAACCTCTGATAAAATATGAAAGGGCATGTAATTTTATGAAGGATTCAATGTTTATTTGATGAAAATTGGTTTTCAAATGGCCGAGATATCCAAAAAAAGTACTAATAATAAATGGCGAAAGACCACGCCTTTTATTAGGATCTCTTTGTTTCACCTTGTTTTTGGATATCTCAGCCATTTCAAAATCGATTTTCATCAAATAAATTTTTGATACCCCATAGAATTGCATGCTCTTTGACATCTCATAGAGTGGTTTCTGAATATCTCGTAAAATGTTAAAAGCTAAATCCTCACCTCTACCAGAACTGTACACACCCTTTAATCATCTGTTCCTTGTGTCATTCTCAGCCTTTAGTACAGAGTTTCATCCAAATCTGTTCACAACTTTTCGAGTTACATTGCACACAGACAAACAAATAAACAATCAAACTAACAAAAAAAAAAAAAAAGGCAATGAAAACATAGCCTCCTTCCTTGGCGGAGGAAATGATCAGCTTATAATAGCTTCAGTGTTTTTTTCTTTAGGTCCAGAGCTCTGACATTATATGCCCATAATGGGCTTGTATAAGACACCAGATAAATTGAATCAAAGTACAATGGTACTCCATAATTACCTGTATGGCAAGATATCACACACACAGAAACACACACACAGAAACACAGACACAGACACTCACACACACACACACACACACACACACACACACACACACACAAACACACACACACACATTATGTAACTGTGAAAGCAAACATGAATGCTACAAAGAATCTTTTTCATAATATTCCTGCCACTTGATCATTGTTTCATTGGGCTTCGTTATCCCGTCGAGGATGGACTGATTTTGCTATAACATGCATTTCCCATAGACACCTACCCGAGTATACTCGGGACTAGCCTTCAATGGGTTAAAACGCCATCAAAACACTAAATGATAATCGCTAAGCTGTATCTTGAGCCAATGAAATGTAACTAATAGAGTTGAAGTAGATCCATTGATTTCATGGAATACTGCATGCCACACTTCAGATGCATGTAAGTCTACTATGACCATTATAAGTCATTAAGTGTACCCTTCCACAGCTCTTTGAGCTTGGTTACCTATACATATGTGTGTGTGGGGGGGGGGGGGGGAGGGATTTTTGGAATCTCCATGAATTTGTGATATTCTGGATAAACTGCTCAAAAAAACAAAAAAACAAAAAACCAAAATGTCCCAGCAGAGAAGCATGATCTCAACCAAAAGCAGTGACATTCTGAATGGAACAGCCTGGAAGCTAAAAGAATTAAAAAAGGCCAAGTCAGTCACTTTGGATCTGTCATCTTCCCTGTTTTTGCTGGGATCGTGCCATCCATTACATCATTTCCTTTAAAAAAAAAAAAAAAAAAAAAAAAAATTAAGCCATCTTCATGATTGCAACTGATCAACAAATTGCCCTACATTGACAAAAATAAACACTGATTAGCCAGTGTTAAAGAACCATGATATAAAAAAAAAAAAAAAAAAAAAATCATGGGCATAATGGGCATGCACACGAGCGTGCATGCACATGATTTGTTTTTTTTTTTTTTTGAAATCATGGTTACTGAATAATTTGTATTTACAGGGATGTGGGCAATTTGTCAATCAGTTGCAATAGAAAAACAACTTGACGCAACTGACAATCATTCATTTGAATCTACACGAATCCCTTCAAACTACAGTGTATATAGCAAACATGTGCTTCTACAATCACTGGGATAGGAGACATGCTGTAGGGGGTAGGAGACATGATGTAGACCCTACTTTCATTTTCTTTCTTACTACATCTATGCAAAATTCAAACATATAATCCAAGAGGGTACGCCACTTTGCCATGCCTCCAGGACACCATATTGCATGATTCATACAGGCGTACTTGCATCATTTTTCTTTTTAGTCTTAATTATGCTTACACTGGCACTGGCTTGTTGCTATTGGTAACTGCTTCTGCCCAAACAACCTGTGGATTGAATCACTATCAGAAGCATTCCAATTTATTCCTTACACTCAGTTACATTTTTTCCCCTTTTTCGATCATTAAATGTGAAAGGCTATCGGAGAAGCCAACATAATGTGGCCCTGTAAAAGTTGGCATCTGATACTTCAACTTCTATGACATCCGATTAATGCGCGTGCAACTTTCATGCCCTTGAATACAGCATCTGTAGCAAAATAGACAACTTCCCCTATTCTGTGTTCTCGAGTTTTCCACAAAAAACAGCTCTTGGTTGCATTGCAAATAAATTGACAAACAGGAGACAAGGAAAGAAGATCTTTATTTTGAGAGGATAACATCTACAATATGTATTTATTTACTGACCAAATTCGAGTATTATCATGGGTATCATTTGGGCACAGTACAACCAAGATTTACAAAAGATAAAAGAGGAGTTATTGCTTCCTGTAGCAGGGTGCGACATAATTCTTTAATTTTCCACTTGCCTGGTCGGGCAAGCAGATTTTAATATTGTTGCAAAACACTTGGCTGAAAAAAATAAATAAATAAAAAAATACAAGAAAATGGTGCAAAAAATCACTTGTAAGTCAAGGGCTTGGTATAACACACTCATTTGAATAAACAGCACACGTTGATTCACACACTTAAACACATCGGCGTAACAAACTTGGTTCGATCGAGTGTTGGACCCCATTTACAGTGCGGAGCTGGTCTGAGCTGCGGCTGAGCCCTGCAATTTTGTCCGTTTACACTGCCGGGCTCGGCCAGCGCTTTTAATTCAAACCTTTCAACATTTTGTCATAGTGGCGCTCTGCTTGTAAACAAACGCAATTTGGTATAGTCTGGTTTTCAGACCCCTTGCCAACTGGATTCCGTGGCGACGAAGTCGCCGTTCGGGCAAAGGCCTTTGCCGAAGGAAAATTCCTTTGCAGGACAAAACCATCTTAAACTTTACTAGTTTTCGACGTTGAGGGGGTTAATATCCCAAATAGCGAAAAAGTACGCGCAGAGGGTCTGGAAGCCAGACTAAAATTGGCTGCGCATTTGGCCCAGTTTGCGTTTACACTGAGAAAAGGCCAGGCTCGGCCATGGCCGAGACCACCTCATGAGCGTGGCTAAATGCGCGGCCAATTTTGGCCCCGCATTTGGCCTTTTGCACGTTTACACTGCAATGAAGGCGGACTCGGCCGCGGCAAACGGGGTCTTGGTGTTGCATAGCACTGGGGCTTCTTCTTCATGTAAATGTTGAAAAGTTGCTTTAATTAAAGTGTGTTACATCACTAAACAGTCATCTTTGGACTTCTGTATAATTGACTTCATGGGCTTGAAGGGGGAAAGTTAAAAAAAAAAAATGGGCCTTCAGAACTTTTTCCTTGCCCAATGCAGGCACGCATTTTTCCTCATTGTTCCAAAACACATGCCTGACTTTGATTTTCACTTGCCCCAGGCAATCGGGCAAGTACTTACTGTAAAATGTGATATTTTCACGCATCTAATTTTTAGCGCTTGGCTGTGTAAGAAGAGTTTTGCGTGTTTTTAATTCCATGGAATCAAGACATCAAGTACTGGAACATATGGCACGCAAAAATTATTCACATGCTTTTATTTTCGCTCTAGCTTCTGGTTGCGCGGAATGCGTGAAAATTTCCACTATTACAGTATCATGTAGCACCTTGCCTATAGCGCAGGTGAGGAAGAATATCAGAAAATAAAACAGGGTGCTACATAAGCACTTGCCCAACTGCCAGGGGCAAGTGAAAATCAAATTTGGGCAATTATTTTTGAACATTGAGAACAAATGCTAGCCTAAATTGGGCAAGCAACAAGTTTTGAAGCCACCTTCTTTTTCACTTATTCCCCTAACAAACCCACAAAGTCAGCCATACAGAAGCCCAAAGATAATGGCTGTTTAGTGATGCAATGCACTTAATATTTCATTTCAGCAACTTTCCAACATTTAAATGAAGAAGCCCCAATGCAACATCAACACTTGATCGGACCAAGTTTGTATTTAAACGTGCCAATCAATGTGTACTGTTTATTCAAATGATAGTGTTTTATCAAGCCCTTGACTTACACATGATTTTCTATACTATTTCCGTACATTTTGCATGTTCTTCTTGGGCAAGTAAAATCAATGTTCGGGTGAGTGTTTTGCAGCAAATTTGAAAATCTGCTTGCCCGACTGGGCAAGTGGTAAAATAAAGTTATGTAGCACCCTGATAAAATATTGGCTGGTCTTGAGAGGGACAGCCGAGTTGGCCCACAGTGAAACCTTGACCACATTACAAACATTATTGGCAGATGGGTAACACGTAGACTCAAAGGGAAGTTTCACTTGTAGTGTCCCCCAAATCTAAAAGGGCCAACCCAAATCAAGACCAGCTTTTCACATGAGAAAAGTTCAAGAAAAATATTATCCCCTAGATGTTTGAAAGGCTCTTTCGATGCGATAAAACTTGTGAAGCTGCTACATGTATTGAATCGTAATATTTTGAGCACAAAATATCTCAAGAATTTCAAACTATAAAACCTACTTTTTATTACCTATTTCCTCCTTTAATTTGAAATACAAAAACAGGACTTTATTACCTCTATAAATGGGAAGTTGAACACTATTTTTTGTTTTGTTTCACAGCTCTTTGGCTGTTGAGCTTATAACACTGTACATTTTGTGTATGGATTTGATATAAGATCCCCTCAATAAAATAAAGCACTACATGAAAAAGACGGTGGTTTGCCTCCTATTATCATTTTATCCAATTTATTGTTTAGTAATGTGGACCTTGAGGTGCAGCTCCCCCCCCCCCCCCCCAAATAACCAGAGTATTCATACACTTTGTACATTGCAGCCTCATTAATAATATCCTGCAGTCGAGTCTGTACACTGACAACTGATCATGCAGATGATCTGGGTTTTCCACTGTGGTAGGATTTCTGACCATGAATAGCATCGTTCAAAGCTCCATTGGACATCAGTCCTGTCAAATAATATGACGGTACATTTACGCCTGTGTGACATTTATACATATCCACTCCAACGGCCAACATCAACATCAGCATGCAGCAAATGACAAATATATCGTAACAATCAACTACTGTACGAGCTGAAATTTTTGCATTGGTCTTATTTTCGCGAATTTCGCGAATCACCTTTGAACCGCGAAAATAACGTGCGAACAGCACAGTTAGACCTCGCAACCGCAAAATTAACAACACGTGAAAATGTTCTCCTAGTAGCAATTCGCAAAAATTTCTGTACGCGAAAATTTCAGCTCGTACAGTACACTCCCTGTGCTGTGTGTATAGTGTAGCAAGATCATATGATGAACACATCTGTAAAGTTTATTAGAAAAAGTAGGATTTTGTTTCCCTTTTTGTAAACTGATCTTGACTTGCTGATATTCTTTTTTCTTTCAACATAGCGCTTTCTTGGTGTAGTTTATATACTAGTACAAGTGATAGAAGGCATGTTCTGCAAGACCATAGAAATTTCAAATAGTCATATAATAGATGTCTACTCTCTTCATACAGAATCAGTTCAAAATGAATGGAATTGGAATGACACAGCATGTCTCTCTGACTCAGCTCTGTGCAACATCATGGTCCAATCTGCAGTTTGAGTTGGTCTTATCATACTAATTGAACATGCAGATCATCATCAGATAAAAATATCTAGTTGACTGTAACAATCATAAACATTATTCCATCTTTGCATTATCTGCGCTTTTTTGGAGCTTCCCTGACGACTATCTCCCACTTTGTCGTCATTACCCTTCAACAGCGCACACTTTACATCTTGTGATTTTCACAATAGCACCCAACATCATTCAGCAGCCAGTCTGTAAGCTGTGCCACCTACCATTGCATTGCATGGCTTATGGTCTACTGCGCAACACACACCGTCCACTTCCCCACGGAACAAGACCACGTTATGCCCCTAAATATGGGGGTAAAAGTCACTTTCAAATCAAAATTAGAGGCATACGGTAGTTAAATTAAATTTTTCTTACCTTTGCTATTCTTTTTAACGCCATATTTGTGAGATTTGTGTTTGTAAGGAGTTGGAAATGTGGATTTTCCTCACACTTTCTGGGCCTAGAGCCAGTGACAATCGTATCTTCGTGAAAAACTTACTTCATGTATAAAAAGCGTGCACATTAATCTCTCATAGACACAACGTACAACCAGTGGGGAAAACCGCGCGCGTAGGCATTGCATTGACGAACGCGCCTACGTACCGTTCAGGACACGTACGTAAATCGCGAGTGTGCGCACTTCACAGCCATACTGATACGTCTACTAGTACTTCGTGAATGTAGGTGCAGCAGCTCTACGTAACAATAGTCCCTCATTTTTATACAGCCTAGCCTCACCGAGGAGGGGGTGTAGAGATCCGTGACTACAACCATCCACAGCTCTATGTTTGACACCCAAGGAAACTTAATCGTAGATGGCGCTATTGATAAATATCACTCAGTGCCATACGGCACTGATATCACTAATTAGGTCGCGCGATGACATCATCACATCCTTGTGGAACTGCCCCCACCCCCCCTCCCCGTCGTAGGTATACCTACACAAACATTAATGCTGCATCAACTCCGTCAGAACCGGTATAATTCCATGACACTGAGATCATTGCAAGGATTGGCGTTTAACACAATTTTTGTTTATTCAGGGAGGTCTCGGAAAGCATAATCAATACATTCATAAAGACACTTTTAATAAATAATTTATATTATATAATATAAGGGCTCAAAGGGATCGCTTCAACAGTGTATCAGGCCGAGGATACTTTTTAAAGATAATCCATAAGGAATGAAATGGCACTTTTCGAATCTATTGTAATACGTGTATCTTTTATACGAAATTGTTAGTTTATTTTGTCTATTCATGTGTGAAAACCTTGTTAGATGTTTGTTTTGTTTTTGGTGTTTGCGTTGGTGGTATTCAGTCCTTTGTTTTCTTTACCAAGTTGGGATAGAATTGAAATCAGAATGACAGATATTCTCTAAGCTGTTTGGCTGACAATAAAACATCGACATCCTGCACTGTTCTGCAAAAGACGGCAGCTATTGGTAAGGGCCTACACCTAGGAGAAAGAAACATTTCCAATGTTTTTAAGTTTACAATTATGTTTAAAATATAAGATGCTTCCGACAAAAAAAAAAACAAAAAAACAAAAACAAAAACAGTCAAATGAGCTGTCAAAAGCAGAATTAAGATTTACAAATTTATTCTAATGTTAGGCCCTACTGATTCTATCATATTTTTTTAAGGTTACCAACTCCTCGTTTGGTCCGTCAATATGACGATGGGTTGTTGTCATGGAGAGCTAATGTATTTTCCTGATACATTTTCGATCTCAAATACATTGGTAAGTCAAATCCTTCGTTGAAAGCTCTCCGAATCTAGTTATATCATACTTGAGAGGATGTAAAATGTGCGGGTCACCGTTGGTTAGTGTATTAGATAGTCGGGAGTCGAATACCATCAGTCAAAATAACATCTTCAAGAAGGTAATGTAAAATGGCATGTGTATTGTCGCTCTGTGGACATTTTCTTTCACATATCTCGACCCAATCTTGCGGTGACGGTATCCGGTCCATTACGTGGTGATCATTACCAGCTAGCGACATGAAAATAGAATCTCGGAAGTATAACAGTATATTATTATCTTGACATGAGTTTGTAGGACCCGACGATCTATTTTGTTAGTTAGTACAATACAAGTTTCTATGGCAAATTAGTTATAAGTTAGTGCAATACAAGTTTCAATGGCAGATTACTATAGGCCTAAGTATATACAATACAATAATATTTTCTGAAAGAAACTTTCACCCCTCTGAATGATATCTTTCTTTCATTTGATATGCCTTGTCCGCCTTGGACTACTTAACATAACAATATCGGAATTTCGGATCTTGGGTATTTGTTCCATGTTCATCGTGTCACTGCCGGCAACCAGGGACAGCCTGGAGGTAGTGTCGCTGCCCGGAAAGCAGGAGATGACAGGTTCGAATCCCACTGGTTCCTTTTTCCGACATGTTTGTTAATCTATAGATCAGCAGTTGCGATCTTAACAAATTAATCTGTTGAGGAAGACAAAGTGAAGAAACTCGTACCTGAATAATATTTTCAATGGCAAATAACCAATATCCGACATAATGTTTCTTTTGTCTGGTTTTATGACTCTGGCCTGCTTATGGCAGTTGGACTCCTGTTATTTTTCTCTTTTCTCTCTAATTGGACATAGGTGGATTGCTGTAATGATGTATTTGTTTAAAATCGTACTTTAAAGATTATCGTGATTTATAGTATACGTACTGTGAATTTATTATGTCAATATATACATTTTTCTACAATGGACTGTACACGGTTGTAGTAGTTTTGTACGATTTTCACTGGATTTGTTGCATTACGTGTATAGGGGAATGCACCGTACAAGCACTCCTCCCCATTTCCAGCTTTTCCGTATACTCATAATATTCTGTAAACTTACCTTCTATTATGCATTGCGATGTATATAATTTCTGTAAAATATTTATATGTTTCTGTTGGAAATGGAAGAAATGAAGGGATTAATGAATGGAAAACGCAGAATCAAGATCAACCTGAAATAGCTGAAATACCTAAAATACTCCCAAAATGCAAACGGAACAATAAGCGGGAAACGAGGAGAAACCAGTGGTTTATATACTTTTCATCTTCCAATCTCACAGTATTTCTATTTATTTATTTTTATTTATTTTAACTGTTCCATATGGTAAACACATCTAATGCACATTCAAACGGATAAAGTCTATAAATAACATTTTTTTTTTTAGTTTCTTTCACATTATCTACAGCAGGCCAGGTCGCGGAATGGGGGGGGGGGGGGGGGGGGGAGGGTCAGGTCAGGGGTCAGGGTCAATGATCGCCACCCCACCCCCACCCTGGCCCCTGTAAAGAACCCCATAACTCCTCCTTGAACCAATATTAAATCTGTGCAAATTTTGAATATTTTGATGCGAAGGAAGAGATTCATTTCTCCTTTTTAACTCGACTTTGATAAGGAAGAGATACAGCGAAAATTTGCTTGCAAGGCAACGGAGATGATATGAGTAATGAATGGTTTAACTGTATCTCTGAAATTCGTAATTGAGACTATTACAACCGATATCCTTGAGAAAGAAAACTTTGTTTTGTTTTGTTGTTTTTTCTGATTAGTGTCAGTTTATTTTCAGGTAAGCTCATGTGCAGGACAAGAGAACGGTATCAATGTGTATGTGTGTGCGGGGGGGGGGGGGGGGGGTGAAGTACTTGTAATGCACCTGAATGGGGTGCAAGAGTAAGCAGGCCCCCTCCCCCCCCCCCCCCCATCTCGGAGTGGGGGCTAATTACCGTCGTGACGGACTCCCGACTTTTCTGATGTTACAGCGGAAAATGAGGTTTTTCGGTCCAGAGTACAAATGAATTTTTGTAGCCAAAAAATGTATTCCATCGTTGCCGTCGAATATATCAAATATAGGAGGGGTGCAGTAGAAGAAGCGACAGTGTCTCAATCATATTAATTCGGACAAAAAGAAAAACGTTTATGGTATCAGTGTATACAATGTTGTTGTCGAGATCAATGTATCAACGTTAGATGATATTCTGCTTCATAATGCAATGGTAAGAGGTGTGCTTTTTGGCATAATAATGACATTACGTGGGGACTCATACACAGCTATCCCATGAGGCTCACGCCGCACGGAGGGAAGAACCCGGAACTTCTTCGAGATAAAATGACTTAATATGACGTCACAATCACAGGCCATGAACCATTGCATTATTACCTTTGTGATTCATCATTCAATGCGATGCGTGCGTTCATTTTTGCATGGGCTGAATCTGTATACTTCACACGAGATTCGCCACTGTATGGGTGAATCTTCCCACCTTCCTCAGTGAGTGGCAAAGTTACCATATTGATAATAATGACTGGCAGTGACAATTCGTCTATAACTTTAAAGTGTGTATAGTCCCAATACAGTGTTTGTTATGGATACTGCATGGCTGGGGTGTGAAATTTTGGTGGCCATACGTGTGTTTTTGGTGGCCCCGGGCCACCGGGCCACCGTTAGTGTCGAGCCCTGCTTATTGTACTGTATTTTAAATTGAAGTAAAAAAACGTGCATTTACATCTATGTCGATCAAACCTGATGATGAAAACAATTATGTAAAATTAAGATTAAAACAATGTTACGGTCTCAATGAAAATAAAGATGTACATTCATGATATTAAAAAAAAAAATATTGTGATGATCATGAAAAGAAGGATTTGTATTCAAGTTCACACGAAATGTTGTGCAAACGAAAAAAAAAAAATCGGAGTGTTCAAATAAACAACCGCTGATCAAGATGATGAAATTGAAGAAGGGAAATTCACTCTTGCCTATACCTGATGTATTACGAAATAGAATGCTCATTTGTGAAAATCGATAACTCAAAACTTGAAAGTGCTATAGCACTAATTTATTTGGAATTTCATGTACAAATACGAATTGAGTGCTTGAATCCGAATTTGAAAGCACCAAACGTGCAATCTTTGACCAAAGTCACTCCAAAGCTTCAAATAATACGAATATCAGAATGGACATAGAAATAAAATGACAATTGATAACATTTTTAAGAAATTGGCGGGAAATCCCACAATGTAAAACGTATACTATGTATGGCCTGTAGCAACGGCGTAAATCCATACTGAGGAGTGGGGGGGATGGTCACCATCACCACGATTACAAGCCCATAACCGGACCGGCGCAGCCTTTTTTTTTGGGGGGGGGGGGGTGGGGGGAAGAAGCTTTGTGCCCCACTCTTTTGCATGAAATATAAAGTGGGAGAAAAGTGGCAGCAACAACATAAAGACTTTTAGTTCTTGTTGTTGTTTTTTTTTTTTGCTTGTCAGACGACTTCTCGGCGGAAAATCAGACCTTAAAAGTATGAAAACATTTTTTTTTTTGAAATATCTGTGAGAGGGAGCGGAACGACCGAACGGGGGAAGAGTGTGTATGGGGGGGGGGGGGGGGTTATCCCTCTCCCACACGAGGAAGATTTTGCATTTTCAGACCTGAAATTCAGCGATCTGGTGCTCACATGTGGGGAAAATTTTGTTCTCTTTTCTTTAAAAAAACAATAAGAAAATGAAATATTCACAATATATTATTGAATGACAAAATCGTGGCATTTCAGCTCTTGCTGTGCGACATCACTGTGAAGGCCTACTAAATAATGGGGCCTATCATCGGCGTAGACAGGATTTGATCTTAGGAGGAGCGGTTATATGTGAGGGAACGAATCAAGCGAGTGGGGAGGGTATTAGGTAGGGGGGTTTCCACCTCCTACGCTGAAATCTCTTTGCGTTGAAATTTTTTGACATTTTTCAGTCAAAAAAACTGCCGTTTGTAGCTATTTTCTTCGCTTTGGAAATTAAGGGGGGGCACACCAGGCGCCGCAACTGCTGTCAATCACTGGCAGCAACATCAGGAGAATGGCATAGTGTTTAAATGCGAGCGAGCGAAGCGAAGCGGAGCATGAAAATTTTAACATTTTACAGTCTAAAAAACTGCTCGTTTGTAGCTATACTTTTTTCGCTTTGGAAAATTAAGGGGGGGCCGCATCATGCAGGCGCAACTGCTGGCAATTACTGGCAGCAACATCAGGAGAAGGGCATAGCAGTGAAATGCGAGCGAGCGGGCGAGCGGAGCTTGAAAATTTTGACATTTTACAGTCCAAAGACTGCCGTTTGTGGCTGTATTTTTTCGCTTTGGAAATTATGGGGGCACACCGGGCGCAACTGCCGGCAATCGGGCAGCAACATCAGAATGGCATAACGATTAAATGCGAGCAAGCGAAGCGAGTGAGGTTGAAAATTTTGATATTTTAACAGTCCCACATGTCCTTTGTGGCTGTACTAGTATTTTTTCGCTTTGGAAATTAAGGGGGGGGGGGGGCGCACCGGGCGAAAACCTGCTGGCAATTACTGGCAGCAGCATCAGGAGAATGGCATAATGATTAAATGCGAGCGAGCGAAGCGAATGAGCTTGAAAATTTTAACATTTTCCAGTCCCAAAAACTGTCCTTTGTGGCTGTATTTTTTCGCTTTGGAAATTAAGGGGGCGCACCGGGCAAAAACTGTTGGCAATTACTGGCAGCAACATCAGGAGAATGGCATAATGATTAAATGCGAGCGAGCTTCAAAATTTTGACATTTGACAGTCCAAAAACTGCCGTTTGCAGCTATATTTTTCGCTTTGGAAATTAAGGGGACGCACTGGGCGAAAACTGCTGGCAATTACTGGCAGCAACATCAGGAGAATGGCATAATGATTAAATGCGAGCGAGCTTCAAAATTTTGACATTTGACAGTCCAAAAACTGCCGTTTGTAGCTATATTTTTCGCTTTGGAAATTAAGGGGGCGCACTGGGCGAAAACTGCTGGCAATTACTGGCAGCAACATCAGGAGAATGGAATAATAATTAAATGCGAGCGAGCGAAGCAAGCGAGCTTCAAAAATTTGACATTTTACAGTCCCCAAACTGCCGTTTGTAGCTATATTTTTCGCTTTGGAAATTAAGGGGAGCACACCTGCTCACAATCACTGGCAGCAACATCAGGAGAATGGCATAGCGATTAAATGCGAGCGAGCGAAGCGAGCGAGCTTGAAAATTTTGACATTGTACAGTCTAAAAACTGCCGTTTGTAGCTATACTTTTTTGCTTTGGAAATTTAGGGGGCACACCAAGTGCAACTGCTGGCAATTACTGGCAGCAACATCATGAGAATGGCATAGCGGTTAAATGCGAGCGAGCGGAGCAAGCGAGCTTGAAAATTTTGACATTTTACAGTCCAAAGACTGCCGTTTGTGGCCGTATTTTTTTGCTTTGGAATTAAGGGGGCACACTGGGTGCAACTGCCGGCAATTACTGGCAGCAACATCAGGAGAATGGCATACTGATTAAATGCTAGCGAGCGAAGCGAGTGAGCTTGAAAATTTTGACATTTTCCAGTCCTAAAAACTGTCGTTTGTAGCTATATTTTCACTTTCGAAATTAAGGGGGGCGCACCGGGTGCACCTGCTGTCAATAATTGGCAGCAACATCAGGAGAATGGCATAGCGGTTAAATGCGAGCGAGGGGAGCGAGCGAGCTTTAAAATTTCAACATTTTACACTCCAAAAACTGCCGTTTGCAGCTATATTTTTCGCTTTTCTTTGTCCCACTTTTATTTGAGAACCATCCCCCCCCCCTCCATCGACGCCTCTATACATATTAGGTTGCTTTTGTTAAGTGAAAGATCTGCTGCACACTCTCTGATAAATTAGGGAATATACGTCTATGTCAAAAGTGTACAAAGTTTATCCCTTATCCTGTATAGCGGACCTTTTGCATGTTCATGATTGCAATACAACGATCTGGTGCATAGTTCTGGCGATATTTGGACAATTTTCCATTAAGAAATTTCGAGATTTGTCCTCATCTCGGGAATTGCTTGGGGGATAAATGATTTGTCTGTCTAAACACTTCCTTTGGGGCGGGGCAAATGCCCCTTTGCCCCCCATAGATTCGACGTCCCTGATCTTCCCTTGGTATGCCCATAGATGTATCCTGACTGAGTCATCAGTCACTGTCGTTTCTCAGGAATGATTCAGGAAATGGAGGGGATTCAATTATGGCGATAAAGTGTTGTTATTGTTTGTTTGTATGTTTTCGTACATATTTTGCAGATGGTCCCCAGTTACTCGCGTCATAGCATGTTTACATGTAGACCTATACTATTTGACGTTGTCAACGCCTGAGCCATACCTTACAGTGTATGTCGATGTTACTTTCTTCGCGAGCGAGCGAAGCGAGCGAGCGCTTGAAAAAATTATACATTTTCATACAAGATAGAATACTGTTCAGCTCTGTTATCTGTCTGAAGGCCGGCGTACAAACGTCATGCAATATGCCAAAATTGATACAATCACATTTCTGCTTCCTCCATTTTTTCCCCTCAAAATTCAGGGGGGGATGATTGTACAGGCCATCCCCCCCTCCTCCATTTCAGGGGGGGATATATCCCCCCCATCCCCCCCGGGATTTACGCCCATGTAGTTAAGAATCAGTATAAGGATTGATATTGATATCGACTGCTCAGTGATGATGACACCAATGACGACACGCATTCGCTAATGTAGGCCTGCTAGTAGATTCACAAGGCCGTGACGTAACCGTACAAATTTAAAGTTGACCCTTCAGTGACCTACGGTGAACCGCCAAACTTTTTTTTTAATATATAACAGCATAATATGAATCGTATACATGCATAAACATAACTGAATAAAAGAGAAAGAGCCGTATTGTGTATAGTTTATAGACAAGGTTTCGTGACGTCAAAAACTTGCCTGACGGGCAAAAACAAAGTAGGATATGTAACGCTTATAGTGTTTGCCACGCATGCGCAGTTTCTGCCCTTCAGCAAGTTGATCCATCTCTTGGTGACGTCTTTGGAACCTCGTCTGTACAATGTAATTGCAAACATAAGTCTGTTTGATGTTTGTTTGTTGTTGTTGTTGGGTTTTTTGGGGGGAGGGGGGGGGGGTGGGCGGCAGAATGTCTACGCTTTTCGACAATAGAAACAAAACAACCTTCAGTCAAGAGCCTTACTCCGTTCATGTCCGATCCTATACATTATTCTCAGATAACCCGCTTCCAACTCAATCCAAAAGCCGACATCGGGTAAACGTAATGATTCCAGAAATCAAATGAATGAATACAGTACATTGATAGAATATAGGTCTGCTCAGATGGGAAAAGCCTGATGTACAGAGCTATTCTCATTAATGGGCCCAGATCCCCATTAATATATCACGTGACGTGGTTGAACTCTCGCGGCGGTCACGCCCTCTGAAGTCTGCAGTCACGCATTATTTGTGTGTCACTGTCACAGGTTGGCAATGCGTCATTAGTCATGCTCATTATCTGTTGCCGCCAGGCAATACTGCGTGATCTTGTATACGGGCGCACTACAGTACACACAAAACATCTACACGCACCTTCAACGGGAAGTCTTTCTACTACCCCCCCCCCCCCCCCCCCCCCCACGAGTCACTCTGGACTGCTGACTGACTACGGGCGGTATCAAAGAATCAATTCGCAGCACATAGCAGAACATCGTACATGCATCATTACTCCTAACATGGGCAAGATTAACATCACTTGACAACAAACCATAATAACAACAAACCGGCAGGGTTAAGACGGAAGCTATTTTTTAGCCTTGTAATGTGGCGTACAACTTCCCCAAAAGCCATCGCAAACGTGATGCCGCCACCTATACGTCGAACGACATCAAAGTTCTTACCAATATTTGGCCCCAAGAAAGCGCTCTTGAGCCAAATTAATATATAATGGGATATTACAGGTTCTCCTCCCTGTACGTTTTTAAACGTAAGCAAAATCATTGTTGCTGAATAGTTTCAAAGATGATCAGTAAAGGGTGCATTTTAGGTTCTCTGTTGTTCAGTACTTGTATTGTCGGAGTGCACATGCGTAACAGATCAAACATGGACTCCGCATACCAATGGCTCGGAAGAAGATTCGAGCACGGTGTCTTGGCTACTCACCCGTCCTTATTTTGTATATACGATCTATATTCAATCATTTACGCGATTTTGCATGATAGCCATTTTCATATCCTTACTGCGTCTTTAGTTGGCTCTCTCGCAAAATTTAAACTTTTCTTTTTTATATCCCATATCTTACTATGCAATTGATATATTTCAAACAATGGGGCCCAATACTTTTCCAAAGGATCCTATTTTCAACAAATACTGTTTTTATGAGAGTTTCTTTGCGTGACTCATTGTCTCTTCCTGTGTTGCGGCATCACGAATTGGTTTTTGTTTTTGTTTTTGTTTATTTTCGTGTGTTTTTCCTGGGTTTCTGTTTATTTTGTTCTGTTTCATAGCTGACCAGGTTGTTCGTGTGTGGGTTCTCCCTCTCCCTCCCCCCTCCTCTCTCTCTCTCTCTCGTTCTTTCTTTCATTTTCTTTTCTTTTTCTTTCTTCTTTTTTTTTTTGCTGTAGGCCTACACACTGTACTACGCTATGTCCTATATTGATAATCTTCAAGTTGTTGTATCTTGTTGAGTGCTGAAGTAGAACAGCTAGGATAAATAGATAAAATGAAAGGAATTCAAATAAAGATGATTTCAGAATTGACAGAAAATATTCACTATTGTTTGGGAAATGTTTTTCAAATCATTCACTATTGATTCAACATCGAAGCTCGTTATCCCGTTTTCGGTAAAAGTTTCAAACAACCAGACTCCACAGAAAGATTGAAAATAGATATAATGTGTATAGAAACATATATATATATATATATATATATATATATATATATATATATATATTTCAGAGAAGAATACTTGCTGAAAGATGCTGAATTTTAAGATTGATGTATTACAGCAGACCCTTTGACTATAGGAATACATACCAGGCATTTCGTATTTGCGTTTTTTTTTTCGTTTCATCGTATTTTGTACTAGTTGAGGGCAGGGATAACCATTGTTTTCTCCCGGAGACATGTTTTTCTTGTATTAGAAATTTCAAGCAAGAATATACGATGAGGTAATCTTTATAATTATTTTTTTTTTTATGCGGAAATATATCATGAAGTATACCTTGCATTATACTCGTATATATTCTACCCGAACCACCCACTGCTTGTTTAATGTCAAACAGAAATAGACAAGTAAAAAGAGACACAAAACAACATAAACAAACGTAACGTTAAAGACTGTATTCTGTAAGGTGAACCGTTTAACATTTCCGAATATCAGTATTTGCCATTATGAAATAATACACACCTGGACATGAATATGAGTACAACCATTTCAGTGATCTTCAAACTTTAAGCTTGAACATCGCTCGCTTGACAGATTATGCTTCGTGATTTGCGCTCTCATTTAGCGAAAGATTTCTTTGTTGTTGCAAGAACAACACGTTATCAACGCTCGCGCTCGTGGCGCCGCCGTTTCCGGGTTTTTGATGGGACGACACTAAAAACTTGCAACTCGCCTTTTGATTGGCGCGCTTTCCAGCTACAAAGGTTAAACGCTTCAAATCAGCCTATTGTCTATGCAAACTTCCTTCATGGCACCGGTCCAAGCGCTGGAACCTTTACATGTCTCAATTACGGCTTATTGCCTAAATGGGACCCTTTCTGTGACACGAACGCACACACACACACACACACACACACACAAACAAACACCCACACACACACACACACACACACACACACACACACACACACACGCACGCACATTGCGTTACTTTCTGAAAGGAAAAACTACTAGAGTTACCAAAGAATCAAGTAATAAACTAGTAATGTTCAATTTATGTTTTGGTATTGACATTCCCCGTCGAGACTCCTGAAGAAGGTGGAGGCCACCGAAAATTTGAGTTGTTCAATAAACTCATTCTTATTGGCGAAATAATGCATTACTAGTTTATTTCTTGATTCTTCACTATATATATATATATATATATATTAACATAACAATATGGAAGTCCCTTGGGAGGGAGCAGTTGAAAGATAAACCCTAACATCTCTTGAATCTCGATAAGTTACACAGAGACTCCAACCCCAAGCACCTTCTGATCTGGAGATTCTCCCGCCCGAAATCCCAAGCAAACGGGAGACTCCAAGTTGATGTGTGCGAAGCGCGAAGTTCCTAGGATTCTAGATGTTCTCTGGTGCTATCTAAGGCTTATTTTTCAACATACGATAGAAATAAGTAAGAAATCCTTTCCACCGGGAGACACAGAGCCAGGGCGGGAGAAATCAAATCTCAAACGGGAGAACGGGAGATTGTGCAAAAATGGGCTTTCGGCGGGAGATCTCCCGTCGAAAATGGGAGAGTTGGAGTCTCTGGTTACATGAACATTACTGTTATAGATACACATTAGATACGTGGCAATAGCGTCATAGGACTGCAAACTTATAACAAAAGAATACAGGGTATAGAAGATATCATGGCTATATAAGGGGTTGCGAAAACAGAAGACTTGTGTGAGTATGAAAATTTGTGATAAACTCCAGTTATCATATTCTTGAGTATTTCGTTTTGGCTCTTGCATGTACAGTCAATGAAGTGCTGGGCTTGCCTATAGATAGTACCTTTTTGGTATGACAGTGTGATAACTCCATAATATATAGATCTCATCCTCATTTTTTTTTTTTTTTTTTTGGATACATGTTCAGGATAGAGTTAACTGCAAGCTCTCGCATTCTCGGAAATTAAGCATCACCGTTTTATTACGTTATCTGTAAAATTCAAATGGTTCCGTCCTTCTACTGTAAGATAATGCATTTTGAAAGAGTAGTGTGTGATTAGAACTTCAAGCCTCATAATTTTCTATATAAATTCTGCAATAGTGAAATCATAACTATATTCTGTTGGTTCGATCAATTCCGAGAAATCGAGGCCCTCCATTTTTTCTTCAAGTTGTTTGGTCTTGATAAAGAATGATGCTTTTCATGTCACATATTATATTAAGTGATCAGCTTTTGAGTTGTTTATAGAATAATGGATAAAGAAAAAAACAACACACGTTTGGCCCTGTCCTATAAACTTTGTCAGATAAACATAATAGTCAAATCATAATTATACAACTCTACATGACTGTATCAAAGAAAGCTATTGCACAGTGTGTTATACAGGGATACACTATGTGTACAGAAATGCCAGATGGCAGTGTGTTGTACGGGATACATATGCGATGTTTAAAAAAAAAAAAAAAGTATTGGCCTTGCTCTTACACCACTGGTCTCTATCACTGATCTCCCCTGATCAGTGGTCTCTATAGAACTTCCTACAGATATCAGTGCCTCACACTCACAATAGAACGCTATTAGACGCACGCGCAGTGACCTATTCTTTGACTACTTCCGGGGAACAATGACAACACTCTCTCTTTCACCTGACTCACGGAATCAAAAGATGACTAGGCTAAGACACTGATCTCTATAGAAAATATTTTTCTATAGAAATCGGTGGACGAAAACTTTGACTCACCGAGACACAATGCGGGGAGCCGCGTGCGCGGTAGGCTTTGTTTTGTAATGAGAATATTGTCCTTACTATGTATACTTACTGACGATATACTGTCTAATTTTCGACGTCTTGTAAAAGTATAGGCTTTTAAGTTCTTGAATGAAAGCTATCGTGTAAATCATTGAAAAAAAAAACACACCCGCATGTTTGAAAAAAAAACAGACAAAGAGAGAAAACACTATTTCGGCACTGTCTTTTCATTTGAGCAAAAAGAAATGTGTACATTATGATAATATGAATATGACTTAAGCTACAAGACAGAATCAAATAAAATTTCAAATGTTTGTTTGTTTGTTTGTTTGTTTGTTTGTTTGCCTTTCAAGGAGTGTGTTGGCGGTGTGAAAGATAAAGAAAAGATGGATCTTGCCTTCTCTTTTAACACACTTTATTGCTGACATCTTCAAGACGGATGGTGTGAGTTGTTAATCAGTCAAGACATAGTGGATACGGTGCATGATGTAGTGGTATAACAACTTTGCAACTTTCGTAACATCTTGCAAAATCTCATGCATAAACATCCATTCCAAGTTCAATCTGAATTTAGGAGAACGAAGCAATGTAAATTGCTAACAAGATACGCTATAGCATTAGACACAGAAGAACTTCTGTTCTTTGCTGTGAATTTAACGTTCAATTTCATATATGCAAAAAAGAAAATATCACTAAATATTATAATTAGTTACACTAAAAATCATGCGGTAACAAACCATTTCTCATAAAAAAATACTAGTACTCAGTTATTGCAGCTCTGCAATCGAAACCTTGTTGCAACTGACTTTTAACTTAATTTGTCGCCGTTCATTTCAAACAAAATAATACAAGAAAATGAGCGAAGATTATTTTGCTTGAAACTGCATATTAGAGAGACTATAATAGAGACTTGATTATACATCATTACCTGTAGTACCATTTATAATGTGTCTGACCAATATAACTTTCGAGAACACAAGCGTCATATAAAGGCCGACATCAAGTTCTGTTGTTGTTGTTGTGTTTGACAACTCCCATTTGGATGAAACCTCGGGCATTCCATTTTGTTTGAGTTTATGATATTGATTAAAGCCAACTCAAACAAAATATAGTGGTATATTTCACGGAGTTTTGCTGCAGAAAGATATTTGTCATCACTTGAAATGAAATATCTGAATTTCACTGCATATCTTATATTGGAGAATTTATTGGTAGAAACGTTCAAATTCATTCAATCTGTCATGTCTGTATAAAATCAGCCAGCCAAGAGAAATTTACAATAAAGTGGCAATTTGAGAGAGAGAGAGAGAGAGAGAGAGAGAGATTCATAATATAAAAACAGTAACTTTATTTTTCATGAAATGTGTTGCCAAGGTAATAAAGTCAAAAGAATCAGTTTTGAATTCCGCACTGAAAAACATTTTAGTTCTGCAACAGCAAGAAACACCCATTGATAACAATACTATATAGTAAGAACGTTAAACAAAAACACATAGAAACATCTTCATATTATCAGTCTCCTTTCCATGGTGTTTGAAATATTAGTTAAAAAGACTACTATAGACAGGTTTAATTCGAACTCATCTGGAGTGATTAAAGGTATACAAAAACAACAACAACAACAACTACTACTACTACTACTACTACTTTTAAGTTGAAGATGAATGTTGCTCTGTTTGCTTTAAAGTTTTGCCAATGAAATCTGGGCTGTCATGACAACCATCACCAGATTGTGATTTTGTGCACAAAATGTGAAGCAAAGCCAAACACTGTGTATGCCACCATTGAATCCACGCTTCCTGTCGTTAGCACACACTTTCACGCTGTGCACGCTGACACGCGCGCGGTGCAGCGCTTTTCCCGCTCTTTCATTCAAAAGCCGACAAAAGGGCTCGCTCTTTGACTTGCGCGCTCCCATGCCAGACAAAAGGGGGAAAGTTTGTAGTCTGCGAGACAATAACTACGTGCAAAGCTTTGATGTATCCGCAGCGGTGAACGATTTTTTAATGAATTGGCGTTCTCAACTAGGCGAGGAAAGTGACATGGCATGTCAAATCTGACGTGCTTTAATTCCCATATGACACTTCAACTGTGATTTTTTTTTTCCCAATAATTATGTCCTGTGGCAATTTCAATATGATAATTCATCAGTGAACCTGTTCATGGTTTCTGGAACGATGTTTGAAGGCATTATGCTTTTTGTCTGCACTTTAATTACATTGTAGGCATGTTTTGTTTGGGTTTTTTTTTTTTTGAAAAATTCAATGTACATTCTACCTAAATTCTATGATAGTACATGTATGTGTGTGAGGCGAGTACACATGCGTAATGTACAGTGCATGTAGACCTTTTTACCCTGGTTTCAGTTTGTATTGATCATCCAAACGAGAAAGCCCAATCGGACGTATACATGTTCTGATGACTGTATGGATTATCATAGGTCCTCCAAACACAGTCATGTCTTCGAGACTTATCCTTGCACCGGTCATGCTGTCATATTGCTGGCCGTGGTTGTCTTGCTTCAATTGCGACACAGCATTGATAACATTATTATTTAGTAACAGCAGATGTTCTTGCTTTTCTGCTTATGTGATCAGTATATGTAACCACTCTCTGTCTGAGCTCGAAAGTGTGCCCTCATTTCCTTACATAGACAATTTAATGCTTTGATGACGTCATTTTAGCTAGAACAGTGACACAATCTGTCCTCGTAGCTATATCATCCGCTTTCACTTCCAAGTGCTCTTTCTTACCACCACTTACACTCTTCGCAACGTAACACACAGTGAATTGTGCCTTTAGTGACAGTCGACAACCCCTATCCCCTACTCACCCTCAATTAAAACAACAACAACAACAACAACAAACACCAAATAAGAACTTATTGATGATAGTGAAAAAAGTAATAATCGATAGAATAAAAAGATACAAACAAAGAAAGCATGCAGTGCAGAATAAAACGATGTAAAGCAGAAACACAAACATACAACAACATATCTATATATCCATCTATCTGTCACTACATAGTATATATATATATATATATATATATATATATATATATATATATACATATATACATATGTGTGTGTGTGTGTGTGTGTGTTTAGGTGTGTTATGTACGTGGGGAGAGAGAGGGAAAGAGAGAGCACATAAAGAGAGGTTCGTTATCAAAGTATTGGACAGAAACATCACAATTACTGAGGACGAACAAAGCTGTTATTCTTTTTAAAGAATGTTTCAATATTGCCCGATAGGTAGGAGTCGATTATAGTCGTACTCTGTACCGTGCTCCGTCTGTGACGTTTGGAAGACTTAGATTGTCCGGGGATCATAATGATAGTAAAAATAAAGAAAATTCGCTAAAATTTCTGTCGCCCACGCTCTTGAGTGTTTCTGCATCTATTTTGGTTCATCAACATGTCATGGTCATAATTTCCTACACCCTCCTCCTCCTTAATTCTACTACGTCTTCTTCTTCTTTTTGTGAAAGCCATCATGAATAATGTAGCTAGAAGTCTAAAAGATTGCAGCTTTGGAGTTATGATCGTTACATACTGTTGGTCTACTACAGTTGGTGAATGGTTCCATCCTCACACGTATATTCTATTTTTTTTTCTCCACAATGAACCACGATTTTTTACTTTCTCTCGTGTAAATTCACGCACTCTCGGTCCGCCTTGCCATATACCCTGTAGATATGTGTAGCTACATTTTGAGCAACTGCCGTCGTCCCTTTACAAAATCATTAGAAATAGGACTATCATTATTTTATGTGATTCATTGCTGTTGTTGCTGTTTGAGAGAAAGAAACACAAAATACAAATGGAATCCGGTTAACGGAATTTAGTCCAAGGCAGGTTAACGACTTGACTGGGAGGGAGGAAAAAGTTCTCACTTTGATTACGACCGCACGTTATTGCACGTGCAACAGCAGCCAACTGAAAAAAAAAAAAAAAAAAAAAAAAACTAATGTCTTCAATGACTCGGTATAGGCAATATTGATTTCCTGAGTGCATGTTAGAAATAGAATTGATCGAAAAGGTATAAAAAGTTGTTTAATAGCAACGCGCAATAGCAACCAGCAGAAGAAAAGAAAAAGTTATAGGGCCTAAGTTATTATATGCCTTCACTGACTCGATTTAGGTAATTGACTTTGCTGCATCATGTTAAAAATAAATTGATCGAAATGTAATACAAAATTGTTCAATACCAACGTGTAATACCAATCAATAGAAATAAATATAATTTGCTGAATACATGTAATATATATATATATATATATATATATATATATATATATATATTGATTGATTGATTGATTGATTGATTGATTGATTGAAAAGCAATAGAAAGCTGTTGAATAGCAAAGTGCAATAGCAACAAAGCAGAAAAAACAACTAAATGTCTTCAATGACTCGGTATAGTCAACTGATTTGTTGAATGCAATTTAGAAATAAAATAGAACGAAAAGCAACAAGAAGTTGTCCTTTTTCCTTATTTTGTTGTTGTACATGCTACAATTATGGTAACAACAACAATGAAATAGCAATTAGCACCATGTCGCTATCATTTTCATCAAGTATATTATTATCAAAACTATGATATAAAGGAAGTGTTTTTATTACCATTTCTAAAGCTACTACTACTGCTACTATTTCTACTTCTACTGCCTCTACTACTGCTACTACCAACAGAAATACTAATAATATCAACAATAGTAATAATGTCTACATGATAATGATGATAGATAATGAAAAATCATAATGGTAATTATAATAATGAAAATGATAACGATACAATTAACAATAATGCTGAACTGTGGTCTTATCAAAGCTTTATTAGCTCAAAGAGAATTCAGAAATTCTTGAACTCCTTTTCTTTTAAAAAAAAAAAAAAAAAAAAAAAAAAAGTACTACGGGTAAAGAGCAAAGTTCCCCTGGCAGTCTATTCCACAATAATATGTGCCAAGAGGGATACAATATTATCGGTATTATGTTCACTATAACTTTTGTGTTCGTATTTTTTTTTTAAACATGCACAATCTGGATCGAAGTGGTATCTGGTAGAGTGCAGTTAATTCGGACGGTGGGGAGAGCGAAGCAACTGTGGTAGATATTTGGGAGTGTTACTGTGTAATCAGTGGAAAATCAACAAACATAATGATACATATTTATGTCATGACTGTGTGCTTTTTCTCTGTTTTGTCCACGGGCAACCATGCAATGCAGAGACTTAGAGTGAGATGCATACACTCACGCCTACTTGCTCAAAGCTTACACTATACAGGTCCCTATCTGCTGCGACAGCTACCTCTGTAACTAAGTCTTCATGTATTTCTGTTTTTATGCTATCATTACTCCTGCTTGTAGCTTGTACACTTCTTCGATTGCGTGACTTACTATCATATATTTCAGATACTGAAATTATCCCTTTCGATGGTTGTGAGTATATACTCCCAACGTTGATGATATTACGTATCTGAGTCGAGATTTTCCGATCGTACAACGAACATACCCATATAACTGAGGTGAACTTGTTGGGACAAGTTCTCGTGATGGAGTATTAAAAAAAGTCTTGGTTTGAGACAAGACATGCAGAGTACATATCAATACAAGCCGAGCATTGAGATGTATACACTGTATTCACCAGCAGTCTCCTTAGTTTCTTTCTTTTAGTTTCCCACCATCAAGCGGAGATGGAGCCAAAATCTGTGACCTAGGATTTTTGTGAAAGCTTGCTTTCTTATTAGTAAAGCTGGCCTTTTACCCTCTTCCTTAATCCCTTGTTTCTCACCATCCTCCAGATCCTGGCAGTAATACGCCTGCGTCGAGGTCACTTTTTTCCCCATTCAACTTTCCTGAAAAGGGAGCGTAAGATGACTGGAAGGTAGTTTTAACGCGACCAGCAGATCCCTAAATACCCCTTTTGTTCCTTAAAATTGAAAGCGCAGCGGGTGAGCGTCGCGTTTTCAAAGCGGTAAAACGTGAAACTCTTCAGTTCAGCGCAGACAGCCACTAACAATAAAGCTCTCAGCTCACCCGCCAAAACAAAAAGAAGCATGTCGCTCGGTTACTTTGATCGTACCCCTCCGCTTGTTCACGGTGATGCGAACTGGCCGCCCATTGGTCCGTCCCACGCCCACTTATGTTCGCCGCGCCAATGGGGGAACTTCTGCCCCGCTCTTGAAAGGGACTTATCATCCCTCATTGTGCTTAATCAACATGATAGGCCAAGGTGGTATCAAACCAGTATAAGTAAATGTCTTAGCTCAAAGAACTCCTCATTCCTCACCTGGAGTTTACTGAGTTCATACGCCTTTTTAGCTTCTCGAGTCTTATCAAGCAACTTTACGTTTTCCATCTGATCTGCTCTATATCTACTGTTGAACACTTGCCTCTTCGTGCACCAGGGCTTATTGCTTGGATCTATAATACTTTGATTCCAGTTACTCCCATTTACACATTCACATTTGTTTGTATTTCTGCCACGACCATGGATGCTCTTCCTCCCGTGATGTTCAGGACCCTACTCGTCTTCACTCTGCTTCTTGTTCAAGCACCCGTCTTTCAGGGGATTCTATGGTAAGCCACCTCCAAGGTTGTAGGACCTACTTATGAACGGGTTCCCTTACGAACGACCACTTTCATTTTATAAACCTAGTACTCCTATCACACACGTTCACTTATTTCGAGTTCTGTCGAGCTAGCTTTGAGTTAACTAGTGGAGATTTATGTCGCAAAAGAGATGAAGAAATGTGTGTTGACTTGCCATGTGGATAATGTAGTCCATTGCTGTGTGATGTCGACAGATTGGAATATTTACCTCATCTGACATTAATTTCCTTCACGTTAAGTTTAAGAATCGATTCAATCAGCTGATATTATTGACCATAAGCGCTTAAGATACTGTCCTACACAACTGCGAAGCATATTTACATAACAATTTTTTCTATGTTCGGTATTCATTGTAGATGCAAAATCGAAAGACATCTCTTTCGGGGGAACGAGAGTGCCTTACGCTTTGCCGTACAACACATTTGTATAACGTGCTTATTAGGTGAAAATCTTGCCAGAAATTGATACATTATACCGAATATTTTGGGTAGAGTGGTCGTTATGATTGTTGGTGCAACATGAACTTCAGATATCTCTCCAATATTTGCGCTTCTGTCTTCTTCGTCTGCTTTTGCAATTTATTGTCATTGCTCCTAATCTATATTGTCATTATTATCTGACATCCGTAAAGTGCCTGCTATCTGCTCCTTCCATTATCATTTCATCATTCTTATTTTATTTCCTTCGTCATTCCCCAGGTCTCCAGTCAGCAACGTCCTACTGTCGGGATCCAAGGTAAGAAACATTCCTTGCAGTATTATTTTCACTATCGTTTTCCATCATTATTGTGTAGTGGTTATTTACTCTCTGGAAAGGTCATTGGAGTACAAGTAACCGTGTAATATCCCTTACACTTTACCCTTGTCGTTGTGTGTGTACATTCGATTTAGATTTAGCACAGGAAAGACGTGAGGAACAGCTTCACATGCATGACGTCATTTCGACCCTCAATTCCAAGGGCGTTCCGTATTGATCTGGCTTGCACAGCCATCTAGATCACGCTCTAAAATCCGCCATTTTCTCCTCCAACGTGTTAATTAAAACGTATAATAGCCCTTTTGAAATTCCCTGAGGTATCATAATGGGGCTTTCTTACACAATGCCGGTGTGTACTTCCGATAATTACCCGCTCCCTCACAAGGACGGTGCCGTCCTTAACGTTTCGACTCACCCATGGAGATAATTACCCAGATAATTCTTAAGAAGGTTTTACTCTCTCTCTCTCCCACTACCCAAAAAGAGCAGTTCTTGCGTGGTGTCTATGACTGGGCCAAAAATGTAATCCGCCATGCAAGCGATGAGAAAGCGAACATGCCTCAAAATCGATGATGACGAGTTTTGCAACTAAACAGAAAATGACAGGAACTGCGCATGGCTGAATTGTATAAAAAGAGATGTTTTACGTTTTAGTCCGTCTGACCTTTGTCATTGCAGTCATTCTTATCATTATTCCTGACGATTTGAAATTATCTGCAATTGTCGACTGTGGAAAAAAAAATCAGAAAGTTTAGATGTGAAACTAAGCAGATAACGCTCGCAGTAAATATAGGCACACTCTTGCTCTTATTAGTTGTCATTTGTGTTGTATATCCTTGCCTTTAGCCTATAGAATAGAAAGCATTCTGTTCTCTTTGCATGGCTGGGTCAAAAGATTATCCTCCAAAAACTTTTTAAAAGGCATCATCAGCGTTCCTGCTGTGACGTGTCTCTTCGTTTTAATTTACGCCCGAAAAAGTGCAAAGAAATACACTTGTACATGTATATTTTTTGTCCGCTTAGCCCCTCAAAAATCTTTGAGCGGAAGTTCTTATTGTTAGCTCTCTAGCAAGAGTGCACTTAATTTTAATACCTCCCCGTCGAGCTTTGGAATAATGCAAATGGTCACTCTTCATTCACAGAGTTGAACCCTTACCTGAGTATGCATGGGATCTTGTGGCGATCAGTCTACTATTTCGTTATGGCTTAGGGAAGCCATCCGTTTGTTGACGCTGTTGTTGTTGATTATGATGTTGTTTAGATGTGTAGATTTCGAGATTTGCAAAGTTGTATTCTTAACTCCTTTTTCTGTTCTTCTCTGTTTCATCTTCTCAGGGTCACACGAAGTACGTGGAGAGCGTTTCGGCGGGAATCAACAGGGCTGTCGGCGAGTGTCGCTACCAGTTTCGCTGGGACAAGTGGAACTGTCCGAGAGATGCCGTCTTCTCAAGCGCACAAGGTAATGCCAAAGAAACAAACAAACATACAAACAAACAAATAAATAAATAAACAAAAACCCCACACTGTCGGTATGATGCCTTTTTCACAGCGAATATTTAAGAATTCGTTCTACTTGGTTAGCACAATGGATTGTTGGAGTATTTACTTTACCTAGATATATTTAATGCCACGTTTATGCGATATTCAAGTTCAAGTCCGTTGGTTTCTCCATCTCAACGTAATCAACAGCACAATGTAAATAAGAGGAACGGCATGTCAACATAATAGATAGAGGATGAATTATACTTTTGGTGAGAATTAACGAAGTCAAACTTTTGTCAAACTTTTGTCTCTCCAGCTCTTTGTTTGTCCCCATTTTCCCCATCTAGTTAGAGTTAGAAGCTCTTTCCGCATACTGTTTGTACTAATTAACTTATTTTCTCTTTCTCTCTTTCTTCTGTGTTCCACAAATGCAGCTACCAGAGAGATGTCGTTCGTGCAAGCCATCGCCTCGGCGGGAGTCATGTACACACTCACCCGGAACTGCAGCCAAGGTGTCTTCGAGAAGTGCGGCTGTGATGACAAGCGATCCGGCGAAACAGGTGAGCGTAAAAAAGAAATAATAATAATAATAGATAAACCATTTTACTGTCCTTGTAAAATAATATATCGAAATTATTATATCTGTTCACTCAAGGAGTAAAATAGCTTGAAGACTGTAATTTCATGCTTGTGGATGCATGCGTATCTGTGCGAATATAATAGATTTGAATGGATCTATTACGATGCCTTTTTTTGTTGTTACGAGTGGGATTTTATAGTGGGCTATATTAAGAAGCTATAGCACTGTACAAGCGTAAATGTCAGTGATTTAACTTGATTCTAATATTTCATTTTACATTTTCTTTATTTTTGTAACGCATGATTCTGCATAGATGAGTCTCATCACAAATGATGTAAATTTTATCCGAAATTCAACCATTCGGTTGCAATGAGTGAGATGACAATAATAGTAATATCTTTTTTTGAATCGATCAATTCAAAATCAAATAGGATTTTTCATCACGATTCCATATGTTCCTTGAGTAGTGAAATCGTTCGCAATGATTATTGTCAAGTGACTTACGATAACGTCTTGTATTCTGTTCCATATCAGCATTAATTTCCATCTTTTTTCAAATGTCTGTTTGCCCTTAAACAGGTGGTGACGGCTGGACGTGGGGTGGTTGCAGCGACAACGTCCGGTTCGGCGAGCGTACGGCCCGTGACATCATGGACGCCACAGAGAAGTCACAGGGCGCCATCACCGTCATGAATCTGCATAACAACGAAGCCGGACGCAAGGTAAATAAACCTTTAACAGACTATATATCGTATATGTGTATGTGTGTCTTTGTCACACAACTTTACATACTGGCACTTGGCAAAACATCTATTAAAAAAAAAACTCACAGTGAGATCCACGTTTACGTTTTAGGCTGTAGGCTTATCAACAATCTTATGACAAAATATTCAGCTCTTGCCAATCTTTTGGCAAATATTTCAGAAGCTGATAGGAAGAGGAACAGAGTATGCTTTAATGTTCGATCGTTTATCGTTTGCCTGAATGCACGTCGTAATAAGTAAGAAAATGTAAAGGATTCCGAATTGTATCGTTGTTTGCACAAGTTGTATTGTATATGCATTCCAAAAAATGGATCAGATTTTGTCACTTGCTGTCATCGACTCCGGTCAAGAACGATTACTTATGAAACGTCAAAGTATGACATGCGAATTGTGAAAAAGATAACGCTTTTGTTCTGATCAATAAAAATCAGAAATACCAGAAGGAAAGAAAAAGAACAGTTCAGCATTTGTAATTGCAGAACAAATAAATTCCATGTCCGTGATTTTTATTCATTTCTATTTATTTCTTTAATGCGACATCATGTAGAAATGCTATGAATGTACGAGCGTATTTTGTTCTGCATTGAATCATTAAAAATCAATTTTAAATTGACTTCTCGTTACAAAATGTACCATTCCTTATTCCCCTGTCACCTCCTACAGGCAGTGAAGCAGACTCTTCAGCGAACCTGTAAGTGTCATGGTGTGTCCGGCTCGTGCTCCCTGAAGACCTGTTGGAACCAGGTGGCCAGCTTCCGCGTCATCGGCGACCGCATCAAGCGCAAGTACTTCGACGCCGTCAGGGTGGACTTCGTCAGTGGCAAGCTCATCGACGGCAACCGAGCGGAGGACCGCGTCGCCCGCGACGTCATGACCGCAGCGCTCAACCGACGCGATCTGGTCTTCCTGGAGCAGTCGCCTGACTACTGTTTCGCCAACATCACCATCGGCACCAAGGGCACTGCCGGCCGCGAGTGTCTGGTGAAAGACGTCGACATCAATGACCAGCTGGTGCCGCCCTCGTCTTCCTTGTCGGCTGTGACGTCGCCTGCCGAGGACTCCAGATCGTCGCTGCGATGGATGAAGCAGAGCTGCAGCAGGCTGTGCCGGAGCTGCGGCATGGCTGTGAAGAAGACCACGGTGACCGTCACGACCAGCTGCAACTGCAACTTCGTCTGGTGCTGTTCGGTGAAGTGCGACACCTGTCGACGGACTGTGACCAAGCGAACGTGCCAGCCCATCTGAAGACGATGAACCCTCTCCAACGTACTTGTAACTTCCACGGTCATATCATGTGAACGTTTCCACTTCAGTGACAGTGTCAAGGAGACAATATACTGACGCGCTTAATGTGGATGCACACTCGCGTGGACGTGCGACATAAAAGTACAGTCATTTCGATCTAATGAACTATTGAACAGTCGGTCTGTACAACGATCTCGCCGGATGCTGGTTTTTAGAACAAATTGAAGTTGATTCATGCAGATATCTGTGTACATCTTGTTGATATCACACTTAAGTTATTTTTCTTATTATTGTTAATTTTTCCGGTGACGATTGGTATCAATGTTGCTCGTTTCTTGTATATTTCGACCCATCAGTACTTGCCAATGATGTTTCATGTAAATGAATTCATGAAATATAATAATGCTTCTTTGCTTTTGCAAGAAAACTGATTCGTTGTCTTTGTGTGTGTAATTACATACGAGTTTGCGTTGATTGGTTGAATGTACAGTTGAGCATGAAATCGATATCGTTGTAAGTTTTGGTCAGTATAATATAATCTGTATTATATATATATATATATATATATATATATATAATTATATATATATATATATACATATACATATGCACGGAGAGAGAGAGAGATATATATTTTGATTGCAAAACGCCTAAAGCTCACACTTGTTAATGTGAGATATTTGAAGCTACTAAAAACAATGAAATATAGGGCAGTTTTTTCCCTCTATCTTTATGTACTCAGAATGTTTATAAGATTTATAAAGTCAACACGTCTCCTGATCAAACTTCATATTATATTATATTATATTATATTATATATATATATATATATATATATATATATATATATATATATATATATAATATTATATATATTATATTATATATATATATATATATATATATATATATATATATATATATATGTGTGTGTGTGTACGTGCGTGTTATGTGAAATTACAGAAATCTACTGAAACACAAAAAAGTTTACTGAAAAACAAATAAGTGTGT
This sequence comes from Diadema setosum, assembly GCA_033980235.1. Lineage (NCBI taxonomy): Eukaryota > Metazoa > Echinodermata > Echinoidea > Diadematoida > Diadematidae > Diadema > Diadema setosum. The sequence goes on from CM067061.1 coordinate 11,728,695, forward strand.
TATTTACGTGTGTGTGTGAGCGTGTGCTTGCATGTGAGCTGGTATTTTATAAGTCAATGCTTTGACAATGATAATTGCAAATAGGGCCTACTAAAACGCTTTACACAGCTCACTGATTCTATAATTTGTTAAAGCATAACGGCTAGATCAAAACGATTGACATAACGATGGTATCCATTCTTGTTTATCTGTTTTTCATGTCGACTGAAATTCCTTAAAAGTATATGACACAATGATCCGACTCAATTCAAGTCGAAGGAAAGCTGTCTATCGTTGGGGCTTAACTTTAAGATTGGTAACTAACTTTTGATACTGCAACTTAACAGTTTTGCTAACCGTTTAAAGGGTGTGTACAGTTCTGGTTGGGGTGAGGATTTAGCTTTTAACATTTTGCGAGATATTCAGAAACCACTCTATGAGATGTCAAAGAGCATGCAATTCTAAAGGGTTTCAAAAGTTTATTTGATGAAAATCGGTTTTGAAATGGCTGAGATATCCAAAAACAAGGTGAAACAAAGAGATCCTAATAAAGGTGGGGCATGTCGCCTTTTATTATTATCACTTTTGGGGATATCTCAGCCATTTGAAAACCAATTTTCATCAAATAAACGTTGAATCATTCTTAAAATTACATGCTCTTTCATATTTCATTAGAGGTTTCTCATTATCTCACTTAGGAATGTTCAAAACATGAATCCCCACCTCAACCACTACTGTACAGTCCCTTTAAGAAAATAAGTGTGTAATTTAGTGGTACTAGTATTCATTTCAGTCTACTTATGGAGGTTCAGTAAGTTCAGTAAGTTTCATTTCTCCACTTGTACATAACAGAAAAAAGTATAACAATATCGAACGTATTATTTACAAGTCATGAAAACATAAACAAAGTTTCGCATTACAAATATATAATCATGTGAAATAATACATAAATATAATCACAGATCTTTAAGTGTACAGGTGGAGGAGACCGTTATCAATAAGCAAAACGCTTGACTTGGACAACGGCCTCTTGTGTTTTTTATTTAATTAAAGGAAGGAACGGAACAATTATACACACGTAGAACAAATAATGTAAATCTTTAAAGCATTTCAAGTGTCATTTGGCCAACAAGGACAACACAAGGTGGAATGTATAAAGACGAAAGAAGAACAAAACAAAACAAAACCCGAGAATAAGGAGTATAAAGAGGAAAGGGAGAAGAGAAGAAAAGCGATGAGATACAGTGTTCAGGAGTTGGGAACTATGACAAAAGCGTAATTTCTCATTCGAGTGGTACATTGCGAGAAGAACGTTTTTATAGGATGATTTAAAACATTGTAGAGAAGAACTGCGTTTAAGGTGAAGACCGGCAGCCAGTAATTGAAAGAGACATGTCGGTACACTGCAAAAAGTCCGGTGTGAAATATGAAACACCGAGATGGTGTTAAATTTCCGATGCTCATTTATGGTGTTAGATTAACATCTCCGGGTGTCATTTCAAAATATAAATTTTTTTTTTGATAGTTTCTTAGTTACTGTTCTTCTTGTTGATTTTGAACTTAAACAATACAATCTAAAATTTTCCGACAAAGTGCTTGATTTTTGAAATAAAGGTGTGAAAACATTTACACCACAGTAACACCAGTTGATGTGGTCTCCTATTGAAGCTGGACGGGGGCTATACCTTTGATATTAACGCCAGCAATATCAAATCAACACCATGCGGTGACATTGTTGACTTAACACCAGTGCAGTGTCAAAAATACACCAGCTACATTGTCAAATTACACCACGAAGTGCCAGATAAAAACTTTTCAACACCATCACGACATACTTTCTACACTTGTGGGTGTGGTCCTCTATTGACACTTGACCCATGTAAGATTGAACACCCATGGTGTTTAGTCTAACACCGGTGTTTTTACAGTGTAAGTGCATGTAAAAAAGGACAATTACCGGATACATTAAATGTGATTTAACTCCGACCATATCGAGCCTCATGTAGGCCTACATGACCCTTTCTTAATCATAACCAATGTATAGGCCTAAATAAATGAATACACCCAGCAATCAATAATGCTACCTCTCTTTACAAACTGATTGTAAAACAACGCAAAACATTATACAAATCTGTCCACGAGGGCTGTTGGGTATAGTATTCCGGCGGTCATGCTGGTATCCGAACGAGGGGTACATCCAAATAACACAGCTGAACGAGCACCCATCGAGCTCCTCCCAATCTTACATGAATGTCTGCATACCATGGCTGCACACCTTACATACCCTTTGACTAATCCACGGCGGGAACACGGCATTTCAACGGCTTTAATTTGACCATTTAGAATGCTTCTCCTAATGGCCCTGCCACTGTGAGTGGATTTCTCTCGCCCTTACAGCGAAATTAGACGACCGAAGTAAAGACTTGTGTTCAACCTTTCATAACCTCTGATGATTGCTCTTCTGCGGCTTCAGCAGATCATGTTAAAGAAGGTTAGAATAATTGGCTGCGCGAAAATGTGAATCACACTTACAAGCAGACGCTGTGTTTACGAGCACCATAACAAAGCTCACCTTTAACACGAAAACTAGTTTAACAACAATTTGCACACAGACACACAGAAGACCATTTAATGAAATGATGCACTGTGTCGTTGTCAAATGACTTTCCAAAAATTACCTTGCTCTAACATGCAATGGTGTAATATTGTCCGCTCTCTAAATAAACTTTCTACATAAGAAATCACATCTTTGATGTGGGGACAAAGTGTCTCGTTACAACACTGAATATTTATTCTGATTGATTTTCCTATTTGTCACGGTAAAACCAGTTTTATCATGCTCTTCTGGCCTGTCCGAATTTTCTGTGGCCGGACTTCAGAGACGCTATACAACGTTAGGCCAAGTCCTAACTTGGGCTTGCCCGACCTAGCAGCAACTGCCGTGGAATGAACTTGTTCCTGGTACAGAAATAAGACACAGAGAACCAGGTGCAAAGAAGAAGTTCAGCAACTCAACCCATTATACAGTATGTCCTCCCCCTCCCCCCCCCCCCCCCCCGCATAAAAAAGAATATACAATCAGATTAACATTTTCCTCATTGACAACTTTCAATATGATTAAACTGTTTAAATGCTATTTCAAGGTGTAAAAATATAACATCTTGCCAATACTTTGCAGAAAACCCCATTAAATTTGATTAAGAGGTCATAGTAAAGCATGTCATGGGTCTGTTTCTTTCAAGTTTAGCACTTGGATGCTTTTGGAACTGCATATTTATGTGTGAACACAATGGACAGAACTTGGAGGGAAGGGATGCCTGACATGCTCTAAAAAGATCCCATTTTTCTTTTGACCACTGAAGCAAATCGGATGGAGTTTCTGTAAGATGTGGGTAATAACTTATGGTTTCATGCCCTGAAATTGTAATTTGATTGATTCACTATTTTTAAAGTTATTGTTGCGGAGGGTTCCGTTGCATTTTTTTTCCGGAGGACATACGGTATAGAGCTGTCGACTTTCGTGACTTTTGAACCCGCTTTTCAATTTCTCCATTCACTCGAGGCACTGTATCGGTGAGAACTGATGCGACAAGCCGTGACCAACTGTAAGAATAATTCCCATCCATCTTCTTTATAGACAAAATGAGAAAACAAAGGAAAGCACAAGGTAAAAATATATCCTCATTGTTTGAACACCTGCTTTGGGAATCCTTCTTGGTCTCGCATCAGCGGGCGTACTTTGGGGTTTGACATCATTTTTGTTGTCAACGCAACCATACATACAGATTTGTATTAGTCTTCACGGATAAGCGCAGTGTAGTGTATCTCTTATTCCTATGCGCAATTTCATGTTTCAATTTTCGGCTAGAAAGGTGGCAAATAACGTTAGAAATAGGAAAGGACGGTTTGTAAATCACTGGGCAGCCCGAAGCAGATAGGCTGCACTGTTCAATAATAATGAAAAAATAATCGACTAGTATTTCAGGAAAAACAGAAACATAGTTGTATATAAGACTAATAACCCTATTTTCTGACTCGTCTCTCATTAAAAAAGTAGATAAATATTCTGAATTGTGTTGAAAAACCAACACGTTGCACTGGCCCGTACAAAGGACTTAGAAATCATTCGCTATTAATTTGAGAAACACTCCAGTTTGGTCAGCCAAAACAACGATATAACTGACTTACTGATTTAAAAGTTGAAAAGATTGAAGAATGCTGCATGTTGCAATTTGGAGAAAAAAAAAAAGATTAACAAAACGATCAACATATTTACTATAACGCGTACCAGTCTAATCCAATCAGAGGACTCCAATGCGAAAACCAGCTACATTATTTGTATAACAACCAGGTAGAGAAAGATATAGAGCTCAATTGTGAATAAGTCATGAATAATGAGTTGCTTATTTCCGGGACTACGAGCAAAGGAGAGAAAAGAGTTAAGTTACAATCCTTGGCAGAAACAATTGGCAATCTCACATTCACCTGAAATTGTAACCCTATTATCATTCCGTGGTTTGTGTTTGCTCGTTACCGACGACACTATTTGAACAACCTTCGATTATGATGCCACCAGAAGGTTCGAAAAACCACTACTAAAAGGTTCTCAATGATGCCCTGTCGAGGTTTCTCTTCTGTTGCTGTAGAAAAAAAAAGAAAAAAGAAAACCGAGATACCTAAGCGGGCATGAAGAAAGCGGCTTACGGCAGTGTGGGACAAGGAGGGGAGCAGGGACCGGGCGAAGGATAGGGTGTTCTCTTACGTGGTCGGGTAGGAAGGAAGAAGACCAAAAAAGTTTTTTGTTTTTGTTATTTTTCTTCCTCTCTTCAGCTAACAGTGCTGGTCTAAGCCGCTTACAGACGGGGTTGAAATATTTACCGAAAGGGCGCCGCGAGATGCGGACCACCGCCAACGGAGTTCCCTGTGCCTCTCCGTCCGTGTATGTCTACAGTGCATTTCAAACTGTAGTTTGAGTTCTTGGCTGATGGACAATCTTTAGCGAAATATTAACTTATTCTTTGCCTGTTTGTTTCACTGATATCACTTCTCTTCCAAAATGCCGTTCACAGCGAAAGAGGTAAGTTAGACATTCAACCGATTGTAACTTGACTTTCATTTCCGAAAAAACTCACTGTGATTGTGATTTGTGATTTATATGCATGTTGTGCCTGACCTTACCGATGTGATGGCTATCGGAGGTGAGACAAATATATGGAAATGGTTTCATGTGATACATTTTGGTTCCAAAAGTATCATTGTGCCTCATACGAAATATCACTTATTTACAACGTTTTGTATTCCTTCAAATATACGTCATTAAAACGAGGAAAAAAAGAAAACACGACACGAAAATTATATATCCTTTTAACTTTTAAAAAATGCAGAAATTTTTACTCAGCATGCAGAGATTGATTACTGTAGAAACTTTTGTCTAATGACACTAAAAAGAAAATTAAGATTAATCGCAATTTTGGTACACTTTTCTTGATCAAGGCACGATGGAAATTTATTCGAGCTGTCCGAATGATCATCATGCAAAACTCCATGAATAGGTGAGTATATCGGGTCATCCATTTCCTCTCATCTTTCTCCTTCTTCTCTTCCCTCCGTCTATCTTTCTCTTTTTTTCTTCTTTTATTCTTCTTCAGCTCATCATCATCTCCATCTCTGTTTCCTTACAAAATGTTGATCTTACCTTAGTGTATAAATGCCTTACGTGAAACAATAACAATATTGAGACAGACCATGATATGACACTTTTATACAAATACAATTTAGCTCCAATTTTATTAACTGTGTTCATAATTTTATGCTTTATTCTTACATGTCATAGGGGCGATCCTAGAAAAATAAGGCAATGGCTGTGCGTCGAATTCATAGGATTATAAAGGTGGCAGTTTCCTTACCGGTTTTCTAGGCATTTTCCTTATTTTTTTTTATTATTAAATGTAGTTAACAACCACTCGCAGGTTAATTTTCTTTGCTTCTTTCTCCATCATTCCTCTTGTCCATATTCAGCACATTTTTATATCTTGAAACCTTGATTGCCCTACATTACTTTTTTTTTGGGTAGAATTCAAACTTCGAATCTTATAATAGGAAAATACTGTGGACACCAATGGACAATCATGGACACTTTTGATTGGGGGAGGTATCAAAGCAGCCTATAATGTAGTGATTGATGCCTTTAAAAGAGAATAACAGAGGAGACAGACGCAGAAAAGAGTAGTAGTTGTAGAAGTAGAAGTAGTTTAGTAGTAGTAGTAGTAGTAGTAGTAGTAGTAGTAGTAGGAGTAGTAGTAGTAGTAGTAGTAGTAGTAGTAGTAGTAGTAGTAATAGTGGTAGTGGTAGTAGTAGTAGTAGTAGTAGTGGTAGTAGTAGTATAGTAGTAGTAGTTGTAGTGGTAGTAGTAGTAGTAATAATAGTGGTAGTGGTAGTAGTAGAAGTAGTAGTAGTAGTATAGTAGTAGTAGTAGTAGTAGTAGTAGTAGTAGTAGTAGTAGTAGTAGTAGTAGTTGTTGTTGTTGTTGTTGCAGAAGGAGAGTAGATGGCTAGAGAAGAGAGGGTAAAGAAAACAGGAGAGAGGAGGAAGAAATAGAACTGGAAGAGGAAAAGAGAAAGAAGAAGACAGGAGGAATAGAAGGAAAAGAGGAAGATGAAGGAGAAAGAGTAAAAGAAGAAGCATAACAAAAGGAACAAAAAGGAGAAGAACATTGATATATAGTATACAATAAGTCAAGAGAAGAAGCAATGAAGAAAATAACGATAGAATGCATGTTCAGAGAGGGAAGAGGAAAGTAGTGAGAAAGAGGGGGCTGGCTGGGGCACCATCTTGCCAGTTACCTAATAACTCTTTTGGTAAATCGAAAACGTGGGCTGTTGACGACATCTTGTCTTTTAAGCAGCATACTGTTCTACCAGTCCCTGCTCTCTATCCTCGTTTATTCAACTTCTGTTTTTCCTCCGATGCCTTTCTAACAATCGCATGTTTTTTTCCTTGTGTGGTTCGTGTACGCCTGCATCTCTCTCGTATATATCCATTCTTTCAATTATCACAAAAGGGGTTTTCCAGTGCCTTTATGCCCGCGTTGATTACGAAGCCGTAGAAATGTTTCTTGCCATTTCTTTCTTGCGTTCATTTACCCTTCTCTACACCGGGCTTTGCGGCGGATGTAGCTCTTGGGCGATCAACCAACCAATTTATCGCTGTCACGATGTGTACGGCGCATCGTGGCCACTGAGATAAAGCATATTGGTACATTTTTTGACTTCTGACGAGAACCTTTTCGTCACGCGAACATATTACAACATCTAACCATCTAACGTGATATCGATTTCATAGTCTTAACTTACCTTTCTTCATTATAGTTTGACCAGGGAAATGTATCAAGCGGACAAAGGAAAATAAAACTTTCTTACCAGAACGAAACAAAGAAATGTTATTTTTATGTCATGGACGAAAAAAAAAAATATTAGCAAAGACCTGAGACATGGTATTGTTCAGGCAAAATGCAGCTTTCTTCGAAAATTCTCGGATACTTTGAAGTATTTCATGTTGGTTTTTGGTTGTTGAAGTGTTTTGTTTATTTGTTTGGGGTTGTTTTTTTTTTTTTTTTTTTTTTTGGTTGCCTTCTGTTGCTAATCTGTTCTTCAACTATTCTTTACAATATCTTGGCAGGAACACTAACCCATGTTATCAATATGTATACGAAGGCGAAACAACATTCAAAATTAGGGTGAGTCACGATGTAAAATCGACTCATGCATTGATGCACTTTTACTTTTGTACACAATACGACTCTTGATTTGTGATTCAAGTAAAATAGGTGAATTCTCCTTCCGTGTGAAATGGGTCGAACTTTTCATTACGCATGAAGTATAAAAGTTTCATGTAAAGCAACTTTTTTACCATCATCTTAGTGACATAAAAAGAACCATCGCCACCACTATCATCACCTCAATCACCATCATCACCGCCAATGTCGTTTCAATCGTTGTCGTAATCGACGTTGCATGCCACTTACACTCGTTATTGATCTTTCTTCTTAATATATATACCTACATACCAATCTGAACAAATCTCAGAGCCTAAATTCTTGTCCTAAGTGTCCTGACACTCAACTCTCCCGTCGTCAAATATGTGTCCGTTATCATGTTTCCTCGGCCCTCTTACACGTCTAGTTTCGCCCGTTACGTCGATCGACGCGTACCTCATCATTTCTTGTTTCGATCCCTTTCCATTTCCTCCCTTTACCTGAAATGCTTTGACTTTCCCTATGTCAACTCGTTCTCGTTGTCAATCAAGTTGTAATCCACCACTTTAAACTTTGGTTTGTTTTGGGGATTCTTCCTTTTTTCCCTTCAAAATAGAGCCAAGTCGAAAGTCACTCTGTCACAGACGGATTAATCACCTGTAAACCGGGGTGAAATGTTACACAACTCCTTCTTGTAACCCTTTCTTTGCACCTCGGCCGGTTCATGGAGTCACCGATTTTAAATCTTCTCTTCTTTATTTTTCCGCGGAGTATCATTTTGACAAAGGTTTATAGAGCTCTTTTCTCGAAAGCAAGAGAGTGAAAGAGCGCGCTGACGTTTTCTTCGCACCGACGCGCAAATATTTGCAGAGCTGTCGCCGAGACCGACATGGTTTCATTAACGTTGCCATGGCGACGTATGTTTGCGCTAAGCACCTGTAGGCCTGGTAGAGCAAAACTTACTCTACCTTCCCAGCGCCCACAACTCCTTTTACAAACAAAACGACATAGAAAAACACAAATCACGACAAAACAAGAAGCGATGTCGAAATTGTTACCACTGTTTCTAAATGTCAGTCATCATTCAGTGACTTAGTAAAGAACTCATTTAGTTCTGAATTCATATTGCAATATCAAGTCATGATGTCAATAAACGTCATGAGAAGAATTAGTAGAAAAATTGCAATTTGGTTACTGTAAGAGTTGACGTAGGATGCTACCTGCGTCCTCGATCTCTGCCAAAGAATTGGAAATATCCCCTCCCAAAAAAAAAAAAAAACTTCCAGGTAAAAGTTTTCGTGAAACATTATAAAGATATTCATTCATCTTATTTTACGGATGAATCTGAGAAATCTTAAAGACCCACTTTCATGGAGGAAGGCAGTACGCTGTATTTTGTCCCCCCCCCCCAAAAAAAAAAGAATCACACCAGAGACCAAGAATATACAATACACTGACCGACAGTGTCATTTTACTGCTACTATTTGTTGAAGTGTTGTCATTATGTTTTGGAAGGTTTGGGCCAGGGATAGTATAGTATTGGTTGAGGCGAGGATTCAGCTTTGAACACTTTGCAAAAATTTGAAACCACTCTATGAAATGTTAAAGAGCGTACAATTCTAAGGGGAATTAAAAGTTTCTTTGACGAAAATCAGCTTTGAAATGACTGAGGTTTCCAAAGACAAAGTAAAACAAAGAGATCCTAATAAAAGTCGCGGCCTGTTGCAGTTTATTTGTATATATACGTATATACATATTTGTTTTCTCAGCCATTTCAAGACCAATTTTCATAAGAGAAACTGTGAGTTCCTTATAAGAAGTGCATGTTCTTAATTTCATAAGAGGTTTCTCATTATAACACACACACACACACACACACACACCCACACACACACACACACACACAACATACACAAAGTTGGAAACCTACAGCCTGAGCTAAACCAGAACTGTATAACATCCAATTTTAAGCTCTACTGTAAAGTCTTAGTGTAAGCTTTAGAATTGGCGTGTAAAAATTACAAAATGCATGCGTCAAACCGCTTTTGACATTTTCCTGACATCCTAGTAAAATACCATAAACGTTTGCCGGACATTCTGTCGATACTCTACCAAGGTTAGGGTACCGTGGTAGAGTTGATGAGGGTCTAGACTTCGAAGCAAAGGTCATGACATTGGGTTCGATCCTTGGAAAAGGCGTTATATCTACAATATCTCTCTTGGTCCGGGTGAATAAATAATTACCAGGTGAAATTGGAGTAATATCAATGACAGGATCCTATGTCAGTGCCAATGAAGGAAAAAAAAAAGAAACTATCCTTAATTACCATGTCGCTGGCTATCAATTTTGTCTTGAACACAACACGTGCTTTCTTTGAACAAACATAACATTTTGAAAATAGTGTTGATATTGTGTTGAAACCAACATATTGGTTTGCTGATTCAATATCAAGCACTCAGCATTGACCTGTTAGAAACCTTTTCTAACACAAAATTGCTTTCCAAAATTGCTTTCCAACACAAAAATAACTTTTTGTAAGAACTCACCCTATTTCTCTCCTGTTTCTGTACATGGACACGGCAGGAGTGTGGCAGAGCTCGAGGAAGAAGACCAGGTTCTCTCATTTGTGTCTCACGTCGATGGCTCAAATCAACCGGAAGAACTAACATTCGACAAGAAGTACTTCCAGGTCAAGACAGAAGTACGTATAGAACGAGGGTAATGGTATCATGAACGAGTCAATATAGATTGAATTTGATATAAACATTGAAATAAGGTTCTCAATCTCATTTATCAGTTTTCTGTTTTCTTTTGACAGTTTTTTTTTTCATAATTATGTAATCTGTCATAAACATCATTGCACACTAATATTCTATCTATCCATTTTCTTCTTCCTTTACAAAAGAGCTATACCTCGTGATTGTCAATGTGCGTCTGTGTGGACGTGTTTGTATGAGTGCATTACTCTGTCTTTTTTCTATTTCTTAGGCAGTTTGCCCAGTTTATTTCAGTTGTGCAATTTGATTTCTTTTTTCCCCCACTCTTTTAATGAGGGGACTGTATATTACAAGCTCAACTTTTTAGCAGTCCCTTCCATTTCCAACAACATTGTTTCGGAATTCACCATAAAGATACGACATTTATTTGTATCTCTGTTAAGAAGTCATTGTTTCTTAATTACATGTTATTATGTTTATTACATTGTTGTACTGATCATATGTAATTATAGTATGTTTACTCACATATTTCATCGTATCATCAATTTAGAGATTTAACAACTTGAACGTGAATTTGAAGTATTTATAATGGTATCTAGTAGTCTATAGCACCATTCAATCTCTTCCTGTCAAGTATTTTCTGTCGTTTTAATTTACTGTATCGTTAACGACGCTTTTAAATCTAGTCCACATTAATGGAAAATATGATCTTGCCAGTGATTTGACTTATCAAAATATTTGACGAGATCATTAAAAAAAAAACCGGCAGATGAAGAGAAGAGCATCAAAAGAGCAATTATTGAATCGCATAATGGGGAAATATCTTTTGAGTGCATGTACGTGTACATGTTCAGTCAGCAATGTTTAGCTTGATGGAAATTGATATCGGTCGAATACATTGAGTGCCATCTATGAACCACGTTCTTACGCCATGTTCATTTCAGATCACGATGACCCAAGAGGTCAAGAACGCCCTCTCTCTGGAGCCAGAGGAAAGACGACCCGATCAACTGCAGCTGGTAAGTAACGAAAATATGGAAATGTCATTGGACAAGTATAGGTTGCTATGGTCATCCTTTGCGGAAGTGCCCCCGATAGGAGGCACTCGTCATATATCATTCGGACATTTGAGTGGTATGAAATGAAGGGTACACACAGCACAGGTTTTGGTATTCCTTCTCGCTCCCTTTTCGCACATGTGAAATAAATAAACCTAATTAGTGTTTCACAATTTCGATTGAGATTCCCGTTTTTTTTTGTTTCATTTTAGTTCAGTTTGGTTTAACTGAATGCATTCTAACTCAGTTCATCGTCTAGCTTCCATGTGGTTACTGTTTGATATTTTCAATTGAGATTCACGTTTATTCTATTTCATTTCAAATCAGTTTGGTTTAACTGAATTCATTCTCTGAACTGATTAAACTGAATTCAGTTCTCTACGTCTGTCTGTCTGGTGTTGTTTTTTTTTTTATTACGTACTTTTGCACCCCCTTATCATTGATTGAGTAATTGGTTGAATAAATGAATCAATAAAGTAATGAATAAATAAATGGTAGATTTCTACCTGCTCCAATCACTTCGCCTGTCTTCTTCTTGCCTTTTCCATGTTTACAGGCTCTGAAAGGACTCCAATCCATATCATCGTTTGCAGAATATCCGCTGCACATCCAAGAAAAGTTGGTCCGAGTTGCTTTCTCTTACAGGTATTTATAAGACTACAAAAATACACGTGTGTTATACGTTTTCAATTCAAGCATTCGTTGTAAACAATAGTATACTTCCGGTGACTGCATATCAACTGATTCAAACTATCAAGCGAGGTCAGACTCGACCTCGTTATGACAAAGAGTGCATTAAAAAAAAGGCGTCCGTGCTCACACACGTCTTGGGAAAATAAAAAAGGAGTGTAGCACATACGAGTCGAGTAGTACGCTGGATGGTCACATCTTGATGCAAATGTTACACCATCAGGAAAAAGGAGCCTTGAACAAAAACGACTTTAAGCTGACGTGAAATCAGCGAACCTGTTTTGTTTTCTCACAGCTTCGTCGACCTTTTTCTATTCTCTTCACGCAAACAACCCTGTCTTTCGGCTAAGATCAAAGCAAACGCGAGTGTCTATTGTCTTGAATTCAAAAGTTGCTGACAGATTCCACATAAGAGAAATTGACTATCGGTTGTTTATCTCTTGATATCCGTAGTTGTTGAGATTTAAAAAAAAATAATTGTTTAAAAGAAATAACAAGTATGCCAAGTAAAGCATTATTGAATGAAAACTTGCTGAGCGTAACGCATTGTCAAGACATGAAAACCTGTGTCTGAGGACTAACAAATTTCCCATAACTAAGTAATGTTTTACATGTCTAGTTAAATGCAAGTACTCCGTTTGGTGACAGTTAATGTATGTGTGGGAGATGTTAATCTCTGTTTTCCGTTTGCAACTTTTCTTATGGAATGTTTGAAGACATTTTTTAGCATGCAGTACTGACGTAAACGTCTTATTTTTGTCGAGATGCTTGTTATCTATTCCGGGAAATGCTTAAAATAAGTGAGGACACAAAAGACGGGATGAACACCAGATTTTTGTTTTGTTTTGTTTTCGTTTCCGTTTTTGTTCCTAAAATTCTTCTTTGATTTGAACAGCATCCCGGTAAAGAAAGTTATCATCCGACAGGGTCACAATGCCGAGAATTTTTACTTCCTGGTTCAAGGCGTCGGTGAGTTCACTTGCCATATCTCACGTCATAATCCACGCTCTAGAGGAAACCGGAGTTTGATAACTTTCTTGTCAGATACAAAAATTCAATTTTTAGTTAAATTGCTTATATTTTCTTTTCATTATATTTTCTTTTCGGGGGGGGGGGGGGGGAGGAGGGGTATATTAGCATATACGATGAAATTTCCTATTTCCTGTGAAGATCTTAGACAAAGTCGTTTGGTTCGGTTGGTAAGGACCCTCCAATATTGTGGTATCGTGTTAACATCTATCGACATCGCTAAGGGGGAGGGAGAGGGCGAGGGGACATGCGTGGCATCTGGTCCTCTAGACACCATTTTCGTTGTGAAAGCTGAAGTAAATGATGGATGATGTCAGATCGATTTTACAGATTATCACTTTGTAGAAGTCTTCTTGTAGTGATTATTTTTCATTAAACAAACTTTGTTCAACGACAATATGTTGTATATATATTTTTTTTTTTTCAAACCGGAAGGCGATCAAAACAAATGATCAGAACCAACTGTGCAAGCTGTATCTATACATATTGTTACTCACTTGTTTTGTATTTCTTCGTTCTTTGTCATTTCTCTCCATAAGTTTCTGTGAAGAAAACCGAGTGCAATTCCACGAATAATGAAGCCATCACGACCGAGATCGGCAGGTTTCGGAAGGGCGACTGTTTCGGGGAGCGCGAACTCCTGCACGGGGATTTGAGGCCCAACACCATCACTGCCGAGACACCTTGCCAGTTGATCGCGATCGAGAAAGAGGTAGACTGTTGTCTTGGGAGCGACCTGTTACCAGGCTTTTTATGTTGTTCTTCCCGTGAAACGAATAGATAATGAGAAATAAAGTCAAGAATAAAAAAAAAAGGGGGGGGGAAGCCTATCAGATGAGCGCGTCTTTTCATCAGTCAGTGTGTATGTAAAACAAGAAAGAGCCAAAGAAAAGAAGATCATAATGTTATCACTCTCTCAAACAAATTGTCTTGTTAATGCCATAGAGACATACAAGGAACGGGGAAAACGACAAGGATGGGATGCGCCTTTGATAATAATGCATTTACTGGTAAACAACAACAACAACAACAAACAAACAAACACTATTGAAACATGTAAAATCAATCTAAAGGATGTCCGGCCCAGGTTGTGCTATTAGTAGGCAGAACAAAAAAGGTAGCAATTTTTGCTACAAAAAAAAGTGTAGACTTTGCTTTAGAATATGATAGCTATCTGTCTTGTTTAGTAATGCTGAACATGCATGTGCTCAGATACAACACGATTCAATTTCCATCGCACTTAATTTGCACTTTATCTGCTCATTCTAACTCATACCGCACTGAAGACAAATGTTCCCATGTTTGTCATTCTTACTTGTTTATACAGGACTTCCTCGATATGTTCATGGGAGAAGGAGAAAGCGGAAGGGAAATCGAATATCTCACATTTTTACGGTAAGCAGCCGTTTCGCCGTTATTGTCTTACTACATGTGTCGCTTCAAACGCTAGATGGCGTTGTTCTGCATTGTGCCAGAACTCGTTGCAACAGTTCGCCCCAGACCTTTTTATGTTTTGAAAATTATTGACTGCGATAATTACAGATAATTAACGCACTATATTGAATAGAAACCTCGTCATTTGCAGAACATTTGAGGAAAGTAACATTGATAGACCCAAGCCATCTAATTTCGATACAAACTATAAAAAGAAGTCCTACATCTTCTGGAACCTTAATAAGTTGATGCATATCAGCAGAATATTGTACGATATCCTGGCCAGGGATATTTTGCCTTTCAAAGAATTTTCATACGCTGTGAAAAAAAAAGCTTTATGAAAACACACGGTACTATTCATGAAAAATGAGACTTGTGTGACTTATTTTCATTGATACTAATGATAATGATAATGATATCTAGGGAAACATTTTCACCGAAGGAAGAACGAAGTTATTTAGAGCTCCTTCTATCTTTTTATTCATTTTTTTTTTGTATCGTGATCTAAACGGCCCCCTGTCTGTCATTTTGTGTTGCTGAACAGAGCGCTACCCTTCCTAAAAGGCTGGCCCGTGACGAAACTCAACCACCATCCCCAGATGTGCCTCATACATTTCTTCAAGTAAGTTCCCCAACTAAACTCCTGCGCAGAGACCAAACTATGCTGCCAAATACACCACGCCGTATGCTATGAACAATTTACGTGTGTGTGTGTGTGTGTACATATATACATATATATTATATATATGAATATATATATGACATATATGTATATAATATTATGTATAAATAAATAAATATATATATATATATATATATATATATATATATATATATATATATGGTGGATGGTGAGATATATATACCTATATTCATATATAAAACAGAGACAGAAACATGCACATGTGTTCAAACTATTACACTATACTATATACGTCTATAATGATTATGTATTTTTGTCTTATTAGAACCGGTTCTGTGATTGTGAAAGACAGCAATGCGTCGGATTGGCTGTACATCATCAAGTCAGTAAGTTTGAAGTCCAGAGATGTACATCAGGCATGGAGATGAATTCCTCCCAGGTTTTATATCTATATTAGTAGTGATTGTGATCTCGGAACTGATTCATCTATACAAGCCGAAGAGATCGAGCGCAGCAAGCCAGAAGAGCTTATCCTGACAGACTCTTGAACCCCAAGAGAAAAAGAACAACAATATTCAGTACATTAATTGCACATCCCGTCAGTTTATATAGAGGTTACGGAACCTGAGCGGTCTGGATATTGGGCCTGAGTGATTGTAATAAAAAAGAAAAAAGGCTGACAAAGTATTTGAAGTTATTTCATCTCATTTCACTTCATTTATTGCTCCTGTATGGTGCAAATCAACATTATATCACTTCAGAAAACATACACATTGATTCATCACTTATCATGGCTAACTTTGCATATGAGAGACAAAGAAATCATCGTGAGAAAATACAGAGATATAATAAAAGGGGAAAAAATCAAACTACCATACCTGCAGTTAAGCAGTCATTTAGTTGATTTTTTTTTAGTCATTCTTCGTGTCTGTTAGTTTATATCGCTAATAAATCGTCAAACACGTATCATTCTTCACATAATATATGTCTTTCTTGATTGTGTACGACAACGTCATGGCGAAGATTTTTAAAAAAAGTTTGGACATCAAGTGATCTTTTAGTCGTTGGTACCGATTTTTATTTCATGATAAAAAACAGTTTAAAAAAATAAGAAAGAGAATATAACTGATTTTTGTTTAAATTTGGCGCCGCAGGGATCCTGTCACGTGATCAAGCAGCTGAGAGAGACTCAGAGTACCGTTTTGGCGGGAAAATCACGATCGCTTTTCACGCCTGATGTGGACAAGTTATCATCATTCAGACCTCGTGATGGACTACACATAGGTAGGACGCCCCGTGGTCAGACTAACGCGGTAAAATATAAGTACACATAAGTGCTTTCAGTTTACAGGCATAATCTATTTCCAAATTGTGACTTAGGGTTAGTAGATTGGAGAAAAAAAGTGCAATGGTTGATGACGACTGAAATAAAAGGGAAAGAGAAGAATGGATGAAAGATAAGCGAGACTGTCTTGTTATCTGCTTATCCATTTATCTATCTATCTATCTATCTATCTATCTTTATTTCTGTATGTCCATTTGTTTAGCCATCTATTTGGCTAAATGTCTTAAATTTAAAAGAAAATAAACTTGTAAAAGTGCTTGTATTGGATTGCGATACATCCTTTGTCAGGAAGGACACATTACAATTTTCTACTTATATTTTACATAATATCATATTTCTATCAAATTTATTTCGAGGACCTACGTTTTCGACGCTTCTATCAGTGTATACTAATCATTAACGAAGATCAGAATGTACTGATCTAGACATCTTATGAACAGGTCTAGAATTGCCAAGACCACACTAAAAAACAAATAAAAAAAAACAAAAAGAAAAAAAAAAAAAAACAGAAGAAATAAATCAAGGTATAGTGACCTATAATCCAACGGAGTTAGACCCTTTCATTACGCAAACCTTCAGTGAACGTCAAGTATTGTTGGATTAATTATACAGCATTACATGTATATGAATTATTTAGTTTTATTATTGTTTTTTTTTTTTTAGTTTCATCTGTAAACTATAGTATGCCACACTGCAACGGGAAACCCCCATTCACATGTCATCGGAGTTATTTCAAGTGATCAAACATCAAATAAAGTAGGAGATTGAGATGAATTGAATCCCAAATTTAGAAGAATATTGTCCTTTCTCTATTAAGTCGATATTTCAGTTCATCCCTGGAAGCGATCAAGTCTAATAAGGATTTTAGGATAGGACTTTTCACATGTAAAATTATTGAAGATATAATTTGCAAAATACCTCAATTATGAATATTCCAATTAAGGTTTTAAATGGATATTTTCATTTCGGTTTATCTAGGTTCGAAAATCGACAGCAGAAGACGGAAATCATCGATATCGTCCGAGGCCTCGTCGATCACGATCAATGATATGACGCCACGACGAAGAAGATCAAGTCCCGGAGATGAGGTTGGCTTTCCTCGTGACTTATATATATATTCATATCTACTGTGTTTCTAAGTACATTGATGAATCCATATACACGGTATCAATATATCTATACCAGTCCTATAGCTTACTCGTGAACCAAGATAATGTTTGATATAAAACTATTCCTGAATATGGTGAGAAATCATGTCGAATTTTCAAGTGAAACGCAGTATTTATCATTATGTAACTTTGCATGAGTTTGTTGGAAAGGTTTGGCCAGCATACAATGAATAGAGATATTCGTTTCAAAGTTCAAACCTTATTTTCATTCTTCTTGTCAATAGAATAAACAAAACAATGATTGCAATTGGACATGTATTTGAATAATACACAGGAGGCAAAATGAACAGTATGTTCATGTCTATAAGATCAATGCAGAAAGAGAGATATACAGACACATTTAATTGTACGTAAAAAGGTAGCCACTCACTATGTTGTTGACTCTAGAATGCACTTAACATATACTAACATAAAGATTAGGTCAACGTCAAATCGACTTCGTGCAGGAAACAGCTTCTCATCAGACTGGCTCATCTCAAGTTTATAGTTACCTCCGCTTTCTTTACATGGGATTGCGGCCTCACATAACTTACTTTCTCTGTTCATCTCTCTGTAGGTGAAACAGGCGGAGAAAGTGGTCTTTGTGCAAATTGACGTGCTACGCCAGAAGGACGTCTTCGTAAGTAACATTAAGAATATTGATAATGACTGTGATAATACAGATAATCAAAAGAATAACCATTACGATTGTGTTGACTGTGGGGGCGCTGTAGCATAGTGGATAAGACTCCCGACTCCCGATCAGAGGACCCGAGTTCGAATCCCGCCCAGTGCTTACGTCCTTGGACAAGATGTTTTTACCCACTATGTCCCTCTCGACCCAGATGTATAAATGGGTACCTGGCAACGCTAGGGTAATAATGATAGCAGGGCCCTATGGTAGGGCAGTGGCAACACCGAAGAGGCTACCCTGGGTAAATAAGGCCTTATTATTATTATCATTATTATTATTTGTAATTTTTGGATAACGATGATGGTGATGATATTCAGATGACACTAGTTATCATGCTAGATGATTATATCAGTGATATAAAGATGATTATATCAGTGACAATGGCAGACAATGTCATGCATGAGTTTTGTTTTAAGCGACCTTTCTCTGTATTGTATTTCTTAACAGGGTCTTCCAATGTTGTGTCGGGAGTGTGGTTTTATTGACGTGGATCAGCCTAGCTTGAGCTTGGTGAGTTGTCACGCATAAGAAAGGAAAATCTTAAAGCTTATATCATATGATATGCATAAAAATGTATATATACATAGTTATATAAAGCTTCCGTTTTTTTTTTTGGGGGGGGGGGAATAGAAGATGGACAGATATATAAGGAAAGCAGTTAGGACTTTTTGATACTTTTATTTTTGCTGCCATTAATGTTCCTGTATTATACCACATACATATGTTGTATACAGTACATGAGTCAAGAAAGACACAGGTGGTGTAAGCACCAAGTTGGATTCGAACCTGTGATCTTCCGATGCCCTCTTGGCAGCAGGCCATGTCACCACAGTCACGGTGTTGCTTGTAAGGATTACTTATTTGACTTGATGGTAAACATGTTTATATTATATAACTTGTCGCTGTTGTTGTTGTTTTTTTGTTCCTGTTTATTATGTAAATGTTTTGGGTTGTGCAAAATTAAATATTTTTAATGGAAATGAAATGAAACGGTGTTAAGAAACTACCTTCGCATTATTTTGTTCTTTGGCAGGTCAGTCGAGGTGCCGAGTGTATCATGATCAACAAGCGATTCTTCCTCGAGCAGGCTAACCAGTACGTCTACCGACACCTCAAGGAGATCGTCCGACCCTACCCGCCTCGGGAGACTCTGCAGGAACACCTCCAGCTCCACACTGACTGGGAGGACTACAAGAAGCGGGCCGTGTCCGACGTCCTGGCCTTCAAGTCGACCTTGAACTCATTATCCGACGTGACGTCGACCACCACTTCTTCTCCGACCTCGTCCGAGAACGGAAGGGTGTCGAGAAAGCTGTCCGTCGACAGCAGTGTGTCTTCGTCGAGCCGACGCAACTCAAGGATTAGTGGTCGGAAACATTCTACGCCGTAGTTTCGATCACGGCCTCCATTTATTTTATACCACAATATCTACCTCTGAGTTAAGACGCAGTTGCTATTCGCACAAGGAAACCACATAGATCCATAGTGTTTAAATAATTGCGTGCCTACTCTTTCTAAATAAATGATAGAGTAAGTGCGTTTCTTGCAACACAGAGGAATAGAATAAGCATGAGATTTACACTCTTGCCATGTGCAATAAGGTCACAGCTCTGCAATGATGCGGAACGATTTCGATTCAGATATCTGTCCTTATTTATATCCTTATAAAAACAATCCCTATACTCTACTTATATCAACTGATTTGCCGATTTTGTACTCTTGAAATGACACGAGGAATGCGAATAATACCCTTGAATCTATTTAAGGCCAAATTCATTTGAAGCCTCCGGAATTAGTATAAATGAATGACTAATACATTGAGTGTATATACATATATACATTTATGAATAATCTACGAGTAATCTCTGCCGCACTTTACCCATCAGATCTCATCATGGATACCGAGAAATGAACAAGGTTGATGCGTCATTCATGTTCAGGGTACATGTCGTCAAAGAACATGTCACTTTCCAATCTTTTTAAGCCTCTAAGTGAAAGAGCTCTTTTTCATGGTATGCCTTCCATTGCAGAATTCCAGCAGAAGTGGATTTTTTGAAAAGTGAAAAATTTTCTATGTTTCTTTGTAGGGATAGTTCTGTTAAACTGTTAGTGGGGTCTAGCTATAATTTTAGTTTTCTTTATTATTCGATTGACGTAAAATAATTGTTTACATGATTGAAATTAGAATGATTTCTATCCCTGTCTCCAATTCTTTCACTTTTTTTTTAATTTGAAAATTGATATATCTACCTACTGGCTCTAAATTACTTCAATTTCCTAGTCACTTATCAACGTTAATTTCTTTCCTTAAATTATTTTTTAATCTCCTTATTTTTATTTGTTATGCATTGCCATGTCTTGCCAAATACTTCTCATAAAACTTGCTCTTAAATTCTAAATAAGGGTTCTATTGTAGATAGTGAGGCACAATCAAATTAAGCTTTACTTCTTTGGTTTGTTGCCACTTAATCATGACTGAACGCACACTAATGGATACGAAAAACCGATGATATCTCTGCGTCAATGTTAAAGGAAGAATAATCATTGGGGCCCATCACAGGAAGCCAAATTCCTTGAGTTTCCATACAGTCATGAGACAGTTTGGGGAGAACTTCAGCTATAAGTACAGAATTTCTTTACAGCTACATGTTATTACAATATTGCACTCGGAGAAAGATTGGAATTGTGATCAAACACTGTCAAGTGCAGCAAACTGAGTAAGATGGATCCGACAATATTTAAAGGAATAAAAAATATATTTATGTTTTACACTGCAACTGGAAATGAAAAATAACAACAACAAAAATAGATACCGGATTCTTCTTTGTGTGTGGTAGCAATGATTTTATTGTCAATTATATTCACTGCAATATTTCTTTCATTTGCCAACAGAACAACTGAGAATGTACAACTAAGAAATGTGTATGGTCAGCAGTATGTGAAATATACATCAATTTTCATACAGTTTTTAATTCTCTATTTTGAAATATACACACCTCAAGAAACCGGACAGACCAACTAAACACTAATTTAATAAATCGTAGTTCCCCCCAATAAAATTAATTACACTACGTACTGAAGGACTATGGACAAAGAAGGGAAAGTTGAAGAAAAACGAGGGGGGGGGGGGACCCAGAAACGCGACAACGACTACTACAAGATAGTACACGGAACAAACACAGGAACATCAAAACAGGAGCAACGGTATCTGCAAGTGAAGATTGGGGGAAATATCACCATTACATGTACTCTCCCTGATACTGTTATTCAGTAGAAGATTGATGGATAAATATGTTAACACATATAAATGGGATATAAATAATTCACAGGAAAAAAACAAAACAAAACTGACAGAAAGGAGGATGGACGAGAGGACGAAGGGATGAGGAGAAGATATGGGAAAAAGAGAAAGAGGGAGGAGTGAGAAGAGGAAAGTGAGATAGAGGAAAGATGGAAGGATAGATAGATAGGTAGAGTGTGTGTGTGTGTGTGTTTGTGTGTGAGGGAACGAGGAAGAGTGAGAGTTACACTATTGGTTTTCTGCGCACGATTACATGGTGGAATTGCTCGCCAATTATATCAAATCCACTACTCTTTTAAAGAGGTCAACGCAAGCATTGATCGAAGTGGAGCGATCGATCAGCCTGCCACTGATCAATGTTTTAATTAAAAAATGAGCTGACAGTTCATCATACTATCGCTGATAATCATTCCGCTCGACTTATCAATACCTCAATTCGGTGAATAACTCTCCAAGGTCTATATCCCAACAGCCTCACTTTCTAAATACTGTACTTCAACCGCCGTCCCTCTTGTGCGTGTGGGTGCCCCGTCATTGGTTGGAACTACATAACATGTACGTTCCGAGTTCTGCTAGACGTATCAAATATAATACACCGGTTTATCGAATCATTCATATTTTCTTGCGTACGTTTACACCACAAATAGCTCGTGACAATATACGCACATATTACTGTGGATTGGCCGACATGGGAACTATTAATGCGTGCGCACTAAATTCCCGAGCATCACCTTTGTGTTGAGTAAGAACAAGGTTATTCTGAACTTCAAGTCCTTTTATCCATATAAATCTACATTTTGTCATCCTATTCCACATCCACATGATTGCAATTCTTCACAAAGAATGTTTTAACTCTTGGAATTCTGGTTGCCAGGAACGACCTGCATGCTATAAAGGTACATGCAATGAATTTGAATTATATCATAAGTAAACATGTAAGTTGAATACAGATCTTGCTAAGGGACATGAATAAAAAAAAAATATTCCTACATTATTGCGATCCATAGCAGATCCTTTCAGAGCAATGTCTACAACTCTTGTTGAATTCCCTGTCATAGACAAGATAGCAATGCAAGCAGCTACTATTCGGTTCGGTGCCATTAAACTTTAGATGGTTTCCTGACATTGTATTTTTACAGTATAATTTTTATGCCAATGCGCTCACATTTTCAAGTCTTCTAGTTTTGCTCGATTTTGAGATCTGCTATCTCATTATTCATGCCACTTGCAAAGAAAAAATGGCAAAAGTTAAACCACATAGTAAATACTGTTCGGCTCGTAGTAACTGCAGGACCGTTTGTAGCGAAAGTGCGTGTAGTTCACCCCGTGACGAGTGTCTGAGTTCATGTAGCACTTCTTCCAGCGGTAGTTGAACGAACGACACCCGCTCGTTATACGCAGGCAGACGACGGCACATTCCCGCGTAGACGAGGTGGAAAATGATGAGGTCAGTTCGTGGTCTTCGAGGCAGTAGTCGCTGTCTGGGTGCCGCTTGAACAGGACGACGCTGTCAGCAGAGCCAGTTGCTGTGGGTTCACCGAAGTAAAAAAAAGGGTTCGTTAATGCGAATATTATAGATAAGACTCGTTATTCCGAAGGTTTGTTAAATTCTAAAATACACAAATTCCGTGCACCTAGATGTTCATTAATCCGAACGCTTGTGGCGTCGTTCCGAAAGTTCTATATTGCGAAAGTTCGTGAGTCCGAAAATGAAATAAGGTTAAGTATTCTGAAAAGGGGGTTTATCTGAAAATGAGAGAAAGAAAAATGAAAAAGAAAGGTGCGTACTAATAAACCTTCGGAATGACGGGCCCCTTTTTCCTTTAACGGATTAACGAACCTCCGAAACAACGATTTTTTTCTTTTTCATTTTCATTTTCGAATTAACGAAGTGTCGAAAAACCGAACCTTACTTATTTTCGGATTAATAATCTTTCGAAATAATGGACTGTATAACGCAGATAAACAAGAAATGAAAGTACTGTCCAGTGATGTAATAATCTTTGCTCTTCAAGATTTCTCTCATAGTAGTTGACAGTAAAGATATTCTTTCTGCACGATAACACAACACTGTTATGATGAAAATAACGACAACTCTCATCATTATCATCACATTACCATTAACATTGTTATGATCATAATCATATTTATAATCATACTTTTTTTACCAATAATGAATACATATTTTTAGAAATGATATCATGACGATTTTTTTTTTAACTGTTCAAAGTTTATTTTCTTCATGATGACCATGAATCTACTGTCATGGAACAATCAATAGTAACGAAAGAAGTTTATAATTTCCCATTTATTGTGTGTAATTATACATCTAACTGTATTTATTTCCTATAAATGATAGTCGTGAGATAAATAGGTCTTCAGAATTGAAAAAAAAATATTGGTGAACATAAATCAATTAAAGGGACTGTATAGTTTTGGTTGAGACCTAATTTCAGGTTTCTAACATTTTTTGGTGAGATAATGAGAAACCTCTTATGAAATATGAAAGAGCATGTCATTCTATGAGGAATTCAACGTTTATTTGATGAAAATTGGTTTTGAAATGGCTGAGATATAAAAAAAAAAGAGCTATTCCAATAAAGTGTGGGACCCACACTTCATAACGATCACTTTGTTTTACTTTGTTTTTGAATGTTTCAGTCATTCCAAACCCGATTTTCATCAAATTAACTTTGAATTCCTCTTAAAATGGCATGCTCTGTACTATATCATAAGTGTTTTCTTGTTATCTCGCAAGAAGTTAAAAGCCCAATTCTCATCTCCACAAATACTGTACCATCTCTTTAAGCTTTACCATGTTTGTAGCAGACGACAAGAGCAGTAGCATTGGCGTAGGACACCGTGTATTCTCCCGACTGTGCAGCAATGGTCGTGAAACTCTTGTTTGTTCCCGAAATATCAGGTTCGCCTGTACCCCAGTCTGTTTGGCAGGATGAGCAAGGTTTACATGGGCAAACATTTACGTAAAACCTGTGCAACGCCATGTCTGATCACATCAACCCAAGACGTTTAATTTGGAAATGAAAATGGTTATAAAATTTCAGACATAATGCAACAGTCAGCCTATGTGTGCAGTGACAAACAACCAACCACAAATTGATAATTTCATAGAATGTAGGAGTAATATGACAATTTCATATATTTGTCTTAAACTTTTATTCTTTCTTGTCATCATTTACACTTTCACATGTGGAAGACTTTGAAATAAGTTGAATTGACATTTATTTTCAAATTCACTTATAGCCATGACCCACTTGAACACATTGAAGTTTGGAATATAGTTGGAAATAATTTACACATATTCAACACTGCTTTATACATTAAAGAAGAAGAAAATACTAGTTTGAAATATAAGCAAATATAATTCATCGACGACGTTGAATATATGACATAATTCGGAGAATGAATCGGAAATTAATTAAATTTGTTTGTTTGTTTTTTATTGTTCCATATTCCACATTTCAAGAAATACATAAAACATAAACATCACAATACAAAAGCCTGGATGAATTGTCAAGTACAGCTTATAAGACAATAAAACATGTGAAATATGAGGAATCTACATAGAAGCATTGCTTGTAGGGTGTAGATTCCCAGATGCGGATGTGAGATTATTTCTTACTTGGTATATGTAATTAAAGGAATGACAATTTGTGAATTGGAGAAATATAAACGCCAAAAAAGTAAAAGGAAAAAGAAAAAACAAAGAAAACAATGTCCGCGGCACAAGACTTCTTGAGAGTTGCGTGATCACCCGAGCGAGGTACAAGTCAGATGCAGTGTACAATAGCAGAGATACCAAATGTGTACAAAGGAAGTAATGCAAGTAAATAAACCTATAGTGGGAGAAACCTAGTGAATAGCTAACAGGCTTTTAAAAATAGGTCCCCCAGAAGAGAAAGAGAGAGAGAAAGAAAGATTTAGACTATGTGAAACACAAAAGTAGAACGCGGGAATATACAAATGTCGATGTAAACACAAATACTTTCTTTGATTCTTGACCCTTTGTTATGTAAGTATATTCTCACCATCTGGAAACTTTTGTGTGAGCATAGCAGGCTTAACGTAGAATTAGTGTGGGTTTTTTCCTATTTCGTGAGCACATGTTTGAATTGTACTAGGTAATAGCTTTTATAATCCTGCCTAAGAACTAACGTGTAAATGGTGTGAAAGTCATTCGGCAAAATGTTATTGCACAATGTTCAGAAATCTTTCAAATGATGTTTAAGACATGGATGATCACTTTTATATTGTACGACTGTTTGTAAACATTGCGCTATAATTAACTATAATATTATCGTGTCAAGATTACAACCTGTCCTGTCTGGATTGCATTTACACCAACCTCTTTATTTCATATTCTTAAAAAAAAAATGCATTGAAAATATGAATTCAAGATCTTCATTAATTCGTTGCCTACACACATTCACGTTGATATATCTTGCCACGTAAAAGAAAAAAATCAGATAAGAACTTAATAACAATGCCTTTACCTGCGTATTGCATATCTAACCCATCGAGACAAGTAAACGTCTGGGGCCACGCCAGGTTGTCGCAACCATTCCACACTAGTGTCCCGCTGTCGATTGCGACAACGCCTGCGATCACGCTTGCCACCGTACTCCATTCTTCCCCCGAGCGGACGATCACCATGGCTCCCTCGAGATCTCTGCACACATGTAACCCTTCCTGCCTCGTCATCGCCTGCGGTGTGGGCGACAAGCGGTAGCAACCTCCTCTCCAGTAATCCCATCCCGGCTGGCAGGGCGCTAGGCGTCATTATCCACACAATGGAGTATGAAACAAACAAAGATGACGTTGATAATGACGATAAAACTTGATAGAACATGATTATCGAAATCATAACGGAGATAATCTTGGCAGTGATAATAATGGACATATTTTGCTGGTCGTTACCAACCATAATATATGGAAATACACTGTATGAAACAAACAAAGATGGTACTGAATGATGACAAAAAATAAAGATAAAAAATGACCATGATTTTCAAAATCATAACGGTGATAATCCTGGCAATTATAACAATGGAAATTTTGCTGGTCGTCATCATCCATAAAGTGAAATATGAAACAAACGAAGACGACATTGATGATGAAAAAATGATAACGGTGATTTATAATTGATAACGGTGGTAATCCTGAAATGATAACAATGGATATTTTGACAATGATATCAGGTGATAGCACTGAAGTGACATTCGTATCGATAGTGATAATAATGGTGGTAATGAAATTAATGATATCAATAATATTAATATTCACAGTCATTGTCATTACGCAAATTGTGTTTATTTAAATCGTCATCCATACCGTCACTTGACCTGCATTGAGAATGCTTGCAGTAAGATATTCACCACAAGTCTACCTGCATCATAACAACCAGGACGTGGTCAGCGAGCAAGTAAACCTGTGATCATTATCTATGTCAGAGGTTTATTCATGTCATCTCTTCGTCCTTCTTTTGACGTTATGCACGAAATGTACTCGTATAGGAGATCATCGAAACACACATCTTTGTCAGATTTGAAGAATACGAACATCGTGCCACGTATATATGCATGCTGAACATCAAGACAATCAGTTATTAGAATAACATAGTAACTTACCAAGAAGCGAATGCTGAATATTTCCGAGGATCAGATACAGAAAGGCAATCATAAAATGGCGGGAAACACAAACTTCGCCAGGAAAACCCATCTTTGCTCCAATTAAAAACTCGTGTATTTGCCTCCGGAGAGGAAAATCCTGTGTTTTTCTTACCAAGCGAATGTTTATCTGTGTACCTAAAGATATCCAAATAAATTTGATAGTCAAGGTAGCGAGCTGAATCTATGACGTCAATTTTCTACTGAGAAGGAAATAATTCGTTTGTCGATTAAGCAGAATAAACAGTCTTACCCTATTCGATAATATCACACGATCATATAGGCATCACATATTTATGCACACAAAAATGCACAAACACACACACACACACACACACACACACACTTTAACGTAAACAAAATCAATTTGACGTATAGCTTCTATCTCTCGCGTGATGATGATTTGGAGTACAAATTCGCCTCATATCTGCTTATTGCGCATGGTCAGTGTCATGATTGGCAGGAAATGAAAAGGGTTTGTATCAGCTTGATAGTGCTTCTCTCTATTCTTATGATGCGTCCAGTGAGCCATAAAACTGGGAGTCAATATGTATCAATCGATAATGATATCTTCAATTGACATGTTGTTCCAGTTCACTGTTCGTACTTCGTTATGGTATATTTTTAAAAATAGCAGAAAAGTGTCGCCACTCACTAAAGAATCGATTAAGTATAGTGATGGAAATGCAGGTCAAATTTAAACGAGTCAAAACCAAACATTGTTGTTTTGTTTTGTTTTGTTGTTGTGTTTTGCTACAGGCATGTTAGATCATACAAAAACATCAAATTGGATTTAT
Source organism: Diadema setosum (assembly GCA_033980235.1). Taxonomy (NCBI): domain Eukaryota; kingdom Metazoa; phylum Echinodermata; class Echinoidea; order Diadematoida; family Diadematidae; genus Diadema; species Diadema setosum. The sequence continues at coordinate 11,756,971 of CM067061.1, forward strand.
AGGAGTAATTATGATTGAAAAATTTCCCTCATATAGGACTTTTCATTCCTTATCCAATATAAGATGAACGTAAACATAGACATGGACTGAAAACGAGAATAAAATCAAGTACAAAGTGCATCTCCTTTTTTCTTTTACAAAATTTTTACAAAATTGAAATATTATGTTCAGATGCATTTTCATGTTTGTTCTCAATTACACAAAGTGGACAGAAAATGAATACAAATCCCATGCCAAGTCTATTAATTTATTGTGAGAGGTTAAAGATTGGGAAGAATAGACCATGAACTGCCCTTCAATATAAAAGTTAGCCTTTTAGTGACTAATTGCTTGCGCCTCCTACATAACCATGAAAAATAAAACCTCGATTCGTGAAAGTGCCGAGACTATACCGTTTTGTATGTAACATCTCCTAAGTACAGCACGCTTGTGCGGGATTTAACGTTTGCCCATCTATCTATCTAAATTGCACCCATTTTTGATACTCTGCAACGAAAGAGAAAGGAAGACTGAAAAATGAGAGAGAGAGAGTGAAAGAAGGAAAGAATGATAGAAAGAATGAAAGAATGAGAGAAAAACATTGCCATGGAGAAGGTGATTAGGGTAGAAACAGAATATTTCATACTGACATACATTTTAACAAATATGTTGTAAGAATAATAATATCGCCGCCATTCTCACCAAATGGTCAAGTTCGTTCATATTGGTTATAAATTGTCATCAATCACTGAATATCAACAATTTGAATACTCTCCAAGGAAAAGTAATTTTACAATCACATGAAAATTAGCGCCATCTTGCGATCACAACGACACAGTTCGATTATCGAAGCATGGGGAATGTATACTTGTACAAGCTTTGGGATGCGAAAGATAAAGTTAGAGATATGATCATTAGGAACGCTACACTATCGAGGAAAACGTGTGATGAATATTCTGCATTTGCCTGTTGAATCAACTCCAGAAGGTACTAGTGTTGTTGAATGCTACATAACATCGTAATCTCTATAATATCACAGGTTTACTTGATGGTGTTTGGGTTCACGTTTGAAGTCAATATGATATTTGCCGATGCTGAATATGTTCTTTGAACTTAATAAATGAATGAATGTGCTATATCGTCCCTCCTCTCCCTCCACGGTGTTGCTATATTCAATATCTTTGTTTATCCACATAGCCTACCCTCAAAATCACACGAAGGCACTTACGCACACACATTTTACTCCACAAAGGACTATTGTGCAAACATGAAAGAGCGTTTAGTGGTTTAGTGGTTTAGTGTGTGCCACTCTGGACTGTCGGACGGGAGAGCATAGGTCCGAAACCCTGACGAGATGTATACCCTACCATGCACTGTATATTGTGATTAAATCAAATGAAAAAAAAAATGGGAATCTGAATCTGACAATGCTTGAGTTCTATGAAGTTGAAAAGATTACAAATAGGGCATAATAGATTAATAAGACCGATTTATTCGCAGTGGAATTATTGAATTCACACTTTTTTTTTTAAATTCCTCATTCTTATAACTTTTAACTACAAATTCCGTGACAATCCTCCGAAGTTTTCATTATGTAGAATACATACCACATTTATTTTTTTAAATACATTTTTACGCAATTTTTACTCTATCAAGCTGAAATTCAAACTGCAGAAAAGTATAGATGGTGTGATATCTAAGGACTTAAAAAAGGGGCAAGGGCTGAACAAAGTCAAAAAACAACAAACAACAAACAAAAAACAAACAAAAAACAACTACACTTAGGTCTTCAGAGGCATGTCAGATTTGATATTGTGGATTATATACGTTCACTGTGTTAACTTGGTGCACGTCTGGTAAACGTAAGTGAGTGTGTGTGCGCGTGACTGTGTGAACAACAGATCAATGTGTCAATTTTCTCCGACCACTGCACGTTGTTTTAATTTTGTGGTGTAGGAATGTAACACAACAACCGCTGTCAAAAGGTAATCACACTGGAAGAAATAAAACACACCAGACACTTAGACTTGGTTTTTTTTTTCAGTCGAAGTAACTGTTCATTTTTCTCCAGAATCGAATAGTACAGCATTTAAGACTTAACCCTTTCTCTGCCAGTGAGTCAAATACGCACTAATTTTACGTAAGTACCTATGGACAAGACATTAATGAGACACGCAGAGAGTTAATTGACAATCTTTGATGACAGAGGTCGGAAGTACCGCAAACCTTTTTCCCTTTCCGTGAATCCCATCATTCATGGTAATAATCATTACAAACGGAGAGAATGTGAAGGAACCTTCAAAGTAATTTCTTAATATAATTTCTTAATCCATTATCAAACCACAGCAAAAAACATATGAAGAGTTTGTTTGCAAAAACCGATAAGTCCATTTTTGAAGATTTTGAAGTACGGTCTCTGTCATAAAGTACAAAATGATACCGTTAGAATGATATATTGGTCACTACATATAAAGGTATATTTTTGAATTTATGGTCAAAAGAAGCAAAAAAAATTATTATTTTTATTTTTCTTGAACTTTAATCGCAAATATCTCCATTTGACAAATATGGACTTATCGGTTTTTGCAAACAAACTCTTCATATATAGCACTAAGAATGTCTCAAGAACAACATTTTAACGCATTGAACTCGAAAGTAGAAAAGAGTTCTCAATTTTATAAGGATAAAAAACATTAATGTTTATCTCTTCTCAAACAATACCTTTGGTCAGGCTGAATTTAGATCTATACAGGGGCAAGTAATCTTAATTTCGGGTTTCTTTTTTTCTTATTGTTAGGCAAGATACACACACACACATATAGGATGTCTATTTCCATGTTCACACACACACAAACACATAATAGGATGTCTATTTCCATGTTCACAATAAAAACAAACAAAAATATATTGAATATTTACCACACACAGTTTCAATTAATTTCAATCAATATAAGTCATGAGATCTGAAGAGAGAAGTAAAAATAAAACAATAAAGATTTAGGAGTGTACAACCCTTAAAAAAAAACACTTTAGCAAGCATAGTGACAAAAAGTATGTAAAAGTTCATTAATTGATTATATATTAATCCATGGTCTTACTGATCATAAGACAAGGTGCGGTTTTTTTTAACTGTTTCGAATTGAAATGGCGCTGACGTTAACAGATCAAGCCTGCAAACCAAACTCTGAGGTTTTACGAGTCTTGTTAAGACGAAAATAATGATCATATATGTATAGTTTTTTTTTTCTCTTCATAGATATTGTGATTTACGGAAGCATCTACGAGGTATTTTCGAATTACTGGATTAGGGTATTGTGAAGAAAAACAAATCAAATACTCAGTATACAAAATATTCGATGTGAGGCTGTATGATATGAATATTTTTTTCTTATCTTTGCCCTCTAGCAACTACGAATCATCACTAAATACCCCGTGCATTTAAGAATACAACATTATCAAATATATACCGTAAAAGGTATATTATTTGTGCCCTGCTTCTATAGTTCAACAATTCTCGGCAAGCCAGTGAGAGCCTGCCACTCTTGAGAAAAATGGCGTGTTTTTTTTTAAACACAATTTCCATTATAGAGACTGTCAACCTACCAGATGTAGGTATTTCATAGTATTACGTACCTTATACATTAGAAATTTATATTGTCATTCATTTTTCAATATGATTTTACATTGTCTTATTCTCATTGTGTCCTTTATTTCTAAAGTAGTTAAATCTAACCTTACAACTCGGTACAACATATCATGATCATTTAATACTGACAAGATACCTACTTATTACGTAATCACAAAATACATTCAATGTTTTATCAATCATTTCTGCGCTTTATCAAAACACGACCGAAAACTGCCCCTGTTAAAGACCGCTTTGATTTGGAACAGCTGATGACGTTGCACACGATGAAAAAAAAAAGAAGTTTGATATACATACATAATGAATCATTGGCAAATATACTTTCCATACCACCAGACAAAATTCGAAATTTATCCACTCCTATATAAATCATTGCTAATGCCTTTCCCCAAATATATCTGCGACATGAAGTGACATGAATATTTTGAAAGCGCTGTTCCGCAAGAGAGCATTAAAAAAATGCTAGCTCTTAGCGTCTGATTTCAACATTACAGGAAAAAGCCACGAAATGCACATGTAGAATTCAAAGTTCCCCTATGACGTATTCACATCTAGATTAAAAGGGATGCTCGCTTATTCCTCCCTATTTTTTCTTCTAAAACTAACAACATAACATTACTGGTAACTGGCTATCATTACCATCATGATGATGATACTTTGATACGTCATAATTTGTAGTTATATCTATCAATATCATAATATCATCATGCATCACTATAAACAGGAGATAATAATTCGTTTGTCGAGCCCCCAGCAAGCCCTTTTGTCGAGACTGCCTTTAATTTAGCACAACACTGATAATGTCGTTACAAAATCATAGCTCGCTATAAATTGCCATGAATGAATTTTATTCTTCCCTTCGTGACACGCTTTGAGTCTCGATGAAAGACTTGTGCAATATATCATGCTCCAAGTCTGCAGTACAGTCGGGTGATACGTAGTCATGGTCAGTTCGTGAGTCGTGATCATTTAGATCCCCTTTTTGAGATAATTAAAGTCAATGGACATTAATGGTCAGCTGTTATCTACAAAACCCTTGTACAGAAGAACTTAAGTCAAGCAAGCATTCAGACCGATAACGTGTCCCAGGTTTTCACGGTAATTACACGCGAATGGTGTGGATGTCATTATTATTCAAGTGATGTTTTATTTTTTACTCAACATAGCATTCTTGAAGTAGTCACAACTGAGAAATACATGACAATGAATAAATTTTGTTCGGCTTTTTGATTATACATGTGGATGTCAATAATTACGATCATCTATAGTTATTGTTTGTTGATTTTATCTGTAACCTGGATTTGACGTAACCCCCCCCCCCATACTCTCTCAAAACTGGCGATTATAGTTAAAGGCTAAAAGATTTTTTTTTTTTTCAGCAGGAGTGGATCTCAAATGGGCTAAAGGATCCTTTGAAGTAAGCATAAAGTCCTGTAAAGTCTGCATTTTACTTTGTAATTCAATCTGATTAATAAAGCTTTAGTTCAAAACGGTTCATTTTCAAACTGATTGCATGTTTCACTTCTTGATGAAATGTGTTTCGATCTTTTGCTTTAAGATTTCTGAGTTATTTTCGTGTTGTGGTTGCTGGAAATAAATGTCATCAAATCTGAAATAAAAATATATTAATTACTTTTTAAAGGTATACGTGTATACCACTATTGAAAGAGAGTGAGAAAGAGCCTGGTAGGCTAACACAGGGGAGAGAGAGAGACCAAATCAAACTGTTTTATATCGATATTCAAAACGTAATTTTTAATAATATCCCCATCAAGTTGCTTGAGTTATGAGTTTGAGTCCGACGTTTGCAACAACAACAACAAAAAAAAAACAACAAAACAAAACAAAACAAAAACAAAAACAAAAAGGGGTTATTAGTTGTCATTGTCGTCCGTACAGAAAGGAGTCAAAACGCGTCATCCGGAAAAGTCGACTCGTTTTCTTCTACGTATTTGAGCTAAGAATATGTAAACATTATTTTGTTATCATCAATCACACAAAAGAATAAAACTGTCTTTTTTTATACCTTCGCAGCTAAAATCTCCACCCCACCCCACCCCAACTTTTCTGTGTCAAACATAGCACACACATCTACAGGATATAACTTTCAAATTTAGATATTTGAACAATTATTTATTTTTTTTTTAGATGTCAAATATATTCATCAATTAATCAATATATATACGATCAATTTCTGCTTAAATCTAGCATCCCTGGTTCAGTCAAAAATATATTTTCATCTTCAGAACATCATGTATATACATATAGAGTGATCTTATGTACACTTTCATGACCTAGGTATACATCAATAGAGACAAACAGTCTGAGAAATAGAATTTCAACAAACAGCTAAAAAATGTTTCAATATACGTATATCATTTCACTGTTCTGCAAATTCTAAAGTGTTTTTTTTTTCTAAAAATACAACAAATCTAAATATTCACCAAAAGAAGTGATAAATAATTACCAGTCTCACATGCAGTATTTTTATTTATACAGATATGGTACATCGTTGTGATGGATGAGTGTTGTCAAGTGTAACCACTTAATTTAATCTAAGTCTTCTTAAACTTGGATGAATCTTGGTTGTAACACTCTCAATCGGTATTCATGTTTATACATGTATGTAAACTGGTCAGCACCACCGAGAAATGTCTATATTATCCTAGGAATTGAGCACGTGTCTATATGACAAACGCGGCTTGTACGGGAGGTTCTCCTTTTGTTCGGGATTCCATTTTTGTTTTCGTTTTTCTCCCTTTTTTTTTGACGTGAGTGCGTGCCCGTGTTTTCTGACATAGATATACATACACAGCGTATAAAATGAAGGTATATACAAAGCCTATCATACAGTTACAGTATAGAAATATTGGTGCCATGTCTCTTTTACCTCTCTTACTATGTGACTGATCCCATTGCATTGCAGCGCATTGCATGTCAGAGTACTGCAAAATTCAAAGTCCTCTGCTGAATAAACCAGCAGTAATGACACCCTATGTTAAGAAAATCCGGGTTGGTGTTTGCGTATTGGCGGAGTACAGTAAATATCAAAGCACACTAACTCTGGAACTAGTCAAAATTGCACGGACGCAATATATGAATAGCACCATCACACGCTGGCGGAGGTATATCTGCATCATAAACCTTGTCTAGATTTCGAAAAAATTAAGGAAAATAAACATTCTTTTCTTTATTTCTGAATTTTGAGTAAATCCTACTTAAGCTACGACCAGCTGCATTGGATATTAATGGCTAGATTAGACGGGATAGCCCCTACTGATGAATGACGAATGAAGGTATTATTCCTAAATCGGTGCCTTTTCCCCTGTCAAAAAAAAAATAATTATTTTGACATTTATGTCAATTAAAACATGTATGATTCAAACAAAATCAAAAGAAAACAAAAATGAGATAACAGAGCATGAGAGAATACAACTGGAAGTTTGAATGACCTCGCTCCGTCTGTGGATGTTCATGAAGCCCGTCGCAAGCAGGAGATTTGTTTCAGAAACCAAATTCGAAGATGATGGAGGCTGGTCAGGAGGATGACAAGTTATTGGTCTCTCTTGACCAGCTGGAGCTTGTCTCCCGTACACTCGGGGTCCTCTAGTTCGTCGTAGTCGGTGACGTTGTTTTTGAAGCACTGCAGACCGCTGCGAGATAAAATGGGATGCGAGAAGAGACACAAACTGCAGTTATAGGCGTGTGTGTGTGTGTGTGTGTGTGTGTGTGTGTGTGTGTGTGTGCATGTACGTATGTGTGTCTGTGTGTGTGTGTGTGAGGAGGGGAAGAGGACCCATGGTGGTTCAGTGGTTAAGGCTCTGGACTCTGGAGGTCTCGAGTTCGAATCTCCTGGGGGTAAACTTGGCAATACTGTGGTAATGATAGCAGGGACTCCTTTGAAGAACGGTATGGACACTGAAGATAGGGGGTACTCTAGACAGAAAAGGTGTTTTTAATTTTTTTTTTTACTTTCTACTCTTAATCAATGTTATCACGTATATAATACGTATCATTATGGATGGCAACAAAGGGACATTATGTAACTCATACAATCATTACTCATGTATTCTTGAATACCACGTATAAAACCTCCGAATAGTGTCATATGTGCTTACATAATTATTCATCTATTATGAGGGGTACGAAAACCAAAATAGTACAACGATGGTCTTTATTCCGTCATGCTTGTGGGGTATATGGGCTTCAGTAAGACAAAAAAAATACAGTTATTGCAAAAATCAACGTGTGTAAGTATGTGTGGTCCGAGAAAATGATGTTTTTCCCCTTTACCATCCTCTGTTGCTATAGTACAATGGCCGTGAATGCCGCTCAACTTGCCACGCGCATTAATATCGCTTAATGCGTGGAAGGATCCGACTTGGAAAGAGTGCAGCGAGAGAATTTGAAAGCTCATTTAAGCTCCACTATACGCAGCCATGAATGAGCCGAAAATGAGTCGACATGGGCTTGATTACGGAGGACATAAATGGTTCATCAATTTCTAATTTAACCACCGCTGCATTGGAGAGTTCGGCATCGGGTTCTAATTGAGCACAACCAAACATGAAAAACGGCGGAAGAGACAACAATATTATATCCCTCCTCCACTGGCCACTAATGGATAAAAAAGCGCGATACTTGTCTTATTGGTGGATGGATAATAGGTTGGTCTTTTCATTGTGGTTGCTGCGCGACGTGTGTACAAATTAGAGCTATCACCAGGAGGTCTCGCTTTCGAACCGCGGTTAAAAAAAAAAAAAAAAAAAAATCTGGACGGAGACAGCTCATTCACGCAAATTTTACGACGTGTCAATTCACCGCCAAAGCGGAATTCAACTAATGGAATAGGTGTTTCGGATCAATTGTATTTAATGCCAAGAGCTCATCCATTTATAAATATTTTTCGACTCTTCGTCTGAATAGGATGTTGCATTTGCCGACAGATTTAGATCTCTGCTTCGGCGATTCGTTGTTCACATAGGCAATGCGTTATTGGGAAAAGAAAAAATATACCAAATGAATATAAATTGCAATTTGGGAAACGCAAAGTCATGTTTAGGTCAAATGGTTTGATCAACATTAACGACAGGCGAGACTAGTATCAAATTTCTTACATTTTAAATAAAATCTAAATATACAAGTTCATTACCACTCATCTACATAAGATGTGGAAATATTAAGACAGTGGTTGCAAGAAGGTAACCGTCCTATACTATCTGTCTGTATTAACCGTCTTTAATCATTGCTAACTTAATGCTCATTTAATTAACAATGCGAAACCTTATCGCCTTTATCGGAGAAATCCTGTTCAGTTAGCGATTCTACATAGGAAAAAAAAGAGAGATAGATATGATACCAATTTTAGTTTCTGTCAAGTATTTGTTCTTTTTTTAGACGGAATCGCTTCTTACTGACCTAACCCTTTGAACCTTTACGCTCTGCTCTATTAAGCATCATGGGATCAAATAAAAATAGGTGAAGTGTTATTCCAGATTATGCAATGGTGTTGAAATGATTCAACACCGCTAAAAATAATCAAAGTACACTAATACGTGTACAGTATTGTTGTTGAATAAAATCTTAAGGAATACGTCAGAAGAACTTCCTTGTTTCTTGCCGCTAAACGGATGGTTATAGGATCAGCTATGACACCAAAGTTGGGTTAGGTAATACCGGAAGCATTCGCTGAAGAGTCGAAGTTTAGTTGAGTTTTTCAACAGTTGCAGAGCGTATCGGTAGTCGTAGTAGTTCAGGTGAATTTTCCAGTCCATCCATACAAGTACATGCAGTCATTGTATCTTCTTTGCTATGAACGTTTCGTTTGAACGCTGCCTAACCGACATGAGTTTGAAAGGGGTATTAGATACTCTCATAACGGCATATAATCTATACTTACCAGGTTATTACAATCGGGATGACAACGATGAATGCTAGTACGTAGAAGGTCAGGGTCGGCTGGGTGTTGACCGTCCCCGCGTAGATGGCAAAAGCCATCACTTTGGCGATGAACTTCACCGTGTTCCCGACGCATCCCGCGTACGTGAAGACGGATACTGGGTTGTGTAAAGATTGGATGTTGAAGGTGGAGAAGAGGGAGGGGGGGGGGGGGTGATAATGAGGAGGAGGAGGAAGAGCAGGAGGAGGATGAAGAGAGGGAGAGAGAAGAGATGAAGAGACGATTTTTGATACCGGCCAATGAATACACACTATAAAAAGCAAAACGAAAACCATATCTTTATGTACCGCACACACACACGCACACACAAAAATCCAAACAAGCAAACACATAACACATAACAGCAACACAAACCCAGCTACTGGTATAGTAATCAAGTGAAGGACACATTTTCACGCGATAGCTCTTGCGTAAGTTAATCACATCTCCTGACACACATACATACATACATACATACATACATACATACATACATACATAATATATAATCAGTGCATATAAACGTTAATGTGTACAGAATAGGGTATATTGCACTTGACCTTCTGCTTTCCTGACTGTTACGTGTCAAATTTAGACAAACAAAAAAATCCTACAGTGGTCGAAATCTCATTACGTTTAGATTTGCTTCTTTAAACATGCCATTCACAAATACGACTTCGTCTTCTTTTGTGTATATTACGCTTTGCGCTTGATTTGTTAGTCTTTTTTTCTTCTATTTTTTCTTCTTCATTCCTTCTTAATAGTATTGCTATAGTATTACCTATGATACAAGTTAAATTTATTTTTTCTCCTCCTTCATCTTTTCTTCTTCTCTTCGTAATAATTTTCCTTCATTATTTTTCCTCATCATAGTGCTTAAATCTGGAAAATTCGAGGCACAACCCAAACATCACTGTACACGACTTAAAGCTGGTGCGGGGGAAAGTGTTAAGTTGCATTGAAAGAATGAAAGTCGATAAAACGTCAACTCTTATCTGACAAATCTAGTCATAGCAGTTTTGAATTCGGGAGTTATGCCCCATTTGTGCATTGGTCCAATGTCTAATTCCTTCAACCGACACACGTAAAATGTAATTATTTCTTAACGTATTTTGATCTCTCTTTTCCCCGGTGTTCTCCGCGTTCTTCCCATGTCAGTTTTTCCAAAAATCACGACAGCAATAAGTCGGTGATGAAATTCTGTAGATCTATATTCGCAGTTATACAGTTATTAAGGTGTAAAAGAATTAGGTGCTCGAAAAATATTCAGGATAATTTGACATTCCCAATTCACGACGGTCATGTATGGCCACATTGTATTATGACTTCGTCATCCCTGCGAACAACGGAAGTGTTAAGCTGTTCCTTAAATATGCGGAAGTGCAGCTGTATTACAAAATCGAGAATGTAAGCTTATTGGAAACCATTTCAGTCACGTTATGGCAACACTACACATCTCGCAAGTATAATCAGTCCATGAGAATACGTGTTCTGTATAGAATTCAAATGCGTTATGAAAAAAAAAATATTGATAGGATTAACTCGATGTATTCCCCCTTTCCATCTCTGTGTCTCTATTATAGGGGAGGTCCAACCGAAAATTAATTTGTGTGAATTGAAGCTGAAAAATTCGAGGAACAGGACAACGAAAGCTTCAGCAAATTCTGATCAAAACTAAGAAAGTTGTGATAAGTTGTGTCACTTGTCATAACTCTCTCAGTTTTGATTGGAATTTGCTCAAACGTTCATCCCCCTGTTTTTTTTTCTAATATCCTGCTTCTATTCAGACGAACTAATTGTCGAGTTGGAAGTTCGCTATAAAGTAGGATTTCTTTTCTTGTTGTTGTTTGTTTGAAACTAAGTGTGGCCGTGCTTACACAATCCTCTACCACGTTAAAAAAGACAAATAAAAAGGAAAAAAAAAAGACTATATCGGTGTTTACTTATAGGCCTACACACTCAAGTAATGTTATGGCCAAGTTTACAGCAGAGGCTGTCCCTTTAAATAAGAAAGCTTACCATTGTCTTGCCGAACGTGGCAAAGAGTAATGATGTACAATTCATTTTACGTAGAGACATGCTAGGAGGACAGACTGAAAAAAAAAGCCTCCTCGTTCATAGTCCTCGGGGAAGATAGATCCAAGAAACTGAACTTCTATCAATTATCTGCCATGAGAATTTAAAGCACGTATACTAATCCCAGATGACACTCTGAATATGAAGCAATTTATCATGCTTTCTCTTTATCTATTCATTTTCGTTCCTTGCCATAGCTCTATACAATACCTTGCTCGTGCTCATTGACCATCTTGGACATGAGGCCGCGGACAAGCGGAGCGATGAAGCTGGACATTGCGCCCATGACAAGGCCTGCGCAGTAGAGAGAAAAAAGAAGAGCGAAAATGTTATGAAAAGTCATCTGACGTCATGATGTCGTCATTAGTCCACTTTAAAGGGCATTACCGCATGAAGACAACTGATGAAAACAGATCAACTAATTACATTCAGGGCTACAGCTGATCATTATTTTGTCCATTAATTAGGTGATCCGAGTATCCTTCGGATCACCTTCTGTATCTGTACGGATTCTTTCTTCTTCTTTATTTCTTTATTTCTCCCCAAAAGTTGTGCAGAGGTTAGCTCAGAAAGTCCGCTGCCTATCAATTTCAAAATTATACCATGTATGCATCATGTCCCAAAGACGACAAATCTAATGTATCATTGTGATCAATCGACCGTGACGTCACTGTGACGTCATTATATGAAAACACATTCTCAATCATATCTCATTAATGGAATAGAATTTTTCAATGAAATTTACGTCACATATATTTCAAGTTATGCGCATTTTACTCATGTTCTCAAAATTCATATATTGTCTTAAAACGTGCGCGTACGCGCGCGTTGAAATATTTGTATGCTCCAATCGAGCTCAAAATTTTTTTGCACACGTTTCAGACAATTTGGAGCATTTTTTGAAAAATTGAAAAAATCGGACGGACGCGTACGCGCGCGCGCATATACGCACGCACAGCTCATTTTTAATTGAAATTTCAAGTTTTTTCACTTTGATCGGATGTCTGAAATGTCAAGAAATATTTATACCAAGTTTCAAGTCAATCCGACTCAATATGACGTCATACGGGCCCGTAAAATTTGAAATTCCGCGCGCGCGTCAATGGCGATATACAGTGTAACTATGCCAAAAAACTGGCAATTTTAAATCCGATTTTACTCGTCAGGATGGACGGTGACCCCCCATTTTCTTTACATATTTTGAAAGCTGATGAGTTGAACATGTCAATTCATGGGTTTGCGATGCTGGCAAATTGATTAAAAGACATCAAATTTCTTAATAAAGTAAAAAATGTAAATTTTCAAAATGACGTCATCAAATTTCAAGTTCACTCGAGCGTATCTCACTTATCCTTTGCCAATTTTCACCCAGTTTTCAGTATGTTGTAGCTTATTAAATGTACTTTCATATTTTTAATAACAACATTTTGATTGGATGACGTCATCACCTCATAAAAATGGATTGAAAGTAACCTTGTCAAATTTGACCAGTTTACGTGTAATCTCTATGGGAGTGCAGTTTTTCTGGAAATGAAAATTGACATGACTGTCTTTATCGAGCACTAGCTTACTTACGCTTCGGTGAATTTCTCCCAGATTTTAATATGTTGTAGCTGACACTTAGGGCTATCGTAAGTGTGCCCTTTGTATCTTCATACGATGTTGCGATCACGTCAAAAAACTTACTTGAAATTAAAGTTTATCTTCGATGTATTGAGATACTCCTTTCTTTCTGCAACTTTCTTTGCAATAACTCAAAAGAAACAGCCCCTATCACCCCCATATTTTGCACATGTTTAGTTCATGTCACCTACATTATTTCATAAAATAACAACTACTTGATCAGACGCCATGTTGGGTATGTAAATTAGGGTCAAAGGTCATAGATGTTTCATCCTGTATCTTGGTGAATACATGTCTTATCTTTCCCATATTTTGCACACGTAAAGACCATGTTACAAGAATCATTTCACAAAATAACCACTTTTTGCTCAGATGCCATCTTGTCTGTGCAAATTGGGGTCAAATGTCATATGTACTTCTTTCTGTATCTTTGATGGGAGGGAATTTTTTTAAATGTGAAAATTGACATGATTGTCTTTATCGAGCACTAGCTCACTTACCCTTCCGTGAATTTCTCCCAGATTTTAATATGTCGTAGCTGAGACTTTGCGCTATCGTTATGTGCCATTCGTTTTTTTCATGCGATGTCGGAATCATGTTAAAAATCTTGGTTGAACTTAAAGCTTATCTTCGATGTATTCAGATATTTCTTTCTTTCTGCAACTTTCTTTGCAATAACTCAAGAAAAACACGCCCTATCACCTCCATATTTTGCACATGTTTAGTTCATTTCACGAATATTATTTCATGAGATAACAACTACTTGATTGGACAATATCTCATGACGCAAATCTCTCGTTTGAAGAGGCTACACCCCAGTAAATAATGCCAGTGCATATCTTGGCAATCAATGACTTAAAATCAAAGATATAAAACACCTGTTTCTTGACCCTGGCCTAATCTAAGCATCAGTCATCGCCACAGCACCACAGGAGGGGGGGGGGGGGGGGCACCGCGAGAGGAGGAGATTGTTTTGGTTTTGGCATGGGCTATGTAGCTCCATGGTGCGTGTGTGTGTGTGTGTACGTGTGTGTGTGTGAGTGTAGACATTCAGCGTATGCAGACAGAGCATGCCTGTACTGCAGTGACTGGAACTATTGTCATTCCATTTTGTCTCTCCCCTTCTCCCTCCCCCATCTCTCCCCTCTCTCTCTCTCTCTCTCTCTCTCTCCTTCTCTCTCTCTCTTTCTCAGCAGGCTGATTGTAACCAGGGAGGTAGTAGTATCACCTCCCCGTTGTAACTCACTGCCAAATAGCACATTGTCAGCACCGGCAAACTGGCAATGCTCTCCTTCTTATTCATGTATTTTCGTCATTTACGGGTCAATTTTTTTCGTTCGAAATGTAAAATGGATGGCCATAGAATTTCTCAATAGAATATAAAATTGAAAACTTTAAAAAGGATAGAGAAAATTGAGTTCACTTTGAATGGTCTGCCACAGGCAGATATCCTTATCATGCTCTTACGTAATACGACAGCTGCTTTCTCAATGATCCAGTCAGCAGGCTGTTGTAACCAGGGAGGTAGTCTCACCTCCCCTTTGTAACTCACTGCCAAATAGCACATTGTCAGCACCGGCAAACTGGTAATGCTCTCCTTCTTATTCCTGTATTTTCGTTAATTACGGGTCAATTTTTTTCGTTCGAAATGTAAAATGGATGACCATAGAATTTCTCAATAGAATATAAAATTGAAAACTTTAAAAAGGATAGAGAAAATTGAGTTCACTTTGAATGGTCTGCCACAGGCAGATATCCTTATCATGCTCTTACGTAATACGACAGCTGCTGGAGTCATCAAACCCTGGCTTGGCCTCCAGGTTTGTCACGCTGAGCAGAAAGTTTATTTGCAATGGACAAGTACTTCGACTCCCAACTCTCAAACGACAAATAAAAGCACCCCACTTTGGTAAAAATTCGGCTGGGGTCTCGCCTCAAACGAGAGATTGACGGCATGTTGGGTATGTAAATAAGTGTCAAAGGTCAAGAATGTTGCATTTTGTATCTTGGTGAACACCTGTCCTATCTTTGCCATATTTTGCACACGTATATAGACGATGTCGCAAGAATCATTTCACAAAATAACCACTTTTTCCTCAGATGCCATCTTGGGAGTGTAAAGGTCGGTCAAAGGTCATATGTATTCGTTGCAGAAATCGTTATTCAGTGAATACAGAATTTGGTACCAAAGATGACAGATATGACTCCCTTTTCTAAATGAGAATCCAAACAGCACACGGCCAATGTCTCTAAACACAGATGAAACTTGTATTGTCATGCATATTGCGATCAGGACTCGAATCATTGATTAAAAAAAAAAAATCGGATCACCTTAATTTGTCAGTGAGGACAAATTACAATCTCTAGTTCAATTTGTTATCGTATTTTTTTTCTGTCGTTATTGGTAATCCGTAAAAAAAAAGAGCTTCATTGCATCTATCTTGAGAGATTGTGTGTTATATTTTCCTGTGCAAAAAAAGGTTGTCATCGAATGATTTGGGTGTTTTTTTTTTTCCCACAGCAAAGTAGTTTCTGAGATCGGAAAAGTTGCATGCCTTTAAAGGCTGACAGGTAAACTGTAGAGAAAGAGAGATAGAGAGAGAGAGAGAGAGAGAGAGAGAGAGAGAGAACGTGCATCATGATTGATGGTGTAGTTGAAATTAAACTTGAAATATGAGGATAGATAACACTGAGAGAATTAAAAAGAGAAAGAAAACCATTAGGACTGAAATTGGATAATTTCAACACTTTATTTATTTGCTTATAAATCACGCAATAAGCAAACTCTTCTATTTTTTATGTGTGTTTTTCATATTTTTGTGTCGCACTGATAGTTTCAATTTGGATTTCGTAATTTTGGAATGTTCAACGACTTTCTCATCAGTCACAATTTTGCATTCACTTCATGGACGCAACAAGGAAAATTGCATTTCTGTGGATTGTGGGGCACACCGTGTAATTATCTATCATATCATCTATTAGGAATGATTTCATTGACCAATGTCATTAATGATAATAATGTCAAGTACATTTCTGCTTGATCTGTTTTCACTTTGTTCTGTCTGCGGAATATCAAGAAGGCTCTATTCACTGAATGAAGATGTAGATTACATCCAAACGCATGGGAAAGGGAAATGTGCGGCTCATTATCTCGTAAACCAATAATGCCTCAGACAAGAACGAATTAGCGCACTTCATGTAAGAACATCCTTCAGTAATGACGTGAACGCACGGCGGAAACCCACTGCAGCGAAATCAAATATCCATAGCATTGCATCAGATGAATGAATAATCACTTGTAGCGCTGACTTGAAAACAAGAGAAAATGAGGAGAAGAAGGAGGAGGGGGGGGGATCGGAGATGAGGATGATGAAATATGGGGAGGCGGACAAATGAATATACAATCATACGTGGTTCCTAATATATAGAAATTGGAGGAACAATTTCTGAGGCCTCTCTGATTCGACATTGATGAAATGAATCTGGTTCGGTTTCCCCGTCTGCTTCAGCTGAGCGAACAGACAAAGATTGAGTGTAATCAGCCCGTTTATTCTACCGTGTAGATTTGATTGAAGAAATACAAGTCCCCCCTAATATATGAAATACCGTAACTCAGAAATCCATAATTGCGTGGGAGGAAATATGGCTTGGCATTACAGAATGAAGGTACACTCATGTCATGTAAAGCATGTAGGATTTAAAAAAAACAACACAAAATCCTTACCGGCGTAGAGGACAGGCGTAGTCTTTGCTAAAGCCGTCGTCAAGCTCATAGCCATGGCGCTGATCAGACTTACATGCATCATCCAGTAATCATTGTTGAAGTGATATACAAATTGGCCACCAACTAAAGACCCTGTTGAAAGAAGAGCAAGAAATGTCCTGATAAAAATTTGCCTTTTTAATTCTTGGGAAAAATGAATCTTACTTTATTTACATTTTCATGTGGTTTAAATTTACATATTACATTTGACATTTGCAACACTGAAATAATCATAATCTGCCTATATTTTCTATGATTATGTTGATGTGACAAGTGAAACTCTGTTATCATCTTTATGGCGTCATTGAAATTCCAGTCTAAAAATTAATTCCAAATCTCAGTCAACCCGCTGCCTCATAGAGAACCCGGTACCCCGAGTTCTCCCGATTGTCTTACCTACACCGGGAAGTATTAACGAAACGGCTGTATAGAAGCCCACATCAACGGGCGTCCAGCAAAATGGCTTCGCCAAACCGTAGAGCACCACGACGCTTTGGCAGCCGGAGACGCTGATGAGGGCAAAGAGGAGGACGCTACCAGCTGCTATCAGTTTGATGTTGCGCCTTCCCTCCGTGATTTTGAATAGATCACAGGCAGTACACACGATCTGTTTAACAGTGGTAGTACTCTTAGTCCTGACTTTGGTTTCTTCGTCGACTGTTTCTATCAGTAGAAATGGCGATGCAGCGTATAGGAAAGCAAGTATGAGTAGGACCAGCGAAAACCAATACGAAGATTCGTATCCGAAACTTGCGATAAGGTAACCGTTGGAAATCTGGATGGCTCCGTTGCCGAAAAAGTACACACCCTCCGTCACTGCGATGCGCAGAGTCCGCTGCCGCTTTTCTGTGGTGTCGGCTATATAGGCGTGGGCACCAGCGAACAGGAGGGCGACCCCACCCGATATGCCCTGTAAAAGTTCGGCCAGAAAGAAAGTCCAGAGAGGTAAATGGGTGTAGGAGATTAAAAGGAAGAGAACGCACTGGACTATGTAACCGAGGCAAGGTACCATCATGGCGACCTTCCTTCCGGCAAGGTTGCTGATGGCGCCCACGAGGATTGTTGTGAAAAGCGCGGGAAACGTGGACATGGCGTAGAGGTACAAACTCCACACGGCCGTCTCCTGCTGTATCTTGTCTTCCAGCGTATCGGTGAAGTTATTGTCGTTGCACAGGGACGTCACGGAGAGGTTCGCCACGATCGAGTCGTAGTGGTGCTCCTCAGCAATGCGGGACTTGAGGTACTGGAGACGCGTGATGACCATGGCTTTCCTGGCCAGCGCGATCAGCAGGAGAATGGGTTCCACGGTGATCCACCTCGACCGGGCGCGGTCGCGGTCCGTCCCGATGATCGCGCTCTTCTCCGTCTTCGTCCCGCATGACGTCAACTCCGTGGCCGCGACGCTCCTGTTGACTTCTCCGTTCACCGACATGACTGTCCGCCGGGCTGAGCTGGCCGCCGAGTCTTGATGTCTCCCCTGGTTTCAGCTGTCCTTGTATTGCTGCAAAGACATTGATACAAAATGGACAATAAGATCGAAGTCACGTCTAGGTTCTTGTAGAAGAAAGAGACATTATTCTGGAATGATCCGGATATATATCTTGGAGCTCGAAGTTTGTTGCTTATTATTCTTAAAAGATCTATCTAATCTACCGAATGGTGTTACTTAAAAACCACGCATGATTCACGTCATATGATTTCTAGAAAGTGGAGGATGATTAACTACGAGGGTATCGAAAGACATCCCGCCTTCTCTGAAATTTGGTGTTACAATAGAACATCCTCACCCACATCGGCCTACGCGTATTAAATAAAATGGGATGTCAGCGACAGTGAGTCTATATGTCCCTTCAAAGTTCACACCCAGGGCCCAATTTATTTCTTGTGGGTAGCTAAAGTATACATTAAGTCTGCGAACACATTCAAATATAGTTCTCTTGCGGCAACAGCTAGAGGCTAAATGAAGAGAGAGAGAGTACCAGTAATGAATAAAACGAGAGGACGGTTGCGGTCGGCCAGACATTAAGGGGGGGGGGGCAGAGAGGAAGAAAAACGGAGACCAGATTATGTTAACATCAGAGTAAGATCACTTGGATATTCTTGGAGATACTTCACGCAATGTAATCAGTTTCCAACGACACGCGAGGTCCTCGAAAGACGAACCCCCTCTCATCCACTTCCGGTCGTAGTCCCTTGCCCCATTTATGCAGCCGGAGGGAACCGAACCCCATCCGTTCTACCCCCCTCGCCGCTTCCCCCCAAAACCCGTGGCATCGGTGTAATATAGCCGAGCGCGGACCGCCAATTTAAGGCAAATCTATACTGTCCGATCCACTTTTTCTCGTTTCCAGAGGGTATTAAAGCGCTGATGCTCCCCACTATCTCTACCTCTGTCTATCTATTATCCACGTCCCCGTCCGCCTGATATGTCCGATATGTCATTCTTGGTTCTCCGTTAAACATCCACTCCGATTTGTCTAAAGGCACTGTCGACTTTTGCGCCAGCGTGTGCGCGTGTAGTTTTTGTCCCCGAGGCAAAATCTGGTTTCGCCATATCTTCTTCGCGACAAGTATACGCCAAATTCATTCTGGGTCAATATCGTACGGTATAAATCTGGAATATCGAAAGCTACTTTGATTTAACCATGGACCTATATGGTTTAACGAATAAAAAGTGCGAAATCATTGATGTAGTTAATGGCGGCAGCCTATCACACGCAAACGTCAATTTTACTCGACTTTCTCCGGAGTTACGTAATAAGGGCGAGCGACGAGGCAGAGAAAAATCGAAAGTAAATGTCGAAGGTCACAATTAGGAAATCCCTATAACCACCCGTCGATTCTCTGTAGGTGTAAACTCGAGCAGAACAAAAAAGCGAGCGATCTTTACTAAGGGTTTCAAGGATGTCATTGGCCAGGCAATTAAGTAGATAAATTAAGTTAATGTGCTTCGCGTTGTTGTAAAAATTTGAGTGGGTTCTATATTGTAAACGGCCTCAAGAAGAACATAACTTAAGTGATATTAACAACCACGTACACACATTCTCTGGAAGATTTTTAAAATCACACGCAAGTGAAATCACGGGGGTTGTGACTTTCTGAAATACAAACGCACTAATACCAAAGGGCGTTGATGTCATTATTTAGGGCGATAATGTCTGGGCAAACAGTTTATAGATGTGGCTCCTCTCCGAAAAATCGACCCATCGTGCCCCGGTGTACACGCGTGTACAATATCCCGCTTCCACTCTAAACGATACCGCAAACCTCCGTTACAAATAGCAACAGATTAACTCTTTGAGCACCCCTACTTTTTGAATGATGTTGGTTATCTCACATAACCCATTGCCTCTGGTGATGACAGAGGTAACGGATGGGTGATATGTTATCCTATTAATGGCCAGACTTGTCTGGTGGGACTTGCTGTCTTTACCATTATGGCATTGATCAGAATAGTTATCAAAGTCAATAAACCTCCCAACAGTTACACCGCATTACCATGTTACATTTATCTTTTTATGCGATAAACTACCCTTATTTATATTGTTAATACGTTAATGGAAAGCGTCTTCGACATCAAAAGAAAGAGAGTTCCTTCTGCTCGAAAATCCTTTTGGAGTAAAATTACTTCTCGTCATTGCCTTATCAAACGAAAAGCATGCGAATTACGAAGCAGAGGAGAGAGAGCTCCCTGCGGAAAATCCTTTTTTCCTTTACCGCCTAGATTGTCATAATCTTACCAGAGTTTTGATAGATTATTTTGTTAGAATAACTTAATCTTCTCACTTTAGTTGATGTTTTTTTTTTTGGTACATTCAACCGAGAGTTTTAAGAAAGTTTGTTCAAGGCTTGTCATCATATCTTGTTGTCTTCAAGGAAACATTAACACGACAACACCACCAACAACATTGATAAAATTACTGTTGTTGTTGTTGTTGTTGTTCATTTTCCATCTGTGAAGATGGCTGGATAGCCCATATTCAGCTACACTAAGCTGGTCTTCCATGGGGTCCAGTTGGATGTGGGGTGGGACCACTTCACCGGGTTAGACACCCTGCTCTTTGCGATGAATGAATGAAGCTCATATCCACGAGCTTTTGCTTTAAAAAGCTACAGCCTTGATTGTACTTTCATCTTCTACAATTTTCTAATTTTGGCTTTGTTTCTGTAATTGAGAGTTATACGCAATTTCGGAGGGGGATTTTTTTTTTTTATTATTATCATATGACCGGATTATTAGGGTGTGATGTAAGAGGTCGTGTAGGGAATTTGTCCCTATATACTCTGTCTCATATTATCATTACATGTATTTAGGTTTTTTTTTTTTTTTTTTTTTTTTTTTTTTTTTTTAGCTTTTTGACAATACATTGTTCCATTTTAGCAAGTCACGACTGTGGGATCTGGAGCAATTATCTTTTGAGCGGCTATTATCTGCCGGTTGTGGCTATGTAAAAAAAAAAAAAAAAAAGTTACACACGTTGCCAATAACAAAGTAGGAGTTAATGCGTTTGGCAATGTCAGCTGAATTGCCCAATACAATGCAGATGCCTTCAGAGAAGAACAATGAAGACAGACTACAACTACCGGTACTCCGTTACCGCAGAAAGATTCAATATTTTGGCAATTATCTCTTCCTCCTCAGAAAAAAAAAAACAACCAACGAACCCCTACGATCTATCAATTATTTTCGCATCGAGGCTTATGATGTATATCCAGTCGCGCCAAGGAATTAAAATGCGCACCGGTTACATCACCGAGCATGCTGGATGGGTGCTCCCTTAGCCCGTAATAATCACTGACACCACAATTACTTGCTAAAATCCCAGAGTTAATCAATGTAATTGAGCACTCATTTAGCGAGACATTCTTGTGAAAGCAGCAGCGAAAATGAGCGTAAATGAAAGCAATTAGTAAACAGTTCTTGCCTTTTTTTCAGTATGTTCTCTCCCAGGGTCTGTCTTGACCCTTTTATTTCCCTTAATGGACGTCAGCATCGCGATTAAAACAACAACAACAACAACAACCAGAGATCAACTTCTCAGAAATAGATGGATTTTTTTATAATTATCTTTTTTAGTTTAAAGCTTGAAAATGTTCATAGTTTTAGAATTTCGCATATTTATAAATCTTCGATAAAAGTTCTGGCATGCACCTGGGATAGGGGCAAACTTAAAGGCATAATTTACTATTTAAAGATGAAACAAAAACCCAGCATTAGTGCTTTAAAATAGTTCTTGAATGTGAGTTCGGGATAGAAACAACCACTGTAAAAATTTGATTCGGTAAAATCGATGTTAAGTATTGTTAAATATACAAAGTGTGAACAATACTTATAATAAAAATGTTTCCAGACTAAACCGTCCACAGTTACGATTTATTAAGAAAAATACAGATATTCCTTATATTTTAGGCTTTATCGCGAAAATTTTATAATGTGATAGGATGTTTTGTGGTACAACAGACCTACACATATGCATTAATTGTCATATCTTGAAAAAAAAAAATAAATCACTGTTCACAAAGGTAAACTGGACCTTTAAAGGTACACACACAGACATACAAGCACATTGTGAACACAGAAGTGTATGAGCAGAGATTATAATATCCCGATGCCACGTTTTTGTTGCCGGTATTTTCCCCTATTTATTTTCTCTCTCTCTCCCTCGTTCTTTCATCTTGGCAGCTTTGTTACTTCTTATTGATATTCCTGTCATTCCCCGGAAGACGTGAGTTATTGTTGATATTTTTTTGTCCAATCAATTGTTCTTTCGTAGAAGGGTGATGTCTGATTCTCAGCGAGGAAAATCTCGTGGTGATGATGGCAGTAGGTGACGGCAACAAGGTTGGATGTGGTCGACTACGGTATGTGACATTAATTACAATTTTGTTGCAATTACGATAATGCCTGAATATCGATCAAATTGAGGGCTTGAAGGTTTTCCGCTGAATATATAGAGTGAATCAGCAATGAAAAAAAAGTCAACAAGACACACAAAGAAACTGCATGACTTTACTGTGCTTCAGCTCACTCAACGATCACCACTTGGAGATGTGTATCGATTGATTCCAATATGCAGATGCACGTGCGCTTCCGAAATGATCTAGCAGTTATAGGCTTTAAAGTTTGTGCTAACCGCATTCAGATTCCGTTGTCTTTTAAAGGACAACAATCGCGTCTTCGAAAACTAGGGACAAAGCGGTTGCTCCAAGATGCAACAGTACACGGAATCTAAAACAAAATCTTCATGTCATCATATAGAGGACAAGTCGAGAGTCATACGATCAAATTTAATTGGTCTGTAAACTCTCAGGCACCGTTGACGCCTCGCTTCATCCACACACCCGGATGTCTCCTTAATTTCAATGATCAATCTGAACCCGTGCCATGAGATGGGCCTTGACACAAATCTGTGGTATGCATGCTATAGAGAGGGCAGAGAACGGCGAATTAATGCAGACAAATAGAAGTAATTAATGTTGACACCAAACAACACAGTTGGAACGGTGATTACGTCGCTTGTCACTACACATACTCTTTTTTTTTTTGATGACGTCAGGCACAGGAGAAAGCAAAGAAGGAGAAGAGGAGAGCTGTATCGGAGTGATGTCATAAATAAACATGGCCAGCTGACAACACCTACTCCGGAAACTGGACCTTGATTTGTCGACATAATTTGTTTAATTGTTGCACTTGAACTTTAACGTACGGTTCAGAATGGTAGATATAAAATTTAGATACGTAGACAGATACAGATAGATGAATATTTGAATAGAAATAAATGGTTGCATTGAGGGAAAGGGGTAGGCATATATATATATATATATATATATATATATACATATATTATATATATATATATCATATATATAGACTGCGAGATCATATATATATATATATATATATATATATATATATATATCATATATATATATATATATATATAGAGAGAGAGAGAGAGAGAGAGAGAATATATAGAATGTGAGAAGGGTCCCGAATTCATATTTGTATACATGAAATATATATTCATTATATACTTATACATATACATATATATATATATATATATATATATATATATATATATATATATATATATAACATATATATATATATATATATATATATATATATATATATATTTATATGAACTGAAAGAGAGAGATGGTAGAGGAGTGGAAGAGTCTGGCAATAAACCGATATAAGAGAGTGCTTAAGATTGGGTGAAAATGAAAGAATGAATCTCCATGATGGTCCTGATTGAGCAAGAAATAAAACTGATGAAGATTATGAACTGGATAATACGCATTATTATGTCCCATGTAAAATTTAAAAAAAAAGTCTGAAAGACAATCAACGCCAAAGGTAATCGTTAAGAAATTAATGATACACTGCAATATATAAACTCAGACGATCGATAGATTAGCAACTGATGTTTCCTGTCTTAGCCTGTTTGCGCCATTTTTTGCCCACTCGCTCATGTTAATCTGCGAATGAGTTCGTCAAGACAGTCAGTCATGGGCACAGAACTCTTAGGCTAATAGTGCGCGTCGTTGGAAAGATTGAGAGTCAAATTATCTGGCTAATTTAGGAGAGATTTGTTTGTGAAGCACTAGACTCATGTCATGTACGGGTGAAAAATAAACTTACGAGCTTAGTGAGCTGAATCATTGCACACTTGCAATATTCCAGCTTTTTTTTTTTTTTTCCCGAATTTATTGTCGTATTGGTCATATATTGACGGTTGTCACGTGGTCGCAAGAAGTACTTGTTTTCTTTGTTGCCAAGGTTACTATGTTTGACATCTGCCTGCCTCGTGATTTTCGATAGCGTCGACATGAACAGTCCGGATGAATAAAGAACGTTTCCAGCATAAAGCAATTCCATCTGATTCACAGGTTGACTTTAGTTATAAAGATTATGACAGTTTTAGTGGTTATGATGACATGATATTTACACTAACATTAACAATTATATTGATAGCAAAAATGACATCAATAATGATTATTCTGTTGACGATGGCATTGATAATTTCGTTTTCACCGCAATCTATGCACACTGCATAATGCAAATCGCTTTGTCGAAGATAAAAATCCCAAAACACCACATAATAAGCCATTTTCAGATATTCAAAATGTCATACCATATACAACGTGTAATGACAAGGAATAAATACCCTCTGGTGTTATATAATCCATCTTTTGATTCCTACAATTTAGTTTTAATAGTACGAGAATACACAGTTCTGTTTTGCCACCGAAGGCGAATATTTTCAGAATATAAACCCCATATAGCAAAGTAGGCGGGGGTTGGGGCATGGGAGGGAATTCTGGAGTTATTACTTCGTCGTTCCCCGGTGATTACCTGATATGTCACTCAGTCTTCGTATGGTCATATGTTTCATTATGTTTCATTGTCGTTTCATCATTGTTTTCGTCAAGTTCGACCTTTCTCTCCAACATAGCATGATTGTTCCGAGCGAAAAACAGTTGCTTCGACTTTCGACAGATGCGAATATATATATATAATCCCTTTGACTGCGCGACTTACGAATTAGATCATATCCTCATTGTCATGCATGTACTATCAATCACTGTCATTATGAGTGTTTTCCATCCTTCATCACTTATGTTGAGATATTTCTATGTCTGCATGAATGTACATCAAAGTATTGTTCCATGCACAAATAGTTGTATATGTCTAATTTCTACATCTATGCAACCGAGTTTTCTAGTTCATCTCATCATAGAACTTAGCAATATGCGATACACTCCGAATAGCATGATGAGCATATTAACGATAGGATTAGCAGACAATCAAAATCACCTACAATTCAGGACAAGTTACAATGTTCATACTGTAGAATAGATACCCATTATCTTCTTGCCTGACAAAGCCTGAGTTTGCGTTGCATTGAGTGAGGTGCACGACATAGCACAAAGGCTTGTCCAAGATCACATCGTTAGCAGCTCGAAAAGATATTGTCGGCTGATATTGCATATGAACTTGTGGACTTAAACACAGTAATGGCTAATCTAATTGTACTTCATTCTGCATAATGTAATTTATATCTAAGTCCGACAAAAGATACTTTTTATCTATTTCATCAGTACTTAGACATGCAATATTGCCATTTACATTCTAACCAGCCCCGCATCTGCGCGTCGGTATAAAGGCGCTGATAATCTTGTCAATTACGCGTCTAGCCATGCACAGTCGAGTCGGGTCAAACTTTTGAACTCAAATGACATCACTTCCTCGACACATCGGTATTAATTCAATACCTGGACAGTGACACGAATGTGAGGAGTGTAATCATTTGACATTCGTCATGTTCGTATTGAAGTACACACACAGTTGTCTCCGTGCAGAATTTGATTACTCTTGTACTCGCTCTATGTAGTCGCATCATCACCTTCGCATTACAGCTGTTGGTTGCGTAAACAGAGGCCTGGCACAACTTCTATCCTTCGCACTCGAATTCCATTGTTTTGCTTTTCCCATTCCATTGACAGAAGGGAAAACTTGACTTGAACTCCTAAGTACATAACATGAACATCGAAAACATCCTGACCAACAACTACGATTTATTGTTATGTTTCTTCATGTATCAAGTAAGTCTTCCCTGTAGACAACACGAGGAACTTTGGCGATATTGGGCAAATACTTTTCATAAACACGATGCTAAGAACTGTTTCGTCTGTCGTTATTGCATTTTCTTTTGGGTGTGCCTGTGCTTGTGTCTGTGCGTCATTGTGATATAGAGAGATTGGACTCCGTCGAATCAGTCCGTGACTTCGAGCGAGGGAAAACAAAAGACGCACAGAGAATCCAATATCATTCTCAAAACACAACATAATTGTAGTTTGTTTTCTGCCGGTATGAATTCTGCGAGCGTGACTACGCGGACATCTCAAAAAAAGTTGACACAAAAATGTTGCTCGCGCGCTCCTTTGTTTACCCAATTACGACTCCGAAGCCCCAACTTAGAACAACTTAAAAGCGATCCGATCATATCACGCAAACGTTAGAAATGGGCGCGGACATAAAAGTCAACGGTGAACATGCATTGTTGCCAATTTGTGACGAAGCTAGCGGAGGGACGTTAAAAACCTAATTTGACACGAAGTCACCTGTTGTGCAAAGTTGAAATGACGTCATAGTAAGCAGAGTATGATCAAGAAAATATTGCTTTCGAAGATGATTAAGAATCAGGTTGAGGAATGTTTCTGATGCAGTCAGAAAAGACAGATGACAGAGAGAAAAAAAAACCCACTTCGCGACAGAAAGGGCAGTGGTTCATATCGCGTTACAATGGAAGTGCAGTGATATCAGCAGAGATATAAGCGAACCAAGTACATGTAATACCAAATGTCTGACGTAATAAGATACACAAATCTTGCCGGGATTTGTGTTGAAAAGGGGGAGGGGGATCTATGGGTGACCCATACCAGGTAGCTGATACTAGTTCAGTTCGAAGAAGTTCCCTTAACTAAATCGACACATAGTGATGCTCCTTGTTCGTGTAAGTCTCCTTCTATAATTCCACATCTTCTGTAGATGACGAAGAGGTCTAATGCTGATTTTGCAGAAAGATAATAAGAATGAGAAGAAGAAGAACAGAAAAGAAAATCGAAGGAAAATGGATATAGAATATACCTCATTATTTCTTCACTCAAGAACATCGGAGTAAAAAGACGCAAGGCTATACGACTGCAAGATTAAAGGGGCATTCCGGACGATTTTCATAATTTCACATCATGTAG
The DNA here is from genome assembly GCA_033980235.1 of Diadema setosum. Taxonomy (NCBI): domain Eukaryota; kingdom Metazoa; phylum Echinodermata; class Echinoidea; order Diadematoida; family Diadematidae; genus Diadema; species Diadema setosum. The sequence continues at coordinate 11,784,760 of CM067061.1, forward strand.
GACATAAATCAACAGCTTCATGTATAGATTTGTAGAATTTATTGTGGTTCTTGAGCAGAGAAACAGTACTTTCAAAAACCTTAAACAAATTACACTGAACAAAGATGATGACATAGGAGCCTCACATATCTCAGAAATGTAGCAGTGTCATTCCATTACATCAATACCGCATGCTTGCAAGCTCACCTGTGTGTAATCTATGCATGCCTTCTTCTTTTGAGCTGCTTCCTTGAGCCACATCTCATGCATTCTTATGGTGAGGCTGCCATGTCATCATCCTTGTTCATTGCAATTTGTTATAAACTTCGAAAACATTCTTATTTTTCATCCCAATCATCATAAATCCTGAAACTCTGTACCCAGTATAACTAATTTATATATGTTCAAATGTAAAAATTTGAAAATCATCCGGAGGTCTCCTTTAATGTTCATATTGATGAAAGATGTGACATCTGCAGGCTTTCGTCTAGTGACCGCTCTATGAGTATCACACCAGAATCCAAAACAGAATCAGAATCCAAAACATTAAAGATAGTCTAACAAAAATACGAAATGTGTTTTCTAATAAAAAAAAAGAATGGCGAATTGATTAAATTCGCAGAAAAACAATACAAAAAATACGCGAATAAAGTGATATGAAATGAATGACGAGATAGACAAAAAAAAAAAACAGTGTGCAAGGATGAAACAAAACTGCCCTTTGATGCGCAAATATTGTATAAAGACATCATATGCTGTCATAGAAACTGGTGGCGTTTCTATGGAACTTGCAGGTCTAGTCAGGGCGTCAATTGCAAATCACATGCAAAAGGTGTATTATTCACATGTGGACTCCCTTCCTTCCCCCTTTGCCAAAATGCGCGCGAAGACAACATTGGTCTTTCGCATGTGAGGGCTCAAGCTTTGCTCCAAATGCCTGTTGCATATTTATTTTAGAGTTTATAGGGGTTCGTACCATCTTAACAAGCAAAATGACGTCCGAAATGAGCCTGCGGTTGTGAAATGACACGCTTCCAACGATGTCTTTGTCTTTCCGTGGACTCCGCCGACACCTTCATTAGACCTGAATCTATTCCGCCTGGAAAAATGTTTGGCGAATAATAGAGAGAAATCGATAATAGCGACCAAGTCAGCGCAGCTTTACTTGTCACGTGATCATGTAGCTACAATGTGGCAATCAAAACACACTTTTGTCCGCCACAACATTCGATCGATTTCTCCCGATTGGGTGTTAAGGCAGGCTAAATTCCTTCTACGCTGTCAAGAAGATCACTCTTAATTAGTATGGCATGGCGGCAGGCGTGAAGTCAGCTTTAGAGACGAGGGGGATAGACAGATAGGTAGATAGAAAGAAAAAGAAATGGAGAGGAAGAGAAGGAATGGTAGAGAGAAAAGAGAAAGAGAGGGAGAGAGAAAGAGGTGTGTGTGTGTGTGGGGGGGGGGGTTGGGAAGAGGTGGCAGAAAGGTATACAAACGAAGCGATCGGACTGCGAAGGATTTGGTCCTGACCGCCCCGCCCCATTGCGTCGTTGGCCGCCTTGAGACGCTGTCCTCGATTGATGCCGATTTCTGGAGACGCAAACACGCAATCCATCTGCTGCCACGATGGATTTAAGCATGAAGATAATTCTCTGATTTTTTTCAATTTGTAGGCAAATGGTTACGATTTATCAGTTGATTTGAAATCAAGGATAATGTCAATATCTTAAGCTCGTTTTGAAAATGACTCCCAAGATTCAAGATTGTATCATCATTTTGTATCTCTTAGCGCGCGTCCTGCATAGCACATGTTACAATTTGTTACCAAATGAGAGCAGATTCGCGTAATCTTTGATATGAAATATGTATGTAATACAAGTACAAAGTAAAATCAGAATGAGTAAGTCTGAAAGATCATAATTCAGTCATTTTATACCGAGCTGAACGCACTACCACAAGCGTTCAGAAAAAGGAGAATAGTCGATCCACTTTAAAAGTCAAATTCACGCAAGAGAAGGGTTGTTCGAAACCGAAGGGAGAAGCTTTCTGTGTACTCGATTTCAACCACTGAATCCGCAGGGAGTGTGCCAAAACCAAAATGTTGCTCTTTACGAATTCAAGACTTGCTCGCCTGACGAACCGTAGTATCGTGTCTATAAAAGCTAAGAGGAACGATGTATCAACATGGAAATTGCGTTTAAAAAGGGTGTTATAGTGTCATGATTTGCATAAACACCGCAAGGTAAAAACATGTTAGTAATATTAAATGCAAAAGAAAAGAAAATAAAAGAAATCACACGCTCAGAGAAAAAAAAAGAGAGTGGATTTTTTTTTTGTTCTTTTAAATTTGCCAACACATTCATCACCTTGTTACCAGAAAGGTTTGAGTGGATTAAGCGACCGTCTCTTCGGAATGCATTAATATTTGAGCGGCGAGAGAAGATGATTTTTTTTTTTTTTTTTTTAGCCTGTGGTCATCAGATTTATCGCGCATGCGCAGTGATCAAGGAGAACTGAGCAACACGCAGAGCGGATGAATACTCCAAGGGTCAAGTTGTATTCCAAAATCTAAAGTTTAAAAAAAAAAAACTAACAGAGAGAGAGCGAGAGAGACAGACAGACAGACACACACACACACACACACAAACCAGTGCACAGACTTTTTCGCTTCATGAATAGATGAATAATTCCTCTCTTTCTTCCACCGCGGATTTCGCTGAACACGATGAGGGGCCCTGATGAACAAAAACACTAATACGATCGTCAGATTCTGTAACCATCAAACAGTCTATATCTGTTGAGAGTACGATATATCTATTACATCATTACATTTACATTCGGTTTTGGCCTATACTCTAGTCATGTTTGCAATGATTGACTGTCTGCCATACATTTTCTCTTTTTGTCTGGATGCGTTCATCGCGCTGCAGCTCAAGTTCTCTGATAAGAGTGATTTTATGCTGTTAATCTTTTGAAGCGCCTCATAGAACTTCCTCGTGGTTTGCCTTTAGTGCATGGCCTCACCCCAAAACTTAAAATTTACTTTAAACGCGGAAGCGGGCAGGTAGCGCGAGCTATACAGTGTACAAATTCTTCATTAAGATTTAAAACATCACAATATTTTACTATGTCCGCGAGGCACAACATTTCTTATCGTACAGTAACTATGTTGGTTGCATACGATCGAAATCTAGCGAAGTGTGAGGTACAATATGAAACATGGACCAAGTAATGTGGCAGTCTCTTCCGACGCTTTTTCACCGCAGTCATCACGCATGTGACCTTTTTGTTGTTGTTGTTGTTGTTGTTGTTTTTGTTGTTGTTGTTGTTGTTGTTGTTGCTTTTGTCACAATGAATCTCCCACCCTCGTATACCGATCCAGCACTGCCATGACTTTTGTGTGTATCTACTTATTTCTTGCTATGTGGAGTATCCAACATTCGTGCGTATTTTGATGTGTGCCTGTGTATGTTTTGTTAACTGATTGGCTTACATGGCAGCTTTGCTTATCAATTATTGTATACCCCCATCCCCCACATAAATTTTCGTCGTATCGAGTCGAGCTGAAGTGTTATTGATTAGTGAATGGGCACCATACGTTCTCGTCTTTACGGAATGAAATTGAAAGTGCAATTGCAACGGGTTGATTACTTCGTGTCACAGTCGTCGCACGTTCGGTTGCTTGTCGTCGTTTGCGTGTGATGTCAGAGGTGTTAATGCCGTCGTTGTAATGCATTCAAAATGCAATGCTTTTAACATGGATTGATCAAATTATCATGACAAAATGGTCCTGTGGAGCTGTGTAATCTGGAAAACATGGGTGATTTTTTTATTTTTTTTTTTTTTACGAAGAGGACAGAGCAGACGTCGCGCATTAAACACTATCGATCATACTTGTGCCACTCAACCAATCAATATGAACAGTATGGTGGCAAGAATTGAAATAAATTCAGAACGAGGACTGCTGTGATTTTACACCTTGTCTCGGTAGAGTGATGAAAAAAATACAAGCACGCAAACAAACAAAATAAGCTAATGGATTGATAGCAGCCGAGTCACACTATGTTGCACAACAATAGAAGTGAAAGGCGCTCTTTGAAAACAATATGTTGCTTGAATCATCCATGTCTATATCAATCTTTTCGACACAATAAACAAGACATCGCGTGATTGAGTCCGATGAACATCGCAAACAATGACGATATGATATACAGCTATCGATATCGCGATTTTCTTTGTGATATCGATATCACAAACTGGCAAAGACGGCGGGAGGCGATGATAGCAACAAAAACCCAAACAAACAAACAAACCAACAAAGACAAGTCTTCAACTTTAACGTTTCATCAACACATAAGGTTAGTTCGACATCATCCTGCGGGGAAAAACGAAATCCCGCCTCGCCAAAATCTGTTGTCGGAGTTCAAGTGGACGTTTCCTCTTCTGAGAGACTAGATTTTCTATGAGTACTTATTCTTCTTCCTGTTAACAATCTTGAAAGAAGAATAATTGACCTATGAGTGTAAACCGAAGACCCAAAAGCACGAGTAGGATCACTAACTAATGGTAACAATATTTTCAACAGTTTGTTTGAAGTTCTGTTACAGCATTCATCTTTAATTGTCGTCTCATTTCTGTTAAACTTTCATTGCTTTGTTCGTCTGACTTCCACCTTCTAAGTTGCAATCTAGTCAATCATGGGGTAGATTTTCCCCTTAAGTACAAAGCAAGGTGGCAGTGAGGTTGGTTATTGTACGTCCATAGTCTGCCATCGCCAGCCGGGATACTGTCTGGTATTATTAATGACAGCTATACAGTGCTTATCATTGGTTAGCAAGCAACCCGTGATCAACAAAGATGCCGGGTCACGAAGTGCAGTTACATCAACGAAGGTCATTAATTCACATCCTTATACAAGTGAGTCTGCCTTGCTTCCCCCTATACCTATAAACATACGCTCACACACTCACATACCTATACACATTCTCGCCCCCCCCCCCCTTTTTTTTTTTACTGTCATTGTTTGTGCATGGCAAATATTCTGTGCTGGTTCATGGTGTAGTGACTGACAGCAGAAGACAAGACTCGAAGATCAAACTCAAATTGAAAGTTAGATGAGAGAAAGAGAAAAGAAGATGACAAAGGAGAGGTAGATTATGATGAAAAACAAAAACAACCATATATGATGAACAAAGCAGTGGAGAGTATGACACAAAGAGAAAGTAAGAACATAGTGAAGTACAGGATTACGTGGAAAATGACGAGGAGAGGAAGTTTTTTCTTTTTTATCATATATAGTATGTGCCCCCCCCCCAAAAAAAAAAAACCGATAGAATTTTGCATTGATATCTTTCAAACAATTAGACATTCTTAAAGGGATCGCATAGTTTTGGTTGAGACATAATTTCAGGTTTCTAACATTTTTTGGTGAGACAATGAGAAACCTCTTGTGAAATATGAAAGAGCATGTAATTCTATGAGGAATTAAACGTTTATTTGATGAAAATTGGTTTTGAAATGCCTGAGATATCCAAAAAAGAGCGATTCTAATAAAGTGTGGGACCCACACTTTATTACGATCGCTTTGTTTTACTTTGTTGTTTGGTGTTTCAGTCATTCCAAACCCGACTTTCATCAAATAAACTTTGAATTCCTCCTAAAATGGTATGCTCTGTACTATATCATAAGTGTTTTCTTGGTATCTTGCAAAAAGTTAAAAGCCCAATTCTCATCTCCACCAATACTGTACCATCCCTTTAATGCTATTTCAGGATATGAACCTATAACTTCTTATCTATATCTTGCAGAATACCCTATTCAGTTTGGTTAGGTGGTCACAGAGAAATGTGGATCGTTGTTAAGCATGTCGTGGGTCCGTTTCTTCCAAGTTTAGCACTTGGATTCTCTTGGCATCCCTAATAAAATGAAGTAAACTTGGAGGGAAGGGACAGGCCTACTTGACATGCTCGATAAGGATCCCCATTTTTCTGTGACAACTGAAGCAAATCGGATGGGGTTTTCTGTAAAATGTCGGTTATATATAAGTTATCGTTTCATACCTTGAAATTGCAGTTTGATGGTTTCTCTGTTCTTAAAGTTTACATTGCAGAAAATCCCATAGTATTTTTTTTTTTTTTGGGGGGGGGGCATACTGTATATGTATTTGCACTTTGCTACATAACATCAATTGATCACGGTCACTAGCTGAAACGATATTCGGAAAATATTTTGTTTCTGTTTTTCTTTTGTGTTTAAATGTAAATTCACGCAAAAATGTCCAATGGAGCAGAATTGTATAGACCTATGACTTATTGATGAAGTTCAAATATATAAAGCAACTACAAGAATGAGTCCATTAAAGATCGGACAGCGTTTCAAGTTGCATCGTAGTTAGTGTTTTATATTTTATGATGCATACTGTTTTCTCGAGTATAAAGAAAATATTTCGATTGTAACAACGCTAACAAAAATCGCAATCATTCCAATATGGCGACAACTTATCCATAAAGACCATTTCTCCTCTAAGACTGCGGTACTTCTTTTCTTTCCATTCCCATCAGAGCTACCAACATGATAATAAGCATGTCTATAGATACCACCTGTCCATTAAAAGCCCTATACACTTGCCTGTCTTCAACTCTTCAGCATTTCATATGTTAATGAATTTGTCTTTTAAAGATCACGTGCCCACGAAGACACTAGTTCTTCTGTCTTCTTCAAAAGCCGGTCTTTCTATAAAGAGGTTCATCACTCTGCTTGACTCCCCGGGTCGTCTGCGGCGGTAAGATTCCGGCTGGTAGACGAGTGACGTACGGTGCCCACTCAGGGAGAGGCGTTTTACCCCGAATCGAGCGTTCTTTCGCGCCATCTCGTGAGAAGTGAGTTCTCACACTGGATTTCTCCTCATCCATCTTTCTCACTTCGGCTCGCTTTACCCCTCCTCTCCCCCTCCCCTCTATCCCTTTTCCCCTTCTCCAAGCTCTCTCTCTACCCATGCAGCTATAAATATTATCTATCATGCTTTCACTCGCACGTGTATAGGCACACACAGACAAGCTTACATACATACACTTCAAGTAGCCAGCCGATTCGTTATTTTCATCTCAACTTCCATACCAGATGATAATAAGAAACAAACCAAGGTGAGGAAAAACATATTTTCCAGGTGACAGCGTTGAATACATACCAACCCACACACATAAAAATTCCACACTCAGAAATGGTTCTGAACATCGGTTGCAAGTGTTTTCATTACATGCTTAAGCCTGAGAATGAATGTGGTTCCACTCTCGAAGAGATATACTGTTCCAAGTTCGTCAAGTTCCTCAGATAAATTTACTCTGTCAGGGTTTGCTTAAAATAATGTAAGCCACACTTGACAAAAGTGACTGAGTATAACTGCCTTCTATTATCTTCTTACAATGATATTTCTTCAGGAAAAATTACATAAACTTAATCTACGTCTCACTATCATCTTTTACATCTTTTCTTCTCTTCAATTTGCTATAGGGTAAGTTGACGTGTCTTGGTTTTTCCTGGTCAAAGTTGAATACCATTGGGATCATAGGAATGCATCGGTCAGAAATGATCAAGGAGTCTGTTCGAACTTTCGCAAGCAGAAGAAACCAATTTTTGTTTTCTAAACAAGTCTGGATTTTAAACTCTCATTTGCGAACAAGTCATTAATTACCGACTTTACTTTCGCTTCTAAACATAAACCTTTAAACCGCAAAGTGAAGCCTGTTCTGAAAAGGAAGAAACTCTCAAGAGAAGGAGCATATCCGCGCAGCATGTAAATCATACATCGATCACACCTAAAAAAAATCGTAATTTTATATTCCTATCACCGTTAAAACCTTACTTTCGAGAATATATACTCAGTGATGAAAGATATGTTCTTTTTACACTTTTCTTTTCTTTTGAACGACGAGTGAGTTTCTTCGTCCAATATACATGCTTGTGTATACTCGACTGAGCCTGTCTTCAAAATGAAATCATCTTGTAGTAGAATCGAGACTTCTCGGGATGATAAATCACCAGATACAAAAAACAAACAAACAAAAAACCCAACCTGTTTTGGTTCAGATGCTGCAAACGGGAAGGAGTAAAAATCAATTTTTAGGACAGGTGCCGTCGTTATTGACCAGGTTGTGTATGTCTACGATATAGCTGGGCATGAAATACAAGTTACAGAGTCATACTCACGTTTCGCTCGGAACGAGTCCGCGAATGTGAAAAAGAGCCGATTATTCTCCGAAACATAAATCACAACATTGCCACTTAATCTTCTGGTCATCCCTCCAAACTCACAGGGGTTGCGCCTCGTACCAATTATATCTTCCCCCAACGCCGTAGAGAATACTAATGCGAAGCGCTCGTCCTACCAACGTGGTATTTAAACCCCCCACTCCGCGTGTTAAGCACCATCGATACGGGAGCAAAAGTTGGGCCTTAATGAGCAATAACCCCCTCTCCAATCGAGACTGGAAAATTATGAGTTCGTACGCCTGATTTGGAGGCGGCGTTTAGCGCGAGGCATGGCGGTGCGTCGACTCAGGTGCGTGCGCACACCGGAAGAGAATGCGTAGGTGGTTGGTTGTGGGGAAAAGAGCAAGTAAAGACAAGTATTAAACAAACCAGTTCGTTGTGGCAATGTGGTCCGCTAGATCACCATCTGGAATGGGATAGCTTACGTGTATTATAGGCCAGTGCAAATCGACGTAGCCTTGTAATCCAAGCTGCACTTAAGCCCAAGGCTGCCGAGCCCGGTGTGCGGCGTACAGAAAAATTATGAGAGCTTACAGGTGTAAAAGCGGGTAGTGTCAACTTTAGTAGGGCGATATGTATATGGCATTATTAATTGTACTGTGTATTTTTTATTTTTAATGAATGCATGTCTCACACGAATGGACAGCTATGTGCTTGCATGTTTGCTTTCCTATAGAATGGATCTCTGGAAGTTTCATCCTTGTTTGTATGCATACTGGTGTTGTCTATGGATGATCGCTGGTGCATATACCTCTGTACGACATTTTTGCCCATTGTCCCCCCCCCCCCCTCCCCGCTTTCTCTTACTTCGAATAACACCTTTCAAGAGAATGCGTGCGTGAAATTGCAAAATGTTTATTGTGGATCATTTAATTACAATACTCACATATTTTGGAAGTTTAAGTGTGAAAAGTCACTCCAAATCGAATTTAATAAGGAGAGGAAAGAACAGCAACAATCAGAAGGATAGAAATTTCACTACGTATAGAACGTAGAATAAGAAAATTAAGTCGGTCCTAGTTTTTTTTTCTTTAATTTCACTTTATAGTGCACTGATGTGTCGCAGATGTGTCACAACCCGACCACACATGCAAATTAGATGAGGTGGTGATATTTTCCCATTATCCCATTTGTTTCTACATGAGAATAATTATCATGACGTCATATATACATATATATATATATTTGTCGATGATACTATTAAAAGCAGAGTCAATCTTCTCTCACTCTAAAATCGCTATCATACATACACATCACTGATGCTTATAAGGTTGCGCTACGACAATCTTAGGTAGATTTGAATAAACTTTTGTGGATCATAACGATTTTTTAAAAGATGATATTGCATAGTTGTGTCATCGTTAACATTTTCTATATGAAAAAAAAGAAAAAACACAAAGAAAAAACAACACTAAACATACTCTAAAATCAATAACTATATAACAAAAAAACAATCATCTGAGGTGTTTATCTTCATTCAGGTTAAGCAAACACTTCAATGTGAACTCTGAGTACGTTGTATGACAATTTACGTCTGAATCAAGAGCATTTCTAAAGGAAGTCAGATTGTCTAATATTCAAATATTTTCGGGGAAATCATTCAAAAATACTTATGCCAGTATAAACAATCCGTGTTTCAAAAAATTTGCTCTAGGTTTTTCCAGTTTGAGGATATTGCGTGAATTTCTTAAATAATGTGCATTCTGTTTCACTGTATCACATAAAAAAGACGGCAACATATTTTATGCAGGAGCTTCCTTCTTCCAGCGAATTTCAACTGGTTCAACTCCAGTGAGGTTGTGAAGGGATTTACTGCTGAAACGATTGTCTACCAGTTACATAAGACAGCATGATTGATTCATTGTGTCACCATTGACTCATTGTGTCACATACCGGCAAAAGGATAGTATAGATATTTGCGATAATGCTACCATATATTTTGGGATTAGAACTTGGTAAGTTGATCTTTCTCCATAACTTTCGCTAGTTTAACATATCACTGGTTTTGTCTAAATTCTCGTTTTTGCTTAAGTCTTTGCCAATATTGCTCCAAAAAAATTACATAGATTGAAAACATCTGACATTAGGGCTTTGGAAATGAAAGTTGAATGAAAACATACAAATAGGATAAACGTTATGAAAATATCTTACGGAAGTATACTCGCTTATTTCCCCCCCCCCCCTTAACAACACTTGATATTCGTCATCCTGGTCTATTTTCTTTGATTTTCCTTTGAGTAGATTTATATATGTTGATTTGATCCTTGTACTTATAGTACTTATTGTCTTAATGAAAGGTCCGTTGCAGATTTTGTATTCTCCTTTTACGACAAAATCATTGAACTGTTATGCAATACGGTGTCTGCGATCCAGGGTACACCCTCCTTTTCACCGTCCTATTATATTCGTATTTTGTCTACACTTTAGGCGTTTTACCTTATAGCTCCGAAACTAATCCAGTGTCTTCAGTGTTAAAATGGTAGATTTTTTTTTAGTATGAATTCCAAACGGCAATTTATATCTAAACATCTATCAAAGATCAGAAAAGATCCTGTCAAATGAATGCCTAGTTTTGAAATATCACAATGTATTGTAACATGATCATAGCATACTGTGACACTGAGAATAAGTGGAGATCTGAAGGTTCTACGCACAATTGAAGCGCTGTAGACAGCACATTTCACTTTCGTCACTTATAAAACGATGTTGTAAAACATAAATACATAATATATTGATGTGATGAAGAAGATTTTGTAAGAGAAAAGAAAACGTTTGTCCCTTTGGACGGGAAATTAAGCCGTTATGAATTGCAAGAAATTTCAACAAGTTTCATCATTCTAATGAATAAATCGCTCCGATTCTTTTTTTTTTCTGCCGGGGGGGGGGGGGGGGAGGGGGTTTGCTTCAAAAAAGTACTTGCGTGACTCTCCTCCAAAAACAACAATGCATCATTAAAGGATGAAACATATTCAAGAGCCACTGTAATATGCCTGCATACTTCAACACATCGGAGAGTCATTTTTGCGGGTAATTATTTACTCCTGGATGAAAACCAGGCTTTTGACAGGATTACTTCTACTTTCAAGCGTGTACTATCATGTCTGTTCTCTCTTTCTCTACCCCCCCCCCTTCACACTACATTCCTGGCCTCTTGTCCAGCATTTTTTATCAGTCTATTTATCATATGTTTATTCATCAGTTTAAACTAGTTCAGCCATACGTAAGTATAACCCAATCCATGAATTGGTACCATTGTTGAATTGTGGTGTTGTGACGCTTTGTAGTCTATTCAAGATATTTGCTATCTGTGGTTTGATTCAAAGTTTACACCCGTTAAAATGCCGTTTGTGCATTTTGTTGGTTACTCGAAGCATAGCCATATCGTATGTCATTCGGTTGTTTTTTTATTATGTATGGATATTAGCCGTTGTCCTTTCAGCCTTTTTCATCTATATCAAAAACTTACATTTGTTCAGTAAGCCTGAAATGAATTTTGCCATTGTAAGGTGATTGTATTTGAAATGTCGACTTAATGACAACGACCTTGTATTACCGGAGAACGAAAGTCAGAATGTGCAAAGAGAAGTCAGAATGTGCAAAGAGAAGTCAGAATGTGAAAAAAAAAAATCTTTGAGTTAGGGAAACAATTATTAATGCATACGTTGTACTCCGAAATACAAGCTTGATCTGATTCTTCAGATGAAAATTAAAGTTCGAGATGGTTGACATTTACATTGTGTTAAAGAATTAAGCCACGATATCGATATTGTTTCCCGAAACCCTGAATGAGATTGAAAAATCGCATTATCCCGCAGCGCGATATGTAGGCTAAATATGAATTGAAATTCTTCCATAGAATCAGCGCAGCTACGATATCTGGGTAAATGAACAACTTAATGTCTCGTTATGACACAGTGGTCGTATTCGCGCAACACAACGCGACCTGTAGCGTGTTAAAATATCTACTCATCCATTTTGGATGAATGAGTGATATACATCCGCCTGCACCCTTACAGCAAGGACCGTGCTCGCGACGCTCTGCCGCGAGAAGTTAATTGGCAATCTATGTCGACGTTCAACAGGGCGAAAGAGCACTTACCGCGTATATTACGGAACGAATGAACACTAATTCAGACAGGACGAAATTGCGCTAATTCTCGGGACACGATTGGGCTCATCACCAGAACTTATTTAATAAATAATCATTTCTCCTTCCTTTAAGTGCAACGGGCTTAACGAAGAAATGATATCTACTTGCTGGCCCTTGCTACTACGTTATTCATTAGTATTTTGTAATTTTGGGAAATCTTGAAGTGTTAAGGTCATAGAACTCTGTGAAAAAAAAAACACATAATGATACGCCCACCTGCTTTCGCGTCGAGGAATGTATACGTTATGAGTATCAAATATGACAGTGTGTTACAAAATCGGCATATGAAAATCTGATGTTTACAATAAGCATCATGGCGAGAAAATGAAAAAAAAAAGGAGCTAACCCTCATCATTTTCTTTCAGTAACCAATGAAATTATGAATAGAAAATACTGTTTTCTCAGCAATAGGTCAAATACAAACCTTAAATTTTATGTCTTTTTTTTTTTGTTCGTTCGTATTTATTCTGCTTGTCAAATCAAATTAAAAAAAAAATCATGGTAGTGACAAATTAAACAGGATATAACCAAATAACAAAGGAGCCCCAGAAAAGTGCAGTTTATACTAGATGCGTAACAAAATACTTGTAAAACATTTATGGTTGCATATAAATACAGAAAAGACCTCGGATTCAAATCTTGTTCAGTTTCGAGCAAGACGTAATATCGCTTCTATTTGATATTTAAAACTTTATCTACGACGCAATAGGATAAATCATGAGATCAGGTTTAAAAGACACTGTTTACAGAAATCTAATGCAAATTTCGAAATTCTCTTGAAGTGAATATCATTTCATTCTTAGGCCATCCCTATGTCATGTATTACTGATTTAAAAGGGGAATTCCATCCCAATATCTGCCTTGCATGAAAACAGCAAAATCAGAGAAGTAGGTAGGTGAAAATCACACACAAGCACACACTAACAAACAAATATCTGTCAAAGTTTAGAGAGTAAGATGAATTGTTAACTCTGTGCAACGTAGATGTTGAGCAGCTCTCCTTTGGGTTTGTAAAAAACAAAAATAAAACAAAACTATCACCAATTTTCATTCTTCTTCAAGGAAAAAGGATTATCTTGACTAGTCCTTGAACTATAACAAGGGTAATGCGTTTTTGTGTTCCCCCTGACCGGATAAGTTCTGTCTGTGCTAAAACTTTGAGAAAAATGACAATTAGTGGAATTTTGGCAGAAAACACAGGACAATGGACAGCTGCTCAACACTTATACCTGTCTTATTCTCCAATATTTTACTTTATCATTTCAGGTAGAGATCTTAAAATGATGACTTGATGTTGTATGTTTCATGTCGCCGTTGTCGATTCCCTCGTCAACCGCTTGAAATGAAGAATTGGGGAAATGAATGACATAGATTACCAAGGCTGTGGACCACGCGTCGACACGACGCATGCGCAAAACCGCAGTCATGACATAACCATGCCTCTGTGACGTCGTCGACGGTAGGATCAAGAACCGCAACTTTAACCCAACTGAATTGAATAAGAGCCCATGCATGCCGCCAATGTGTTAGTGTCTTATTCTTCTCTTCGTACTATTGGGCCCCATTATGCGTTTTGCAGCTGGCTGTATTAGGAATTGATGGCATGACCCCGCGGTTTGCAACGTGAGTTTCAGTTTCTTGCAAAAAATTAACACAAATAAATCAATAACAACACCCGCCATGCGGGTTTATATAACGGCTGCGTTCTAAACGTGAAATTAATCTACCCATGTACATCATAGGGGCTAAGTGGCTACCGCGGTCCCCTTAAAGAAGAAACGAGTCGAAAGTGTTGTGTGCCGAAACTGCTACAGTGACAGATAACGTTTAAGAAGGTAGACAAAGCAGATAGTAAGGTCTATAGAATATATCACATGTTAATCAGTCAATATCTTCTAATAATTTGTATGAGAATGATGTCTCTCAAACTTTTAAATAGCAAGGGGTTACAACCGTATGTGCGCATATAGCAGTGATATATTCGGCGAGTCCTTAAGAGAGAACTATGTTGCCATGACAACGGCATACTTTTCAACTTTGACCTGATCTCGTCATTAAATAGAATTAAACTACGGGTTGCAGTCGGTATTGCAAAAAGCACCAAAACATGCTTACAACGGGCATGTTTACAGTGATACGTAATAATCAGAAGGCTCACAATTTATCATTCTTGAATCACCGTCGGTATTGTTGAGACGCACCACTGAGCCTTTAGCTATTTTTTCTTTTCATAAGTAACAATGACTATTGCTGAATGATTTCCACGGAGTGCATTGAGTCTGGAACACATAGAACAACACGCAGAACTTATAGCAACTGAAATCATTGTAATCTGAATATAAACTGCCACTGCTTTTGTGTGTCGTTATATGCAGAAACGTGGCTGAAAACGACAATATCCGACAAAAGATCAATGATACAGTTTTGCATACTAAAAAGTGGAACCAGTAAGGATACGAGTGAGAAAGATTTGCGGTGACACCATGTGTATGTAGTCCTTAACCGGATCGTAGTTTGGTAGAAGAGCCTAGAAAGAGGAGAATTGAAGAAGGAAGCGACATATGGGGGTGTAAGGAGGGCAAAAAGTGAAGATTGGGGGACAGGCTCTTCTGCCAAACAACGATCCGGTTAAGGACTACATACACATGGTGTCACCGCAAATCTTTCTCCCTCATTTACTTCACCATGCAAACCTTCAGACAACACAGTAAGGATACATTGGCACGGAGCATTTGCCCTCTGTCGCTTCCCGATATAAAGGAGGTGGAAGCGAGGCAAAAAATAGTCAAATTATGACTGATTGCCATAAAACCCAAAACAACAACAACAACAACAACATCATCAACAAAGGTTGAATCAATGGAAACATTACACAATGTCATGCACTTACCCGTTTGGACTGACAAAATGGCCCAGTAGGAACAACCGTCAGGTACAACCGATAAAAAAAAGCACATTAAATCTTCTTCTTTATTCCTGGCTTCAACAAACTCCACCGTAAGCCGCGGTATACTGACACGTTCAACTTAAAAGAGTAACGGGGGGAATTTTCGGCACTAGTTCGCGCTCTGACTGCTTGCTTGCTTGACTGCGTTCTGTCATGTGTCTGTCCATAGAGTTGAAACCCCCGCAAATTTCCACGTTATGCAAAGATTTGCAAATTTAAAAGTCGTCGTCGTATCATTTTTGATTACATGCGACAATCTAAACAATGCATGTCGGTATTATCTGCCTACCTAGAGGCAGGCGGATAAACTCTCTCCTAAAAGAAGCAGGTCATTGCTCGCTAATGACGCTGATCAAATCTCCTTCAACAACAAACAAACAAACAAACAAACAAACAATCAAATGAGAAATCATGATTTTAGAGTCTGCGTATTACTCCTGATATTCTTCTGCGCCTGATGTATAAATTCGACAACAAGAAAACATTGTTTTTAAGTATGGGTATAGGATGGAATGATTTTTGAAGACGGGTAAATATTATAGTATTGGTTAGTTTAATTTTGAAATTCATTTATTAATTCCATACATGTGTTGGGGGTAGGGTTGATTAGTCTCCACTTGCTGATTTCAGTCTACGTCGTGTAATACAGTTGATTAGCTTGTTTTGTTTTGTTTGTTATCTTTTCTTCTTATTTTTCTTCTTCCTTTTTGTAACAACCGAGCGTTGTATGAAAAGTATGTGGGAACTAAGTTTTGTGCACGTATTATACTATGATTTATGCGTATTTGTGTATTTCAGTTATGTGGTTGTATTGTGTTCTATGAATGTGATTTTTTTAAATTCACATACTGTCCGAAAAAATAGCCATCTGGCTGAGCCCAGTATAATACAGTGATATATGAAATAAAAATAAAATGAAATGAAATGAAATGAATGAATGAATGAATGAATGAATGAATGAATGAATGAATGAATGAATGAATGAATGAATGAATGAATGAATGAATGAATGAAATAATTAACTCGGTGATCACAATGAGATTGTATTCTTCGGAGCATATTATGACACGTTATAAAGTGTTTACCTTTTCATTGCCCATTGGATCCTGAAAAAGCGCAAAGAGAAGAGAAATAGCTATATGGAGCATTGTGGCATAATTGCAGTTATCATGCCCAACGGAGCTCATCCTTATTGTCTCCCTAAATCTATTGTTTTGACTTTTGATGTTTTTACATTGACTCGTTTGTTTCTATTTTGTTTTATTTTTATTTTGGACACACGTTAAAAACACGTTGCCGCTGGGACTGAAGGATTGTTTGCCTTATTGTGGGCGTGTTCTTTTGATTCTTACGAAGCAAGACGGTAGGAAACCAGGTGAATTATTGTCTTTATACAAGGGCAGGAAAGCAATTCAGGACTTAAAGGCGCAGATAACATTCACGGCACTGACCTATCATATCATATATATCAGAACGATTGCGTTTAGAAAGATGTCTTAAGTCTCGCCACTTCATTCTGTGCACAATATAATTGAGATCGATTGTCATCGTGTGTGTGTGAGAGTGCGTGTATGTGTGTGTGTGCACCCGCATGAGGAAGCTGAATAATGTTTCAGCACTGTAAGCACAATCTCACCATTCGTGAAGTGGCAGGAAAGAGTGCGTATAGAGAGGCTTGGTTTTTTTTTCAGTCATAATGCATCACATGCGTAACAGCATACATATTTTGTTTGTCTGTCTCTTTCTTTCTTCTTTTTTACTGAATGATTTTAGTGCACTGATTATATTTTGTAAATTTGTCCCTTTTTTGAAATTCAGTCCATTGTTAGTGTGAAATGATTGCCTGTTTCAACTAAACAGAAAGGAGGAAAAATATCAGTTAAGTATGCATGATTGTTTGGAGTGTGAATTAACCAGGTGTGTGTGTGTGTGTGCATGTGTGTGCGTGTGTATATTTTGTTTGAGTGTTTGATGATTGAACTTTATTTGACTTTAAAGGCTTGAGCTTTAGTCTGCAGGCAATGTGTGTATTGGGTGTGTGGGAAGGGAGTAAGGAATCGCAAGTGGCTCAGTGGAGAAGACAACGAATATAAACTATCAGGTTCCTGATTCGAATCCCCTGACAAGTACAGCGACTGTGCCTCTGGGTATTACGTATAACTCCTTTGTCCTTTCTGTCTAGTCCTTCCTAAGGGACTTTAATACAACCAGTATCAGGACAATTACCCCATAACCAGGACAATCACCCACAAGCTAAATACCGGTTAGTAATAGGGTTGGAGTAAAAATTATGGGTTAGGTTTAGGTGTCAGAGTAAAGATTAGGGTTAGGGTTAGAGTAAAGATTAGGGTCAGGGTTAGATTTAGGGTTAGTGTTTGGGTTAGGGTTAGGATCAGATTCAGGATTATGATTAAGGTTAGGGGAAGGGGAAAAGTGTGGGGAGGTTGTCCAGGGGGTAATTGTCCTAGAACCCTCACAACCAACATCGGTTTCAAGGTCGCTTGCTCACTATATAGCTGCCAGGTAAAACATCGTAATTTAACCAGATCAAATTAAATTATTTCTTTTAGTGTTTTCATACTTTAAGACTTTTAAACTGGAACTGCTATTATTCTTTCTTTTTTTTTTTTGCATTGCAAAATATCACTCGGGCAGTATTTTGAAGTAGGAGAACGAAAAAGAAGCGAGTTGTCGTTATTGTTTGCTGTTGGAACGTAAAAACTTTCAACTGAGTTGATGTGGAGCTAATAACACAGCCTTATCGCCATGACAGTGTCATCACGATTTAACAAGCGATAGTAGAATGCATTAGCACAACCAGACACACACACAAAGAGTCATAATAATCTTCTGACCTTTAGCTTATGTGTCGGCAAGCTCTCGAGTGTGGGTTTGTGACGTCACCACGGCTGTTTTTCTTTTTCTTTTTAACGACGGAGGGGTGACGGAAGGGTTGTGAGAATGCCTTGCTAATTTCGAATGAATTTAGTGGATTAAGAGGGGGGGGGGCGCAACTATGTGAGTTTCTGGAGGGACGTTTACTAGTATGCGGGAGGTAGATGACCTCTGCAAAGTCTCGTTTTGTGTGAAAGAGACTTCTTAGCAGTGCACTGACCTGCGCCACTTTGGGCCAATCTTTGGTAGTTACGCGGGCTTTGCCAGAAACTGTCCCCAAGCCATCGATTCTGATTGGTCGGGCTGCGTCGCTTGGCATCAGGGAAGCTATCGATTGATTGAGCCGTCTGCCAGTGATTGTGGAACAGACGTCACAAGTAGGGCTCAGCGCTCAACAAAACACTTAGCCCTTGTGCGTTACTGTGTGTGTGAGTGTGTGTGTGTGTGTGTGGGTGTGGGTGTGTGTGTGTGTGCGTGTGTGTGTTTGTGCGTGGGTGTGTGTGTGTGTGTGTGTGTGTGTGTATGTGTGTGTGTGTGTTGACGATGATTACCGGACGGTAATTAGCAGGTTGACTACTTGAAATTTGTGTCAATTAAGGAGAACTAAATATAAAACGGTAGAAACATAAAGAACCAACAAACAAAACAGCCACACTGAAAGACAAAAGAAAAACAAAGATATTAGCTATACATTATATTAGCTATACGTTATCATAAAGATGAGAAGTAATGATGACACTTGTGTATAGACAGTTGTCTTGTATGAGTGAACACTACATTGTCAAAAATACATTATGTATAGGTGTATAATACACAATAAAAGGGAAAGTCCATATAGACGATTTGCACAATTTCCCATCCTAATTGACAGCTCCGTGCATTGATTTGCGGAATTGATTTGCATTGATTTGCGGAATACATATGTTGATGTATGTAATTTATTTCGTATATTACATGAACCTTTTGTAAAAGTTTAGACAATATCATTTCATGATATGTATACATTGTATTACGCTTTGATTTTCGTTGATTGGAAATAAACTATGATTGATTGAACTTGAACTTGAATTTGTAGTGGCCCTTGAGCAGAGAAACCAAAACTCTGAAAACCCCCTTACAGATTACACTGAATAAGGATGATGACATAAAAGGCTCACAAATTTCAGAAAGTTAACAATGTGATACCATTGCGATACTGCTTGCCAAACAAATTCACCTGTGTGGAATTTCTGCATGCTTTTCTTCCTTTGCTCTGCTTCCTTGAGCCCCTACTCATGAATTCTTATGGTGAAGCTGCCGCACCATCATCCTTTTTCATTTTACTTGGTTGTAACTTTTGAAATCATTGTTTATTCCTGATCCCAATCTTTCTTTTTGGCGCGCTTTTACTCAACATGAATAACTATATCCTGCGTGCAGACATAAGCTCATTTTGCGTCCACTAAAAACCCGGCAAGTAAAAACAGAAAGTTGATTGGTCACTACTTTTTAAGCATGTGCCACGCTAAAATAGGTCATCTCAATAATTGACCTTCACAATCACATGGCTCGGACCTGGTATGAAAGCTACGTGTTTCTCGGAATTGATTTGAAAAATATTTTGGTGTCTGGAGAAGATGTAAAGGTTGATCCCAAAGGAAGCGTTACTGAAAGTATTAGGGTAAGAAGCTTGCCTAAGTTTCTTCCGGAAACCACGATTTGACATGCTGCGCACCCAAACCTGATTATAGTGAAATCATGCGCGCCCGCATGTTTCAGCGATAAACCCGGACAGAAAATGTAAAATCTCACAAAACGAATTTCTACACTACACTGAATCGCGGTAGATGTTGTGGCCTTCTACTACCAGTTCATGTACCACATTTCATTAAATTCCAAGATGCCTGTAAGTTGTATAGGCTATGTAGTATACTATAAAGGGAAGGACAAAATCAAAATCTATTGTGTAACGGGGATTATTTCTCAACATTTGATTTCAATTTCTGTGATTGCTTGATGGCATGCCTCATTCGCCCTCAAGACTCAAGGACACTACGATCTGATATACCGCATGGTTATTTTGCTGGTTCTATGCGCTGCCTGATGTGAATATTGCTCTTCCCTGGACAGCAGAACCAGAAACTGCAATAAAGCCAACAATTCATTACATATATCATGGACCCTACCACAAATATATATATATATATATATATAATATATATATATGTATGTATATAAGGTGATATAGTCTGCGAGCAGTCATTCCTCCGTCACACCTTTATATATATAATTTTATACTTTTTGCTGACGATACATCCATTATTACATCAGATTATGATATAGGGACACTTGTTAATCGTTTGAATACTGAATTATTGAATATATTGAATTGGTTTAAATCAAACAAGTTATCTTTGAATGTTAATAAGACAAATTTCGTTCATTTTAGAAAACCCTACTCACAGGATCTTAATGTCAACATATCAATTGATGGGTTTTCTCTTTGCGAGAAACAGGTTATTAGATTTTTAGGCATTACAATCGATTCTCATTTGACATGGAACGAACATATATCCTGTTTACAAAGGACCCTATCAAGAAATATTGGTGTACTCTGGAAGTTGAAAGATCTCTTATCAGAACGATCCCTGATTATTTTATATAATTCTTTAATTTTGCCTCATATATTGTATTCAAATATTGTATGGGGAAATTGTAGTATTACTAAACTGAATTCATTGTATTTACTCCAAAAGCGTGCTATTCGTATTATTACTAATTCCACATATTTATCTCATACAGATCCTTTATTTCATCGTTTGCATACT
Organism: Diadema setosum; assembly: GCA_033980235.1. Lineage (NCBI taxonomy): Eukaryota > Metazoa > Echinodermata > Echinoidea > Diadematoida > Diadematidae > Diadema > Diadema setosum. Next base: position 11,805,806 of record CM067061.1, read on the forward strand.
TTGAAGCTTCAGGACATCCACATCTTACAAACAGGTATATTTATGTACAAGTATGCAACAAATCAACTTCCCTCTTTATTTCATAATATTTTTCACTTAAATTCGAATATACACACATATCCAACTCGCCGTTCGACAGATTTTCACCTTGTAAACCCCAAAACTGTTTTAGCTCAGATATCAATTAGACATTACGGTCCCGATGTCTGGAATAACCTACCTGATCAATTAAAGCAGTGTACTTCACTGTTTTCCTTTAAAGCTCATTTAAAAAAGTATTTATTATTGAAATACGTTTCCAGTTAGTAGTCTTTGATCAATGTATTTTTTTTGAAGTCTCAGTAAGCCCTGATCCATGCAAAGTGTTGTTGTTTTTTTTCATTCCCTCCCGTTCTTTTCTTTGATAGAGATATTGCATACATTCATTAAAGCGTATACCTTACCCCCAAAATAGGCATGCTATAGCCTTTATTCTCTCTTGCACTGTCACCTGCACACACGACGCACTGTCACTCGCACACACCTACACTTTTATTGTCTACTATACCATGCAGCAGTCAATGGTGCTGCGTGCTGTTTTTTTTTCTTTCTTGTTCTAAAGCGCCAAGTCACTATTTTTCTTTTCTGTTTTTTTTTCTGTAGCAAAATGTGTTTTGTGTATTAAGGTTAAGAGTTTTATGAGTACATATATAATTGGTGTTGTATTACATTGGTATCACATATTCAGATAGGGCCTCATCCACGTCAAGCTCTGCTTATGATGACGGTCCCCTGTATTGATTTCTCCTTTGTTAATAGATACAGTATGCCTTAATATGTTATTTTGATTCATAATTATGCCACTTCAGACTGAATGTTGTTACGCAAATGATTTTTCTTTGTATTGATTTGTATGTATCTGTATCATTTTGTTTTCATTTGCAATTGTATTCGGAGAAAGAAAATGCAGAAATAAACCAAACAAACATATATATACACACACACACACACACACACACACACACACACACACACACACATACACACACACACACACACACTTATATATATATATATATATATATATATATATATATATATATATATATATATAAGTAACAAAACTGGAACAAAGTTCATGCTGTATCACCAACGGTTTATTTCTGCACACAAATTTTCGAGCGTCTCGCCGCCCTTTCTCAGTATCAATACTTGAGAAAGGGCGGCGAGACGCTCGAAAATTTGTGTGCAGAAATAAACCGTTGGTGATACAGCATGAACTTTGTTCCAGTTTTGTTACTTATCTTTTTATCTTGCCAACACGCGGACTACCTAATCAACATATATATATATATATATATATATATATATATATATATATACATACATATATCTACTATGCATACAAATATGTATATGGAGCTACAACACACTTATCTTGAACAGTGATCAGATATTCTGAGTTGATGTCAAAGTTCGAAAGAGGAGACTATCAGCATTTGAAAAGATTATGAAACCCATTCAAATGATTGAAAAAAGATAAGCAAACCGAATGAGCAAATAAGCCAGGTTGACTCAAAATCTTATTTTCAGATCTAAAATCTAGAAATTAACCCATATGACTTTTTTAAATAGATTTGAGATGCTTGCTTTATACATCTTTATTTGCAAGTAGCTTCTGTATCAATCAGTCGATATTTTATGGCAGTGTTTATATGCGTTACAAAAGGGGCGTTTTCGATGTTAACTATCAGCAAGCTTATCTCATCACCAATAAGAGCTTATACCATAAAAGAAAATCTGTAGCTGCTGTCCTCTACTTCTTTTTTCCACGAATGTGGGATCGAAAAATGAACACGTGATCGGTTTCCGGAAGAGCAAGAATACCCCTATGGGCACTTGAATAGGTATAAGTGAACCCGTTACGCAGGATATGTTTTATGTCATCCGACAGACCGGCATGACTTTCCAATAATCATTAACCAGTTTCTATACACAGTGAAAAGACAAAAAAGAAAAAAAAAAATGATGGCAAAAGAGGGAATTCTCCTCAAGCTAATGCAATCTAATTCCGCGTCTGAGCCGCACCGACATGACTTTCTCCCCCTACCCTGCTTTCTTTCTTCTTTCTGTCTTTTTTTTTTTTGTTTGTCTCTTCACTTCCTCACTGCCTTCTTTCGGGCACTGGGGGCGTTCATGATGAGAGAGGGTGCAAATGAAGTTTTGGAAATCGAGCGTGATGACCAGTCAATCCTCTGATTGATTAATCGTTTAATTCTTCTTTCTCTCTCCCCGTTGATCTCCCTCTCTCTCTCTCTTTTGGCCAGGGACGCCTGTTGATGTTCGTAAGGCGGACTGTCGCTCCCAATTTTCTCAACTTGAATTTGGCCTTTCTCAACCAGGATATGGGCGGAAGACATGTTTGAAAAAATATTAAGACGATAAAGATGATAAAAGGTAAAAGAGGAAAAATAGAGAAAATACTGAAGAGAAAGAAGAACGACAACAAGCAAGGCAAAATAAAGAAAATAAGAAAGGAGAACGGAGAAGAGATTGACGAAATAAAGAAAAAAGAAGAAGGGGGATCAGCGACTGAAAAAGTCTCTAAAGCCCCGTTTTGACAGAGTCTTTCAAGGTAGAGTTACCGCGGCAACGTCAGGGTAGCGTCCGGGTATTCTTTTTTTTTTCATCCTGCCTGTTAAAACGGTCCCCGCAAAATGTTGCTCGGACATTGTCGCGGTAACATTTGCCTTTTACTTATGTAATCTCCCGCTATTTCATTGTCCGAGGTGAGGATATTTCGCTTCCCGGACCCTAACCGGGCGTTGCCGCGGTAAGATCTGTTAAAACGGACCTTCTGAGAAGAGTCGCGGAGATTGGCATGCTGTGTAGAGGTTATAGCAAATTTTAATAAAACACAAAAGTCTCCTATGAGATTATAAGAAATTTTTGTATATGTACAGTATATATATATATATATATATATATATATATATATATATATATATAACATCCTTTTCAAGGGAAGTCAACATTCTCCCGTCCCTCCAATATTTCGAGAAAGCAAAAATTTTATAACCTTTATTCAAAGTAAGAGTAGATCTTTATTGATGGCATAGATGAATGTAACCATCTGCGATCATATTTTATATATACATATATATATATATATATATATATATATATATATATATATATATATATATATATATATATGTATATGTATAAATATATGTATATATGATCATCATCATCATCATCAATTGTATTTTCTGCTTCTTAGTCCCCTATATTACAAATCCAATATTACAACTCCAATATTACAACTCCAAATCTTTTGCAATAATTTCACTCTCTAACCAAAGAGCTTGAAATCTGCCACTTGGTGTAATATATTTTCTTTCTCAGATACTGGCCTCAATCCCCTGTTCTTATAAATAATTTGTCCTTTTTTAAGGATATAGGGTTAATTTTCCAATCCTCATGAAACATTCAACTGCACATTTCTTCAAAGTCCTTTAAAATCTCCAAATGATAATGAGGTTGCTTAACAAAGTAGCTTACTAACTTCGTAATGGTAGAGGAAAATAAATCTTCCTTCTAAAATGAATAAGCTTCGTTAATTCAAAAATGAAAAGAAGCGCGTAATAAAAAACAAACAAACAAACAAAAACAAAAACAAAAACAAAAAAACAAAAACCTTCCGAGTTATGAACTTCATCTCGTTTTCGGATGGACGAACCTTCGGAATAACCTTTCTTCCTCATGTTGGGATTAACAAACCTTTGGAGTTCGAACCTTATTTCATTTTCGAATGAACGAATCTTTGGAATAACGAACTTTATTTCATTTTCGCAATTACGAACCTTCGAAATGGCGAACTGTAAAGCCCCTGTCACACTTTGGCGGATAGGCCCACCGTAAAAGAAACGGGCGAGATTTTGCTCATCCGTTGTTCAAATCGTCAATCCGGTGGACAAACTGTAAATTTTCCGTTTTAGAGGAGCGTACATACACTGTCTAGCGGCAGAACAAAACGTACCTTGGGCGATTGTGTATAGGACAGAGGAACGCGCGCAGAAACGAATGAGAAATGAATAAGAACCGCATGCCCACAGGACAGAACGCAAGTGGAACAAATGGGTAATGCATGAGACGTGCATCGAACGTCAGAGAATCGTGCGTACGCGTTTGATGTGCTGTACACAGCCGTTCCATCCGTTCCATTTCTTGTAGCAAAGGACTCTACAGGAGGCCTAGCGGATGGAAAAGCGCGGAAAACGACAAAGTATACAGATGCAGGAGAAAACATATAACTATCGGACAAGGGTCAGATCGCGCTATCCGTTTTTGGCGAGAAAAAAAAAACTTTGTGCAAGCACAAAGTTTTCTGGCCGCTCTGACAGAAATCACCGGAAGATAAACGTCCATCCAAACAATAAAAAGGCCATGAAATGCATTTTAACGGATATCAACGGATGCCAAAAATCGACATTCGTTTTAATGCGTTTGCCATATCTGGCAAAGTGTGACAGGGGCATAACCATTGAAAGGCGGGCAGAACCAAACCATTGTAAAATCCAATATAAGAATTGGTCTAAAACTAAAAAAAAAAAAAAAAAAACCACAAAAAAAACCCCACAAAACACAAAACAAAACTGTAATATCCACCAAACGCCGATTAAAATGGGAGGGTATTAATGGGGCCCCTCACACCCACCCACATTATTTCCAACCTGTTTGCAGATTGAGCATACCAAGCATACCTATACCTTCCAAAGGCTGACCGTAAGGCGCGCAACACTGGTTTGAAAAAAAAAATTACTCGTTGGTGATGTTGCCTTAATGCGCGGGAAGTAAAGTACTTGTGTTACAAGTTTGACAGTGTCGAGGATGAGCAGTTATAAAATATGTCCTGAATTTCCTCGGGTGTATGAACTTTAACGAGATTTTTGTTTGGAACACAGCGTAAAACGTGGGGGCGAATGTCAAATCTATTCAAAGAGCCCTACTCGAAACAATTTGCATTGTAGCTGTATTTGTTGTGTAGTAAACCATGCATACTGAAGTACTTCATGTTAAGACATTTCCCCTGGTTTTCCATAGGGTATTATGCGTTTATTGGTGACTTTAAAAGATGTGAAAATACGAGAAATTTCTCCTTCTCATATTCTCATCTTACGACACGAGTTTGCTCACCAGCGCAAGTGCTGTAAGTTCACTGATTTTGTAAATGGCACAAAGTTGATGCGTTTGTGTTTCTTTCCTTTTTTTTTTTGAATTCAAAGTTTATTTCATTTTTCGACATAACATATGTTTCACTTCTTTTGATAACAGAGAACAAGGTAAATAGAACATAGTGAAATGAAAAGACTGTACAATAATTGAGGACTTAATCATACATTGTATAGTAAAAAAGTCAATCAATTTTCGGTCCACAGATTTGATCAAATTGAAAATGGCAGGCTAGTTTTGTTTTGTTTTTTTCATTTTCCATCTGACAAGATGGCTGGATAGCCCCTATTCAGTTGCACTCGCTGCATGATCTTCTATGGGGTCCAGATGTGAGTGCTTGGGGCGGACCACTTCAACGGGTTACACACCTTGCTCATTACAATGAATGAATGAAGTGAGATCCTTTACGTGCGTGGGTTTGTGACTCTCTACACGCAAGTGACCTCCAACTTGTTACACCTCCCTGATTTTTAAGTCCTATCCGAGGCACAGTGAATTAGCTCTTAATAGAGGGGACGGCATAATAACACACAGTATTGCTCAGTGAGACACATTTGGATTCGAACCCGAGCCATTCGTTTGAAAGACAGCTACGCTACCGACTGAGCCACCTCGCCGCTCTAATAATAGACAAGTCTAGAATGGTAGACTAATCAAGAAGGGCCTTATACCAGTACCACTGAGCAGTGTTCTTGGACATATAGCAGTGTGGGTCGCAGTCCTTGTGACGCTTTTGACAGCTAATTTTCAACAAGGTCCCCCTGCGTCTCTATCTTAGATAATAATGAAAATAACATCTAAATGAAGGTGAAAAAATGCGAGTGGGGGAGCAGGATATACATTTAATATGACCCATAATTGTTGGTAAATACATTAATAGCACACACACGCACAGAGCACACACAAGCAAAATACACACATACATCACAGGTGTGTGACCATGTCGTCTCATGCGCAAGGTCTCAAAAGGATTATGCTCGGCTCTGGAAAGGACACTACTCGCTACTACATTTACCGTACACATGGTTTCGTGGCAAATTCATTAGATTTAATGCGACATACTGGCCATGGCGGGCATACGAAAACGTACACTGATATCTGAAGGGGATTAGAGGCGACCTCAGACACCACAAGATCGTGACAAGTCTTTACGTGTGTTAAAGGGAAGGTAAACCCAAAGAGCAATGTGGATTGAGTGAAAGCAGCAACATTAGTAGAACACATCAGTGAAAGTTTGAGAAAAATCGGACAATCGATGCAAAAGTTATGAATTTTTAAAGTTTTGGTGTTGGAACCGCTGGATGAGGAGACTACTAGAGGATATGACGTATGAGTGGACAACAATACAAAGAGAATATAAAGGATATTCAACAAAAATTCACTTTTCTAGAATTATGAAAGAGCAGTGGACCAACCGCTTTCAGAAAGCAGGGGGAATAATTGCTACCCTTAACATATGTCAATATCAAGTTGATGGAATTTGTAATTTTCATGAAAAATGGATTTTTGTAGTATTTTCTTTATATTTTCTTGATATTGTAGTCCACTCATACGTCATAACCTCTAGTAGTCTCCTCATCCAGCGGTTCCAACACTAAAACTTTAAAAATTCATAACTTCTGCATCGATTGTCCGATTTTCTTCAAACTTTCACTGATGTGTTCTACTAATGTTGCTGCTTTCACTCAATCCACATTGTTCTTGGGGTTTATCTTCCCTTTAATGTTTGTGTGTACATGTGTGTATGTAGAGGACGCATAGAGAACTGGAATGAGAGACAAGGGGGGGTGGTAGTCAGTGAGACAGACTGAATACCGAGTACAGACCATGGACCAACCGTTCTCCTGGATGCGAACACGGCAATGTACAATGTAATAATAATATGACTGATTTTTACTTTACCGTTCTATAATTCACTGTATTCTTGTGGGGGAGTGCACCCTATAATACAAGCACTGCTTTTTAGCATTCCTCCCCATTTCCAGCATTTCCGTGTACTTAAAATATTCTATAAACTTATCCCTTATTAGGTGTTGTGATGTAATTGATAAATGAATGAATGAAATGAATGAAGAAATTTTGTATCATCCGGTATGAAGAGCAAGAAAGAGAGTGGAACGAAGAAGGTAAATCACACACAAAAAATTGCATTAATAAACAAACATAAGGGAGAAAAAAAAAGAAACTCAATTGTCAACGGTCCATGGCAAAATGACTGGTCATGTATACGAAATCGAAATGTAACAAATCTGAGACTTATATGAATGATAAACATTCATTTCAAACCAATAAAAGGCTTATATGTTATTGCAGGCGTTTTTTACTTTTAAAATTTATCACCAAGCCAAGGTAACCACTCTTGTGAATTTCAAAAGCGCACAAGAGTAGAAAACCCACAAGAGCACTAATTACGAAAAAAAAAAGTTGCTCATGAGCAACATTGGAAACTAGTTTCTGCTTTGGGATGGGGTGGGGGGGGGGGGAGAAGTGGAAAGAGCCCAATAGCGCCATTTGCTCCCCTAATTCAGAAGGCCTCCGTCGGTATTGGTGGTTCTATATTGAGACAAGATTGACGGGTAAATCCATTACGTTGAGTGTCCAGTTTATTGCCTTGTAATTCGCCAAGGCAAAAAGTGAACATGGGATGCTTTGTAGATATTGGACAAGGACTCAGTTTAAAGCTTTCTTGAGTCGAGGCTGCAATATTCAGCTTTAGTGAAAAGAAAAAAAAAAACTACAACAACTTGTCCAAGAAGGAAGAGTTTCTCAAGTACAACACACCGCCACCATCAACAACAACAACGGATGTGCTCTGTTATCCAACAACCAGGCTAACTTCTGCGCTGAGTTCCAAGTGTATCGAATAGTATCAAAATCCTACATTATACTGGAGTTTGAAGTAAAATTAAACAATATCATGCGTAAATAGATAAAACATTGGAATATGAAAACAAGTTTTGTTTCACCGTCTGGATCACCTAAGCTTAAGTGGTTATTATCATAGAACATCATTGGAGACTTCGTGTCCATATGTAAAGAGGGAGAGAGGTATTTTATTCTGTCTAATGACGGATTGAAGATTACACAAAACAATATGTGACATAATTCTTGCCTGTTACCAATTGCGTCAGCCAAAAGAGTGCTCTGGAGGAATTACTGAAGTAATGCAGTCAGTTGAAATGAGGGACCTCAAGTCTGCAACCACCTTTTCTCTTCTGCTGTGGATCAAAGGACAAGTCCATCGAATTCTCGCAGTATTTCGAAATCATCTACTCATATAGTTTACTCATATCTTGTCTGATTTCGGCGCAGTGCAAGGTCCATATTATAAGTCAGCTGTAGTGCTATGCGACTCTACGCGGATATGCATCCCGAGCGTGTCTGTGAAGCGAAGTGAAGCAAAAGAGGAGTTGCCCGGCGCACCACACCACTGGGCGGATCCACTTCGCCAAGAGTGGTATAGGTACAAACCAGAAATATTCGCGCATGGAACTTTCGCGAACTGCCAATGGCATCCATGCTTTGCGTAGAAAAGAACGTTCGCGTGCATTTTAATTTCGCGAGTCTTGGGTCCTCGCGAAATTCACATCAGTTTTGATCGTTAACGACCCGTTAACGATCGCCCCGTCACTGTACAGGCATGCTAACCTGGAAACATTAAACTGCACATTACTGAAATATGAGACCATTCTGAAGCAAATAATTTTCACACAACAATAGATATATAATGCACTCTTAAATGAATCCCACAAGGACTGGAACAATCATCCCCCAGCATTCCCACTGATTCCCACTGATCAGTTACTAGCCATCCCCTTTAACAGTGTTGCTTTTTTATGAGATCTTCGACTAAGTAAATAATGCCGGAAGGGTTAAGTTGTCACATACAGATGAAATCTCCTGCAAGCCTATCATTTCCGTAATCTTTTGTACATGCAAATAAACACACTATACAAGGAAGTTACTTCCCTTTTTGACGAATGTATAGGCCCCTATGTAATATCTCAGAAACTTGCATTCCTCGGTTCTCATGGTCGGACATCCGGGTATTTAGCGGCGGCTGGGGGAGTGAAAAAAAAAAAAACCAACGATCCGTTTGAGGTAAAACCATTTAACTTTCTGCCATGATTGGCTTTGAAATTCAACGAAACTGTCAGATATAGTTCTTCTTAACAGTTTTGGTAGTCATAAGAAAATGCTATTGACAAATCAATTACGAAAAAGAAAGTAAGACAGAGGATTCTGAACGCCGACGCCGTACTATGCACTGTGTCGTCTGTGTCACCACGTGGATTCTAACGCTGCATGCTAGCGTGCGCTGTATTCACGTTATTATAAACCTCCGCACATGTATTGCACAGGCCAGCTATTTGTTTTTACACCAGTTATACCGGAAGTGACTTGAGAATAAACTCGCCATGATAATAAGACGTACCTATGTTGCTGGATTGATCCGTAATCTTTCTTATACCTCTTATTCCCAATTTAACCCGCCCCCTCAAGAAATGCTTTTTATTACCCCTCATAAATGAAGGTGATCAACTTTCTCACAGTTTGAAAGGGGCGGACTCTCCATCGGAACCAGATGACTTGCTTTCTTAGAGTTTAATACTTAAGATACGTCAGTGTACACGTCTATACGCTTGCTGCCAATCATGAATTCATAGCGGAATGAGAAGTATCCTACGCGGAGCGCTGGGCGACTAACAACCACGCTGTGAAGCGCACAAGAAAGACAAAATCTAGATGGTTAGCTGCAGGAAGAATTTTTCCTGTCCAATCTCGCCCATTGCCTCTTTTTCAAGCACTTTATTTTCCCTCTGCCGGTGTAGACGTGTGGCTAGCTCTTTCTGAATCGCCCCTTCTATTAGGAGTTCCCCCTTTTTAATCGATCATATCCAAAGTCTTCATTCTTGGCAGTCCCCCTTTGTGCAGGAACAACAGCTGCACGAGTAATCTCCCACCTCTTTCACGAATTAGTGACCATCTTTGGGGCACATGTCGGGAGTTCCACCATTTGCCGCTTTAAACGTTGGCATTCATAGTAAATGCATAATAATTATGATGACATTGCATAAAAGAATGGGGCGCTGCTGATAACGCCCGTCGGCGAGTCTGATTGCATTGAGCATGTTTTTACGATGAGTGATATACATGACATTGTATTAGAAGTGCAGGGTCTCCCACGCAAGCGAGTGGCTTGGAAGTTATTTCTTTAACTGCTATCATGCCAGGGATGTTACAGTTTTATGGACTTTTAGTGCATTAGTTGGTGCATATTTGTCACCTCGACCGGCTAAGAGTTAGAGAAATGCCGCAATATGGGCCGACTTATGGTTCCATAAATTTCAAATCTTTTTGCTGTGTGTTTGTGCATGACTGTGAGTGTTCACTAATTTACGGTGTTTATCCCTCCTTTAATTTATGATATTTTTCCCTGCCTTTAATTTATGATGTTTACCCTGCCTTTGATTTATGTTTTGAATATGTTCAATATACAATAAATATTCTTTGTATGTATTATGATTCTATAACTGTTTCGGATAGGTGAGTGTTTATTAATTCAATGTTGCCATTTGTGAGGCTTATTGAAAAGAATCGCTGAAAGAAATACTGGTTTCTGATGATGAAATAATGGAAGCTGTATCATACACCACAGTTGACTCATTGTCGCTCATGTACAGGCCTACTTGTATTCCGGCAGGCTCGTAACGTAGGGGAAACCTTTTTAAAATGTCACTGTGTTTGTTCTAGAACAGAGTGGAAGGTTCATGCTGTGCTTGGTTTCAATATGCCGTGTCTGGTGTAGCATTTTGTTCTCAGTTCATCGTGTTTAGTATCACTCTTTGTTTTCTTCATCTTACTAATGTTACGTAGCCTTTCTGTTTACTTCAGACATTTCAGTGTTCAAACAGGACTCTCAAAGACGACATAAGTACTAGGTGTTACAAAAAACATTTCCCACTTTTGATCCTTAATAGTTCGAAAACTGATAACACTGTCATTGATAAGAGTAATCATATCTGAATAGTGTACAATTTAGTTGGAGGTGATTTGAATATGAAAGCATGAATCAGTTTCATTTAATCCATGATTAATTTCAAAGTTAAGTTCCAGATTTTGGTCAAATTTGAACCCTCTGTACAAAATTGAACTTTGATGTGTATTTGAGTGTGTGCTTACAATGACCATGAACAACAGACATGAATATCGCAAATACCACCATTTTAGAGCTCTGCTGACTAAGGCTTCTGGTCTCTTGCTCCAAAGCACATGAATGCTTTATTGATAATCCATGTCGGATTGCCCTGGACACTGCTAGTCTGAATTCATGGTAAAGGGTAAAATGCATGCACATCAAAAAGTAAGCACATAATAATGCTTGCATACACTACATTTCAGGATGAATTAAGACTAAACAAAGTTCATGATTTTGACTTGCACAAAAACGCTACGACTGTATGAAGCACCAGTTGGTTGTTGTATTTTGTTTCCCCATATAGGCAACAAGACACCGAGTACTCTTCCTTAGGATTTATCATACGAGGGAAGATTCCATGAAGATATTTCGTCATAATACCATCGATTTGGAGGCATTAGAAGAGACCTTCTATCTTGGTCCCTTAATCCCGTCAAAACCAACAAGTCCATACCAATTTAGTCACTTCTCAGACGTGTGTGTGTGTGTGTGTGTGTGTGTTTGTGTATGCTAACCTAAAGAGGAGAAAACATTTTTCACGAAGCAACGTTCAGCAGCAAGATGCCTTCGATACATATGCATATATATATATATATATATATATATATATATATATATATGAATATATATATATATATATGAATATATGAATATATATATATATGAATATATGAATATATATATATATATATATATATATATATATATATATATATATATATATATATATACATGTATATATTCAGGAAATGTTCATGATACGTCTCTCCCCCTAAAGTTTTTCTTCCCACACGCCCACACATGTTTTCCACATATCACAATTGATACTTGTACAGAGCCACACAACCTTGGAAATGAAGTAGCAAATATTAGAATGACGATGAGAAAAATTCCTTCTCAAAATAAACGCCAAATTGCAATGCAAACATGTGATTGTGCTCCACGTTTTGGATACAATACGAAGTTTGTTTGTTTGAGTTTTTCTTCAATTGGAGTGAGAATTAATGACGAAAGACTATGGTATCAGTGCGACGTAGCAATATAGAAGAACGTTTTGTTTTGGGGAATCTACTACTGAAATTAAGCTAAGCGAATATAGTGTAGAGTGTAAGTCCATCAATGCATGAAACAAAATACACATTCAGAATTTTGAGAAACTATCTAGGATGAGAATATAGCTACTGACATCAAATCAGACCATAATAAATCATAATCAAATCAGACATGACTATCAAATACACAATGTAATGCTAATATTTTGTCTCCACGAGGGAGCTCATCATATAATCACGGCCGGTGTACATTGTCTTATATTAGGATAAAGAAAACCGACATTAAAATGCGGAATACCTTTTGTAGCTTTTCACATTCTCTGAATGAATTTTGGCAAGAATTGAGAAAACGGCGGGGCCATCTCTCTTTCTTGACCTCTGACCCGTAAACATCATTCTGACGAGAAGTTCTATACAGAGTCATATCTTGTTGACCTCTTCCCCGATTACAGAGTGCACTGACCCTTGACTCGCGGTGTTCACGTTTCTGTGTTATAGACGTTGGAAACCTTCGATCAAGTGCTTGTAACAAGATCAGCCGAAAACCCGTGGTGCTCATCGGACAAGCCCTGTTCAAGCTCTCCTGGTGCACATTTTCATCCCAACCCCTCTTTTCTTTTCTTACCTTATTTTAAGGACAGTGCTTGAGATGATTACCTGCGAGAAGAATACGGGGTTATCTTTCATCAAGCTCAACCACTAGTGGAAAAAAATATTCATGAGCTAGCTTATGTGCGTGTGCCTCCGTGCGTATAGATACGTGTGCTAAAACGTGTGCTTAGGATTGGAATTTGTGATTCCGAACAACAGTATATCTCCCCCCCCCCCCCTTGGGTTCAAATTATAGCCATTATATCTATTGCTTTTCATTGCTAATGACAACAGCTGATCTGTATGGGAGACTGAACGAATCTGAGCAACTGATACGACCGAATAAACAGAAAAAAAATCTGTAAAAAATGTTATCCTCATTTTACGCTTGAAAAAAGATAAAGATGACTATCGCGCATCTATTGTGTTCAAGTCATACAACTGAACTTCTTGTGTGGTGTTTGGTAACTATAGTCAATGTCACGTGACTGGCAAGGCCAAAATCGAGGAAACATTGCGCTGATAATTACCATTAACTGAAATTCAAAATGTGAGATGTTCGTCAAAAAAAAGCGCTTTGTCCTTTATCTGTTCTTATGATTATGCAGCTTTCATTCAGACCCCTGTCTTCACCATTAGAACATTTCCTTTCTAGCTTTATCATCGTCCATTGGGTCTCAAAATGTAATCGCAGAAAACATGGATAAGGAGCAGAAGAACAAGACATAAACCTCTTTGCGGAAACCACGGGCTTTTACGGCATGCCCCACGAGTCCCCCACATCATACAAGGACTGACATCAACATCAACCCAACCCGTATTCAAGTTATCATCCTGTGGGTCTTTGTGAATCAATGGCATGCCCCGGTGGCAGTGGTTCATGGATGTTTCGATTAATATTACGTAGGCGGGACAAATAGACAGACAGATACATAGGGCTAGATAGATAGATAGATAGATAGATAGATAGATAGATAGATAGATAGATAGATAGATAGATAGATAGATAGATATATAGATAGATAGAAAGATTGATGGATGGATAGGTGGATAGATAGATGGATAGATAGATGGATGGATGGATGGATAGATAAATGGATAGATAGATGATAGATAGATAGATGATAGATAGATTGATAGATAGCTAGATGGATAGATAGATGGATATATAGATAGATAGATGGATAGATAGATAGATAGATAGATGGATAGATAGATGGATAGATAGATGAATGGATGGATAGATAGATGGATAGATAGATGATAGATAGATAGATAGATAGATAGATGATAGATAGATTGATAGATAGCTAGATGGATAGATAGATGGATATATAGATAGATGGATGGATAGATAGATAGATAGATAGATGGATAGATATATGGATATATAGATGGATAGATAGATAAATGGATGGATAGATAGATGGATAGATAGATGATAGTAAGATAGATAGATGATAGATATATAGATAGATAGCTAGATAGATAGATGGATATATAGATAGATGGATGGATAGATAGATAGATAGATAGATCGATATATAGATAGACAGATGCATGGATGGATGGATAGACTGATAGATAGATAGACAGATAAATAGATAGATACATAGAAAGATAACTAAGTAAATAGATAGATATATAGATAGATAGATAGATAGATAGATAGATAGATAGACAGACAAAACAAATAAATAGATGGCTATACTAACAGAAAAACAGAGGGATGAACGAGAAAGAGAGAGAAAGATGAACAAAGACAGAAAGCAAAACATTGTCAGTGTCGAGGTTGCTTTGCGTTGAATCCCTCCTGACTGAACAACACCAAAAGGACAGACGGAATGTTTCAATTCAACCTATAGAGACGATAGTAGATAAACATGTATCAGAAAGAGGTCGATTGAAGGGCAGGGACACACTCAAAAGTTCGGATATGAAAGGAAAACAGCGTGGAAAAGGGTGCGACAATCTATTATCAAACTAGAATGCCAAGGAGAAATGCAGGTGAGGGGATTTAAGGCTTAGAATGAGGCGAGCTATTGGTTTATGCAAGGTGTACACATGGAAGAACGAAGGAGAATCATTAGAGAACATTGCTACATTAAGTTTAAAGTTTGTGTCTGATCACGTAGAATGTTATTATTCTTTCATTTCATTTCATTTCATTTCATTTTTTTTTTTTTTTTTTTTTTTTAGGGGGATGAATTATTTCTCTTTGACTCTGGTAACTTGAATATTTTCTATTGCGCCGGCCTGCTGATGGTCAATGTCATTGGGTGCTATTGCATTCCTTGTTGATATGTGATAAAAACCTAAAATGGCATGTATAAAACGCTTTATCCTGGCGAGGAAAGCGCATATTTCATATGCACGTATGTACATATAACATTATGCTCATACTATTATTATATATGTAATATATAATAATAGTATGAAATAAATATATAAGGGTTAAAGCGCTATTTTAAAACATTTCTTAGTTAATCCATCAATAAATGGAGCAAATTAAACCCTTTCCGATGATAACAGAATCTACTGTTGCATAACAAGGAATATTACTGAAGTTGTACAAAATCCCATATTTTTCATGTTATTTTCTCATTTTTTAAAACAAATTTAATCGTAAAGGACTATCTGTGGGCGTGTGCATGTTTCACAAGGGCGGAAGGGAAAGCCACGGAGCCAAAGATCGAGGGCAGTTTCTCCAATCTTTGACCGGCGCCTTCACCGAGCTGTTCGGGGGCACGGTGGGGTCAGGAATATAATTGTTACACGTGCGCTGCGCAAGGTGGACAGTCTACTTATCTCAACGAGCAGTGTTCGATCCTTAACCCGCGATGAAAGTGCGTTAGCATCCAAAATGAGCGTTGGGTGTTCATTCATTCATTTAAAAGGGAATTTAAGATGAAGAGAAGGAGAAGTACGATAGAAATAAGAAATGGGTTGATATAGAGATAAACAGAAAGAAAGTCTCCCATAACCTCATCTTATGCTGCTATAATAAGCAAAGCTTTTACCCTACAATGGGTATACACGCTTGAAACGGCAGCAGTATGTTCTCACTTGATGTGTACGTATAAACACAGGTAGGTTTGTGTGTATGGGGGCTTATGTGTACATACACCCGCACACTTACTGTACATAATTATCTTCACATGGTAGCTTGACAACGGTGAGAAAAACATAACACACACTTCCCTTTTAGTCCATTATCGACAGCGAAACGTGTCAGGAAAGAAACGCAGCAGCCTCTTGCTATCAGAAGAAAGGTGTTACTAGAATCCCTCCTCTCTAATCCACACGCCTAGGTCAGACGAAACAACAACAACAACAACAACAACAAAAAAGGGGGGGATTCACACTAACGCAACTTGACCGGAGGAAAAAATCCCGCGATTTGCACATATTAAGATTTTGGGCAGAGTGGAAATAAAGATCTCACTAATAGCGCGATCAGCATCGCGATTCAAATCCCAAGATATCTTGCGATCATATCGGAATGATCGCAATAATATGAGAAATAGCGCGATGATTTGCTCCGCGGAGAGTGTGTGAACGCTAGAGCAAATAATCTTGATATCATTTTTTGCTTCACACAAGGTCAAGGGTCATCATGTCCGTAGAGTTCGTGGATGCGTGCAGTTTGGTCATCTGTCTGTCGGAACGGACGCAAAAAAAAAAAAAATGTTGGTATTTGAATCGCCGTAGACTTTAGGCTATCCTCGTCACCACTTCTGTCATGAGACGGATTGGTATATAATGTACCTTGTAGATTGTGGGTGACAATCTTTCGGGTTCGCTCTTCTCAAATGAATTAGCATACACGCCAGCAGTTACAGTCGATTAACTTTATTGAAATGTAAACAAGTTCAAGCAAAAGAAAAAAAACTACAGGTCCGTGGTCGCTGTTCTGAATCTTTGGAGGAGTAAATATGCAATGTCGCGAAACTATGTAAAAACATGTGAATCTTGTAAAAAAAAAAAAAACCTTAAAAACTTTGAATGAAAGAGTTGTCCTCTTTACAATTCCTGGTGCTTTATGGTTCAAGACAGTCAAGCATGAACCCGTGGGTTTGTACTTTTGCGAAAACTTGTAGTTCAATTAAATTTATTGACTGTATAACTGCTGGTGCTGCAAGATTAGGATTGTCATTACATATTGTTTGGAGTTTCGATTTTTGAAATTATGTCACCACTATGTAAAAGTATTCAAATGCTTATAAGCAAGTTATACTACGAAGGAAATGATTCTGAGTCTTCTTTTATACAACAATTACTTGGAAGGATTAAAGAGATGGTACAGTTTTGGTCGAGATGGGATTTGAGGCTTTCAACGTTTTTTTTTTATGAATATTCTATTGAGATAATGAAAAACATTTTATAGAATATGAAAGAGCATTATAATTCCAAGAGGAATTCAAGGTTTATTTGACGAAAATCGATTTTGAACTGGCTGAGATATCCAAAACAAAGCGATCTCACCTTATATTAAGATCGCTTTGTTTTACTTTGTAATTTGATATCTCAGCCATTTCAAAATCAATTTTGGTCAAATAAACTTTGCATTCCTGTTTAGAATTGTATGGTTTTTTAACATTTCAAACGGTGTTTTCTACGTATCTCGCAAAAAAGTTAAATGGTGAATTCTCACCTCATTTAATACTTTGCCATCCCTGTGCCTTGCCTATAAAGGCTAATACCCTAGCATACTCGATCCAGAACCTCTAATGTGATCTGTTTACATATATCATTCACATGTCCATCATTTTGTGATCTGCAACTGCAAGCTGTCTATTATCCATTTTTTCAATGACATGATTTTGATATTTCTTATTCACGTAAACACACTCTAGTTCTAACATTTGCCAAAGGAAATTGATTCATGTATATATACCTGTATTTTTTAGTCATGAAAAGATACTTTGACCATAAAAAGGAGCCAGTTGAAAACAATTTGACTGCATCTTATTCCTCTCTTTGGGGGATTGCAGCACGGTTGAATGGAGCTAAAGTTCAGATGGAATATTTTGTTTCCGTGACAACCGTTTTGTTTGTCATTATTTTTATCATTTCAGCCATTTCAGCCGATCGTCCCCCTTTTTTTTTATCAAAGACCTTTCGATCAACTTGTCGAGTTTCTTGTCTTACCTTCCGTTGTAACCAGCTGCGTGCACTGTGTAACTTCTTTATACCTTCTTTACACCTGCAGTCAGCCTTGAACCGAAATTTCCCGCTTCGAAACGGTGCCAATTTTTGGTCATTTAATACCCGCGCGAAATTAGAACAACGCTATTAAGTCAAGGCGGGCCTTCTGTTCGTTCAGTAGCCAAGAAGAGTCCTGATGATACAAAATCGAAAAATAAAACTGATAACAGTTTGCACCAAGAATGATTGTTCTGGATTTTCATTGCTGCAATAAATTGCAAATTGCTCATAAAAAAGTGAGAAGCGTTCCCTTTCGTTGACCAATTCTAGGTGAATTTAATTTTAAACTGGGAAGAAAAAAAAAATCATACATTCAAAAGGACTTTTCGCCATATACCACCTGCATTGTAAGCTGAAAACTTGGGCAATTAAATTCGATTATTGGACGAGTCTAGGTGTGAAACTTAGCGGACCGACAAACAAAGAGATGTCCTTGGTCCGTTCCCGAGCATGTGCCGACCACTTCCCCCCAGCCCACGCCTTTTGCTTTTTACTCTGAATTCCTGGTGGTGGTGGTGATGCGCATCCACCTACCAGGAGCCAGAGAGAAAGGGCAGAAAGAGGAAATGGGTGCGAGAGATAGATAGATAGATAGATAGAAGGAGAGAGAGAGAGAGAGAGAGAGAGAGAGAGAGAGAGAGGCAGGCTGACAGGAGAAGAGTTCGGATTAATATGCTGCATAGATACATTCATACATACACAATATACATATACATATATACAATATACATATACATGTACTATACATATACATATACACATACATATACATATACATATACACAATTATGAAGAGTTAAAAACAGATACGTATATGCACTTTTGATCAATTAGAGATATTTGAGATTTATGCTGCTAAAAAAAAGAAAACAATCAAAATGTTTGTGAGAATTTGAAAAATATCTTCAAAACTGCACGTTATTATGCATAGCAAGAACTTAGCGCCTATCAATAAAAATAGAAATCATTTTTTCTCTGCTTTCAATGAATCCATGTAAATGTTGATTTTGCAATGCATAACAACCAAGAGACGTTGATACATATATATATATATATATATATATATATATATATATATATATATACACATATATAGAGATTATGTGTGTGTGTGTGCGTATGAATGACAGATAGACAGAACGAGTGAAGAAGAAAAGGAACAAAAAAGAGAAAAGAACCAGCCTAATTACACTGCAAAAATGCTCTTAGAGCAAATTTTGTTGCAAAGTTTTGCATGCATCATATTGCTCGCTTTTCCATGTCAATATCTACATCTGACGTAGGCCTACGACGTGTATTTTGACAATATTAAACATTTAGACTTATTCATGACAAATTGTTCTTGAAAGATGTATGCGGATGGAAAGCGCCGTTTGTAAGTAACAGGTAGATCCAGCAAGGTCTTGATTTATGCAGAAGCGAAATAAACTAATAAGTCTAAATCAAAATGTTACTATGTAGCATACCACAAACACTCAAAACTTAATATGGCGATATCATACATTTTAGGCGCCATGTGGTTTGTATCTAGATCCAATACTGGAAATGCTCCATAACACAATCAAAAGACAGTAAGATGCTTGTTTTTACGACACATTTACTACAAAACCCGACAATGTTTCAAGATATCAATTCCCCATTGTACAATTTATCATAACATCTGTCTCACTGATTAAGAAACAAAGCTATGATTGAACAAGCATCTACAAACTTGTTACCTAGCAATGATTAGTTTCTTAATTGATAAATGCATTATATGTAAACATAATATATATATATATATATATATATATATATATATATATATATATATATATATATATATATATATATATATATATATATATACATTATACACATTATGTACGTGTGTATAATAGTATATACACCTGTTGATCTATATGGAATTCTCTACTCTCCTTCCATTCTCATGGTTAAGACCACTTTGTATACTAGGACGGTTCACCCTTTGCCCCCTCCCCTCTCCTCGGAGTGAAGGTAGAACCCACTGAAGTGATTAAACGAGAATGTCGTCTGTCCATTAGGGCCGATGTGGAGGGATAATTCCCGCCATGCGGGAGCGAGATCGTACTTTTGCCCGCCCCGCTGAAGCCGGGCCGAGAAAATTAAAAACCCTCTTTCGGGAAATTTGTAAAAAGCCATCCAATTACAGAATTCAATTAGATTTTATGAGATCCATGATCGCTTCTTTGTTGTTGTTGTTATCGATGTGCTTGCTTTTGTGGTTGTTGTCGTTATTGTTATAAATTGTTATAAACAAGACAAAAATAAATCCCAACGGTTTATATTGCTCTTGCTAGATAATCACGTGGCAAGGGTCCATATCCACTTGTTGGATTTTCCTCGATATTTAAACATTTTATTTCCCGTTTTTCTGTTTCACCAAGAGAGCGGCGGTAGATGATGCTCCCACAGCTAATGCGTTTTTAGCGGAGTACGCGAACGTGCACACTAACATTAACACGATTTGTACACTGCTGGTGGGATGTCGCCAATTTGCAGCAAGGCTTGTTTTGATTTATGTGAGTTATGTTTCAAACTTAGAGATGATAACTTTGCATTCTTTGTGACATGGACTGAAAATGGCAATACGACATGAATTGAAAAAACAAACAAACAAATAAACTAACAAACAAACAAACAAACAAACAAACAAACAAACAGTGATGTACTCTATATGTAAAGTGATGGAGTAACAAGCCCACTTTACTGTAGAGGTTGTAATGGCGGAAGGCTGGAATATAGTAGCTTTCATGCCAAGACATGTAATATAAGTTTATGGAGCAACTTGCCCACTTTAGTGTACATAGAGTTTGTAGAACCAGAAAGCTGGAATCTATTCATTACCAAGATACAATAGCTGCTTGGTACACAGTGTATTATATAGTGCCACCACGCAACCTAAAGGTTGAATGAGTTTATGAAATAAAAGAGGTACTGCCACCCTACTTGAATAGTGGATTTAGTGGCAATGACTGGACAGTGGCAATGACTGGACAGTGACTTAGAGATAGAAAACCACATAAAAGTGGCTGGTATTGTTCTATGTTACTTTGAAGTTTGCCACCTTGTGATGCCGTACAAAGAACCAGAGTACAGCATGCATGTAGAATGCTTTGTATTAAGTTTCTTTCTCAATCTCCCCGTCTCTCCCCCTATCTCTCTCTCTGCCTCTTTGTCTCTCTCTCTCTCTCTCTCTCCCTTACCATTCAAGGTCAGTTCTTGTATAAAGTTTTTGTATAAAGTTTCTTTGAGAAGAGTTAGTCAGGAAAGCTTGAGTACGATACCAGAGATAAGTATTATGGGATAGTAGGAACAGGACAGTATATATAGTATATATTGGAGTTGATACTAGTCAGTCTCTCTCCCCAGGGAGGTGGATTCCCACCTCCCTGCTCTCCTCCCCAAGCCCTGTGAAGTGGAAATTGCGTGTTCCAGTTTCTCCGAGACCGAGCTGTTATACTTAAATGTTTTAGTGAAGAAACTCAACCTTTTGCATCTATGCACCCAATTCCGTCCCGACATAACTAAGTCATGTCTACTGTACATCAGTTCAAAGTTGATAAGATGTTTCGAATGATATGCTATGGACGCTTTGCTGTACATTCGAAACGGTCTGTTGTAATTACGTTGGTCAATCTAAGGAGGAGTCAAATGACCACTTAGTGTTTTGAGGACCAGACATGCAGCTTTTAGAATGTGCAGCAATCCCGAAGTAACTTTCATTTGGACGAGGACCCCCCCCCCCCCAACCGTATAGATGTTTCGAATGATATTTTATGGACGCTTTACTGGACATTCGAAACGGTCTGTTATCATGTTGGTCGACCTAAGGAAGAGTCAAATGACTACTTAGTGTTTTGAGGACCAGACATGCAGCTTTCGGAATGTGCAGCAATCCCGAAGTAACTTTCATTTGGACATGGACCCCCCCCCCCCAACTGTATGTGTGAGCCAACTCAACGCAGAGATGTCTTCAAGTCATCATTCGCGGCTCCTCTTCACTTCATGAACTGAGCGCTCCAACGAGATTCGCCATCAGTTAGCATGTTAAGTCGACCGCGAGAACTGTATTTGTGAGCATTTTGCGCAAAAATTGAATGGTAGTGCATGACCCAATCCCCTTCATTGAATATCAGAGTGGACTTATATGTGAGTACATTCTTATCTCAGTCAACGATGTATAATAGCTCTGTTTATTTTTCATGGTTAAAAAAGATCAAACTGGTTGCTCTGATGCCTGACTTTGAATAAATCTCAACACCAACAAGGTGATTAATGTAATCCAATGTGTACTACATTGTCTTTGTCACTGCTTTGACGCCCACATACTTAGTTTGTTTAATGTTTCTGTGTGTTATATCCATTTGGATGAAATTATGTATTCGGGGTGAGAATAAGCCATCCTGACAAGTGACTTTATTCTACACATACGCTAACACCCCCTTTAACATAAATTGGTGTCAGGAGTGGGATAGTCAAAGTAGGTGTTGAGATCTATTTCATGAGTCTGCAATTAAGTCATGGTATTTTTGTACATGTACATTTATTCTGCCACACTTATTGTGAAGTACTACATCTCGCAAGGTTGTTTTAGAGTTAATATGTCAATCGTACATTGAATTACCAAATTCAAACATAGAAAGATTGTTTTCTGGTCGAAGCAGTAGTAAGCCCGCTACCGACAGGCGACAAGGTTGAATGAGGGTTTACCTGCTTGATGTATTGGCTTTATAGTGTGACACATGCATCTATATATTTACTTTTATGTCCATGCTTTGATTTTGTGATTTTACATGCTTGAGTTCGATTAATAGTTTGAGCAATAGATTGGATGCATGTTATTGGTTCTTCTCAAATTTAGATCTCTTGATGACAATTTAATTTCAAAGTGTTTTTAGGACTTTTTGGTGGTAGTATACATACACTGCAATACAATGAATATGAGTGAGGTAACTCCGGTGTCTGAAGGGGCATCACACTCTACACCTTCATCTAGTCAAGGGGCTACACCTGTATTGATCCATCTGGGTGTGATGGGTTAGGCTTTTGGTAACCCTCCTCTTTCTCACTGTATTGAATTTTGTTGAAATGAATATTGTAAATGAGATATATTGTGTATTGTGTATATGTAAATAGCAATGTAAAGAAGATACATGGTATGCATTATCATCATGACGTGGAAGTCATGATTCCTTTAAAGCAGGGAGGTATGTAAAGTGATGGAGTAACAAGCCCACTTTACTGTAGAGGTTGTAATGGCGGAAGGCTGGAATATAGTAGCTTTCATGCCAAGACATGTAATATAAGTTTATGGAGCAACTTGCCCACTTTAGTGTACATAGAGTTTGTAGAACCAGAAAGCTGGAATCTATTCATTACCAAGATACAATAGCTGCTTGGTACACAGTGTATTATATAGTGCCACCACGCAACCTAAAGGTTGAATGAGTTTATGAAATAAAAGAGGTACTGCCACCCTACTTGAATAGTGGATTTAGTGGCAATGACTGGGCAGTGGCAATGACTGGACAGTGACTTAGAGATAGAAAACCACATAAAAGTGGCTGGTATTGTTCTATGTTACTTTGAAGTTTGCCACCTTGTGATGCCGTACAAAGAACCAGAGTACAGCATGCATGTAGAATGCTTTGTATTAAGTTTCTTTCTCAATCTCCCCGTCTCTCCCCCTATCTCTCTCTCTGCCTCTTTGTCTCTCTCTCTCTCTCTCTCTCCCTTACCATTCAAGGTCAGTTCTTGTATAAAGTTTTTGTATAAAGTTTCTTTGAGAAGAGTTAGTCAGGAAAGCTTGAGTACGATACCAGAGATAAGTATTATGGGATAGTAGGAACAGGACAGTATATATAGTATATATTGGAGTTGATACTAGTCAGTCTCTCTCCCCAGGGAGGTGGATTCCCACCTCCCTGCTCTCCTCCCCAAGCCCTGTGAAGTGGAAATTGCGTGTTCCAGTTTCTCCGAGACCGAGCTGTTATACTTAAATGTTTTAGTGAAGAAACTCAACCTTTTGCATCTATGCACCCAATTCCGTCCCGACATAACTAAGTCATGTCTACTGTACATCAGTTCAAAGTTGATAAGATGTTTCGAATGATATGCTATGGACGCTTTGCTGTACATTCGAAACGGTCTGTTGTAATTACGTTGGTCAATCTAAGGAGGAGTCAAATGACCACTTAGTGTTTTGAGGACCAGACATGCAGCTTTTAGAATGTGCAGCAATCCCGAAGTAACTTTCATTTGGACGAGGACCCCCCCCCCCCCAACCGTATAGATGTTTCGAATGATATTTTATGGACGCTTTACTGGACATTCGAAACGGTCTGTTATCATGTTGGTCGACCTAAGGAAGAGTCAAATGACTACTTAGTGTTTTGAGGACCAGACATGCAGCTTTCGGAATGTGCAGCAATCCCGAAGTAACTTTCATTTGGACATGGACCCCCCCCCCCAACTGTATGTGTGAGCCAACTCAACGCAGAGATGTCTTCAAGTCATCATTCGCGGCTCCTCTTCACTTCATGAACTGAGCGCTCCAACGAGATTCGCCATCAGTTAGCATGTTAAGTCGACCGCGAGAACTGTATTTGTGAGCATTTTGCGCAAAAATTGAATGGTAGTGCATGACCCAATCCCCTTCATTGAATATCAGAGTGGACTTATATGTGAGTACATTCTTATCTCAGTCAACGATGTATAATAGCTCTGTTTATTTTTCATGGTTAAAAAAGATCAAACTGGTTGCTCTGATGCCTGACTTTGAATAAATCTCAACACCAACAAGGTGATTAATGTAATCCAATGTGTACTACATTGTCTTTGTCACTGCTTTGACGCCCACATACTTAGTTTGTTTAATGTTTCTGTGTGTTATATCCATTTGGGTGAAATTATGTATTCGGGGTGAGAATAAGCCATCCTGACAAGTGACTTTATTCTACACATACGCTAACACCCCCTTTAACATATAAATCCTGAAAATGTTTGGTCTCCTACCGTGTCCTTTTGACATTTTGATTTATTAGCTGAGGACGTTAAAGCAATTAGTTATCTAAGCCGGGATGTTGCATATAATACTGTAGGAAATATCAAAAGGTCCCTAAAGCTCATTAATGAACAGATGAATTAGTCAACAACGATATAAGTGCTTCATACTTAAAATACATGTATAATCTAATCTCCCTTAAACGTATTCATATGAAAGGTATTGTTAGGCATAGAATTCCCATTGTATCAAAATAATCCTCTGTAATATCATCTGCATCCATCACTTTATGCCGGAAAATAAAAACAAAAACACGATATAACAGTTCAGCTGCCTGTGTGTGAACCTGCACGGTCTAATGTATCATAATCATCGGTGAAGTTGCATGAATGTAATTTTATGGGCCGATCACTTCAATTTCGGCTGGTGATTCCAGTAATTCCAGTAATTTTTGTATTTGTTTTTCAAGCTAAGCTTCCAAATAAGTCACTTTACATTGCGCATTGTACACCACGTGGGTAAAAACACAGGTATGCACGGCAGAAGACGAAAGATAAGTGCGACAGTTACCTTCTATTAGCAGCCAATGCATTTCATGGTTTGAGCTTTATCTCCAGACAGTCTTTATGTATCATAATAGGGTATGTGTGTGTGTGTGTGGGGGGGGGGGGGGGGGCGTATGTCAATGATGCTCTGTACGTCTGTATGTGATTGGAGTGCCTGAAAACGGTCAAGAACTAGTACATTTGTACATAAAAGAGACGGATTAGCGACAGAAGAATACATCGATCGAATTACCTATTTTGATGCTTCATTGCGTATCTGAGGGATCGCGCTGACAGCTGGCTGATAATACGGAATTTAAAGGGGGGAAAAGCACAAACCATGCAAAACATGAAATCACCGAATGCACCACCTAATCCCGATACCTATTTGAAAATGTATAGACCCCCAAAATGTGGGCTGGTTTTTGCATGTTTGGTTGTTTGTTTCGTTTGAGCGGAACTCTTGTTATATCATTCTGGATATGTCTTTAAATTGACGTTTCTTTCGGGAAAACAGTTGGACTCGAAGCAAAGATTAAGAAAAAAAGGTAATCGCTCTCTTTTTCCTAATGCGAACACCTTCATTTTGTATGTTTTATGTACACATTTTGTCCTCAAATAGGGTATAGATGCTGCCTTGACGGAACCAAGGCAACCTGAATTGGTATCTTCCGATGAATATTGTTTACGCATTCATCACGTGGTTTAAAATCAAGCAAAAAATATCATCATTGATGGAATCCCGATTAAGAAGTGAATTATTTAAATGTGCTGTATTGAGCTGCATAAGAACTCCATTGCTCAGCAAATCTCCTTTCCTACATTTTTTCCAAACCAAGGCAACTTGAATTGGTATCTATCGATAATTTTCTTTTTACACGATCGTCACGTGGTTTAAAATTAAGCAAAAAGAGTATCATCTGGAATCCCGAATACGAAGCAAATTATCTATAAGTGCTGGATTGAGTTGTATAAGAATTCCATTGCTCAACAAGTCTCTATTCCTACACCTTTTTAAAAATCAATTTAATTGCTGCATGTGAATTTCCTGACGTATAAAGTGCCTGATTTGCTAGCAACAATCGAGAGACCCAAATCACTCTGCACTTCGTCATGAACTCGATACAGAATATCTGTCTGCACCGACACTAATGGACAAACTTATACCTTAACAACTCTGCGCGTCATTTGTACCTATATACCGTGTTTCAACTATATATCTCTCTCTGTCTGCATATCTGTCTGTATCTGTCTCTCTCCATCTCTCTCTCTCCCTCTCTGTCGATCGCTCTCTCGTCCCGATAGCGCATCGATATCACGCTGGCTTAGGTCGCCGATTGGACGCGGAGCAGCTGTGCAATCGAGGGAAAAGTCAGAAATGAGACACGCGTCGGTTTATGATTACCACTTCGGCGGAGATAATGTTATCGATAAAATGCTAATCGCCTTCTTGGGTGCGATCGTCTTCACAATATGGCTTAAGTGTGTCAGAATCGTTTCGGGGCCGGGCAAGAGTTTGGTTTTCACCTTCCCTCCGCTATCAATTTTGCTCCGCTTCCAAGCAACGAGCGTAGCCAGAGGGGTAAATCGGGTTATGTTTATACGGATGAAGCTTTGATTTCTTATCTATCGTGCTCATGGACACCGTGCGTTATATTTCTGTGCATGAAAATGATGAGCAAGGCTTACACAAAATGTTGACGAAAATTATTGGCTCCGGCTTCCATAAACAGATCATATGAATCGCACTGCTGTAACGACAGAAACGACGAAAGTGACAAACAAGATATACCTTTCCAACAGTGCTCAATGTCCGCGAAAACTTGTCAAATTTTGTTTTGTCTCATTGTGTGTATTATTCTTTTGGTTATTGATTATCCCAATAAATACGGTATGTCCCCCCAAAAAATACAATCAGATTTTCGCATTGATAACACCCAATATGATGAAACTGTCTAAATGCTACTTCAGGATCTTAGAATATAACATCTTAGCTCTATTTTGCAGAAAACCCCATTCAATTTGGTTAAGCGGTCACAGAGAAGTGTGGATTGTTGTAAAGCATGTCATGAGTCTGATTCTTCCAAGTTTAGCACGTTGATGCTCTTGTGTGTAAATACAATAGACAGAACTTGGAGGGAAGAGATTTCTGACATCCTCTAAAAAACTCCTTATTTCTCTTTGACCACTGAAGCAAATCGAATGGGGTTTTATGTAAGATGTGGGCAATGAGCTATAGTTTCATATCCTGAATTTGTATTTAGAGTGATTCACTATTTTTAAAGATATCATTGCGGAGGGTCCCGTTGTATTTTTTTTTTTGGGGGGGGGCATATGGTACTGGGCCACAGTTTTGCACGCACACTGACATGACTTTCATACTTCGCTGCGGTGTATTCTTAGTGGCGACAGCAAAGCAAATTGTAGTTATTCCTCCGTAGTTAGCAGTCGCATGCTGTCAGAATCCTAAACAGTCAAAATAATGTTCTTCTGCGTTTTATCAAGAGCATAGATCTTTGCCAAACTTTCTTGATTTTTTTTTATACGCAAACGACATGTAGAGTTAGTACTGTATATAGATGACCAAATGATAAGAATTTTACATTTCTCTACAAGAACATATTTTTCACAATTTATATCATATATATATATATATATATATATATATATATACATATATTATGTAAAATAAAATGAAATCAAACATTTCTTACAGAAAGATTTAGATGGATGATCTATTCTTGATGTGCAACAGCATAGCAAGTCACATGAACGAAATCCAGTGAAGGAGGAGGAGGAAGAAGAGAAACAGGAGGAGGAAAAAGAGGAGCAGGAGAAGGGAGAAGAAGAGGAAGAGGAAGAGGAAGAGGAGGAGGAGGAGGAGGAGGAGGGGGAGGAGGGAGAGGGGAAGGAGGGGGAGGAGGGGAGGAGGGGAGGAGGAGGAGGGGGAATTGGGGGCAGAATTATCCTCACAGTCTCTTCATTGGACAGTGTTACATTATTATTATTATTATTATTACTATTACTATCATTATTATTATTATTATTATTATTATTATTATTATTATTATTATTATTATCATTATTATCATTAATTATTATTATTATTATTATCATTATTATTATTCATTCATGAAGGACAATAATAGTCACACATGACACTCATTGACAGTCACCAGTCCACTGAAGACAATGCGTCGTTTGTCGTGACAAGCACCTGCCTTGCAATAACCATTTATGGCTTCTTTGATTAGCCAAATGTTATGAAAAGTAACCTCCCAATACTATTCAAGGGTGAGAATTCAATCGAAATTCCAAGGCTTTACTAGATGGAAACGGTTTTAGTTTTGCGGGCAAGAGTTTTTTGTTGTTGTTTTTTTGTGTGGTTTTTTATGCCTCCGCCACGAAGTGTCGCCGGAGGCATTATTTCTTTTGTTGTGGTTTTTTACTCACGAAAAGTAATCAATGATTATTAATCCACACTTTACATTCTTGTCATGTCATGTTTTGAACATACCACATGACTGTTTACGGAGGACCCACCTGTCAAGAAAGACGCATTGAAGTCATTCACTTTATGTGTATTATGTTGAGTATAACACAGCGTCAACTACTTACAGTTTTAAATTTCTGACTCGTGTCACAAACATTATGCTTTTGTTTGAATGATCCTGTAACTTCTGTAATCGGAATATCTCTTTCTATACGTGAATAAAAAGGTCTACAAATTCCAAACACGAGCACACAGCCAAAATATACAGCACACACACACTGGTGTTTTAAAAACTAGTCCTCACACACAATTTACGCACACACGAAAACACACAGTGTATGTCATTCGTTTACTGAAGTACCAGTACTATGTATTACTGTCCAGGGACCCATTCATGCATAAAATACAATGTGATATTCAATGAAATATTCAGCATGGAGAATACAATTGGTTGATGGTACATTTCATGAAAGATGTGGAAAAAAAAAGATATGCTGTTTCGAAAGCCAATGTAAAAGTAAGTGCGATCTACTTGAAATTCTTTTTTTTTTTTTTGGATTTGATTCATTTCTACGTTTCCTTAACAACAGATGAATACGGACGTGAATTTTGTTTTTACGCACATGCGGCGGTGTCACTACCTACCTTAAGCAATTCCATCAACCCTTTTTATGGCGCTGCACAGACTAAAAGAAAAAAAAAGTAGTGACAGAAAGGGACAAAACCAATGATGTCCAAGTGTAGTATGGTATCATTGCTCGATACTATATACTGAAGGTGATAACTTTGTCACTTGCTTGTGACCAAGAAGATCATTTCATTATGCTACAAGGTCGCAATGTAAAACCAGGGAGGTGGGTAGAGACCCACCTCCCTGGTAATACGACGTTCTTGGAGATGAAAGACAAACTTTCACGTGAGAATACTGACTGAACTGTGATAATTAACAGTCTCACACCTCAATAAGGAACTTTAATGCAAAGCTCATAACCAATCACTTTATCAGGTCTCTAAAGCAAGCATTCATCTTATGTAGATGACAATCACCATGAATGATTACTGACTTTGACAAAATGATAATGGATGTTTGGTACGCAACATTGGAATGTTCAATTCAAAGGGTACAGAAACTTGGCGAAGGCCGGGCAGTCAAAGGGAGGCCAAATTGTTTCCAAGTCCGAGTTAGTCTGACCTCGATCAGGTAAGTTCTGAGATTGCGACTCCTGCGAACCTTTTTGGTTAATAATTCGCATTTTCGTCATTACCCAACGAATATTTTGTTTTTATTGTTTTTACAGTGTTGTTCCACATATTTCTTAGGCATGCGCGTACATTTTGGAGCGAAATTTGACAGTTCAGCAGGCTTACCAGAACTATGTTTTACCTTTGACACGTTTGAAAGCTCGCCTCATCTCACTTATCTGTAATACCCTTTCAGTAACTCATGCATTTTGGCCAGCTCATCAAAAAAGACGTTGATCATGAACTTCCCCCTTTTGTAATAGTCACATTTGAACGGAACATTGGCAATATGCCGGTCAAAGGTAAGGAGACTTTTTTTTTTCCAGGGTGACGTCATTTTTCTTTTCTTCCCTCAATGCTTCGTTTCCCCTTTACGGCGTGGGAGGGAAGATGAATGTACATGGACCTTGGTTTGACGTGAATGAACGTTTACTGCCAAGGAGAAACAAGTTACGGACCAAAAGTATCCTAACACAATTTTCCTTTTGAGTAGTAGTAGTAGTTGCTGTTGTTTTTAAAGCTTAATAATTGTGGTTGCTACGATCAAAGAGCTGCTCTATTTAGATGAGCTGACTTGTTGAAAACCCCTTTCCCAAGAAGTCCGCAGGAGTGAGCCTCAGGTTCATCGGATTCAGCAGAAATTGGCTCGATTTGATACACATTACTTTCCTAATCGAATTCAAGGGTCCAACGCCAGTCTGATATCCTCGATCAAAGGATTCCCGCCAAAATATTTGCGCGTCACTGAAAAACAGACGAAAACGAGGCTGTCGGCCGGTCTTCTCCGATTTTTTGTGAAGCTCTTGAGAAGATGGAGCAATACCCATCTTCCGAGGTTTTCAAGACCAATCAACCTCGATTGATTAACGGTGATCCCACAAATTGGATTGCGCTTGACTTTTGCACAGAAAGGAGAAGAAGTCGTCAAACTGCAATCCACGGGAGCCTATTTGGTGCCATTACAACTGATTTAAGCCCGAACTCCCCCATTAGAATGAGTGTCAATTGGAATGCCTCATGGTTCAGCGCGAAGCGAACTGGGTGCACGTCAGGAGCTAGACACCCACGAGTCATACAGCCCACGAGTCATACAGCTCACGAGTTGTACAGCCCACAGGTCATACTCCTCACTAGTCATACAGCCCACGAGTTGTAAAGCTCGTGATTCATACAACCCATTAGCTAGATACTATAGTGAACAAGGCCTATTGAGTTCGACATCAAGTAAAATAGGCCCACGAGGTATACGGTGCACAAGCTAGACACTAGCCCATATTTGCCTAATGTCTCGCGGGACTTTTTTTTTACATAGTTTCTAGCTCGTAGGCTCGTTTTACTTGGTGCCTATCGCGTGGGCTGTATGACTCGTGAGTGTATGACTCATGGACCTCTTTTTCAATGTCTCGCTAGAGGGCCACATGACTCGTCGGTGGCTAGCTCGTGGGTGGCTTGCTCGTGGGATGACCCCAACAGATTCACAGCCACTGTTTTTTGTTCTCTATGTTTCCCTTTATTCATGCAGTAGTTGTTCAATGCCCTTTTCGCAAATTTCCAGTTGAATGTCCTCATTCGTGATGCTACTTCACAATCAAAGTAGTAAACTGAAATAAATACTTAGTCATCAATCAAATAAACTTTGAATTCCTCTTAGAATTGTATGCTCTTTAACAATAATTTTCATGAACTGATTCCTAATTATCTCGCAAAAAGTTAAAAGCTGTATTCTCACCTCAACCAAAACAATACCATCTCTTTTTGGATAACTTATCAACTTCTCTTCAACTGAAGTCACCTGAACATGAGAAAGAACGAGCGAAGGTGGATCTAATCAAATTTCAAGGAAACCCCACGACAGTAACTTGATGCTGTCATTCTCTTGGCTACAGTCATTAAATTACCCGTGTCATCTCTCGAGTGCAGGGTGACTTCATTATATCTTTATTTCCTAAGATGATATCAGGCACTGTCAAATAGAGTCAACCATGAAATGTATTATCTATAAAATATTAAAAATCTGATTTTAAATTCCTTGCCTGCCTGTGAATGCATGACAGCTGACGCAAATGCACATGATCCAGCCCTTTGCCTTGAAAAGGCACGGCTTACAAGTCTTATCGTTATTGTATCTTTACCACACACTCCCAAACAATGCCGCCATGTTGTAATAGTTGCACAACAGATTAACGATATTACTGTCAGGCCTACTCGGAGATTTGAGCAATCAAAAGGTGTGGCAGCTAGACGATCATTCATGATAATGAAAGAACAACGGTATTACTAGAATGACTTCATTTTTTTTTTTTTTTTTGGGGGGGGGGGGGGGGGGGTAAGTTGAAAAGTGCTTAGGAGGCCCTAAATATGGGCATCAGTATAATCACATAATCAGCGAATCTTAATAAGCCAAAAAAAAAAAAACCAGTCACTTTGGTCAATAGTCTCATGTACAAAAATGTATGTCTTATACCAGCTCAAATTATTTATGTTATGCTCATGTTTGTGTCATGTTGTAGGCCCTACGTCATTCGCCTCTCAAGTAGAGTATTAACGGGAATTTCCTTTGCGCGGGGAAAGAGGTGTCTTTAAAAAACCCGTTTCTGCACTTAGGCTAAAATAACTTCTCTCTGGAGCATAGAGCTGGGATTGGCAAAGCTGGACCTTTTATTCACTTAGCTGCTAATGAGAAGTCGCTCACCCGCCTCCCTTTTCCGACACGGCGGCTATGTACTACCTACACTGGCCATGGGCCCGTGACCACCCTCCAATATACGTGCAAAACAAAATTACGGGAAAACGCAATTGTCTGACGGTGACAGGAGGCGCAGTGCGAGCGCGGCACCGAATATAATGGAGGGCAGATATCACCTGTCCAAAACAACAAGTGGGTACGGGGACATGAGATGGATTGTACGATAATGCAGCGCCGGTTTGGTAGTAATTGAATAATTCCGGGCAAAAATGCTGACTCCTTACTCACCATGACCTTTCAGCCTGGGATATGAATCACTGTTTCACGTTCTAAGGACAGACGACAAATTAATAAACTGCAGTACGATTTTTTTTCCTGCTTTATATTTTTACCCAGTGCGTGAGTGACGAAGGCGCGTGCATTCGGTTTTTTTTTCCTTCTGCTTTTTGCCATGCTTAGATATTGAAAGCAGGACTTAATTTTCGATTAGCTAAATGAATGATCTTCATTGCTACTGTGCCACAAGGGAATCCGCTGGAAGCAAGGTCTGAGCAATTAGTCCCAATAACTCATTTTCTAGATTTAGCCATTATAGATTTTTTTTTTCCTGACTATTATGTATTAATTGATTACGGAGCATTAGTCATAATTGTTTTTTTCAGGCGAAATGGAATCGCATCTACACTAAGAGCCATACATGCCGTGATCTGTTTCAGCGGGCATGACTTCATTCAAGGGGTTCCTGTGCTCTCTCACTGTTCCCATCATGAACTACTTTTGTGTAATGTTTGACAGATTTGAAACGTGTCGATATGCGTGTTAAGATGTATTTCTCCCTGTGGTTAAAGGAGTAATGTAAAGCAAATGCATGAATCATAATACTTGATCATAATTTTTCGTGGCCAAACGAATATTTGAATATGTGCCTTATTTTCATATATTTTATGATAATTTTTCTGTATTTTTCTTCAGATTGTTTGAATACGCCAACAAAATACCTTCCCAACCAGAATTCGGCCAGTGACATCATCTGTCAGTCATTGTTAAAATACTAGTATATTTAACAAAAGACGTTGGAATGCACCTTCCCCTAGACCGAGTATAACTTGCAATGTCTTTTATCAATCAGATTAGTAACATGGAACCATGCATGTTATGATCAGCCTAGAGTAAAGTGCATTCCAATGTCTTTTGTCAAACATGTTAGTATTTTAGCAAAGATTGACAGATGATGTCACATGGCAGGATATTGGTTGGGAAGTTTGTTTGTTTGTTTGTTTGTTGTGTGGGCGCGGGTATCCAAGCAATCTGAAGAAAATTAGTAGAAAAGCATTATAAGATATGTGGCAAGTATTCAGATATCCATTTGGTCAGAGAAGGGATGTTGAGGGTAACATGAATCAACATGAAGTCAGAATGCATTTCATCATTAAGCGTTAATAAAGAAACGAAGTGGCGTGAACAGATTTATAAGGATGAATAGTTTTCATGGATATCGAGGTTTCATGTGCAAACATATGGCATTAGTATGAGTTTGTGGGTAAGCCATGCTCATTATTTGCTCGGCTGCGTTTCATTTGTTTTGAGTGACGAATAATACTGGATATGAAAAACGTGTACTGGTGTACCCAACTCCATATTTCTGCGTTGCACATTTTTCCTGACGTTCGTGTAGTTTCGGACACAGTCGCGGATTGTAATCGGTTAATATTAAAGCGACCGGACGCGGGCCTTTCTTTCGGGATCATTCACAACCTATCCCTCGGGGAGTCGGCGACGGCGGAAAATCTCACAAATTCTGCGCGGCATCGCTCAAGCACCACTCCGCGCCCCGAAACATGCATTCCAACGAGGAGGAAAGACCCCTTCTTGTCTCGTTGTCAATACTCGATAGTTCAATGTCGGGCTCGATTAGAAGGTAAACATTCTTCAAACTTTTGGATACTTCTTATACGTGGACAGAATGGAGAAGTTATGACTAAACTGCCTCTATCAGCTTACAGGGAAGGGTGGGGGGGGGGGGGTAGGGGCGAGAAGCCTATCATGTATCATAGTTTCTCCTGCCATGCTGCAATCAGAATGCATCAGTAACAGGAGGAAAGAGGTATCAAAGTACGTGCACAACTTTGCGAGATTATTAGTAGCTAGCTAAAATTTATTGAATTTAAGCACATCTTTTAGAACCGACTAAGTCCTTAAAGAGATGCTTTTCAAGATATGACAGTCCGCCGCGTGAAAAGTTTTTTTTTCTGTTTATTATTATTTTGATTTTTTGTTTGTTTTAGGGATGACGGTATATGTTTCCATTCATGATGATAATGGTGTGAATGTTGGACGATATTTTACAATATCTTTCCAGCAGGGAAATGCCTTTAGTTTAAAAGACCTCCAGATCAGACAAACTGTATAATCATTAGCTCATTAGGTATAGATGGAACACACCACATTTCCTAAATAACTTCGCTGTTTTGAGAAAACTGAACAATCTATTTTCATCTTTACAGATGTATCCCATTATATATGTACCTCCTTATTCCCCACCTTTTCTGATCATGATGAATTTATATTCATCTTAACCAATGTCAAACAAGCTTGTAAGGATTTGGGTATTGTTCAACATGGTTGCGTGAAATGAGTCTAGTTCGTATTTCAGCATCAGCGCGATAGGCATTAAGCCTTTTTATCGTGAGTCTAGAGTTGATAGGTTAAGCTGTATAACGTAACCCTTCCACTCCCCAATTTCTCCGCACTTTGAACGAAATAAGGAGAAGGGATCCATCTCATTCTCTGTGAAATCTCTCGGGCATTCAATCAAATTTTAGAAAGAGTGTATTCGTCCTAGCTGTGCCCTTGATAATGAGATGCCCACCTCTCTTAGCGTGATTTCTCCCCCCCCCCCCCTTCCTGCGAAGTCCCCCCCCCCCCGCACTCCTTCCCCCCTCTCATTAGCATGATTGTCACGTGACTTGGACAACCTCATTGGCTCATTGGACACCAAAGTGCCGTTTTCCGTTTTCTTTTCCAGAGGAATCACTATACACAGACGGGGAGGGAACAAGCCGACGGGGAATACACGCCTTGTGAAGACAATCAATCCGAGAGCACTGTTCAAACATGTCTTTGACATCGAGCCTCGCCACTCTGCTGATGAGAATAACATAAAATAAAACCGTCTACAACTGAAATCCGATTGCCCGATGATTAATAAGCCCATTTAGCCCAAAGAGGGGACTTCGTTTATTTGCGTTTTTCGTTTGCCTTGATCTAAAGCGGAAATGCGGGCTTGTCTTACTTCATGAGTCACTTGATGAATACGTGGGGACTGTAGCTTTAAATGAAACGAAACTCGTTAAAGTTAATTTTTACCTGTCTTTACTGACTCCATTATTAGCATCCGTATTGTTATTGATACATTTTCGTTATTACTTCTCTAAAGCATCATTATCGCACAGTCATTGTTACCTATACTCTTTCAAAGGAACTATGCTAAAAAAAAACAACCAAAAAACAACCCGAAGATTAGAAATGGTGATTTATTGTCAAATAGGCAATATTTTGCTGATGTCTCTTCCACACAGCGTTTACATAATTAATTATTTTAAAAACATTACGTTCATCAACGTTTATGTGATACATTGACAGTCAGTCTGGTTTTTCATTTGTTTATTTGTAGTGAGAGACAATGGAAATATTAAAGGGAGGGAAGGTATAAACGTCTTTATGTGTTCTGATTTTAGCCCCTCTAGCTACCGTTTTGACAATAACCAGACTGTTCTTTACCACTTCTTTATTGACGGTGTAACCCCCCCCCCCGGCATCTCATTCACTGACACATTTGTCTCTGACAATATTATTGACACTTTTGACATTTATTGTTATTGAGGTGTTTGATGAAACGATTGATAAAGGGCCTTTTTATCAGGCCATGAGCGTTCCCAAGATGCTGGAAAAGAATGGATTTTTTTTTTTTTTTTTTTTTTAAGAGGAGGATGTTTGGAGAAGGAGATGATGTTCTTCTGGAAAGCGATACTTTAATTCTTTCTGAGTAAGCCACGTGAGCCATTCTAGTTATTCAATGTTTATTTTTGTTCTTATATAATGTCATCACTTTTTCATGGTGTCATTTCAGTTTATTTTTATATTTCTCAATGAAAAAATATGTCAGCTATATAAGCACAAGAGAATGATAATGATAGCATTAATAAATGAATTGACATCACGATTGAATGCACAATCTGACAACAGAATATCATAAACATATAGAACATGGCGGTCAATCTATGTAAATCTAAGTTAAAATGCTTTTAGCTTCCTACCTTATTATGTTTCAAAAACATTATACCACTCGAAAGAAGAATATAGGTTGGTTAGTCGTTAGTCCGAAAATGAAATAAGGCTCATTATTCCGACGGTTCGATAACCCGAGAGTGAAATAAAGTTCATTATTCCGTAGGCTTGTTAATCCGAAAATGAAAGTAAGGTGGTACTAACGAACCTCAGGAATTACGAACCTTAAAACAATTTTCGTTTTCGGATTAACGATCCTTCGGAATAACGAACTGCAACCCACACAAAATTCAACAACATGCACGCATTGAGAAGGATAAAAGAGCTCTTTACAATAAGGCACAACCAGAGAAAGTTCGTATATCTCTTCATGGCATAATCACCCAGTACTTGCCTACGCAGTCTGGAGATTTGAACCTGGCAAGAGATCATCCTCATGATTTGAATAGCCTCGTTTTTTTTTTCAAGCCAATTCATCATCTTTACAAAGCAGGAAAGCCAGCGTGGATAATGACCATTAATAACTGACAGAGCATGCAGAGACAAATTGAAACAAGATCCAAGTGCAAGCGTGCTAAAAAGGGGCTTCACTGCGTAAAAGCCTCGCTTGCGTGGGATATTGTTGGGATAGAATCAGTGTAATTGAAGAGCGCCCAGTTGGAAAGAGTGAAAGATGATTGCACTTTCCGGGGGTGGAGAGGAGTCCCCCAAAATTAATGTGATAAATTCTCCAGAAAGAACAACATTCGCTCTAATGTGTCAAAACGTTGTCATACGGGACAGAATAATGCAGCACTCAACGAGTGCAAACGTCAGCCAAGGCGATACATAGGGCACAGAACTGGGCAAGCTGCAACTCTGAGTCTTTCATTCATCAACACTTGTTTGTAACACAAACTCTCTCTGTCACTTTATCAAATTGAAGTATGAAGCATCATCTATTTTGGCATTACATTATTTACCCAAAATAATCATACACATGCAGAAAATCTACTCGGCAGGTTACATGTCAACTTAGGGAAGCACCTCAGGGAAACCATGACTTCTTGTACCCCTGTATTACGCATGTTTGGTTGATTGATCATTCAGTTCTGTTGTCTTGGAAATGCCGAATAAATAATTATCAGTGTCCATAACGAAACCGGTCAACAGATCAAATTTGCATTACATGTACATTACTGTTCTTCCTACTACCGTTACACCCCTTAAAATGAATTACTAATGAAACCACCTCCAGCACTTGATATATCGATGATGCCTTTACTTGCTCAGAAATTACTATTATACGGAGCTAGATCCAGTAGAAAACTGTTTTTAAGAAGAATCAATGTTCTTCTGGACCTAGCTCGGTAACGGTTGAAGAAACTTTAAATTCGTCAGCACTCTGATAGAACAGGAGACATCTCTCTCCGAGCGATGTTTGTTACCAGGTTCTTCTTTCATTTCTTATCTCACATCTCACAGCAGCACATATCGAATTTGTCTCTTAGAATACAGCATTCTGGATCATCTGAACCGGAAATCTATTTGATCTTTGAATACTGAAACTTCGGGAAGGGACAGACCAAATGAAGACGCCTTTTGCCATTTCTTTTATTTTGTTTTGTTTTGTTTCGACATGATATTACATTTCACATCTGTACCAAGCAAACAGCCTGAGAATGCCCCTATCACAGAGTGGTAAATAATATATATACATATACATATATATATATATATATATATATATATATATATATATATATATATATATATATATATATACATATATATATATATATATATATATATATATATATATATATATATATATATATATATATATATATTGTATATCACAATTCATTCGACCTCTCCTGACAAATTCATCAAAATCAGGGCCCTGTTTCATAAAGCTGTTCATAAAGTTACGAGCAACTTACGAGCGACTGGTGATCAGTTCTGATGTGCTATACCTTTCAGAACTTCAATAATTCAGCACAAGAACTGATCACCAGTCGCTCGTAAGTTGTTCGTAACTTTACGAACAGCTTTATGAAACAGGGCCCTGGTGATAACTTTTTCAGTTATATTGCTAAAAGACAGACAGACAAACAGACAAAAGATCAATAAGTTAATGAGAAAAAAAGTTAGCAAACAAACAATGGTGCTCTGTAGTGTAATACACCCCTTCTTCTTCGTAGTTCTAACAGTATTTTGTGTATTCGTATGTGTGTGTGTGTGTGTGTTTGTTTGCATGTGTGCCAGTGTAAACATGAATGCCCAGCATTTCATTCTGAATTTTCATTTCAATCTAAATGAAGAAATAAAAATAAATAAACAGTCAAGAACCCTACTAATACCATTCTTAGTACTTTTCATCAGCGGTTAAATCTACGTGTACATGCATAATTGTACAAGCGTTCACACTGTCGAATAAAAATATATACGAATGGGTGCGGTATATGAGTAGGCAGAGGATCAACTTACTTCCAAATATTCATTTTCACATCATCTAAAATAGGGGACAACAAAAAAATTTGTACACGTGGATTTCGAATAATGTCGTCAGTGCTTGATGTCGAAATGTATCGAACAATCTATAGTGGAGGAAGAACATCATCCTTAAACTGAGGGATGCAGGAACCAATATTAAATCAGAACGGTTATCCATGATCATCCCCCTTCGAGGCGAAATATGACTCCAAAGATTCTATTATGCTTGGTGGGTGGGGGAGAGCTGTCGTTGTGAAAGAGAAAACTGACAGGTGGAAGTAGAAAGGAAAAGTATTTCATTTTTTGTTTGTGTTGTTCAGTCTTTATTATTGTTGTTTGTAAGCAAGAGAAAAATGAAAATCTCCTTTCAAAGACGTTTTTCACACTCGTTATGTTTGTTTTAGGTGATGCGCAGGACGCAATGGGAGTATGTTGCTATGCATTTGAAAAGTCACTGCCCTGTCGCTTAGTCTTTGAACATAAACTGTCTTGCTAAAATATAATGATATCTCAGACATCATCTCTGCTCTAAAAAAATCGTGTTAATTCAATAATTCCACGTTCAAAACGTCAACATTATTCATGTCAATATTATGTTATGACGTCTTGAGCACGTCTCTATTTATATTTGAATAAGAAAGAAAATAAAGGAAAAGAGAAATCGACTCTGTGGCGTCAGAATCACTTTCTTCATGTTGCTTAATTACACCAAACTTGTCAGGCGTAATTTAGCTGAGTCAAAATTATGCAATTTGACAACGAGAATAAAATCAATAAATGTTTACATCAACACTTAGGGAGAGTCAGACCTTATAAGAGGTCTACCCGTTACTGAAAGAAAAAAAAAACTCTTCCTGTGAGAAATGAAGATTTGACTGTCTTGATTTTTTATGAAAAGTCGATTGATATTGAATAGCATGGAGGGACGTACAGACTATGTCAAAGGGGAACTTGAACAGCATCAAATGATTTCATCTTTATAGCTACAAACAAAAAGCGCACGTCCAAGCGTTAAATTACAAGCGTTTGCCAACTTGAACAGACAGCCTGTATAGGAAGCTGCCCTTATTTATTCATCCGTTGCACACAATGAAATGTAGAG
Organism: Diadema setosum; assembly: GCA_033980235.1. Lineage (NCBI taxonomy): Eukaryota > Metazoa > Echinodermata > Echinoidea > Diadematoida > Diadematidae > Diadema > Diadema setosum. The sequence goes on from CM067061.1 coordinate 11,846,927, forward strand.
ATCATCGACCATTTATCTTCACCATCTTCTGTTACTGCTTCCTCAACCACTGTCGCCACTTCAGCTACAACTGCCACCATGACTATTACCAAAGCAACACTATACCTGTCACTTCCACGACCGCCGCCAGTACCACTACCTGACTACTCTCAGCACATTTTCAAACGTTATCAGCGAAATTAAAATTTGAAGCAGTGTACAAATGGCATTTGACAATATTTTACTTTTCCTCCTACATTCAAACATAAAGCAACCTGTACGTCAGTGAAAAAAATCTTTAAAAAAAACTATGCAATGTACGTTGGTCATCTTTGTCTACAGAAAGAAGGAGTAAAATAACGGATAAAAGGTTCATATCTACTGCTGATAAGAAGCAGTAAAATTACAACCAAGAGTGCGGCCACAAGTTCACCCCTGGATTACAATGTCAACGAAAAGAAACCATTCGAAACTTGGGAAGAAAAAATAAATGCAAAGTCTGATGTGGCAAGACTATAAATCTTTCGAAGGATTAATCGCTAATGTACCGGCTGATAGGCTTAATATGCAGTGACGACGTCCAAACTGTAAAGATTTTTTTCCCCTCTCCCGATTTTTTGTGACATCGATATCGTCTCATCAAGTGTCTGTGGGCGCTTGTAATCTCATAATTGTTATCCGTGTGCCAAGGAGGAGCCTAGCTCATTGACCTTGTGAGATTCATCCGCCGAGCTTGTCCCTCCAGATCTCCTCATCATCTCAGCTTCCAGCCATTATCCAATTTCGATTCTTTCACTCGGTGCCCTTGTTTCTCTGTTCAATCCCAATGGTTACACTATCTGTTCATCTTTCGGAATGATTGGGGGTGGTAAATTTTTATATTTCATATATTACTCTATCTATCTATCTATCTATCTATCTAATCTATCCATTAATCTATCTATCTATCTATCTCTATATCTAAATCTATCTATCTTTCTATCTATCTATCTATCTATCTATCTCTATATCTAAATCTATCTATCTTTCTATCTATCTTTCTATCTATCTATCTATCTATCTCTATATCTAAATCTATCTATCTTTCTATCTATCTATCTATCTATCTATCTCTATATCTAAATATATCTATCTATCTATCTATCTATCTATCTATCTATCTCTACATCTATCTCTTTTGTACTTTTGGTAAGTTTTACTTTCTTAGAGATCATTTTTTTTTTCCTGCTCGTCATGCTCGCTTCTCCGTTCATTTCATATTGCTCCTATTGCTTATCATCATCATCATCATCGTTATCATCATCATCATCATTATCATCATCTTCATCATCATCATCTCTTTCTCTCTATTTCCTCTTATGCTCTCTTGCTACATCGTGTCCACCCTATCCATTCCCTTTATCTGATCGATCTGATTTTTGTCTCGGTCAAATTTCTATTACCTACGCATCGTCTGCATGCTGTATTCTCAACACGATGCGAGGCGGTTTGGATGATGAGTGCATATTTGCGCTCCCTGTTGAATAAGAATGCACTCCTGTCTGTTTACCTTTCCCGCCAAAGAAGCTCCTTACAACCTCTTACAGGATGCATTTTTGAGGTGTTAATCGTCATCTCTTTCATCCCCCATCCTCCTCCCTCTCGATTTCTCTTCTCTGCACCATCTTCCTCGTCTCATTCTATGGTCCAATAATCATAATCTTTCCGCTTAAACTGTCCAAGCTTGCTGCCCCCTATCACTCGAGTCCACCATGTTCTGTGTACCAAAATTGTTGTCAGCAACCGCATAAGTTCAGGCTTTGGACTTTCCTGTGGTCCTCAATTGCTTGTGTATGTGTGTATGCGTGCGTATGTATGTGCATGTGTGTGTGTGTGTGTGTGTGTGTGTGTGTGTGTGTGTGTGTTTGTGTGTGTGTGTGTGTATGTGTGTATGTGTGTGTGTGTGTGTGTGTGTGCGTTTAATATTTTGAATTTTGCCGTCATCGGCGTTCGGCTTACACATGCAGCTCCATCATATATTGTTTCCCTCTACCCCCGTCACCATTACACCCCCCTCCCTCCCACCAGCAGTAGATGTGATGTTGCTTTTTATCACTTGTGCCCACTCGACACCACGGGGATAAAATAAATTCTAATCCGTTTATGAGTTATTCAACGCCTCGCAGATGTTGAATCAATTCGAGGAGGAAACATTTGCATCAACATTTCGATTGCCTGAAGAGTCACAAGTGACCCTTTTTTTCCCTCTCCTGAAGACATCGTTTTAAAATTAGATTCAGACCAATGGTGGGCTGCATGGGCTTGACTTAACAAATCATTGAATTTGTCAAATGCGTCGTATTTTTGCTCGGATTACGCCAAATTTACATCGTCGATCAATAGCATTATTTGATGCTGACTATTTGCGTGATAATCGGCTATGAAACAGACACTCGGAGGCCTCTAGAAACGGTCGAATGCTATTCGATCTTCCTCCCACTGACCGATAAAAGCCCGAAGATAGGAATTGTTAAATATTATCTGATTTGTATGCTTCTTTTTTATCAGTGTTAAAAAAGTAGGGGCATGTTAAAGATGTGGGTGGTATGGAATGGGAAGCAATCTGTATTCTGAGGGCATGTAGAGTGATCAAGGTATTCTCGAAAATGGTATCATATTTTGGAGGCTAAATTTGCTAACTAGTGTCGAAATCTTTCAAATATCAGTTGGCTCATTTTAAAGTTCTAGTACTTGTTTCATCTATTTGGGGTTTTTTTTTCCTGTACGTAGCATCTAATAAGTTCAAGCGTTATGAATACATCATCAGCAAAGACAATAGTCTTATTATGTTACAGTAAATAATCTTGCAAAGCCCATGTCGGTCTGACAATATAATCATGCTCTCCTGTGGAAAAAAAAAAACCCAAGTCCCACCAACGACTAAATTTAAACCTTCGTCAACGTACTGAATATTTGTTTATTCTCTTTCAAATCTTCAAATTCAAATTCAAATCTTCATTACCATTACTGATATTTGCTGACCCGTAGCCCCTACATTGACTCCAGCAAACTTCCAAAGTACAGATTTTCTTTTTAAAGATATCTTGAAATAGCAAGAAATGATGAGACAACTGTTTATTTGCTAATAACTTTTTGTTGTTGTTGTAGATAATTCACCTGCTTGTTGATGTCTTATCGCTTCAGGGCTCTATTTATTTGTTCGACAGCGAGTGAAAAAAAACACCTTTTGAATTGTATTCATTATCCTTTACATTTATAAGGTAGGGCAAAACCGCCTGTCTTTATTATTAGTATAAAAAACACATATAATGGATCAAAATAATTCCCTTTTTATTTACTTTTCAGATTTTACCCTATCTGTCTGTGGAAACCGACAGCTAGAACAGAGGTCAGACGCTTATTTTTTCCCGACTGTAAAAAGACTTGTGAACTACCACATTTTGACCTTTCATTTTGCCGTTCAAAACACCGTACAAGTGGCGTTTTTAGTAATAATAGTGGTTTTGTTTTGTTTTGTGTTTGGACGGTAGTGTTGTACCGATAAAGAGAACGTTCCAACTCGGCCCCAAGCTGTTCCCTGTTCGTGTCCCTACCACATTTTGCATATCTCGGAAGGGACGTGCTCTTCTCGCCCCTCCCCGCGGATACGGGGTGTGTATCAAGGGGGCATAAGTGGACTAAATAATCCACGGCGTAGTAATTCAATCAATCGATGATTTTTCATCAATGCCATTTTCCGCGAACGTCCCGAAGATCGCGCGTGACGGGGTCCCCCCGGTAGCTCCACCATTCCGCTAATGCGTGTATATATCAGTTGCACGCCACTCGACAAATCAAATAAATTAGACTTGTATATGCTGACCCACATTGGTTCCCTTCCGTTCGAGTCTCCTCAGAGTTTCTGGCTCCATCCCCGCACCCCACCCCCATCATCACCGCTTTTTCTTCTTCTTTCGTCGCCGGTGTTTTTCTTCGCCCATCATTCATGCATCACAAACGAGTCTCTAATTTCATCTTGTATGCCACGAACCACGAGAAGGCGCTGTCATCGAGTCTGATAAAATGTGTTTTTCTTGCCTTTTGATTCGGTACCGGAGAGGTATGTTTTGGTATTTCGAAACTCCCTAGCGTGTCCAGTCGGATTAAGTTTTCGGCATTTTCAAGGGCATAAAGATTGTGGATATAGAAGGAGGAGGGAGAGAAGGAGAGAGAGAGAGAGAGAGAGAGAGAGAGAGAGAGAATGAGAGACAGAACCGAAGAGCATCAGCGCGAAAAAATGTCGGTGTAACTTTATCTCACATTATACAATGAAAAACACAAGGCAAACTTGTATCACTTTGTCCATTATAAATGATATTTGTCCTCCACAGAGTCATTATAAATGGTATTTTGTCCTCCATGGGACTATCATAAATGATATTTCCCCTCATATTATATAGGAACAACATACACTTGAAGTACCGCGCAAAATGGTGATTGGTCGCGATCTTCATTGTTCTTTATCTTGCTCAAGGCGACTTGTTGTCACATCACTGCTGAGAAAGCTTCACATTGTCTCTATTGTTTCTTCTCAAATTTCAAAGGGGTTTTACCAGCAGAAGTTCCAGTGACGGAAATTGTAAATATAATAGTTTATACTGCTGACGGCCACGAACGTCTTTCAAAAGTTGTACCACCAGAACTTTTATAGTCTGTAGTGACATTTTCGTACGTGTTTCTCCCCCGTTGAACACGACTCCCATACACCCCTTCTTGTTCATCCTCGTCTCACGCTTTCTTGGGATCTATATTTGCATACATATTGATGTTTATTATTGTTTTGAGCACGCGGGGGGGCTGAGAGGATTCTTCCAAATATATCGTGCTCTATCTCTGAATATCTTTAACGCGAACCCTATCCATCTTTCTGCTTTCACCACACCTCAAGAGAAGAAAAAAGAAGAAGATCGTTTTAGAGACCGAACTCGTGAGGCTGGTAAATACAGAGATTACCACTGGATTCGTTTCACCTTCGTCTCAAGTTGGGAAGGACAAATCCGAAACCGCCTATCCCTCTCAATTTTGGGCATTTGAAAAATCTGCGTCCCCCTTTCATCTCCTAGCCCTCTGAGGAAGAAAATAGCCTAAAAAAAAAAAAAAAAAAAAGAAAGAGAATGAAAGAAGCAACAAAACAAGATAAGAAAAGAAAGGAAGAGACCTGCATCGCTACTCGTTATCTTCGTCAATCACGGCTCTGGCGCTGCGTTTTTGCCCCCTTGTTTATTGTCGCATTGTCTACGTGTCCCCCCTCCACACCACCATCCAATCCCTGGTTTATAAAGAAAAAAGAGGAAAGGGCGAATTCTTCTTCTTCTTCTTCTTTTTTTTTTTTTTTTGCTCCCCGACTTTCATGGGGAATTCCACACTTCTCATTGCTAAATGGATGCTGAAAACATAAAACGGGATGTGCATTATCTCTGATAAAAGCTGATTGCATCAGACGCTCGCTCCCCCGGCGCACCTTCTATCCTGGGCCAAGGGAAGCGTGTACTAATGGCGCACACGACTCCCTGATTAAAGGCAACGTCTTGCTACTGTGTGAGAGAGAGAGAGAGAGAGACGGAGACAGTGTTACAGAGACACACAGAGAAAGAGACGGAAAGAGATGGGAGAAGGAGAGCCACCGTAAGAGATGTGAAAAGACGCCAAATGCTGCCCGGAAAGAAGTTGTACGATTATGATCCGAGGAGCGGACGATCGAAGCCGATGAAATGACGATAAAGATTACATGCTTCACACACGCCCAGTGGTCGTTGCCTCCCCCTACCCTCCACCCCGCTCATCTCATCCCTTCCCCCTTTCCTCTGTTACCACAGTGATAATCCCTCAGGAATATGAAATTTCAGCTAATGCAAACTACACGTAACTCACAAGTGAAAAAGGGGATTAACAGAGTACGGTCATCCGAAGATACACTGTAGTACGTATAGCGGGATGGCACTGTGACAGCTACAGGTTACCATGCACCCAGAACAAAGTCTCTGCGAAGTGGATACTGTATGGGTTTGTATACAGGTATTCTCTGTATTGATCCTATTGACACAAAAATCATCACATCGGCTTGAATTGCAACCACAGCGTTGTTACTTTAAATCTCCTCGGCCATTAGTCAACCATTTATTTGCATTTCTATCAAGATTGATTACTGACACAACACCAGTCGTAATCGAAAGAATGGAGCCATAGTATAGGTTAAAAAAACAACAGCAACAACACATCACTTCGTTTGTTGCGGGCCCTGAACGCATCAGCCTATATTGCGCTATTTCAGCCATTCGTCCAGTGCACGACGGCGTATGTTCGGTCTCTGGCATATACCGTATGTCCCCCGAAAAATTACAACGGGACTCCGCATCGATAGTTTCTAAAATAGTGATTTAATCCAAACACAATTTCAGGGTGTGAAACTATAACTTATTACCCACATCTGGCACAAAACCCCATCCGATTTGCTTCAGTGGTCAAAGAGAGACTATAAGGGTCTTTGTAGAGCATGTCAGGAATATCTTCCCTCCAAGTTCTGTCCGTTGCAGCTCCAAGAGCACCCAAGCACCAAAACTTGGAAGAAACAGATCCATGACATTCTTTGCAACGACCCACATTTCTCTGTGACCACTTAAGTAAATTGAATGGCGTCTTCTGCAAAATATAGGGAAGATGTTACAGTTTTAGACCTTGACATAACATTCACACAGCTTAATCATACTAAAAGTTATCAAGACGGCAATCCGATTGCATTTTTTTTTTGGGGGGGGGGGGTGGGGGGGAGGGTCAACTGTACAAAAATCGCTTTCAAAATTTTCCCGTGTGTTCGAGCTTTATTTTTCGCAAATCGATACAAGCTACCGTTCGTCCAGCACCTATACTGCATTCTGTATGCGCGATATTAAAACTGATCTCTCCCAGAGGTTCTCTATGCTTATTTTTTTCACGTGTAGGCATTTTAGGCATTTGTGTGTGCGTGTGTGTGTGTGCGTGTGTGTGTGTGTGTGTGTGTGTGTGTGTGTGTGTGTGTGTGCGTGTGTGTGTGTGTGTGTGTATATATATATGTAGGGTTACTCATGAATTTAATCAGTGACCATACTGGTACGTGTCATTCATACAAATCCTTCCTCATTTCAAACTCAGCTGAAAAAAAAAAAACACAAAAAAACTAACTATACTTTGATGCAACCAGCGCTTCCTAACAATGTATGAAACAAACGCTTAAATCGACCTCGTGGATAGAGGGAATTTAAAAGGGTCTGCAATAAATGAATTAACTAGTCGTTAATACTATTATATCTCACAAATTGCTACATGGGTTTCCAGAGTTTGGTGATATCTATGACCGGCCTTTCCCCCAAGTAAGGAGAAATTATGGGAATAAGAAATTTACTTTTCGAATCAAAGGTCGATAGGATATTTTCTCCCAAAAAAACTGTAACATTAAAGGGGAATTCCAAACCAACTAAAAGTTAGTCTGATAAAAAAAGAGCTAAATTCTTTAAGCACAGCAGTGGATATCTGATAAAAAGTTAGTAAAAGTTTAGTAAATTTTCACAAAACACCTTTTCTTGAACAGTCAATATGAATATGCAAATGAGTGAGTTGATGATGTCATCACCAAACAACTTTTCACATTGTTTGTACACAAAATATTGAAATTTCCACATTTTCACTTGCAATTTTGCATCAATACATCTCAATGATGATCATTTTGAAGTTATGAAGGCAGAAATAACATAATGTTCTACACTTTCATAGCAGATAAAATGAATTTTTGTCAGCATTTTCTTCTTTTTTTTTTGCACACGATCAATGGAAAATTGTGAGGTGATGACGTCATCAGCTCACCGATTGGCATATTCTTAAACTTTTCGAGAACTGTTGTGCAGAAATTAGTGAAACTTCACAATTTTATGACTTCCGTATTTATTGCCCTATTTTGATATTTTCTTTTCTGTTGCGCCTATAACATTTTAATATTTCTAAGGGCAAATTTTCAACTATTTAGGAATTCCCTTTGCAATTTTGTGGAGATTGATAGCTACCTTGTCTCTAGCATTGAATTTTTCATCTCGACGTCTTCCTTTTTTTTTTCTTGAGTCGTAATGAATCGCTATATAAGTACAGATGAGAGATCAGCACACAAAAAATCACAACCATTGTAAGTGTGCTTGTTTAAATCTGCATTGTTACGACCCTTGCAGAAGTGTACACACGGGACTGGGTCAAATCGTCTAATGACGAACACTGCAGTTACCTATCAATCAACAGCAAGGTGAGATAGATGATTTCACGGACATCCATCGGCAAGGTCACTGAAAAAACACAAAAACTATATACATATATGTAATATATGTATTTTTTATACAAAGCTATTACGTATAAATGTATATGTATATATATATATATATATATATATATATATATATATATATATATATATATATATATATATATATATATATATATTTATTTATATATATACTCTTCAAGGCTTTACTTGGTAAGCTAAGACTTGAAGAAGGGGAAGCCTAAGGAAGTTCGCCCATAAAAATAACTTGTTGGCTAAAATGCATTAACCGTTTATCGATTGATGAATATGATGCATACTATAGATAATAGATATACATAGATAGATAAAAAGACATATAGAAAGATAGACACAGATGGAGAGATAGATAGATAGAAAGATAGATGGATATATAGATAGACACAGTTGGAGAGATAGATAGATAGAAATAGATAGATAGATAGATAGATAGATAGATAGATAGATAGATAGATGGATAGATAGCTAGCTAGCTAGCTAGATAGATAAATAGATAGATGGATAGATAGATCGACAGAGACATAGATAGAAAGATAGATAGATAATAGATAGACATAGATAGAAAGATAGATGAATATATAGATAGACATAAATAGATAGATAGATAGATAGATAGATAGATAGATAGATAGATAGATAGATAAATAGGTAGAAAGATACACTCACGTAAAATACAGTTTCTGTGAATAAGGATCACCTGTTACGCTCCTCTTTCTGGCATTTTTCCCTCACTGTCAGCACAAGAAATAATTTTTCGGTGTGTATGAATTTTCTTTTTCTTTTTTCTTTCGCTTTACTATCAATCTTAGTGAGCGCAGTGACATTTACTGAACACATAAATATCGTGACATCACCAAGCAATGTCGATAAACTGGTGATTATTTCGAGAAAGACAGTCAAATGAGGCCTGATTTATTCATTCCGAACCGTTAATAACTCATCATTACAATTGCGGATGGATTCGGACATTTCGCGTCCGGCCAGGGAGGAAGAAGGGTTGCTGGGAAAGCTTAGTAGCCTTACTGGGGGAGGGACGGGGGGGGGGGGGGGGGGGGGCGTGCATGAAATCAAACGATCCGGAGAAAGGGGCCCGCCAGTTTCCTCGTTTGGAAACGAAGGTGAGGAATAATGTGAAGGGAGGGACTCTCCGAGAGTAAAAGAAGTTTTGCACGGCAAAGCAAAATAATCTGGTGTGATATTTGATTTTGCGCGCGTTTGTGTGACCCGATGTAATGTCGAGAGGTACCTTCATTATTATTATCTCTTATTATTATTATTATTATTATTATTATTATTATTATTATTATTATCACCATTATTATTATTATTATTATTATTATTATTATTATTATTATTATTATTATTATTGTTATCATTATTATTATCATTATCATTGTTATTAATTTTGCGTTTGTGATAAGAATGTGATCTATGGAGATTAATTGTCTGTGGGAAAAAAGAAATACTCCTTTGGGGCTGGGTTTGTACTATCCAATAATAAGTGCACCTTTGCGCCAAAATAACACAAAATAACAATACAATAGTTTCCTTTCGCAAAATGTGGATAGAAATATAAGAAGGGTATATGAGGCAAAGATATAGCCTTGGAGTCAGGAGCTTTAGTGTTAAGATTTCATTTACACGGATAAACAGGTGAATATACACTGTAATGCCTGTGTGGTTAATAAAGATATCATGTAAAAGGATAAATACATCACTAGATTTAGATGAATTTGATGATAAGGTGAACATGCATTATTAGCGAGGGGGTGGGTGGTGGAGGGTAACGTATACCATGAAACACACTTGAAACACATAAAATCTATCGAAAAATGATGGATTTAGCTCCTTTTGGAAGCAAGCTCTTCATATAAAATAGAGGGTGTCAAGGGCATTATAAAGTGAAGTAGCTTTTGTTCTAAGACAAGACAGGAAAGCGACGTGAAATGTTATGAGATCCTGAAGAGGGTCATCAAGATAACTCTCAGCGATAAGCAAATATCTTCAAAAAAAAAAAAAAGAAGAAGAAGAAATCACACGCAAACACAGAACGTAATATGGAGAGTGTTGCAATCAAGGGATAAAGTGGAGATCACTTGTTCAGCATGTTAGTCGTTGCCATCAAGAATGATTGGAACGAGACGAGCCGCAAATGAACATCACGGTGATGGAAAAAGAAAGAAGCGCGATATGGTGGAATGCGCAAAAGATTTCTTCGTGAGTGCCCGTAAAGTAGTGTGTGGCGTCGTCTTGATTGAAAAGGCGCGGCAGAGACTATGAGAGAACATACCGGAAGATTAGTAGTACACTTACATGTGTGTGCCGACCAACAACAGCGAAGTTCGTAATAATGTCATTCCTGGCCTCATAACGACGCAATGCAACTTGTGTTTTTAACATCGAGTCCTCAGAAACTTCAAGAATTATTTCAGCAATGTTCAAAGTAAGGCATCTGATGCTCTATGCTTTACGTCGGATCCAGCTGTCGTTGTGTTTTTTTCGTCAGGCAACATGCACTGTTCACACATACTATAGGTGTTACCAAAAAAAAAAACACCATTTCATAACATAACATAACATAACACCTAGTACATGACAAAAACCACAGACTGTTTTAAAAAAGGAATTTTTTGAACTTAGCACAGCGACCCACTTCATGTGCAAACATGTACAAACAACAAGAGCATACAATTTTAACCTTGGAAACATGCTTTTGTGTGTGTGGTTTTTCTTATACTTCCGTTTCACTTCGATAATTTTATGACGTATGAAGTTCATAATGGAAATGTCAACAGATCTAAAATATATAATAATTATTGTTAAGAAGGTTAACTTGGCCTAACGAACCATCATAACCACCAAAAATACCCAGACTCTCAAACAAGGTGTTTGGTCGATGTCGGTCATCTTGTCGAAATCTTTATTTTCATATTCCTCCGCGGAACAATAAAGTGCCCAGAAATGATAGTACAATGTACATGTATCTATAACACTTCTCCCCTAAAAGAGTGCATTTAACGTTTTCAACACAAATGGACTCTTACCTTGGCACAATATTTTGGAACAGTATTGTACATGCCTCCTCCAATTCAATCTTATAAATCCATGAGTTTACCATGGTTGCGTTATTATTAAGAACACATAAACAAAGTATGCTATGGCTATATCATCATCACAACCTGTGATAAAACATGTACGGCTTTATTACCATTCAACGGGTACCAATCTAACACTCTCATGAGTTACTGCTGCTTGTTAGTTACAGCATACTGGAATTGCATGTAGTTGTGCAACACTGAATACTGCAATGTCATGTCATGCATACAAACAATGCACATTATACCAAAATCATATGGTTTCCTCATTAGAACATACATGTACGTCAGTTCTACACTGTCATATCAAATAATTAACCTGTGTACGAAGATCATGAACACGTCATCTCTTCCAGAAGCAACTGCATATAATCCAACTGATGTAATCATATTACCTACCACCAAAACATCATATTCCATGATATGTGACTTGCGTATACCTGTAGACGTTGTGTCAGCATCTATTGAAATGTCGAAACATCGACAAATGTCATATACCCTACTTATGTTTCTGAAAACTTTCCTGTCAACATGCAAGACACCAAGAGTATGACCTGCCTGACAAGGCATCAAATGAACCTGAATGAGATATCCTTGATGATAACCTGTGTGTACACCAAACTTAATAGGTGAGTATAACACAGTCAACTTAAATACACGTATAGGCCCTATGCCTGTTGGTATGTTGGATCAACTGTGAAACACTGGACACCTTTGCCACGGCAAAAAGCTATATACATGTATAACTATATAATTTCTGTACCTAATACAGTACACATGCTAATTAAATCCAAAAGGCAACATCCAATCAACTTAGGGTATATGCCACAACAACTTTAACCAACACCTGTACAAGTATGAAACTTTAAATACCTGAACTGTACCTACATTACTCGATACACCACATTCTCTATACCAACAGCAACACTACCTGTTTGAAGTTATTTTACCAACAACTCACATTCTTGACAACTGTTGATGGCTTGCATAACTTAAAACAGCCTTCATAATGTCTTCTTTTGGAAAGTGACTCAAAGCACAAATATAGTTTGCTGTGTTTCCTTATTAACACAAACATGTCTGACAATACGTCCATGTTGTTATTTACATACTCAAAGTGCCATTCATGCTGTTGGCATCACAATTATATTGTACGCAAGATACATACATATACATGATGCACACACACTGTCCTGTGTACTTGCTAAACATAATTACACCTGTTTAAAGTGTTACGAACATTAAATACATTTGCACAGATTGTTGCATCTGGCAACGAGACAAAATATTGAGATTTCTCAATTAAGCACGAGAAAGGGTGTCTGCGACAATGTTTTCCTTTCCGCAAATGTGCTTAATGTCAAGGTTATACTCCTGTAGGATTAAACTCCATCGCATCAGTCTCTGGTTTTTGTTTCTCATTCTGTTGACGAATGTCAGTGGGTTGTGGTCAGTCCACACAACAACCAGTTGAGTTGTGCTGCCCACGTAGACATCAAAATGGCCGAGCGAAAATATTAACGCTAGGGTCTCCTTCTCAACGGTAGAATACTTCCGCTGGTGCGTGTTGAACTTTTTTGAGAAGTAGCAGACCGGTCTGTCCAGTCCATCGTCATCAGCTTGCATCAACACGACGCCTGCTCCGACATCGCTGGCATCGACAGCAAGGCTGATGCCTTTCTTGAAGTCCGGCGCTGCCAATACAGGACCACTCAACAGGATTGCCTTCACTTGGTCAAACGCAGACTGGCATGCGGCTGACCACTGGAACTTCACATTCTTCCGCAGGAGATCAGTCAAGCAAGGGTGCCACAACATCCGAGAAGTTATGGCAGAAGCGACGGTAGTATCCGGCCATGCCGATGAATCTCATCAGCTCCTTCCTCGTCTTGGGAACAGGGACATCTTGGACTGCTTGGACTTTAGCAGCTGCGGGACCTCACCTCTGTGAAACCTCTGTCAACCTCTGTGTTACTGCTAGAATTTGTCTTGCCAACACTCAGACGATTAGGAGCTGCATATATGCTTCCTACATACCTGTTTTCATGACTATGGGACAAAGTATAATCATCAGCCATTGTACTAGCTACCAACAAAGTTTTCACTTTCCGTTCCTCAATATGCGAAAGCACCTCTTGAGGTAGCGACTTCTTAAACTCCTCTAATAACACTCTCTCTCTAACTCAATACTCTCTTTCTCAAGTCCAAGCTCTTTCAGACGTACTTCTACACTCCCTTGCACATCACCAGGGGGACTACCTGATATGCTACGCAATGCCTGGAGTGGAAATACTTCTTCATCTACAAGAAATTTGATTGTGTGCTGTGTAATCTCTGACTTTTTCATTGTGCTCTTCACAGCAGGAACCTTGTAGTTTTCTGCAACACGCAACAAATCATCCTTTTTCAAGGTTAGCAACTCCTCAACTGTGGGTGAATCCACAAACTTCTCAGTGGAAAAATCTTGATCTTTCTCCATTATGCACCAGTAATGTACAGTCAATAGTGCAACAAGAAAACCTGACTTATCACCAGCCAGCCAGCTGAAAAAAAAAAAAAAAAAACTCTTCAACTGATGAAAACCAGTCCCACTATAAGGAATAACCCATGTGCTGAACCACACACGAACCGACTGGGAATAACCCGTATGCTAAACCACATACGAACCACCGTGGAATAACCCGTGTGCTAAACCACACACGAACAACCGTGGCATAACCCGTATGCTAAACCACACACGAACCACCGTAGAATAACCTGTGTGCTAAACCACACACGAACAACCGTGGCATAACCCGTATGCTAAACCACACACGAACCACCGTAAAATAACCTGTGTGCTAAACCACACACGAACAACCGTGGAATAACCCGTATGCTGAACCACATATAAATCACCGTGGAATAACCGGTATGCTGAACCACACACGAACCACCATGTACGGGACCAACGTTTCCACGCACAAACACTACACACACGCAGCGTATAACCAGACTAGACCATCCTCAACACTACGCACGTGCCAAATTAACCCTTTCGATCCCGAAAGAAATACGACCGCAAGCTTCACTCACGCAAACACAGAAAGACGACCGATTTACATAAAATGTATAACATATCGCTCCGCGTCCATCTGCGTGCACACACACGTACAATGACACCATGAACACACCATGTATCGCCCATGTCCACGAAATAACATAGAGCGCTATACCACGCTACTCACCGAAATTCATCGGCCAAGCGAGAAAGAAAAAACACTCCTGGGATCATTTCAAGCCCGACCAAATCACCTAAGTCCGCAGAAACCTAGCCGAACTCCCGGACGTGCCCCCAATTTGTTATGAAGGTTAACTTGGCCTAACGAACCATCATAACCACCAAAAATACCCAGACTTTCAAACAAGGTGTTTGGTCGATGTCGGTCATCTTGTCGAACTCTTTATTTTCATATTCCTCCGCGGAACAATAAAGTGCCCAGAAATGATAGTACAATGCACATGTATCTATAACAATATATATCATTTCGTGTCTGCTAGGGAGAGAAATTTTGAATGAAAAAAAAAGAAAACTACTACGCAATAACCTGACAGAAGGAAATGTATGTCTCCATACGACAAAAAAAAGAGATAAAATATTTAAAAGAAATATATGTAGAGAGAAGAAGAGCTCTTACATGACAGTATGAAGGAAGTAATATATCACTAACGATATTCTCTCTCTCTCTCTCTCTCTCCCTCTCTCTCACTTGTTTTCACCGTCTGCTCACCATTCTAACTGACTCGATTATACCCAGGACTCGACGATGTTGCCACAGAATTTCCGTCTCTAAAACAAGATTAAATTGCGGATTCGGCTCACTTGATTTGACAAATCACTAAACAGTATGTATACTATGGCATTTCATATTCAAGCGGACCTGCTGCAAGGTTTTCATTCTGTCTTCCTTTTATTGTTCTTTCTTTCTTTTCCTTTTTTTCTCCAAATTATGAGTGCGTATGAATAATCGTACTTTCTGCTCAGTAAACCACATCCCCGCCCCCTCATCTGCCAAAACATATCTCACAGCGTTCATCATTGATTAGATCTGACAGTTGTAGTGCATATGCAGTCACAAGACAATACCATTATAGCTTCAGTCCTGCAGAAGCATAACGTATAATCCGATTGACGTTGGGGAATCGCATGATTTAAGTTCCTTTAGGCTTGCTATGATATGCAGAACAGAGAAACGTAGTCAAGACTCTTCCAAAGTAAAAAAAAAAAATGAAAACAACATCTGCAATAAAACAGAATTTAACAAGAACACATACACACACACACACAACACCCAACGTAACCATGTTGAGCTAAAGTATAAAAGCAAATTTCTCTTCGATGCATGACATGACTAAAAAAAAATTAAACTTGAAGCTCACAGAAATCTGTTTCATAACATACAAATTAGCACATTTATACTTTGCCACAAACAATCGTCAAATACAACACTGTTAGGTTTAGCCCTTTTTCTGATACCTAACCAAAACAGTTCTTCACTTTATTACACCAACCCTGTTGCAATGGTAACGATATCTCTTTCAGTGTTTTGTTTTTTTTTCATATCACTCGCCGGACGTAAATATGAATGAGGCGTCTGCTCTTTCTTATAGAGACAGATGATGCAAATATACGTTTCTGGATTTATCACACAAAATGTACAAAATGGTAAAATGTTGAATGCACGCAACAACCATCATATCACAATCTGCAGCACTTGTATTCAGGTCGGCATAATTTTCTAAACTGGGGCGCCTTTTTTTTTCTAACTCAAAAGCAACATTTAAAATATGTCCTTTAAATCATCTGTGTGGTTTTTTTTTCCAGCACGCATTTGAAATGACAGCAAAATTACATGGAGACACAAATCATAAAACAGTCAACGATGACATTTTCTAGTTATGGAATGGAGATAGTGGTGATGGTGGTGTGGGGGCCGGAGCGCTGATAGAGGAGGACTACAGAAAACAGAAAGAGAGTTGTATACTGTCTGCTGAGAAAGACGACACAAGTCATGAAACTTCATGAATCGTTGTTATAATTGTTCCAGATTCCCCCAACTGCTATATTCAAGTGGTGATATCTCTCCAGCTACAAACATTACCGCACGATACACTTTACGCTACAACGGTGTCACTTCTCGTCCATTATAGTCGCGCTCGCAGGTCAAACCACGTGGACATTCTTCACCTCCTCAACGGAACCCCGTTTCCATAATAGCGGGATGAAATACTACCAGTTTAAATTAAGCACCGATGATGATTTAGGGGAGGGGGGGGGGGGCAGACTCGATGACAGCTTCTTGCAGGTATATGATGGTGACCGTGCTCTTTCGCACACACAGCCGATATCAAACAGATGCAGGCAGACTGAAACAGAATGGCCAGAAGCAAAAAACAAGCCAACAAACAAACAGGAATTCCGATTTTGTAAAAGAAAGAAAAGAGATTGAGCTGTGCTGAGATAAATTTTCCTTAATCATGAATAATAATAATGATAACAGATGGTAGCATGATATGATAATCATTATGAATATCATCATAATCATAATTTACACTAACTTTAATTAAAGTAATTAAGTTATAATTGAATTATCATTTGTTTTCTGACACTACTTTACGAGATATCTACTTGTATTTTGTACCATACTATAGGTTAACCGGCAAATAAGGGGCAGGACTAACAGTTATAACGAGTTTGAGATTAATGCGCAGCTCTATTACTGAGACATAAAAGTATTGATTACATAAAGTAAGTTTACTAATAAGTTAACTTTCTATAAACATCAATACATGTTTGGTCTGGCAGTTGAAACTGTCCTGTTTTATGTTATATACCACATATAATATATACGTTTGGGCCCCCACTTTTTTGTACCCGTACATACAGATACATAGGGTGTCACCACTTTGGGTCCCCCCCCCCCCCTCCCCACCTCCGACTTTTTTAACCCCGGAAGAAAATAGAATGAAACCATAACCTTTTGAGGCGGGTAATGCGCTGGAGATTTTTTTTTTTCTTTCTTGTCAGGTGAAGACTCGCAGGTTACCATTGTCTGCATGTGTACAGAGCGTATTATTATGGCAGAGCGATCTATAGACCGTATACCGAGAGGATACGGCCTGTCACCGTGTAGGGAGTGTTCACGCCCATTTTCCGAGGCGTGTCACAACGGTGTCCCCGAGAAACTCTGCGCTCATTCGATCGGAGTTTTTTTTTTCTTTTTCTTTTTTGGCAGATTATCAAGCTTTCACAAGAAAATATGGGATGTGGCATTCAAGTTACCTTTCCAGTCTTGCACTTCTCTTTTTGATGCTACTATATACGATACCAGGAGGTTATCTTGTCTGTTGAGGGGCTTAAATCATTTTATTAAGTTACATGTTTCATCTTGATAGTGGATTAAAGTCTAAAGGTGGCCTCACACTATGCGGTTTTTTTTTTTCGATCGCAGTGCTTGCGATCTGTTGCGGTTGCCAGATCGCAATCATCGAGTCGCATAGTGTGAGCGCAACGACTGCAAGGCTTGCGAAATTTCAGCCGGTCGCAAGGGATCGCAGAGGCAACCGCAGACGATCGCAAGGTTTTGAACATGTTCAAAATTTTACAGCAGCCGCAAGGAGGTCGCAAGGCTTGCGGACGTCTCCAAGTCGCGAGAAGTCGCATGGCGGTCGAGAACCGCGTGCGACTTCTCGAAACCGCAAGCAGTCGCAAGAAAAATCCGCATAGTGTGAGGATCAGAGGGTCAGATTCAACTTTTGGTAATTACGAATTACATAAGTATCAGTAGGGTGCAATATTCTTCTTTAAACAGTAAAGAAAATATCGTTTTTCTTGCAGACAAAATAATTCAGCAATGACTCTTCCTGGAAGTATTATGCGTAACTTGTCCTTCCAAACTTAAGCCAACTCTTTACCGATGTACCAAGGTTCATATTGGATACAGACTAGATGTGACATTATTCCTCCTGGTTTGTTTGCTTTGAAGAGAGCACTGGATCTCTTCATTTCGCTCTGGCACTCTACATTTATATTGGAACTGAACGCACCCAAGGAACTGAGTCCATAATGGAGAAATCACGATATATACAGGGTTCTATGGCCGGAATTCACACGGGCAGTTTAAATCTATGGGGTGAGCGAAATATTTCGAACGCATAATGGGCGTGCCATTTCGCTTTTGCCAACAGATACCGTATGGTGTAGTTGGACGCACGCTAACACGCGCATATTCAAGGTATGGTATGCCATATATCACACTTGTTATAGCCCATGGAAAAATTCAAACCAAGGATTTGACTTCGAACTACGTTTGTGATTTCGGGCCATATATCACCTTACACTCGATGAGTCAGGTCCATGTCTAAGTTTGGACGGAAGTCAGACAATCCTGAGTTTTGAAAAGTACGGCAGCATGGAGCTCGGCTATTATAGTCATACGCTTTAATACCAGAAAATTTATCGCATGGAATACGCTGTACTTTTTGACAAGCTTTTGACGATTTATTTCCACGTGATTGAAAGGGAACGTAATTACACTATCCCATAAATAATATTGCTAACATTACATTTCCCTTTGTCGGCAGAATGAGGTTACTAGGTCATCGATTTTATTTATTTTGTTTTATTTTTTTTTCTCTCTCTACACACACAAAATTTCCGTCGATTTACTTCTCTATGAGAACGTTCCACCTGCTGAGATGTGAGGTCTGTTCCTTCCAGCTAAAATGCAATGCAACAGCTTTCCCTCTCCCCTTTAAAACTGAGGTGTCTTGTATCATAGTTGTATATAGGTGAACTGTCATTTCGATAGAAACCCCTTTGAATTGGTCGTTTGCTTCTTCCAGCCAACATCCATAGTAAGCTTCTCCCGAGACAAACAAACAAACAAACAAACATACAAACAAAACAAATCAGGTTTCTGCATATTTTACAGTTGCAGGTGTATTGTTATTCCGATAGTGACCCCTAAAAACAACAACAAAAACCTACAAGCTCGTTTGTCATTATCATTGCAATACGAGATTTATTTCCGTTGAATGAACATGTACTGAAAATCGTCCTCCGAATTTGGGTTGTAGTTGTTTCGTTTTGTTTTGTTTTTCATAAACTCAATCTACGCAGGAGCACATACATTAATTTGGCAAATAGGAAACTAACAATAGCGCACTGCTGTTCAAGGTTAGTATCCTAATAAACTATTTTTTTTCATCAGAAACAAAGACGAAAAACCCACACAAACTAAATCAACTCGTCAAATATTTACAACACATACAAATTAATTCATATATCATTCATAAAACTGCTTATCTTAAGAAATACACGCTTATTAGACACCTCATGCATGATATAGGCCTACTGGGATCCATGCACATGGATATATGCTAGTTGCTATCTAAATAATATTTTGAGAATTAGATTATAGATTAATTATATTCGAAAGGTACATCGCGATGAGCTTTATATCACCGAGAAAGTTATTCCAATTTCCTAGACCTGTGTATGACAGTGTCTATTATCCATTACATTATGTTATAATATGCTTTGATGATTTATTATAATTTTTTCGCGTTTAACTGAGAAAATGATTAATAATATGCTATAGTTATGTTACGTAGCATAATATTTTGCTATCATTGTATTCTCACCTCATCTCACAATATATCGTCTATGTCATTCCTTTATTATATATAAAAAGAGTGAAGCATATTCTGTCGAAAAGTAAGAACAAAATTTGCATCGCATATTTTGGTTTGCGTTTGACTAAAGCTATATTCTTTTAAGAACCAATGATTATTAATATGTTCCAATATATGTAATCATGTCAAAGTGTATTACCTGTGTTTGATTGGAAATGAAAATAAAAAAAACATGCATGTGAACATGCATGTGTGAAATGAAATGAAATGAATGAAATATTGCGGTTTTTGTTTTTGTTTTTGCTTAGTTTGATAACTATGTCTAAATAACGCTAAGTAATCGTCATAAATGTAAAGAGGTAATCGGTTTTTTGATCAAATCAAAAACAAAAGCAGCAATGAACAATCGATAGTACTTATATATACTTATAATTACTTATAAGTCATCAAACGGTGGAACAGAATGTCTTGTACTGGATTGACAGCTGTTTTTTTGAAGTAAAATGTATTTTTGAGCTCTCAAAAGGAGACCATATGTTTTTTCTTTTATTAATTCATGAGCTCTGTCATGGAGACATTCTATCAGCACAGGTTTAAATGATAGCAACGTTTGATCTGCTTATATATATAAAATATTGATTTATTTGATATCAGTATTGCCTGCATGGGCCAAATTATTTTTCAACAGGGCCCCATTTATTTCTATGTTTCTCCATAAACAACAAGGGCTGAACGCTTGTTTAGCTTTAAACCAGCAACAACAAGTCTTCAATTTAATATAAAATTATTGATTGATTCATTGATTGATTAATTGATTGATTGGTTCATTCATTCATTCATTCATTCATTCATTCATTCATTCATTTATTCATTCATTCATTTATTCATTCATTCACTCATTCATTTATTCATTCATTCATTCATTCATTCATTTATTCAGTCATTTATTTATTTATTCATTCATTCATTCATTCATTCATTCATTCATTCATTCATTGCCTAGGTTGGTCTAGAACAATTTGAATAATTATACAGCGTGATGAAAATCATACTGGAGTGTGAATCACACAATACACATGTCATGTATCCTATAAAACACTGAGGACAACACAGTTGGAACGATTCATAGAAAGAAATATGCACTGCAATTGTTAAAGTTTTGTATTGTCTTCCAAAGACAATTAAGTGATATTTTTTATGTCATATCTGAAGTCATGCTCTATAGGGACGTCAAAATCAAGAAAAGGTATACTAGCGTTAAATCCCTTCTCGGTTGATTCAAAAGCTTTGAACAAGCAGGTTCGAATTGCAGCTTTAATAAAGCCTTCATTAAAGTCTATCACAGGTGGGGAGAAATAGAGACTTTCTGCATTTTCCGTCAGTAATTTTGTCTCGTCAAAAATGTTCCATTCTCTTTCTTTCCTTTGCCTTCGAAGAGTGGATAGTTCCTATTCATCATCTTGACATTAAAAACACAGATGACCTTTCATTCTAGAAGGTCATCATTTCTGGCATCGAATTCTAGCATCCTATTGAGTAAATTGCCAGTGGATAATTCCAAAATAAGCGGAAAAACAAGACCCCCGTATATGAGAGCAGGCTGACAAACCGTTTTGAATGGAAACGCATTCAGACCTACTTTTGTCAAACATTCTAAAATCAAATACGTTTTGTTTTGGGGGTTTTTTTTTTCTCTCTCTCTCTCTCCAGAAAATGTCAGAGAATTGCAGCTCAAGAAGCGACTTCTTCCCATTTTAGATTACCAGAAAGGAGCCGGTTTAGTTGTTTTTATTTTTCTTTACTCTCGTATAGCCGTGTCTCGCTGGTATTTTACTTGAAATCAAACTGTTTATATTTTGGCCATTTTTTTTTTACGTGAAAAAGAAACAAAACATTCCAGTCCCCCTATTCATGTTGATCAATGTCAGGGTTCGTTTCTCTTCTCTATGTGCATTTACTATCGATCGTGTATTCGCTCCCCCACATAAACCTACAATGTATCAAATGTCAGTCGATTACTGTATGAAGAGCTGGGAGTTGTGTAGTGCTGTGTAGATTCTAACAGTCAAGAATTCTCAGTACATCAATATTTTTTTTTTTGCCTTTATAAATGTAAACAATGTTGCTTAAAAGCCCCTTCGCCAATGTGCGAGGACGAGCTATGAAATATAAGAGTGTTTATTTCATAGTCTATCACATTTTTATATGATACGCGTGCAGTCCGCTCTTATGTTTTTGGTATTTCAAACCAAACAGCGTGCGTACCATTCATGTTGCTGTAGTGTCATTTTCGTAGGCACTAGATTGAAAGAGCACGTCGAGTTTTCTTCCAAAAGGCGCCCATTCCACTTTGAGAACTGTGACCGAAAAAAAAAAATAAGGAGCAAAAAATATTTTTCGATGATGCTATTTACATGCCTAAATTGGCCTTAATCATCATTGTATACTATTCGTCACCGTCATTTCTGTCAAATCAATTTAAGTTCAAGGCAGTTTATTTTATTTCTGCATTCCGTTTTCGATACAATATATAGCAAATTTGACAATATGTCATAAATTGCATGAATTGTTCCAATGCATTAATGCAGTGCTAATTGATTAATTGACGATCAATAACGCCATATTTTATATGTTGGAGTTAGCACCATTTGTTACCAAGCTGTGCACATACAACTTTAATCTCACGCACATTTATATTGAAAACATTGAGAGAAAGAAATGAAAGGTACAATGTTTTGTGTGAGCTGCCCAGGGAAAGCCACAGCGCATCTGCAGTGATTTAGTGGATAGGTCTGACAATCAATGGGCTGTCACCAAAATGTGATATACGCAGAAAGATCAATCGCCATCTACTTCCCATGATGGCGGCATATTAATACATCAATATTTTCATACCGCATACGGCTATCTCACGCCAGACTTGCCACTTTGGCCCTGATGACGTCATGGCCTAATGCCATATTCTTACGTAATACCTGATAAATGCTACTGACAATGAAGAGACGTGACGTATACAGGGCAAAGGGGGGGGGGGGGGGGGAGCGATGGAGGCAAAGACGGGCCTAATTTTCTGGCGTCCAAATATCGTCAATCGAAAGGCACCACCAGGGCTAATTGGACATGCCCCATTAAGCTTTTCATTATGAGTGGCATTTACAGCAGGTAACGATAAAACAAAACAAAAAATTCAAGAAGAAAATGAAAAAAACAAAGCAAAAAATTATTCAAGCTGTAAAAGAAATTTCATTGGTGTGAGAGAACAGCAGATCTCTTCCTTAACAAAATTCGAAAAGGTTATTCCGGCCAAATAGATATTCAAAATCCAGCAGCAAATGAAAGAAAGCACCATGAATATATTTTTGCATGTACACTGAAATACAATAAAATGACAGGATTTGAACCATAAACCCTGTCGGTAAAGTGCGATTCACAAGTCTATGATACATTGACGTGTCATCGTGTGTGCCATATCGTACGTTAATGTATCATCACGCAATGAAGGCTTTCAAATGAAAAGATGTTATTTATGGAGAAAAAATCTCTCAAAACCTAATCACATTCTAGATTCTCTGTGACTATTCTACATACTCCTCATCTATTAAACAGGATAGTTACTTTGTCATGTGAAAAACAGAAAGAAACCTGATCGCGTCATAGCTTCATACAGCTGTGGTTATCACACGCACCACAGGAAAGGAGACCTCCAATTAATGATATTTGCATTTGAATATCTACCAATAATGGTTCTACTGGGTACAGAGTTTTATATAGGGATTGATGGGATAAGGAATACGAATGTTTTCAAAATTTATAACAAATCACAATGAACAAGGATGATGACATGGCAGATTCACATAAGAATGCATTATGTATGACTGCTCAAGGAAGTAGAACAAAAGAAGAAGGCATGCATAAGCATAGGCGAACTTGTTAAAGCAAGTAGTATTGTCATGGATTATTATATAGCTGCAAATTATTGGAATTTGCGAGCTTCCTAGCCAGTCATTATCCTTCTTAAGCGTATTATATTTCGAT
Source organism: Diadema setosum (assembly GCA_033980235.1). Lineage (NCBI taxonomy): Eukaryota > Metazoa > Echinodermata > Echinoidea > Diadematoida > Diadematidae > Diadema > Diadema setosum. The sequence continues at coordinate 11,871,068 of CM067061.1, forward strand.
TTTTTCAGAGTATTGATTTATCTCCACAAGGACCACAATGAATTTTACAAATCTTTAAATGGTATATACCATCGATTTATGTTCTATCTGATGTGACCGAATGCCCCTTTAAACGAGAGAGTACGAACGATAGCATTCTTAAAGTCGTCTTGATAGAATATAAAACCTTCAACATGTCCGACGTTCGATTAAATTCATTGTTGCACTGTCAAGAAATGATTTTAGATACTGTTGATTGTTTTAAAGCAATCCTTGATATCTTTTCTTGCGCAGAAGTGATGACAGCGCATATTAAAATGTCCTGAGACAGTACACAGGGCCAACGAAATGCTTCAATCAAAACTAATTCATTCTAATCCTGGGTATCATCACGGACTTCAGCGCACCTATGGCTGCTTAAAGATGCTCCTTTGGTCATTTTGAAAAGGACAAGTTGTCAATCTAGATTTCATAACGCATCATATCAAAACCCTGTGTCTATAGAATGAATGACAAAGCTATACTGAGATCACAAAAGTCCCAACAACTTTAATTGAAAGGGGGTCGGTTGTGCCCGTCTTTGTGTTTGACATTTACTTTCGTTTCTTTCAATACAACAAGAAACATGGATACTTTTCACATGTTATTGTTTTTCCCTTTTTCGTCTAGGAACCCCGCTAAATTCATAAAGCACTCTCGGATAATTGCAATTTACAATACCTGCAGTTACCTTGGCTGCAGCCGGACAACGACCAATCAGACGGGAGCCTTCTGGTCGTTGATATGGCAACGGCAATTATTGCAACTTACAATTATTGCAAATGTCTTTATGAAACAGGGACCCTGATCGCCAGTTGCAATCACAAAACGTATAGGGGGAAACCACGTGTCCTTTTCATACACATACAGCTTATATGCTGTTTGCTTGTGGGACCGAATTTTTCATTAAGTTTGGAATAAGTCATGACAAGGGGAAACCATGTATTCTTTCATCTCGGGCGGAATCTAATAACTTCATCATTATGCCCCTTCTTTTTTCCCCTTCTGCCGGTAATCCAGTGAGTATTTCAAAACCCAATTACAGTAGGCAAACAATGCAAATAAGACTTGCGTTCGCCATTCGAAAGAGAAAAAAAAAAACGTTCAATATTGTGTCAGCATTTGTGACCGTTGTAACGACAGTATGATGAAAAAGAGAGAATATACGCTAAAGATACGGAGGTACACTAATGTAGAAAGCTAAGGCGTATGTTTATATTAAGTTATAGTGGAAAGCGGAGGTACGAAAATATAGCAAATCACTTTACAAAATTGATATTATTTCATGCTAACTTAACTGATGAATGACGTGATGTCATGTACTGGATAAATATTTGTATCTTTGGGGATGTGACTTGACAACAGATGTTGAAAAGTACCTCCAAAATGTCTTTATATCATATTTTATCAATACCTGAACGTTAACAAAACTCTTATTCTTTATCATTCTAATTCCCTATCTACTATACTGCATCTATTTGCAAACATTATACATGAGTGTGTGTGTGTGTGTGTGTTTGTGTGTGTGTGTGTGTGTGTGTGTGTGTGTGTGCGTGCGTTTGACTGTGTGAGTGATAATAATTGCAGATATTAATAACCCATAAACTTCGGGAATAGATAGATTTGGCATGGTACCATTATTTAGCGATTTACGCTGGTACGCCAGCATTATTTGGACCTACTTTTCTTGCAGCTTCAGCTGATGCTCTGCATGCTTGCGTGCATAGGTGGGAAGGTGCGTTTTCTCTGTGTGTGCATTTGAAATTGTATTCGGTACGTTCATGCATGCATTTTACGTCACGTGCCTCTGTTAACATCTGATTTTGTTCTTCCTACCAATAAATCATGGATATTTAACCTAATTTGATTTCCACGAATGCCGGCGAAAGGAAAAAAATGATTTGATTTGATATCCAACGCCAGCAATGAATAAAAGAGAAGACAAAAAAGGCAAAAATAGAACACCAACACTAACTACAGGAACAACAACAAGCTGCCGAAAGCACAGCTCGTTAAAGGAGAGGTTGTATCTTCGATCAGTCATTGTCGCTGGATATCGACAGCAGGGCCTATCGCTTATCGATCATTTTGCGGATCCTGCAGTGCTTTGTAGCGCGTCTGGGAGCAGAGGTTGCGACATTTTAACATGTGCGTGCCGTGACAGCGCCGCAAGGGGGCGTGTTCAGCATTTTTAGTACATAAAATATTATTTATTCGTATCCTTCATCCGTATCTCCGATTATGAGAGGAGGGAGTGACGAATGGACTAAGCAAAATGTATGACAGAATCGTTGCTTATCCAGGCAAATACTTTCGCTTTTGTTCTTTCATATATTACTGCTTGTTGTAACAGATCGACAGATATTTAGACGATTTATAGGTCGTTGTTTACCTCCGAGCAAATTCATCACGCTGTCGATGATACCCATTCGGGACACACTGACTTTTTTTTCTCTCTTTCTTTCTATCTCCCTTCTCCTCTCGTTCTCTGTCTACACACATTATGTATGCATATGGTACACAATTTAGTATAATATATATATATATATATATATATATATATATAAGAAGCGTCTTAATGCAAAAACAGATCAACACCATTTTCAAACATTATCTGTTTTTGGTTGGTTTGTTTGTTTTTTTTTTTTTTTTTTTGCATTTCAACTCTTCATATACAAAATGCATTAGTATTCATAGTATCTATCCATTAATTACTAACGTCAAGTCAGATTTACCAAGTTTCCATCACGCACTCCCTGAGACTACAACAGACTGTATAGATTAGAAGTTGCTGAAATAGGCACGTAATCTCTAAATCGAAAGCTACAAGAGGAATTCAAAAGTAAATATGATTCCTTTTAAGAACTTTAATCTCTTTTAAGAACTTTTGAAGTATTTCTTAAAGTTACAAAGGCATTCCGTCAGAATAATGTTATACACTACCATCCTCACGTGTTGTTATTTGCTCATTAGTCGTACATCCATGTCCTCACTTTCCTGCTCACGCCTTTAGAATCATGGTTCCAGAATGTTCCGTGGACCGCAATTAAAACACAAACACATGTAAATGTTCGCTTTGTGTGGATGGACACGTTATATTCATAGTATGTGTAGTTTAATTGTGTAAAATTGGTGCTGGACAAAATAAGTTGAGCGAAAATTATCTTGGTCGTTCGAAGTTTTATGTGCTAAGTCACACATGTGTGCTAAACTTGTTTAACTTTGAGCAATAATTGACTGCAGAGTAAAGTGTATTTCGTAAATTTACTATCTCTTCGGGTTCAAAAACGCACCCATCACGTGGTTCTCTTGACGAGTCTTGCACCTGCCGCGAAAAGTCTGCACTAACACTCATGGTGTTCAGTTTGGGGGTAAACTTGTCTTGTAGCTGTGATGAGTTGGTGATAAGTTTAACACGCAATATGCGTCTATATTTGTTGCGCAGGGGTTGATATTTCTCGCAGCCCAACTTGGCACCAGTTGCGTTACCGTCCACTTGATTCCGACGATAATCACGGACAGTTGCGCGGTCGTATGTTTAAAGGCACTGATAAACACATGTATAGTCACTTTATCAAAAAGAAAAGTAGAACTTACTGCAGATGACCTTATGGATAAAAATACCCAAGTATACAACAGTTTTCAAAATTTCAAATATTAACTCTTTGACAGTGCTAACAAACCTATGATTGCACATTTCGTTCTAACACTAGTGTCTATGAGGAAAATTTGATATAATTAATTCGGTCACTCAGGATTTTTTCTCTATCAAGGTTTCAGCATTTGTCTTTACAAGCAGGTTAATTTTTACACAATATCAGAGACACTAGTAGCCACAAGCGCTATCATAATCTTGCTGAGCTCAGCGCTGCGTGCTTTTGATAAATAGAATGCGTCTTTTCAGCCTCTCGTCTGCCACCGTGTATGGCCGTTCGCTGCTCCCCCACGGTCGGGCGGAAAGGGGACACCATCGCCTCGTAGTCAGTGGGATAGCCCCCTTCTCTTTGTACCGTCTGAATGATTTGTAACTGTAGCTCGGCGCGCATTCTCCGAGGGCAAATGTTAGCTCGCAAACCGATCTAAAGTGGCGCGCCGTGTGCTCACAGACAGCAACAATAGGGGCGAAGTTATTTTGCGTGGGATATTGGAGGGAAGAAACACTGAAAAAGGCGCCAAGAATACAGCTCATTGAAGCTGTCTTATTTGATCGATAGAATTGCGTTGACAGAGGCATCATAGAACTGTGGGACGGCTATCATATTCGAGACGAAACGGAGGCAAACTTGAATGGCTGTGACACGAAGGGTTCTGGAAATGAGGAAAGTGATACGCAACCGCATTCTGCTTTTCCCCTTTTGTACCAACCAAATTTATTTAAAACTGACCAGAAATTAAATTTTTATTTCTGCCAGGAGAATCAAGCACGTTCTATTCGTAGCTTTAAGCAACTTATGTGCCTGCATGTAAACATAATAGAAGAAACATGAGTGTAAGGACGGTATAGGAATACTTTAAAAAAGATCAGCTAATTCATTAATTTGTAGCAGATTCGTAGTACATGATAAACAGTGTGTGCAACGCTGTGTCGAATTTCTTTTATAGCAACACATGATTTCAGCGAATACAAATCTTTAAGTGTGTGTGTGTGAGTGTGTGCGTACGAAATTATATTCGGAAAGTCGAGACGGTCCCCAAATGTTATCGAAATCCTAGGGCAATGTGTTATCATAGTTCCATCATGCAACGCCATCCCCCATCGCTCCCAGTGTATCACGACATCCGAAAGGACTCTGCCAAATCACTGCAAGAGGCGAAATTTCGTTCGCATCGTCTGGCATGGATGCAAATCTGTTTATTTAAAGGGTTTTTTTGTACCATTTACCACGTGATGAATGGGTGATATGAGGCGGTAATGTCCGCCCATCGAATGCCGTTTAGTTTCTGCGAATCACCGGCTACCGAACAAGGGGGTGTTCACCGGTAGCTGATTGATCCCCTTTGCTTTTGGCTTGTGCAAATACGGCAAATGTGATCGGGTTTTTTCTCCGGCTTCTACTAAGAATTCCACCGGTTCATTCTTGCCAATGGTGCTGAATCTGATAGGTTGAATCTCGATTTCGGAAAGGGGATTTCTCAGTTTTGGGAGTGTTTTGTTTTACCCTTTCGTGCTGCATCACTTAGTGCTGTGATTGCCCTAAACGTGATATACTCAGTATGCAAGTCTTACCTTGCAGATGTAAACAGTCTTTTTTTCTTCTTCACTATTATATAAAACCAATATGCCAGGTGGCGGGACGCGTGTTTTTTTTAGACGGCACAGATTGGGGAAACTAAAAATCTATCGGGGACCCTATCCCTAAACCTAACCCTAATCCTAATCCTAACCCTAACCATCAAACCCTAACCCCAACCCTAACCCTAACCCTAACCCAAACCCTGACCCTAACCCTAACCCTAACCATAACCAAAAACCCTAACCCAACGTTTTTCCCATAGGTTTAACACGCGCCATGCCCCAATCTGTGCCGTCTTAAAAAAAAAAAAAACGCTGGCGTGGCGGGACGATATAGACGTTAAATTGCGCACAGTCGTGACAACAGTGACGATGATGTAATTGATTTCAATATCAATTTCAATTTATTTTCACATTTCCCGGTGAAAAATATTGAATGTAACAAAATGAAATAACATATCAAGCTAGGGGGCACGACAAAATATTGCAAACATAGCGGTCGATCTGTAAGAGTTGGAATATGAGAATAAATCCTAAAGACATATGATGGAACCTATACTTAAAAGCAAGCTCGTTCCAGTATTAAAGTCGAGTGAATAATAATGATTATAAGATGAAAGAAGAGAACAAAAAAGAAAAGAACGAGAATGAGAATAATAACAATGAACTACAAAGTTGTTGAAATTAATTGTAATTCATTTTAATCCTGCTTTAGTCTCTCTTACTCTTTCGCCTCGGCTCCTCTCACTACTTGCCCTCCTACAAACATTCCTTTCTCTTTTTTTTTTTCACGTGACTACCCTCAACCCCACGTCATCGTTTCCCCTTCCTTTAACCTCTTCCATCACTCTCATACTTTCCTTTCATCCTTTATCCTTCTCTCATCTTAAGATTACTCCACCCTTGGTATCTTCCACCTTTTCTCGTGCGTTGATGCACCGTCCTCAAAAACTTTCCAACGCCGACCGGCTTCCCTTCTTCCTTACCCCCTCCCCCTCCATTCTTAATCACACCTCGATCAGTCTCTGATTACTTTTCATGACGTAATTTCTTCACATTCCTTTCCCGGCTTCTAAATTTCCATCCCCGTCAGGCCCTACACGATATTTTTCCCCTTAGCCTAGTTTTTTCCTCCTCCTTTTCCCGCCATTATAGCCTCCTTCTGTCACACCTCCTCCATCCTTCACTCCTTCCTTCCTAACATTTTATCACTGCCAAACCAACATCCTTTCATTCAGTCATCTTCTTCATCTTCTCAGTTCTCACGCCTGTCCCTCCCCCTTCCCGCCCACAATCACTTCCATTCTCTTTATACTTGAAGTGAAACGTAATTCTCATATTATTATGCATGCAGAACTGTCTATTTTGGTTCTATAAAATGAATACATATGCATATATATAGGAAATGTTTGAAATAACGCTGTGATAGCACGATTTCAATTGGGTAATTACAAAAATGCGAAATATTATCCAAAAGGGTTCGCCAGAAGTGCTATCATCACATGGCTTACCCATGCGTGGTTGTTACGTCATATCCGATTTTAGAATATCGACTATGGATAATCAATAAATCGTGCCACGATAGTTGTATCAACCAGTCTCCCGTGCTAGAGTGAACCGTATGCAGCTTGTTTGAAAATACCGGTACGATTGTTAGGGCACGATTTTTGGATCATCACGTAACATTCTACTTACCCACTACTGAATATGGAGGGTGTTTCAGGAATATACGTATACGGTCGACACTATTTTACTTTCTTTTTTTAATCTCAAAATACTCCAAAACAACTCAGTATCCTGGCAAATCGCGTCAGCAGCGGAGAAGTTTCTTGGTAGACCCTTGCGCTGTATTGCAAGCAAAATTCCAAAATAGTGAAACGTGAATTTTGATCCCTTCTGATATCTGTGATTTGGCTCCCGAATAGTGACGATTTCGCGCCAAAATACCACATGCTAAAACACGGTTCCCGCAAGTGTAATGGACTAACAATCACCTTACTTGCTCATTCTTGTTAATTTTCTGATATCCCCTTTCTTCCTACAACTTATTCCATTTCATCCTCACTTTTTTATGCCTACCGGAAAAATCTGTATGCAGAACATGAGGAAGCCGAGGAGAGGAAAATCGTAAGAAATCAATCAAGATGAATGCATTTTTGATGGAAGAGGTGAAGTAGTCGCTGAAAAAAAAAACCCTCACCAAAATTGAATAACTATTGGAGAGTCACATCATACATTATTGAACACTTCCATGATTTCGAATGGCCTGTCAATGAGGCATGATCAATTTGATATTCGGCTGGATGGGTCGAGAATCACACAAAATATCATCTTGACAATAATCACTTGAAAGAAAAATAATGCGAACTGCAGAGTGTGCACCTTGTTTAATTGTGGGAGATTCGAGTCAATGGAAATTGCACGTATCTCATGTCCCATTGTTAATGCATGAAGATGCGTATTACATAGATAACGCTTTCGATGTGTATAGACAACATGACGTCCCTGTAGTTAGATGATGAGAGCACGTCGTATGTTTTCAGCCATACATGCCGGGGATATAATTGTTATTCATTTGGCAATGCACGGGGTTTGTCTCTTAGTCACTGTAATCAAGTATTAATGTTCTTACGCTCTGGTGCAGAACCCACTTTTATCATACCATTAATGTCATACACAAAGGGAGATGACAGAACAAGCCGCGTGTTGTTTTCAGCAAGTTGGATTGGAATTACGTTCTATCAATTAAATTAAAACGATTTGAATTAAATTAAAATAAATTCAATTCAATTCAATTCAATTCAATTTACTTCAATTCAATTCAGTTCAACTCAATTCAATTCAGTTCAATTCAATTCAATCCTATCCAATCCAATTCAATTCAATCTGTCCATGCTGCTGCCTTCAAGTTTGATTTCTTTTTTTTTTTTTCAAGCACATATTCTTTTGGCATCATAAACTGTAATTAATATGGGGTTAGCGAACTAACGAAAAACGTTAGCGTCGAGTTGTCGAAATGATGATATGCACTGCATCTATAACGAGGCCATTGGTCACAAGAAGGATAAACGGTGATTATTCCGGCGTGTGCGTTCGTTAAACTTTCAAATTTACTTTCCTGTGATTTTTTTTTTTTAATAAAGAGGGAGAGGGATGAAACGTTTTCCTTTCAGCTTTGATCATGAGAGGTGGTCTCATTCAATTTGAAGGAGTTGGGTGTTGCTTTCTGTCTGTTTTAATTTTGTTTCCCGGGGTTGTTGCTTAACGACTAAAACAACAGCAAAACAGCAACAGCAGCAGCAAGAACGGCAACTTGCAATAAACTCAAGACCATACTACGATTACCCCTGTTTTTTTTTTTTTTTTTTTTCATTTTGGATTTGTAGTTCATTGAAAGCCGTCAGCCGGGACAAATAGGAACATTTTTTTTTTTCATTGCTGTCAACCTAAACCTAATGATACAAGTAGTTTCCCGAATGTTCTTTGTTTAACGAGGTGTGATATAATCCTGAGAAAAATTAATGTTGGCCATGTTTTTTTTTAATAGACATTTGCGGTTTTCAAAATTTTTATGCATATTCTACGTGTTGTGTTTTTTCTCTTGTCTGTCCGTCTCTTTGTTTGTCTGTCTGTCTGTCTCTTTCTCTCTCTCTCTCTCTCTCTCTCTCTCTCTCTGTTTATGTTTTTGTGTCTGTCCTTCAGTACATATGGTACTTGGGGTGCAAGAAACAATAAAGAAACAAACATGTGCGGTACATAGAACAATACAACAAATGCATAATCCACAGAACGATATGAAACGGTTGAATGTGAATGTGTGTGTGTTTGTGCGCGCGCGCGCATGTTTTTTACTCATTTTTTTTCTGCCTTTGGTACCCGACAGACATTTTCACCCTCATATTCCCCATGCCAGGTTGCTTGACAGCCACTTTACGGAGTTTTAGACATGCTTAAAAGGTTGTCTGTCTATTCGAGAGCATCTACCTGTGCGAAACAAACAGGCCGAAAGGAAAAAAAAAAATGGCCCTGTACTTTTTTATCTGGAACGCCTGTTTATTCGTCCACCTCTTGTTCCAGTTCTGTCAGCGGTACACCAAAGTAGGTTGGTGATATTGCAACTCTTCCCATTATCAGGGGAAATAAAAAAAGAGCAGAGGTGGAAGGGAGACGGAAAGTGGTAGAGAAGGAGGTACGGTGAGACACTACCAGAAGAAAGCCCCATGGTCAAGTGCACGGGTGAATTTTTAAATGGCCACACTGTTGTTCATTTCAATCAGCTTCGTTCATTCATTCCACAGGAATTCAGTTCGCCGGTCTTTAATGGCCCCGACTAAAGATTATTGGTGTATACATTGCATTAATCAGCGCGTTATATTTACGGTATCTTTGTTCCACGTTTTCTCCCCGAATCCATCCCTCCTCTCTTCAAGTTGCACCTCCACTCATTGTAACGTCGCCCAATTAACATTCACCAAACATCTTATACTCTCACTAAGACACACTAAACTTTAAGCATTGTATATTCATACGTTTCTCTGCCAGTACATGATTACATTTTCTTACTTTATTAACAATGGTTTTGAGGGTAATGCATATAAAGCTATGCCTTTTGGCTTCCCTCCATTTTCAACATTTTCAGCATTATGCAGTAAATAGCATGCATGGTCTTTCTCACTATACTGTGTTCATATCATATTTCGATGTATGCAAATGTGTATATTATTCTCTTTCTTCTTGCTATATTTTGTACATTTATACTCTTTGTTGAAAACGAAAATAAATGAAATGAAATGAAATGAAAACATGTTCGCATTGTGAACAAGATTACTCGATGAAAGGACACTGATCCTAATAATCTTATTTATGTATTACTCTATCTAAATTAATCATTGCATGAAAATGTGACGCAATTCAGCCACTAGGCTGCCAAGTTTGATAGTAAATAAACCCATTCAATCCAGTTCAATCCAATTCAATACACTGATAATAAAACCGTAGTAGCCATACGCAACAAGATGACTACGGGATCGCAACAGAAATACTACAGCTTTCATCATCCCAGAATCAGATGCAAACTACACAATTTTAATGCCAGCTGATGAATTGACTTAAACTTCTTCCACAATCGTTTTTTTTTTTTCTTCACGAGGACCCAGCAAAGTTTTGGGAGAAGATTAAATGAAACATTCGCGTCGATCATTTATTTCCTGTTATAATCATATCAGAAATAATTATGGCGTCATGGTATTGTATTCAGCAATGACACTACTCGAGTTCTGACACCTCGGCGTTTATCTTGATATTGGGGCGTATGGTCGGAAGACTTCTTTGTCAGTGAGTTATTCAAGTTAAAGGACAAGTTCACCTTCATATACTTGTGGGTTGAATGAAGGCAACAATATTAGTAGAACACATCAGTGAAAGTTTGGGGAAAATCCGACAATCCGTTCAAAAGTTATGAATTTTTAAAGTATCTGTGCAATCACTGCTGGAGGAGAAGACTACTGCAGTGTATGATGTCACATGTGTACAACAATATAAGGAAAATAAAAAGAGAATTTCACAAAACTTGACTTTTTGAATAAAGTGCACATTTCTTCGGCATGTTACTGACTTCTGTTAGGGGTAAAATTATTTCCCCTGACTTCTGAAAGAGAGAAGTCGAGTGTCCTTTTATTATGTGAGAAAAGTGAGAATATCTTGAATTTTCTTTATAGTTTCTTTATATAGTTGTACTCATACGACATCACAAGCTACAGTAGTCTTCTCATCCAACCGTGACTGAGCAGAAACTTCAAAAATTCATAACTTTTGAACGGATTGTCAAATTTTCCTCAAACTCTCATTGATGTGTTCTACTAATATTGCTGCATTCACTTAACCCACATGTCTATGAAGGTGAACTTGTCCTTTAATGAATTCTTGAGTAGACATGGTAGAGTTATTTTCAATGCAACTGATTGATAAATGCTCCTTACTGATGTAAAGCACAGTCTTGTATAGTTTCTGTTTATGCCAGAACAAGCATCCGTGTGGAACAATTGGGCCTTTTTGATGTCTTCCCCCCCCCCCCCTCCTGTTTGTTGATTTTGCTTCAGAGTAAAACAGAAATACATTTGTTTGAGTTTTAATGGTTGAACGATTTGTTTTAATTTTCTTTTCTACTTTTAAAGATCTAGACAATGTATGTTTCTCCTTTCATATTGTGTTACACCTAATTTGCAGTGTTCTCATGAAAGATTTCTTTTTTTTTCTCTCTCTCTCCTGACTGATGGTGGAAGAGGAAAAAAAAGAGCAAATGTTGTGATCTACAACTTTTCAGGACAAATATTTCATACGTCATTGGCAGAGCACTAATTACAACAAAGGATGCGTTTATCAACTCTTTTTCTCGGCAGAAACAGGTTTTCCAAACGGCTTTCAGGGAATTTTTACGAGATGATAAACGCAAAGCTGTTTTGAAAGCCTTTTCGGAAAGCCTTTTCGAAAGCCGCAAATTTGTGCTTTCCGGAACAGGTTTAATGCTGTCTGTGTGTGTGTCTATCAGTCTGTGTGTCTGTGTGTCTGTCTGTTTGTCTGTTTGTCTGTCTGTCTCTTTCTTCCCTTTCACTGCATTTCAAATATTTCGTCCTCTTTGCTTGCTCTCTCAAGTGATGGACGATGCGACATGACGTGTGGGGAGAATGCACCCTACAAGCACTGCTTTTTTAGCATTCCTCCCCATTTCCAGCATTTTTGTATAGTTACAATTTTCTGTAAGCTTATGTTTTATATTGCATTGTGATGTAATTTGATAACTGTTAAATACCTATATGCCTCTGTTGGAAATGAAAAAAAAAATGAATGACTGAAGTCAAAGAGAGAGCGAGAGAGAGAGGGAGAAAGGGAGAGGGAACTTAGTCCAATGAAATTGCAACTGCTTTGATAACGTGACAAATCTTTTTGGATGGTATATCTATATTCATATCTTTCACGAAGGCACAAATTATTTCCTGACGTAATCATACAGTCTGACCTGACATTATAAGGCAGTTTGGGTTTGTAGAAACATGCACTGATCTATGTTTGTACTGTTTCAATGATATATACATGACTTACTGACCGTCTCAACAGATCTCCTTCAAAATGTATTCAAATCGCGTGCATTATTTCTCACCTCCTGTACAGAAGTCCAGGGCCGCACTCACTAGACCAAAAAAAAAAAATAATAAAAAATAAATAAATAAATAAAAGCTCGGGTAAAACCAGGAAAGATAGTGAAGTCTCCAAAATAGGGTAATAATTACGCCTTTGCTCGTCATTAAGACAGATATCACTTGCTAGAACAGTAGATTGGGTCGCTTGTTTTTGTGATATGACCTGTTTTGGGTGGTTCATTTTTATTTCTGTAAACTTCTGTATTAAACAGTCAGTATGGATTAATTTGTTCAGGCCACCATACAACATCATGAAACTGTTATGAAACACAATGTATTTCTATGTGTTGTGTTACGTGGAATGAACTGGTATTACGTCGTTTGTAATAATACAGATAATTGTTTGGAAATGAACATGAAAATGAATAATGAATAATAACAGAGAATCATTATCTTGAACATGACTCTTTGTGAGCGGTCTGCACCACAATGACATTTACGGTGAAAGGAGTTGTGCACACATATTACCAAAAGAAATAACAAAGAACAGCAACACCAACAACAGTAATAAAACAGCTCTTCCCCCTCTCAACGATGAAGTGCATTCTAATCGGTTGAACAGAAGATAACGTGTGATTTGGTCGGTCAGGGGCATTGCGTTCTTTCCTTTTTATTTGCGCCGACAATTTAGTGAAATGCTTTCATTGAAGTCTCGTTTCATCGGATGGCAGAAATACTCATTTTGTGAACAGAACAAAATAAGATATAAATCATTTAAATTGATCCGCGTGATTAATGGAATAAGATGAATGAAAGGAGTTAAAGATTCAGTGCACCATGAAGTTCATCAAATCACTTTTTAATTTCTTTCGAGTACCTGTTAAATTATTAAACTAGATTAAAAAATTAGCATATCATAGCCTAACGCGACTATAAAATGGACTGTAACATTCGTATGCTCCATGTAGGCACAAAGGGTAATATGTTTATCTTATACACGTTGGACGGTGAAGGTACTTTATAGGTAAGATACAAAACTAGATTCTCTATCGTCATACATGGTTCGAGTAAAACAAAAGGTTCAAGGTTCAGGGTTCAAATCTATTATCACTTCCATCAAATAAACAGGGAAAATTATCTATAAATTCATAGCAGAACATATTTGTAATAATTAAAAAAACGTAAGTTAATAAAATACATGTGATAATGCGTAACATCATAATTGTATTTTTTAAAGCATATACATATGCCGCAGTTTGTACTATTGTTAAGATATATTATGACTATATTGACCGTCTCAATAGACGTAAAATATTCTGATATGAATGCAAGGTTAAAATTGTGACAACAACATACATACAAGTAAGAAATTGTACCACATTCTCATTTTCACCTGCTGTTGGTTGGTTGTACTAGCCACACAACTAAAATTCAAACCTACTAGTATATCAAAATATGATGTAAATGTCGAGCGAATTCCAGTTGATCATGCGCTGTTTCAAATCACTGACGAAATAATATTGCCATCATGCATATCATTTCCAGAAATTTTTCGTTTACTTGTGCACTGTAAATGTATACCGGAGTCATTTGTAAGATTAAATTAACATGTCATGGCATGCACACTCCCAGACACCTTTATTTCAATTCAAGGCGTAATTGGCGAAGACTGTCCTTTGGTGCAAATCGTGATCGTAAAATTTACCACAAATTATTCGATGTAAAAAACTTTCACTTTATCTTTCGAACACCTTTCTCTCTCTTTCTCTCTCTCTCTCTCTGTCTTTTCTCTCACACTTTCCCTTGGCGCCCTTTTTAATGAGTAGCACAAGGTTGTATCTCTTTACATGCAAAGCGCCGTAAGTTAACACATTCCGCATCAGATGAAGGAATGCCATGGCAACACGTAAAGGTGATGGGATTCATGCGCGCGTGTCTCCTAATTCTGTAAATGACCAAGGCCACAGCGAATCACTTCCTGTATGACAGTCACGGCGAATGGACAAGTCAGGATTACACCGACTGATGGCCTTGGCAAGTGGACAATCTAGTAATTGGGGAGTCAGATATCCGAAAGTGAAATGTAATTTTCGTCCCTGACGGACCTTTTTCATTTCTTTTTTTTTTCTTCAATTCTTGCAAAGGAGCGAAATACTCTCTATAGACTGATGACCAGCTGTAGTCATCAACCTCGCATTACGCACGATTACATGGGCACCGGCGGCCATTATCAACATGAATGGAGAATCATCGTTTTCTATATTCACACAGTATTCAAAAGAAGACAACCGTGGCAAAGACTAGAGTGTGTTTCCGGCTTAGAAGGTCTCGTTTATAGCGGTAACAACTTCACATGACAGAATTTACCGCGCTCGGGGGTCGCCCCCCCCCCCTTTTTTTTTTCTTTTGGACTCGATAAGAAGTCTGTATTCATAAGAGGTATTTAGCAGCTCGTTCGTCTGAAAATTTGCAGTGCATCTTTCAGGGGATCAACCACTCGCAAAGAACTCTGCGTTCTTCCCTTCTACATTGGGACTCGCCCTCCACGTTTGGAAATCGCTGACAACCCCAACCATTCCAAACATTGTCACTGTATAAATGCTCTTTGAAAAGCGCCTATACGCAGTTTCATGGATGTATGCCTTGATTTAAGCGTCATGCTAACACACAGCACTAGTACATAAGCTTTAATTGTGTCATTTTTAATTTTGTGAGCGTCACATTTTAAGCCCGACTGAATCCGACTGGAATCCGCGCAAGTGGAAATTAAAAGTACCTGTTTGTGACACGATATTAATGTAGGTTATTTGATTAATATGTGCATTTTGCAAATTATTGCAACGAATGTTTTGAAGGACGATAATGCAACTCATATTCTTTGTTCAACGACAGCCATGCAACAGAAGTAAAAAGGAACATGTTTAATTGCATGAGAAGATGTTCAAAATGTACAGAACCACAAAATAGCTCCCCCTTTTTTGTATTAATGACAAACCATTTTTCAAATGTTTATCAGTCAATACAGTTCCTACCGTCCTCCACCAACACTAGACTTGGCCCTGGTACTTCCAGATATTGATTGGCTCGACTGCCTCTCCTAAGCCTATAAAAGTGTGATTCTTCTTTCAAACGCGTGTACAAAAATAGTCAACAAACCTCATTAATGCCACGCATTGATTGGGACTAGTTAATTGACGATATCCAGTTGATTTTGACCATTTTCTTTTTTTGCATTCAAATGACGACGAAAAGTACTGTATTAATCCACGGATGTTCTAAAAACACAGGACTAAAAACAGACTGTCAACCCTGACACTACCACACAGATCAAATGAAATGGTTCATGTATGTGTTACACCACATGAGAGAATGACGGTGGAGGTTTATGATAATTATTTGTTTTATTAATTTATTTCCTGTTTTTCGTTGGTTCTTGTAATTTTCAGGGGCCAATTCCTTTCCTTAAAGGGACATTCCAGACGATTTTCATAATTTCACATCATGTAATACATAAATCGACGACTCCATGTATAGAATTGTGGAATTTATTATGGTTCTTGAGCAGAGAAACAATACTTTGAAAAACCTCAAACAAATTACACTGAACAAGGATGATGACATAGGAGGTTCACATATTTCAGAAATGTAGCAGAGTAATTCCATTACAATACCGCTTGCTTGCGAGTTCACCTGTGTATAATCTATGCATGCCTTCTTCTTTTGTTCTGCTACCTTGAGCCCCAGCTCATGCATTCTTATGGTGACTCTGCCATGTCATCATCCTTGTTCATTGCGATTTGTTCTGAATTTTGGAAATATTCTAATTCTTCATCTCAATTATCACAAATTCTAAAACTCTGTCCTCAGTATAACTAATCTATAGTTGTTCAAATGAAAAAATCTGAAAATCATCCGGAGGTCTCCTTTAAAGAATATATGAAATAATATGAACAGTCACTGACCATAAGTAAATCTACGTTATACACTTGATGTAAGTTGATTATACATTAGTATTTAAAACATCAAAAAGTATTGAGAATGTTAGCAGATTAACATGTTTTTTCCATCAAAACACTTCTGACTACTTGAAAATTACACAAACTTACATCACATGCAATGGACTATTTCACATTCAAATGACAAATATCACAAACGTTGACAAATTTATTTTAGTGTACATGACCTTGGTAAAAAAAAGTCTTCCAGTTTAGAGTTAGTTTTCTTTTTGTTCATCTTAAAAAAAACACAACAACACAAAGAGAGTAACATTCTCTTGACAAGCCACCACAAAGTGACAGAGGTATACAGGAAAATTCTTTCTGTAATATATGAGTTGATAAATCTCCATTTATTGTCAATGCATTCTTCACAAAAAGGAGTGTTTTAGAATAGCGAATGATAGAGCAAAATGCATGTTTTAATTACACGGGTAGAATATAATACAATATTCATGGAATTCCCAGTCACATCATACTCAACGCTCTGTTAGTATGCAATTTTCCGAAGAAAATATCAAGCAGCAATTGTTAAAAAGGAAAGAGAGATAAGTCTATAAAGGTATGATGTACACTGAATATTATCTTTTCCTTTGTACTTTCCGTCATCGCATTCTTCAGAACAGGTGTTCATTGAACCTTTACCAATTCCCGTTCTTACAATCCTTATATATATATATATATATATATATATATATATATATATATATATATATATATAAATGACAATGTTTTGTCTCTCATGAAATGTCAAATATTGTTTGTTCTACTTCGTAGTTCTACAAGTGGAAAGCAGCAATGACCCAAACTCAACTCAGACTCTATATTATCATATGCACAAGAAAGCTTCCTCCTTTAATGCGTAAAGATACAACGTGATGTTGAGTTGAAAAATTACTCCCCTTTAATATGCGCATGGACTATGCGTTACCCGTCTCTAAACCAGCATCTCAAAGACATAATTGATATTGTGTGCGAAGAGGTTGCTTGCAGCGTAAACAGAATGAAAAGAAAAGTACAGGAAGGAGAGGCCGCGATTTGTAGAAGTGTGAGATTTTTCCTGAGAAGATGAGGATGAACAGTTGTATGTCCTGCTCTTCGCTGCTCAGAGTGTCAGTAACCGGGTGAGCTATCGGTGTAGGAGACAAATCCGATAGACGCTCTTTTTGATCGAACTCCTGAGCGTCAAGAGTTTGTTCAACCCTTTTGCCCGAGGTCGTTTCTCTCCCCCTATAACTTCCCCTCCTTCCCCGTCTCCTCCCCCTTCCTCTCTTTCTGTCTGTCCATCTCCCTCGCTCCCCATCTCTCCATCTCTGGCTCTCTTTCAATCTCTGCTTCTCTTCTTGCCTCTTCTCTCCCTCCATTTGTCCATAAATCTGTCTTTGCATCTATCTCTTTATCTGCCATATATTTCTCTCTTTTCTCCACGAATATTTCCTGTTTCTCTCCCTCTTTCTATTCCTATATACTTCTGCCTTTTCGTTTACCTGTCTAAACAAATATATATCCAATTATCCATTGCACTATTTAGGGTATGGCTGGTTGCCTATATCTTTCCCTCCTTATTCCCCTCTTTCTATATTTCCTATATTTCTCCATTTTTATTTCTCCCTCTCTTTCTCTATCTCTTATTATCTCTCTCCCTCTCATTTTCTCTAGGTTTGCGCGCACTGTTCAACTTGGTTTGTTTTGTTTGTTTGTAGTTTGTTCGTTCGTTTGTTTTTGAGGAAAACTGACTGAATAAGAGCATGCATCTGATGGCGACTACATCTTCAGTAACGACTTCAAAAAAAAAAAAAAATCTTCGCAATTGTTCCATGAATGATCTTAGATATCCAACCGTCAGCTTCGTCAGGAAATGCGGTAAATGGTCGACATCCAAATATCACATCCATTCTCATCACTGCTGCGTATAGCAATCTATCTATGAAACATAAAGGGGACTGATCTAAGCAGGTTCGGTGCAAAAGGTACGTTAGACAAGACCATTAAGTTTCTCTTTGGCATTGCACGAGAGTTGGTAAACGTCTATCTGTTCATGTCTAGATAAATTCTCCTTTATCTCCTTTATCAGTCCATTATAATTTGATCACGACTTTTATAGCTCTCATGATTTTTAAGTACCGTTTTAATGAATGTGTGTATGCGCTATCGTGTTATGTGCTAATTTGAGGGACTCTTAGTACCTGTGAAGCTCTCATAAGTGGTGAATGACAAAATGACAACATTAGCTAACATCTAACAGCTAACATTATTATCTAGTGGATGATAAAATCGCTACATTGCTTTATTCAGTGTTTTCAAGTTATGATCATATAACAAAAGAGTAAAATTGTCAAATTGCCGATCTCTAAGAACAGGGCTTTAAAGATTCATAGTATCAATATATTCATGTAAGAATATCTAAGACTGTCTGGTTGTTAAGGTGAAAAGGAGGAGGGAAGAAGGGAGAAGTGATGGAGAAGCAAGGGAAGGAAAGAAAACTAGAGGTGGAGGAAGAAGGTGAAGTTTGGGGAGAAGAAAGAGGAGGAAGGAGGAGGGGAGGTGAAATAGGGGAGGAGTTGAAGGGAGAAGGTTGAGGACGTTGAGGATGATAAGGAGGGAAGGGAAGAAGGACAAAAAAAAAAAGCTGGAGGTGGTGAAAGTGGAGGAAGTTTGCTTGGAAGGAAGAGGAAGAGGAGGAGGATGGGAGGAGGAATATGATGAGAAGCTGAAGGGAGAAGGATCAGGACATGGAGGATGGAGGGAGGGAAGAAGTAAGAGTTGTAGAGACAATAGGTGCGAGCAAGGGAAGGAAGAAAAGCTGGAAGTGGTGAAAGTGGAGAAAGTTTGCTTGGAAGGAAGAGGAAGAGGAGGAGGAGGAGGGGAGGAGGAATATGATGAGAAGCTGAAGGGAGAACGATGAGGACGTGGAGGATGAGAGAGAGGTTCGAAGGAAGAGGTGGAGGAGGAACAAGGGAACGAAGAAGACCTGGAGGGAGTTTGGTCAGAAGAAAGAGGAGGAAGGAGGGGGAGGAGAAAGAGGAAAAGGAGAGGAGAGGAGGAGGAGGGGAAGAATAGGATGAAGAGTTGAAGAGAGAATGATGAGAATGAGGAAGATGGGAGAGAGGGAAGGAAGGAAGGAGGAAGTAAAAATAAAAATGAAGGATCATGTCACGAGGAAGCAATATTAGAAGGTATTCAAATCAACGCGCCCTCACCTTGCCATCTCTCATGAACGATGTCGGCCTTGATTTCATGAGAGACAGGATTGACGAGTTGATCGAGGCATACACGACCCCCTTTCATTCTCATTAGTGCTCTATACCGTGCCGAAGTCATCGGGTTTTTTTTTTTTTCCTCCACATGACTCTCTTTCTCTGTAAAAATGTGCGCATCATTTCCATTGATGACTCTATTCTAAGTCCTGACATTCTTTCAGTCAAATCTTGTGGATCTTTTCCTCTCACGGTTTTATTCAATGGGTTAAGGCAAACCTGCGTAGTCCGTATTAATCAATACGTGGTGTGTAATATGCGTGTCTGCCAATACGTGTATCTTTTGCCTATCTTTTCTGTGTATCTATCTGTATACTTCCTACCTATTTAATACATTTGTCGATGTGTGTGCGTACGTATGTGCATATGTGTGTGTGCGCGCATGAGCTTCACCACTATTATCCTATTCATGAAGGTTTTTTTTTTCCTCTCCCGCCCCCTCTTTTTTTTTCCTTGCGACTGACTGCAACAGTCTGGGAGCGAGTTCTTGACCGACGCATTACCTGTAGTCACGAGCTTAACCGCCTAGCCGTGACTCATTATGGTGAAGAGCGTGCCGAAAATCGAGTTTCCGGCGCTCCGAATTGCCGGGCAGAGACGAGCGCTGGGGGAATAGTGGACGACAGATCGCGGCCAATGCAGATAGTAGGAAAGAAATGTGATTTCATTCTGAAGAAAAAGAAAAAAAAAAAACGAGCTCGGGGCAAAAAATAGGGGGCACATGAAAAGGTAGATTGGAATGGTCTGTCATTCAGACGCCGGGTATGCATCAGTGGCGATTACGGCAATGTCAGATTCGTTTTGGACCAGTGACATCCAAGCAGCCCCCAAATGCACATTCCAGGGACACGGGCCGCGCAAATCAGAGCAAGGGGGACGGAGGGGTTTGAAGGCGCCAAAACAGGTGTGCAAAGGCGTGTATGTGCGTGTGTGTGCGTCCGCTCGCTCGCGTGTGTGTGTTTGTCATGTGCGTGCATGCGCATACGAATAAGAGTTGTGCGAGAAAAGTAAGTGGCAATATATAGCAATTCGATATTACACATATTCTGGTCATTGCAACTGCGTTATATATAGTAGCCTACATGCTATATGCATATTAAATTGTTAAGAATCAGGCTATTTACCAATGACTCAAATTTGCGGACGGTTATCTTTGAGGACCAATATTATTGATGAGCTACTGAATCTCCTATTTCTCTGTCTAGAAGTATTTAGATACATGTATATACATACATACATACATACAAACATACATACATACATGAATTCATACTAGAGTACATACATACATTATGACATTTGTAGCGCACCATTTCCAGAGGGTACAAAGCCCTTTATATTCTGAATACAAATGAACTATTAAAAAACAGTATTGCAAAATTGCATGATATAACATTACTGAAAATAAATGGGTTTTTGGTGTGTATGAAACAATAAAATATTCTATCGGTTTATTCGCTATAGTGAAAAGAGGAATGCTGAATTTCAAAGTTTAGGGCGATGTACGAAAAGGAAAAATCTCCAGCCCTTTTGTGGGTCTCTGGAATGACTGGAGAAAATTCCTTGAAATATCGAAAAAGGTAAGTAGATTCATGGGTATAGATGGAGTAGTTCATTAATGTATTGTGGGGCTTCTTTATGAATAGATTAAAATAAAGGTTAATGTTCTATACTGAATATTCTCAGGGGGGTTCTAAACCAGTGAAGTTTAGCTCTGAGGGGAGTTGGTGTGTGTTTATGTGTGGTGCAGACAAGTCTCTCAGTTTTCTTCTTTTAATCTTATGAATTCTGTGATGCCATTGAGCAGGACATTGCAGTAATCTAGCATGCATTTAAGGCCTTAACACCTGTGTGACATGTGTCTTTAATAATACATCGCCCCAATTCTGCTAAATTTACCGGAGTGATTATTGATAAACTTGAATTTATGTAACATGTCATCCATATTCATAAACTTATGAAAACTACACCAAGATTCCGTGCAAATGGTAACGGGAATCGGGGTCAGTAAGTAGCACTGTGTTACTCAAGAGACGATGATGATCGGGAAATGCCATATCAGTAAAAGTTCAGTCTTATCTTGATTAAACTTAAGATTATGGACAAGCATCCCTTTTCAGATTTCACTGATACTATCTTTTAGTTTAAATGGAGCATACATTTTTTTTTTATTTCCTGGAATCTTAAAGGTAGGGAATCCCATTTGCACGCCTTAAATGAAGAGTTGTATAAATACAGTAGTATGTTGAAGAGAGTATCATTTTAGAAACTCCCATAAAGTATTGAAAGTGGAAGGTAACATTTAGTACACTTTTATTGACCGTTAGATTTTGAATTGAATTTTTTTCGTGGCTCACCGTAAATTCCAGTACATTACTAGGCTACCTTTGCAGACCCATGCACTGCATGTGTGTCCATCATGTATATTTTGTGAAGAAAGTTCATCAAAACTTATAAACATTTCTATATACATTCTTGCCACACGCTCAATATTTTATTACATCAGCTCTTATACTTTTAGATTTGTGTTTATAGATAAAAAATACAGAAGACTGCAACAAAAATGCGTAAGTGTGGCTGACACACAGAACTACTGAGTAGTTGAGTTTTGTGCATTATTCAAATTGTAGATAACTGTTGACTTCCAAATTTCTCAGCAGTGGCCTAAACAAGTCCCCTGAGGTTCATATTTAATGTTTTGCTGCATTTTGGGAGTTCTGTAAAAGGTATCCCCTACCTTTAAGATTATGGACGAGCATCCCTTTTCAGACTTCACTGATACTATCTTTTAGTTTAAATGGAGCATACATTTTTTTTTTTAATTTCCTGGAATCTTAAGGTTGAAAGGAATATGTATTTAAATGTCAGCTGAACTGTGGAACTTCACTCCATGCTTTCTCAAAATATCACCGACAGGACATACATACATAACGAATGAGAGCGGATCAATCACCCAGCTCGGAGAGGCACCGCAGATCAATTCGTTGTCAACTGAGTCAACACCAGTAATGGTTACATGACATTTTCTGTATCTGAAATATGAATCAAAATGGTTTAAAGCTGGGCCGGTGATTTCGAAATCTATTCTGGAAATGCTCAAGCATAAATATCAAAATCAAGAGTATCGGACGCAGCGTACGAGAGGTCAAGGGGAATATGTGGACGGTCAGCTGTTGATCGAGGGCACAGAAGATATCTCTCTGAACTTTAATTAGTGCAGTCTCGGTTAAAGTGATCAATTTTACACACTGATTGAAGAGAAGAAGCTACTTGGGTGGTTTCCCCTCGATATTCATGTATGTGTAAAGCTGTGATGTCACCGCTATATATCTCAATTGATTTCTCCAGGTATGGAATGTTTGATACTAGTAGATAGCTTTTCATCCCATTTCGGATAAGTGACAGCCTCCTGATGACAAGGATTGACATGGCCGCACATCCTAGTTCTGAGAGAGAGACTCCAGATTTTAGTGATTGAATCACAATTGTGGTCAGGACCGCGACAGTGAGACAGGAAGGTGCCGTTTTACCAGCCAGGTTGGCAATAGTGTCAAGAGTAAAAAGATTTCGGAAGAGACCCCTAAATGATTTAGGACAGGTCGATCCTGGGACAACAGGTTAAAAGACTACAGCCGCCTGCTGGTAAACAACCAACATCTGATACAAGATTGGCATTTTGGTACGATATTGGAGCAGTCCTCAAGCACTTTGAGAATATTTGTCCCTTTGGGAAGAATTTGCAGAAATCATTAGACAAAGCGCTGAGGAGAATCAGAATTAGTACACGGAAGATATAATTATCTAAAGCGTATTGAACTTTGGCGAAGTGTTGTTCAATAAGTTTTTGTAGTATTAAAGTCGACTTTTGCGGTGACTAAAGCTCTATTCATCTCACGCTTGACATTGGAAAATGAACTCTTTTCTTCTAGACTCCTAGATTTTCTCCATTTGAATTCGCAACGTCGTCTAACATCTGGTTTCATCAACGGAGTCACTGTACCATTTTGGACGATGACGTGCCGCTCTCAACCGTGTCAAGTATATGGTGTAATCCAAGTATTATCAAGTACAGATCTGACATGGCTGTTATGATCATGCACGAGCAAGTCTGATGTTGGTGTGGCATTCAGGCGATGTAACAGATCATCACAGAATTCTAATGTATCTAATGTTCGAAAACCAAGCGAGGTTGTGCTGATTCTAGATGATGTTGGATTCGAAAGATCTATTTTCACAAGATAAAAGAGCACGATCAGACATCTATGAATGCTAAGTGCGCTGTTATTTTCACTGGGTCGTGCGATAGCAAGGTCAAGGGTGTGACCAAACTTTTGAGTAGCACCCCTGGATAATTGCTGAGAAAGATTGGAGGCTAAGAGCGTTTGCCATAAAATAAACAACAACATAATTATTCGCAGGAATGATCACAGGGAATGGTAAAATCCCTCCAAAAGTAGTAGCAAAGCAGGCCAAACATTTAGAACATTGATGAAAAAATCAAACTCAGTCAAAAATACAGATGTCTTGAGTTTGTTCCGTGCATAAGGAGGTAGTGTAGATATTACAACAAAATTCACATTGCGATTGCTGTCAGAGATTATGGCAAGTTCAAAAGATTCAAACGGCTCAGAACCACTCTCTCTACAATTCAACAAGTCTGAGATTGAGATCAGATTTACAAAGAGCTCTGATACTTTCCACTGTGATCTCTCTTCATGGAACATCCATAAAGCTGTATTTCAGAGGAGGTAACTGTTTAACTCCCAAATGACAACATTGTCGTCTTCTGCAAGCCATGTTTCAGTATACAGCAAAAGATCAACATCTTTGTTTAAAACATAGTCACATAAAATATCTAGAGCGACTTATTCCAACGTGCATTCCGGACTAAACAGACCGAGCATTCCAGTGATAGACGTGCATGGTTGCTGGAAGACCGAGGATTTTTCGTCGATATTGATGATGAGCGGCTGGAAGACATCTGGACTCCGAACAACTGTCACCGACCTCTTGGGTCGTCCGCGACAAGTTGGAGATGTAAGATTAACTACAACATCTCTAAGGGTATACCAGCAAAGAAATGAGATGTGCGCCGTGGATTGCAATTAGAACCAAAACTGAAAAGTTGATTTCAGTCGTATCTGTGAATTGTTTCCGCTATACTTTGGCTGCCTTGTATTCATTAGGCTGCACAGGATTTGGTTTTGTGTCTCAACAGCATAGTAGGGCAGTCTTGTAAGCTGCACACGAGTTACAATAATAAAAGATGAATGACCGGAAGAGTTGCCTCATTTTTAAGAGACAAACAGCTATCTATTCTGATCTGATTAAAAATTGGAAAGCAGGGTCTAAGTTTACAAGCTTTTTCGCACAAAATCGACTCACTTTATTAAAGGGAAAACCAGGGCAGTCTTGAGCGTGCCAAAAAACAGCGCATTTTCCCAGAGAAGGCAATATTTTTCGGTGTCATCGCATACGCCAATATCACATACGCTAATATTATGACGACACATTGGCAACAGACTAACAATAAACTATTTATACGACCTTTTTGTATACAGTGGGTGCAAATTAACATAGATGGTGATTCACAAAGATCCCAAAGATCATGACTCATTTCCTTGAAAAATTTTAAATTGCCACCAGTGTTTTGTAAGGTATGTCCTTTAAAACAATTGGAAGTTATGACGCAGTACATTTTTAGTGCACTTAAAGAACAGATTGACCCGTATCATGCAAATAAAAGGAGACATTGTATTTGCGGATGCGCTTCGGAGGATTTTGTTCTTAGTTTGTCATCATTCCTCGAACTGAATCCGAAAATGAGTAGCCTCTCATGACAAATTACTGACAAAAAGGCAGGGGCCTAACTCAATTTCGTCATGGAGCGTGCAACCGCTTACGTCCGCCTCTCGGCACACGATCACGCTCTTTGAATTGCGCATGCAGCCTGTACGCCACCCGATCACCAAACATATGTCAAACCGCATCGCAAGAAGCCGGGGGTATGCTGCTGCGCTCAGCGCGGCACAGTCCTAACTCCGCGAGGAATAACCAATGACATAACTCGATACCACTTTCAAATCCCCCATTTCGTTCTAAATGTAAACTGACGGGGTCTCCGCTTAAGGGGGAGGCGTGAAAAGCAATTTGTGTGTAGATTGCCACTCGACGCACAGGGACCCGGAGGTACCTATGTTCAAGATGCCGGTTCGATTGACATCCAATCCTTTAATCGAAACCTTCAAAGTCATGCACGCCGATTCATTTCTCCTTCGTGCCACCAAAAAATTTGACAAAAATCTATTGAAATCGAGGATTTCAACCGATGAGGAAACATGAGCTTTGCTGAGGAAGATTCAGAAAAAATTTGAGTGAGAGGGAGGGACAGGACATTTTCATATTCGCAGAGAGACAGTGGAGGAAAATGATGAGAGAGAGAGAGTAGGAGAGGGAGAAAAATTTGAACGAGAGGAAGAAGAAGAGAAGGGGGTGATGAAGGAGATGAAGGAAAAGAGAGAGCGAGAAAGATACAAGAGAGATCAAGGGGAAGGAGGGAGAAGGAGAGATGCAACTTTTTATACGCGACCGCATTGATCAAATTAATATACTTGAAACAAAATCATCACAATTCTAGCCGGCAGTGATCCATCTCATATAGAAATGGGAGGGGCAATGCAAATGCACCTTTGTGAATGACCTCTTTCAGACGTAGGGTGAACTGTTCACCCCTCCACGACTCCAACCTCCCCCCCCCCTTCCCTCCACACATCCCGTCCTCCCCGCAGTAATAGAAGATGTATCGCTTACAGACTGGGACAGAACACTACACCGATGTTTTTACTGCATTTCAGTCAGCGAAAAAAGTTTGTCGGACGACCCAACGCCATCTGAGAACGCACATCCTATGCGCCATCTTCAGACGCCAAGGAAGAAACATCACCCATCAGCCCATTACATGCCAGAGGGAAATGTTACTTAGCAACCTCTCTTCTGAGACTGCTCGTCATACGCAACGAATGGCAACTAGCACAAATACACACACACATACACACACACACACACACACAGACACACACACACACACACACACACATACACACACACACACACACACATATATATATATATATATATATATATATATATATATATATATATATATATATATATATCTTATTTGTAGTAAATGGAAGCTTGAAAGATTGGGCGCACGGATAGTGAGAATGCCAGATGAAATAAAGCCAGAATAATGACAAGGAAAAATAAATACATGTAGATATCTTTCAGCATGTATTACCATTCATTACAATCCCCATTGTTAATTTCCTGATGTTAACGGTCGAATGCTCTTTAGAATACGACTACGAAAATTGTGGCCTGACGACCTCAGTGACTGCGTAACCGAGAAAATTGGCCAGCTACGAGAGAAGTCGAATCACAGAACACGCAAGAGATGGTTCACAAACCAATAATTATGCCGTCGACAGTACAAGAGATCTCATGAAAATTTGATTCACGCGTCCATCTGCACAATTTGCTCACAATAAAATCTTAATCGCAAGACTGGAAAAACAGGCGACGACACAATCGTCACCAACGACGTAGCGCCAACTTCCGGGATTGTCGTCTGTCTGCTGCATATTACTTTCGGTCACCGTGCTAGTTAGCAGAGCGGTGAACAACGCAAGCAGGCAAAAAAAGTGAACGGGAAGGTGAAACGAAGCCTAATGTTTTATCCTTTTTTTTAGAGGTGTCGTGTTCTTCATTTTTGTAATACCTAATTTCTTGACCACGATGACGCGACAGGGGCCTTATATCAACCTTCTTCGTTTTTTGTTTTTTTTTTTTTCCCGCTGGGCGTGACTTTATGAAAGGAGTGGCTGCCTCGCTGCTGCTAAGAGCGAAAATCTTTACCTGCGCCAAAATCATGCGTGTATTTCGTCAGCACCTTCCCTTCGGCGCGTGATTGGGTGAAAGAACGGAAGGTGGTCGCGCATTAAAAGGTAGAAAAAAAAATGACAGCAAACAATATTTCAGGCGATCACGGATCAACAGACATGGTGAATTAAAGAAAGAGGGAGAGATAGAGAGAGATATAGAAAAAAAGAGATTAGCTACTGATGTGGGAGGAAAGGTGCGATGAAGCTAAATGATGGAGTGTTTATAAATACTTTAGGTTTTTTTCGGCAAGAGATATCAGTGTTCAGTCCCCTGACTGGTTCTCCTGGTACCGTTATTTCACTGTGACAGAAATTCTCCTTGCAATGTTTTTTTTTTTTTTTTTTTTTCGGCAAGAGATATCAGTGTTCAGTCCCCTGACTGGTTCTCCTGGTACCGTTATTTCACTGTGACAGAAATTCTCCTTGCAATGTTTTTTTTTTTTTTTTCGGCAAGAGATATCAGTGTTCAGTCCCCTGACTGGTTCTCCTGGTACCGTTATTTCACTGTGACAGAAATTCTCCTTGCAATGTTTTTTTTTTTTTTCGGCAAGAGATATCAGTGTTCAGTCCCCTGACTGGTTCTCCTGGTACCGTTATTTCACTGTGACAGAAATTCTCCTTGAAATGGTTTTTTTTTAATTCTTGTCGTAGATTTGGTTAGCATATTTTGGCACCTTGTTTCACATCGACATACACTTACAACCACGAAGAATACAAATTCTTTAAGAAAACAAGCAGATATGTTTAAACGATACACCTTCATTAAAAAAAAAACCCAAAGTAGCTGGATGCACAATAACGAAGACAAACACATTGCTTCATTTGTACCCGAGTCAAGATATCAATTAATTGAACAAACATGAAAGACAAAGGTGTAAAGTACGAAGGAATCCACAACGGAAATCCTGAAAAGGGGTGGGGGAGGGGGATTTACTTTCACCTGAGCTTCGAGTCGGTCCAACGTTCTCTTGGTGCCGCTAATGGGTAATTTCAGCATGTATTGATGAAGTGACTGGTAACAGCGTTTTCTGGGGCATCAGAAAAACAATTGCCATGTAGGTATATTGTTCTCCGTAGCATAGGGTATATAACCTCAATACCATACACCGACCGGTTCTAAAGGAAAGAGAGATGATGAGTTATTAAAATCTAAAGAGATCCCGGCATCCTTAAAGGTCTCACGTTGACAACAAGTACCTAACTTTATCCAGCTAGTCGACATACCTCCTTGCTTTAACCAACTATAGATGCATTCCTTTTTCCAATACGAATGGCTTTTTCCAAATGTGATCAAATTGAAGTTTGGAGAAGATGATGAGTGGGTTAATTTTTGTTTTCAATGATGCAACCAATGAAGATATCCCTTTAACTCCTTCCCCCATCAGTCCTATAGCAATTTTCTTATGTTTGTGTTTGTGTGAAGGGGGGGGGGGGGGAGGAGAGGAGGACCTCTCCCTTTGTCCAGGTTCCTGAAGGTTGTTAAAACACTTCAGACTTTCTGGTATCTGAGGTGCTAAGTGGTACGCTGGTACGATTGAGAGATTGTACGCAGACAAAATTGAGAAAAAAAAAATTGATCATATTTCTGAAATGATATAACAATATTGAATACATTATGAATTATTGTACTGATAAATGACATTATGAGATGAATTCGTATTTATTAATCTTTTAAAAAAGATATTATGCAGACTGGTTGGGCCACCACTGTCGCTCTTATAAACAACTCACTTTCTCCACCTCGAGGACGCAATACAAAAGTTGATGAGCGAAGGGAAAAATCTAACCTTGGATTTAAAAGAAGAGGGTGAAATGGTAAACAAATGTGCTTACAGAAACGAAAAATAAGAGACAAAAAGTGATGACTATCACCGAAAGAGACCTTAAAGCCAATCGTCCTGTATAGGAAGTAGATTGAGGGGGGGGGGGGATGCGCACGAGAAATTTAAGGTACATGGAAATCAGCTGCGACACTAAGAAAACAAATAGATGACGAATAGGATATAGGGAGTCTGAACAGAAATAACCAAAATATGAATTCCCTACAATAATGCATTTGAAAATACCGCGATTAAAGCATTCATGGAAAACGACGTCCACATTTAACAGACATCTTCAATTGTGTGTTGTTGTTGCTCTGTTCTCTATACTCGTTACACCCGAAGAGATGTATAGCATGACCATGATTGCACTTTGCGTACTACCTTTGGCCGGGTCATGGAGGTAATGTGGCGGTAAATCTAAAACAATGGACTTGCCATTTATTTTTTTCCCGTCCGAAGAAATTGCAACCTTTTTTTCCCCCTCTTATGTATCAAAATTGGTTCCATTCATAAACCAGACTTTCCTGGACTTCTGTTTCACTTCGGTTCCATAACATTCACCGAGCATCGATGCCTCAGGCAATCTTTCTTCATAACATCTATAGACCTATCAAGCAGCCATCATACTTCATAAAAATGGCAGCAGTCATTGTTGCCATTTTTCTTCTGGCTCTTTAGAAAACTGCACTCTGGTAATTGAATGAATAATTTCGCGGTATACCGACAAGCCTATACCATACTTTGTGGGTGAAGTGTGCCACTATAATCACTGAGTCAATAAGTGAATATATCGAGCAAACATACTCAACAAGTTAAGAGAAGGGTTGCTTGAAAAAAAAAATGGCGGTAAACATTTATTTTTTCTTCTTTCTCAGTTTCCTTCAGTAGTAATGCAGCTTTAATATCATTATGTGTATGTACGACAAAACCGAGATTTATGTATGGACATCTTTGAAACGCTGGATTTCGGTGTGTTTGCACACGATTGATAGTCACCCAACACAAAGGAGCAAACTGTCTTCAGCTCAAATTTTACTCCACCTAATAAACACATTGGTGGCACGATGGCCAGGGGGCACTAAATGTTGATGTCTGGCCACCAAACTTCCAAATTGGCTATCTTTTGGTGGCCTTACCGGGCATTTAAAGATACAAAATGGATTGTTATATTTTTGCTTATTTTGATATGTTAATGGTGTGAATGGGCTACAAGAGAAAAAAAAACAGTCGAGCCTTGCATGAATATATATATATATATATATATATATATATATATATATATATATATATATATATATATATATATATATATAATGGTATTATTATCCGCGTGTTGGAATAAGAGCATGAAGACGATGAAGACAAACACGTTGACATAATGCATTAGAATCCAACTTCATTTATTTGTAAACCAAATCTTCGACCCTTGCACGGACTGTTACCCTGAGGAAGATCCGTGCAAGGGTCGAAGATTTGGTTTACAAATAAATGAAGTTGGATTCTAATGCATTATGTCAACTTGTTTGTCTTCATCGTCTTTATATATATATATATATATATATATATATATATATATATATATATATATATATATATATATATTTATATATATACAATAGTGCATACAATGTAGCTTAATATCTTATCAAAAGTACATTATTTAAACTTCTTTCTTCCTTCGGAATCAGAATATACGCTTTGTTTTGCTGGCATAACACATTATTCCACATTGCATTCCGTGCTAGATGTAATACATGCTATCTAAGCTATGTGTGAATAGCTTCAAATAAATGAAATTATTTAGGTGAAACAATACCAGACAAAAATATATCGTTTAATGAAAAGCCCGTGGTGAACTTGACTATCTCAAAGAGGTAACTGCATCCTCTCGTTAGGGGGGCCACGATGGTGCCTGCCGATGCTCAGCTGTGGTGGTGTTGTTTCTACATTATTAATGGTAGCGGAGGGTGTAAATGGAATGTCTTCGCACCGGAGGGTGAACCAAGACAAAATGTGAGAGTGTATTCTGCTGACACCACATTAGCGCCTTCGGAGATGCACCATGGCCGCCAAATAAACCAGTCGAGCATCATGTGCACGATATGGAGTTGGGGAACGGAAGGGGTGTGTTGGGGTCGGCGCTAGGGGCAAGGGTAGGGGTGGGGGGCACGAGGGGGTTCAACGTTCCCTTTAAATGGGACGTCCTTTTGACAGGGGCAATGGAGAACTGGGCAAGGTGGTTGTGACAGAAAGTGTTTGTGACAGTTTCTAAGAGCAAAGTATGCGGCGTTTGCCTTTTCAGACATTTACCTTCAATTGATGGAGCAAACAGTTTCTCCAAGAAGGGGGAAGGGAAGATGGATTAAAATCACCATTGATTGTAAAGATATCTTAGATCTTAGATCATAAATTGTATACTGATTGTTTTTCTTTCTTTGCGTCGCAGCAGAGATGTTTTTGCGTAAAACGTGCGCAAGAAAGCAATTGTTGTCAAAATCCGTTTCTGTCTATATCAAACCGGAAAAAACAACCCTCCCTTCTGTCGTTAGAATTTAGTTCAGCTATTATGCAGTCAGTAAAAAGCCTAATAGCTGGCCATCGGGTCGACATGAAGAATGAATCCCTGTGTGATCTCATTGTCTCATGATAACACTGGGTACACTGACAGACAGGTCGTATATCCAGCTGAAAACCAAGTATACATGTTTCATTCTGTCAACCTGAACCCATGGAACAAACATGAAAAGCACGTAAAAAAAAAAGAAAAAAATATGATATCCGTCTAACCAATTGATTATAAATTTGACTTTCTCTTCCATTGCTAACAATGAGATTGTAATACCGATGAAAGTACACCCTGATTAGCCCTTGATTCCAGATACACTATATGTGTTTTTATGGCCATAAAAGGAACTCTCAAACACTACATCCATGAGCATTTTATAATCAGTGGAATGACAGCAAGTATACATGCAGAAGACACATTGTATTGTCTATGCTGCGGTGCATTAAGAATGGAAAGGCCGAAAATGGAAAAGACATTTAGATGTGCAGATGAAAAATCGATTAATCTATGAATGAATGAATGAATGAATGAATGAATGAATGAATGAATGGATGGATGGATGAAACATTCACTCATCAACAGAACAAGCAAATACAGTAATAGGAAAGAAATAAAAGAAAACAAACGAATGAATGAGTAGTCAATTAGTCGATTCATAAACAATCAAATAGACGGAAAGAAAAATAGATAAATAGATAACACATACAGACATACATAATTACATACATACATACATACATACATACATACATACATACATACATACAAAGTGAATTTAGAAGAATACCAGGCACTTCGTAGCTTTATTTTTCCTTTATTGTCGTTTTCTGAGATGCCATTGTCTGTACACAAAGACCTCATGACAGTATGAATAGCGACGGTTATTCTAATTTTGTTTTTAATATGCATGGTGTAATGTTACAAAGAGCTTGTGGTAATATTTGAGGTATGTGGACTCAGAGAGAGGGAGACGAGTGTAACTGATGAAGGCTCACCAGCGAGCAAATCACAGTAATGGACGCTTTATTACATAAGTGCCCAATGAGAACAGTGATAACGACGTCGGGGATCGGGATAGATGTTATCTGCATCGGAGTGATGCGGTTGCTATGGAAACTGGTAATGGCGGCGGTGATTGATACGATGGGGTTTGGCTAGCCCAAGGAAAGTTGTGCCGGTGAAGATACGGGAACTTTTTTAATGTTATCGTTTTTCTAACGGGTTTATAAATTGAATAATAGGTTTACTGTTATGTGTTCCCCGATCGCAATTAGTCCTCTGCCTCAATACCATTGTCTTATGTTTACATGTGGTTGCTACAAAAGTTATTTTGCTTGTTTTAGAAAGCACAGCGATCCCGCGGACATTCGTCTTTATACTAAGTGTTTCTTACCTCAGACACGATAATTATTCTGTGTGTTTCTACGAACAGTGTTTGACGAATCCTTGTGAATCTGGGACTGCGTGCCCACGATGATTAAAAAAAAAAAAAATCAGTCACACTAATCAAACTTGAGGCGCAATAATCTACTTTTAAACTGTGAGATAAACACTCTAACTGGATAATGGAGGAGGAGAAGAAATAAAAGGAGACGAGGTAGAAGATAAAATTAAAAAGGAAAAGGAGGGAGGAGGAAAAAGAAGAAAATGAAAGAGGAGAAGAGACGCAATACTGTTGGTATGATGTAATCGAAATAACTACGGAAACTGATGTATTACAGCCCATCAGGCTTATGTCCATTCCTACAGGCACAATGCACAAACCACTGGGTCAAATAAACTCACACACCCACACACACACACACACACACACACATGCATACAACCATGTTGTGAAGATCTCACGCATTGCAACCCTTCAACGAGTCGTCGGCAAAGCTTTAACAAGATAAAGATCCTTTGAGAATCTAGGAAACGAGAAGCACGAAAATGGACCTCGAATCAATGATGACTAAAATTGATAACGAATATAGCAGTGATCTTAAAAGATGCCTTACTGCGGTCGGGGGCACTATCACACGCCTCATCTAACCCCAAAGGGCGTTCTTCTTGGTGTCAGGGATAACCGCTTCCCTCACCCTTGCAGAAATCGCAAAAGCGAGAGCGCCGACGAGTTTCCGGTCACACTGAGCCTTACACCTCACTGCGCATTTAGCCGACACTTGGTTTATTAACCAACTAACGGTTAGCTTCTGACGGTACCACTGGCAGTTTTAAGGCAACGTCTCTCCTGTGGTAATGAAAGATTTAAAAATACTTCTATTTCCTGTGAATTCCAGTTTACATCTCAACCCTTACGCTCGCTCAATCAGGATAATTTCATAGCGGAAGGCTAAAAATCTTTGGGTCAGCTAGAGCATTAAATGTCCACGAAGATGGTATTGCTAAGGAGAGAATATAGGATCATGATTACGCCTGAGTTGCTTTTTAGAGATGAATATTTGCGCCGAAAGATTTTTATTTTTTTTTTGCTGTACAATGAATTTCAATAGTTGACTTGGATAAAACATCTACCATAGAAACAACAGAAGCACTAACTGTTGCTATTTATAGTAATATGCATTGACGGACCTGATCACTAAATATCCAGCATCCAGTGTATTAGTAATCTACGGCAGATGTTAAGTTAGTATGCGGCACGCTTCACCCCTAATGGATAGCTCGTGTGTTAAAAATCTACTGTAGATGTTAAATTACTATGCGGCACACTTCACCCCTGTAACGCAGCCCATACTTTTAGCCTAATGTTAGGTCATACCAGCTTTAAACCGCAGGATAGAAACATTTTAAACCATTTCACATGACACAAGCGAGTTATCATTGCGTGCACCTGTATTGTGGGGCAAAGAGCCCCAGTTTTATCATGTTTTGATATCATACACGAAGGGTGGGCGTTCATCAGATATATTCTGGTTGAAGATGTAATATAAATTATATATCACAGAAACTCGTATCTTGTCGCTGAAGGTCATAATACTGTATATAGTTTCCTTCTACTTTCTCTTTCTCTCTCCTCATTGTCCTATCTTGGAAGAAATCACATTTTTCATTATTGCATGACACGGCAACTACTGTCAGAGATTGTGGTGAAACATATTTTACAAATATTTTCTTCTGCAGTCTACATTAGTTTTATGTTCAGTTCAATCATATTCAGCGCTTGAAGAGAAAGTGTAGAAATAATGCTTTCTGAACCTGACGAAGAATACACAATTTTAAAGGGACTTTCCAGACGATTTTTATAATTTCACATCATGTAGTACATAAACATTTGTGAAATTTATTGTGGTCCTTGACCAGAGAAAAAAATATGCTGAAAAATCTTATTAAAGGACAAGTTCACCTTCAGAGACATGTGGGTTGAGTGAATGCAGCAATATTAGTAGAACACATCAGTGAGAGTTTGAGGAAAATCGGACAATCCGTTTAAAAGTTATGATTTTTTGAAGTTTCTGCTCACTCAAGACTGGATGAGAAGACTACTATAGCTTGTTATGTCACATGTGTGCAACGACATAAAGAAAGAATAAAGAGAATTCAACATATTTTCACTTTTCTCACATAACAAAAGAACACCTGACTTCTCTCTTTCAGAAGGCAAGGGGAATAGTATTACCCTTAACATATGTCAGTAACAAGTCAAAGAAATGTGCACTTTATTCAAAAAGTTAAGTTTTGTGATATGTGTTTTTTATATTCTTTATATCGTTGTACGCATATGACATCATACACTGTATAGTAGTCTTCTCATCCAGCACTGACTGCGCAGATACTTTGAAATTTCATAACTTTTGAACGGATTTTCCGATTATCCCCAAACTTTCACTAATGTGTTCTACTAATATTGTTGCATTCACACAATCTACATGTATATGAAGGTGGACTTGTCCTTAAAACAAGTTACACTGAACAGTGTTGATGACATAGGAGCCTCACATATTTCAGAAATGTACCAGTGTAATTCCATTACAATACCACTTGCCTAACAAGTTCACCTGTGTAGAATATATGCATGCCATCTTCTTTTGTTCTGCTTCCTTGAGCCCCAACTCATGCATTTTTATGATGAGGCTACCATGTCATCATCCTTGTTCATTGGAATTTGTTGTAAATTTTGAAGATATTCTTATTCCTCAACCCAATCACTATAAATTCTGAAACTTTTTACTCGGTATAACTAATCTATAGTTATTCAAATGTAAAAGTCTGAAAATCATCAGGAGGTCTTCTTTAAGCACGTAGTAAAATAATGACCAATTGTGTTTCTCAAGCAAACAATGAACTGTCTAAGAAAGGCATACCCTCTTGGAATTTAACTCATGTAGTGTTACCCTGAAAAAAAAAGAAGAATCATAACTCTATTTCTGGAACAACAACAACAACAAAGAATAGAAAAAGTCAATCGATGGGTTCCGCAGTTGAGAGAGAGAGAACTTTTAGACGACTAAAAAGGTTCTTAAATCCAGGTTTGCCACCGACATTTGCAATTATCTTCTAATCGCTGAGGACATGGAAGTAGATCACTGAGCATTTTGTAGGCTGAAAGCCGAGATTATTTGACTGTTCACGCACGACCCATTTCTGTTGGGAAGAGCGTGGATACATCAAACGAACTACACTGTATTTAGGACAGGCTATGAAAGGAGCAAAATTCGGGACCCCTACCCCTATTGTGACGTCAGCACGAGGCATAATGTACAGAGATTATGTATGTAAGGGATGTGGGGTGGGGTGGAGGGGTGTGAATGTGTATGTGCGCGAGCGATGCCCTTCAGCATTCGTGGACCACGTCTAGAAAGGTCATTAGTCACCTCACGACGCTCTTCCCTCCTGAGAAATAATCATTAAATGCCAATTCTTGCCTAACTTTTCAAAGCAGCGCAACTTTTCGGCTTCTTTTGTCTATGACAATGGTAAAGGGGGGGGGGGGTGCGAAAGAAAGATGTACAGACTAAAAGGAATTCCCAAAGGAGGTAATTTATACGGAGGTACCTTCCAATGAAGACACGACTGCTGCATAGATCGCACACCCACGCATGGCATTCCGAATGTGGCAAAACTTTTATACCTTTTTCCCCCAATAGCATAATCAACGAACATGATGCTTGTTAAAGGTTTATTGGTAAAATACATCGCCTTAGCGTTCATGGTCACATTATGACGGTAGCTCAAAAGAGTTATTCTTTCATTTCAATGAAGTTGACCGGAACTCTTTTAATGACCCATTAGATAGCCCTCTTCAAGGCAGAACTGCCATTCATCAGGCATTCCTAATTGTTCTTTCAGGTTTGCCAAAGATCAGCCATCACTAATACAATCTAAATCTATACTTGCTCCATGAGAAACAACAATAACGAGGCCAAACACTGACTAGTTCTTAAAACTTTCCTTTGATGGCTCAGTCGTTCAGATGCAAATAATGCAAAGTTTTCAAAATGGTTCTATATTCAGCGATTTCTTAGTGTTGCCCAATCGCGTGCGCGCGCGAGCGGGTGTGTGTGTGGAAAAACACGATTATACCTTTAACCACCTCCTCTGAGGGGTCAAGGAACTATCTCTTGCTGCTCATAGCCAATATCAAGATGGGCAAGAGATGTAATATCTGTCCCGATTACTTGAGCAAAATTATCTCCGAGTTAACTTGGTCAGGATATTAATAAACATGCATGTACACTGTACACTGGTACAGAAGGGACGACGGCATGATGGCATCGTCTGACTAGTCTTCTTTCAGGGCCAGA
Organism: Diadema setosum; assembly: GCA_033980235.1. Taxonomy (NCBI): domain Eukaryota; kingdom Metazoa; phylum Echinodermata; class Echinoidea; order Diadematoida; family Diadematidae; genus Diadema; species Diadema setosum. Next base: position 11,908,780 of record CM067061.1, read on the forward strand.
CTTAACAATGAGAAATATTTATATTTATATTTATGTTTATATTTATATTCATATTTATATTCATATTTACATCATACGTGTATAGTGTATATACAGGCAAAGAGATTATGTAAATACAACGTTTCCGACAACATTAATTTGCAGTTGTATAAAAATGTCTGGGCCAGAAGCGCTTTCTGAGGGCCGTTTCGTATCAAAAGATGTTATTATTGTTGTAAGTTGCAATGATTTCAGTTGCCACTAAATAACTTTTATTGTTCATACCTGATTATTTGCTTCTATAGGCTGTTTCCATAGCAACTGCAATTATTGCATTGAAATGGGCCTCTGATATCAGCAGACAACCATGCCCTCATTGCAAAAGAATGGTCATCCCCTTTATTGCGTAGATCTGACTCACAGACCATGCATTGCCCTTAACCCTATCGCTGGCCCCCTTTTAGAGCAAATGTTGGGAGTAAAGATGGACACCATTGCCCTTGCTTCTGGACGTTTGAATATATATAGCTATCAAGAATCATAGGCAAAGAAAAAAAAATAGATATCTTGAGCTTTTTTTTTTCATTGTTACCTCAAAAATGTACCGATCCGTGCCAAATCGCTGATAATCGTGCTAATAAATTCATCTTGTCCCCGTGTCCGGCTCCTAAGTTATGCTTGAGTGGCACGTGTTCAAGACCGATATTTCCCCCTTTGTTAATGTTTTCATACGTCAGTGTCTTTGGTTACGAGGCGCCATGTTGGAACGGAAGAAGAATAATGGCGCTATACTGCCGCCTAGGGGCCAAAGGTCCCAAGATGTGCTAATTAAGGAAGTGAGATGCCTCGGCTGGTAAACGATTTGAATATAAGCGGTATATTTGTCCGTTTTGTTCTGTGCGCATGTGGGGGTGGGTGCCCGTGTTTTCCCCTCTCTTTCTTCGCCCGCTTTAAGAAGAAAGAGTGCGTGTCGTATTGTGATTACCCCGAGGATGCTGTCCGTTGCTATCTTGTATAGTTGGCGCGGCGCCGACGGGAGCGATATTTATGGCCTGAAGCCCGAATTGCAGAATATCATGCCGAGCTACTTTCGACGGTGTACCGAATTTGTAATTGACCAGTAACATTATCGAGTGCAACACCTTTTTCCAGTGCGACAGTGAGCGTGGAATTGACTTAAGCTCGGAGGTGATGTTGAAATGGCATTTTATGAGACCATTTCTGTGTCACATCATTAGCGATATTGAACTTTATGGAGAAGCACTTCAGGACCCCCAAACTTTACCTCGCATAATCGTACATTGGCCTTCTCATGACACTTAATGGCTTCTTCTACATCGAGGAAGTTGTAAGAATCGATCTTTTCCGCATTAAATTATCAGGAAAAAAATGTGAATGATATTTAGTACTTATGGCTGACCGTTTATGGTTCCATCGGGAGTCAAAAGTTCTGGTGCAGTTTTGATGAAGAAAATGAAATAGAGCAACGAGTATGACGTTGATCTCAGTGACTAAACATGCGAAATTCTCACACCTTCTTCAAGATAGACAGAAAATACGAACACACCCTCCCATGTACATAATGTCATAACATACCTCATTTTTTCATAGATCATGAAAACATGTGAAATTAATATTCCTATGTTACTTACTACCATGAGCAGGTAAGTATAAGCCTACAAGGAAATACAACACAGTGTTACACTCTACAATTCAAGTGACAAGGACACACAGAATTATACAAACACTTACAAACAAAGACTATGGATGAAAATATCTCAGAGCAAAAACAGAATGATGCAAAACTTCTGGCACTCATGTTCATATAAATTAACATATGTCATTTCATTTATTTTTTGTATTAATGCGCTTAGAAACATCAGTGTTCAGCGCTTATATATATATATATATGTATATATATATATATATATATATATATATGACACCAAACTTTAACACAAGGGCGATAATATCACGATTGCTCAGGTCACTCCGGCAATAGCTGCAAGGCCGCCACAAAGATCGTATCTTCAGGGCATGTTCAAAGGATCGTTTACACCACGAATGCCTCCGTTGACACTGGACTATCAAAACGAGGAATCTTGAGTATTACCGTTATACCTGGAGCCTTTAACAGGCCGCTGTTTCCTCTCATCGGCTCCTATAGGATTCTCATACGTCGACTAAAATCGTGTGCAAGTATTTTGGTACCCGTAGATTCGTGAGCCTCAAATGTATTTTGTTCAGCAGTGAGAAAGGAAGAAAAAAATAGTCTTTGTATAGCTGTTATTATTTATACATTATTTCAGATCATCCAAGATTCAGACACTCCTATGTCTTCATGTTTACATATATCAAACAGACGGGCACATTTTTCTTTTTGTTCAACCTAAACTGCTAACGATTATGACCTGGATATTTCAGTCTACACATACATTATAGTTCATCTATAAATAATTATTGCGTGAAGCGTGAATAGAAAATCTATCCTCCCTAATAAAAAAAAAAAAAAAAAACAGAAAGCGTATCAAAGTGTGGATATGTTGTACTTTTGGAAACATGCTTCACCATTTTTTTTTTTTTGGGGGGGGGAGGGGCACATTTTATCTTCTTTACCCTTCTTATCCCTTTTTTAACCTGATTTGATTTGATTTCCCTCTGTTTCATACTCGAAATAGAACGAAATTCTGCTGAATGATATTCATCAGGCGACAGCAACAAGGGAAGAGACTTAAGTATATGCAGTATACCCTTATTCTCGTTTATCATTTCCCGCAATCATCCCCCATATTTTCCTGCAGGCTTACAGGAAACACAAGCACAAACTAACATCATCGCCAAGAATACTCCCTCAGACAAATTCGCTCAAAAAAAAAAAAATCCCGAAGAAAAAAAAAAGAAAATGTCATCTTAATTCCTCCTCGAATATGTATCGTTCAAATGACAGAATCTAAGACTTTCCCCAACAAGAAGGCGGAACAAAGGTATGGAAGAAGAAATTGGGGAAAACTCCCTCTCCCTCCCCCCCCCCCCCCCCCTCTCTCTCTCTCTCTCTCTCTTGAACGCCGACATATAGAGTCGGTTGAAATTGGCGCACAGTTGAAGATTCATTGTTTTGCATTATCGGTTAAAAGGTTATTGAATGAAAAGACCAGAGTGAGTTCCTTAAAGGCTAGCTCCAATTTCGATTCAAAGTGTTGCCCTTTCGCAAATCACAATCATGTACGTGTAGTTCGAAAGAAATACAGGTGAAATGCCTCGTCTCTCGAACAGAGCAAACCGCATTTTCCAAGAATGCGTCGCTCAGGAAAAGTGAAGCCAACACCAGAGAATTAGCTGCACACAAAATTCACGCATGCAAACACTCATGATTAACCAAATAGTGTTATGCCCTTTTATCAGTGGCGGATCCATGGGGGCGCACTGCCCCCCCCCCCCCACCCCCTTTATTTGTTTTTTCTTTAATACTTCCAGAATCATAAAGAGATACAAAATCATAAAAAGTACACCAGAAGTATGCATGAAATCACACAATGACCAATATATATATATATATATATATATATATATATATATATATATATATATATATATATATATATATTATATACCCCTATCCAAACATCCGTCCCCTCGATCTCTCCGCTCGCTTTGGACTCCCTATGCGGACTATCCGCACCTGATGACTTCGGATAAAAAAAAAAAAAAGGTCCATCATCAGATCTTAACACAAATGCCCGGAAGGAATCTCAATATACATGTATATACCCCTGACTGTGTCATAGTATACCTGTCCCTTTTCATCTTGCATTCTTCTCTTTTTTTTATTTGTACCTCCCTTTTCTTATTTTGAATCCATGCCTTAATGTATTACCTCTATTCTAGCCCTCCCCCTTTAAAAAAAAAAAAAACACCACAAAATGCAGTGTTAACCACAGAATCTAACAGCCATACGCATTTTGCGCAATGCGGTGTCATAATATATGTTTGTATATATATATATATATATATATATATATATATTGTATATATATATTGTATATATATATATATATATATATTTTTTATATATATTATAATATATATATATATATATATATATTGTATATATATTGTATATATATATATATACATATATATATATATATATATATATATATATTGTGTGTGTGTGTGTGTGTGTGTGTGTGTGAGTGTTATTAAACCTATGCATGTAGGCATAGCACAATAAAGGGCGCCAGTGGAAGCTTACATCCCGATCCTTGCGACATGAAAGTAAACTTCTTTGCATTTTTTTCTATCACGTGTCATATTTTGTTGAAAGGCATTGTTTACCATTCTAAAATGCGAATTAGGAATAGAAACAACCAATGTAAAAATGTTAATCGGTATTGCCAATGTTGAACATTGTTATATATACAAAATAATAAAGTGTTTTTTTGAATAATCTACCTATTCAGTTATGGTTATCGAGAAAAATAGTGATATCTTCTAATGTGTTTGGTTTTATTGCGAAATTTTTATATGGTAGGAAGTTTTGTGATACAACTGATCTACATAATTATATGCATCAAGCGTGATAACGCAAACATTTTTTAAAAACACTGCTCCAAATGGTAAATACATGTAGTACATGTACCTTTGATGTTTTTTGGTATCGTTTTTCTTGTTGCAGCAGTTGTCACGGTTGCAGCTGTTGTGTATCATCTTCACGGTATGATTCTTGGGATAAAAAAAAAGAACAAGCAGAATGAAAAATATATATGACAGGTCACTATGAAAATTGTAGGAGGGTCATTTCAAAGGTTACCATGCACGTGTCTCGAGTCACGCAGTTCTCTAGAATATTAAAGGGTACAAAATGTTCTGACATTAAACGCGATATATGCAGGAATTGACGAACAATCGTCACTGGGTTTAGTCCATGGTTCGTTGAACAGCGATCGAGCTGTTTTATATTTAGAAGGCGAAGTTCGCAGGGGATAATGTCACGACACAAAGTGTTCCGAGGCAAGATTCGGTGTGAAACGAAATCTCAGCCATTTCCCGCGGTACCAGCATACAATCGAGGGTAACAGTCATGTCCATTCAAGACGCTCCCATTGTCACTCAATAGCATCGATATGATGGATGCCTCATTTCATTTTCAAAGGCGTTTTTTTCCCCCCTCGGAACAGAAATGGAAAAGATTAATGGGTAACGATGAAATCGTGCTTATAAATGACACGGCGACTCATAGTTAGTATCTTAAAAGATACCTCTTAGGAAACATGGGGTAAGACAGCGTGGCGTAATATGTCATGTCCGAATTCCTTCTTTAGAATGACCGTCATCAAACATTGTTAGACTTCCGCATTTTTTCCTGCGAGTATGTATCACCATCAATACTCTGCTTTGCGAATTAGATTCATTGTCAGATTACTTGTATGAAAAAAAAGTGATATAGTGATTTTTTTCCCTCTCTCTTTTTTACTTAGATATCAATGCGCACGCCACACTCAGTGCATTGAAGATCTCAATATAGTGCTGCTTTTATTTTCGATTGTACTCTTCAGTACCATTGTGCTCCAAACACGAACGCTAATGACTGTACCTCGAAAGACGCTGAAAACATTGAGTGAAATTCGTTTAACAGACCGAAATATCAAGTAACTACTAATCTTGGATATTTTTTTTTTACTATGCCTTTAATGCGTACGCCTCATGGAGTGCATAAAACATCTGAGATTTAGTTGTTTTTCTTTTTTTTTTTTTTTTAACTCTTCCGTTCCATTATGCTCCGTACATGAACGCTAATGACTGTGCCTCGAAAGACGTTGAAAATAATATGAAGTGAAAGTGAGACCAAAGGATTATCTAGCAAGTATTGTCTTTTTTTTTCTTTGATTTTAATGCACACGTCTCATGCAGTGCATTAAAGATCTCAGATTTTGCTGCTTTTTCCATTCCGAGCTGCTCCGAATGTTTTCAATAATAATCTGGCTTATGACTCTACCTAGAAGGACGTTGAAAACAAAATGTGAAATTCATTGAACAGATCACAGGGCATACATTATTACCACAATTTTCAAGTGACATAAACTTATGGTACATGATATCAGGGAGGTGGACCTCCCTGATTCTACTTCCTTTTTCGGCACTTCGAATTGCGTTTCCCATTCACTTAATGAAAATCCCATAGACCATCAAAATACATTGTACTTCGTCATTTCGTGTGTATAATAATATGTGTATGCGTGTGCGTGAAGGTGTGCGTGTGTGTTTGTGTGTGTGCGTGTGTGAATTTGTGTAAAGTGATAGATATATCTTATCAAGTGCAGATTCAAGAACCGTGTTAGATGGGTAAATGTACTCTTTTTTTCAAATGAAACCTAGGCCCATGCGCTCTGTGGAACAAATTCACCCCCCCCCCTTAATGTTCCCAGTTGGAGCACCCGATATACAAAGGTCTAATTTATAGATGTGCACATTTGTTCACGGTTTGTTAGTCTTATTTTGTCAAATTGTCTTTTTCTGGTCATGCAATTGGAAAAGTATCCACTTTTTTATATAGCCAATTTGTCAAATGAGTTGGTTTACTATTTCCACTGCGTTCCATTCAACGACGCTTTCATCCAGGAATTGAGAATTGTAATAAAGCCTAGAGGAACATGCTTCTGCATGCTGTAGCAGATATCTCATACCAGTAAGTAGAGGTCATTTCAGTATATGGACGAATTTCGTGTTTCCGTGTTCTATGCTGCTATATGGTGATATTAGTCATTTCAGAGTCCAGACAATTATTCAAATCATGTCGGCCCTGTAAATCAACCCCGAACTCATGCCGTCCTGTCCGAAGTGTCGCTGGCTGCGGGAGCCTCAAGGCCGACAAGACGGTCCAGTCTCCAACACTACGGTGATTGATCGATGCTTCTGACACCGTCAAATTTCCACAGAAATCTAGTCTTCATCACATTATTGATCGACTGAGCTTGGATTGAAAAAGAAACTTATTCTCCTCGCCCCACCCCCCCCCAAAAAAAAAAGAGATCGACGAAACACCTCGAAATAATGGGAAGAGATTGAAATTGATAATGAAAAAAAGAGAGAATAATATTGAAACCCCTCTTGCCTGTTGTACTTGATGATAATGTCATGCATGATAGGCGCGCTACCAAATTTCATTGGGAGAAAACAACATCGGTATGACTATATAATGTATAGAATGTCTTCATATTGTCCTGCATACCAGTTATATTTCTTTCTGTTCGGAAATAATGGATGAAAGAATATCGCTTTAAATATCTCGGCGAAATGTTGGCGGCACTTCAATCTGACAATAACCTCAGTAAAAAAAAAAGAAAACAAAAAGAAGAAAGAAAACAAAAAGAAATAACAATGAAATTAGAGGATACCGTTCACAACAAAAAAGCTAGAGCTACATTAAGTGCCCATAATTTGAGGGAGTAAACGACCAGAGATGGACAAGACATGTCAGATGTGTTTCATGAGAATTTTGATTCCCTTTTTTTTCCAGCAAGGAACTCAAATGGGTCGCCGGTTTTTCGCTTCTGTACTTTGAGATTCTGCCGCACCATACCGATCCTGTTTCATGTATTCCACGGGAGTATATTAACCTGCTTTATGGAGGAAACTGTTAGAATCTACCCTCGTAAGACTTAAGAGAACTATACTCCCATTACCAGAACAATCACCCTCGCGATGAAGATGTCTTCTTTTAGTGCTACCATTTAATGAGACGTGGTGGATCATAATTAGCTTTTAACTGCGTGCATAATTTTTTACACGAACTATTTGGCATGAGTGAAGTTTTTTTTTTCAGTTTTTAGTTTTCGTTTTGTTTTGGGGTGCCTTTTTTTTGTAGGAGGGGGCCGAGGTACTGCACTCCATAAAATTAGTTAATGAGACCTCGAATGAATGGGAACATTAATTTTATGGGACAATAGCTCCACACCAAGTTATTTTCAGTGCTTTGATATCACGAAACTTCGGTTCAGCGAGACACACTTAAAAGATATTCATAATGAATTCATGTAGTACCTATGCATGAGATTCATCTTGCTGCATGGAAGAAAATAAGATATGTGAATGTATGACAAAATGAAATCATAGGTATTACAAGGACTTATCAGCCATGGCAACTGCATCATACAAAGATATAACTGACTATATCACTCAAATAAGTGTCGGACAACGCATGGCGTATTATCTCCACACGCTGAACCCTTGAGGCCTCGCCCCTTCGTATAACCGTATACATTTCAGGCCCTTTTTTAAAAGAATGCGTGCTTAGTTGTGACAAAACTAATTTGTGGCTGCGCTTTCTTGATAAATTTACTTAATTTCTATAGATAATTTGCTCACAGTGGCTAAATAAAATTTTATTCTTAAAAAAAAAAAAATCACTACCATGGGTAGTGTACGGACAAAGTGATGCCGTTGAGCTATCAACTCGACCTCAGCGGGGAGCTCGTCCGGCAGCCGCTCCTCTTCGTTGCCCATTCATTTTTCAGGCTTGAACTGGTCTGAGACCAGCAAGAAGACTTCGCAGACGTTTCCATAGCAATGCGACTCCTGCATCTCACACAGACTGACAGAGGAGAAAGTGCGAAGTGAACTGGAGCGCAGATCTAGAGCTTTTTGATGCGATTGTCTTTCTTCGCTCAGCGTTATGAGTCTCTCTTTCTTCATCGCGCATGATGGATGCGAGCGTGAAAAAAAAAGAGAGAAAAAAAAAAGATACTGGTGCCAACAACAGGAAATATTCATGGTTCGGTTGCAAATCCAGCTGCATTAAGCACAACTTACAAGGTCTGTCGCAGTCTTATACGAAACACGCTAGCAGTGATATTCATTCCACTCTAATCATCCTCATTGGAAACTGACGCTTGTGGCAACATCCATGTCTGTGAATTATTCAATGTTACGTGGGGAAAACCGGATAGAAATGTTACTTCCTTCTTCGAAGAATCGAACATGACCTTAATACATTTTGAACAGCCTGAATTCCTCTTGTATCCATGGTCTGTTGCATGCAATCTTATATCTTTTGATCATTATTTTACTAAAAGCAACAGTGTTAAAACACATCTGACGTTGACGTGCAGCCACTAAAACACAGTGGCGGGTCCAAAGGGGGAATGCACGTAGGGGGAGGGCCCTTTTTTTTTATAGTTCCAGAATTAGAAAGAGTTATAAAATCATAAAAAGCATACCAAAAGTATGCATGAAATCACATGATGACCAATACAAATGTAAAAATCTCCCTACGATGAGACGGGGGACTCACCCTCCTCCCCCTCCCCCCGCCCCTTACGGAATTCTTGCATCCACCTGTGAAACATGCTCAATTTTGCAATACAATAATATGGTAGAGGGGAATCTGTCATTCAACGAACAAGACGTGTAGCAGCAGCCTCACTTTCAGATCAATATTGAGAAAAGACCAGCAAACTAAGTACTACTTCTCATCTCTTGAAAAGAGTTATCAAGCATCGTGCTACACTTGCTTCCAGACACATTGGATATCTTATGCTGTCGTGGAATACAGTTTCGAGTGGCAACGACAGGGTTAAACAAAAACAAACAAAGGCAAGTACTGAGGAATAAAAAAGAATGCGAGTTGCATGAAATGGGGAGTGTCTTGTGAATCAATAGGCGTACACCGTGATGCTCCATGATGCTCCGTGGCCGCTCCTCCTCTTCATGTGCGCCAAGTCAACTTCCTCGCCTGATGGGGGCATCTTGTTGATAAAGCTGATGCAATGGACAGACCACGCCCTCCCTTGTTTATACTGCCACCTGCCTTGTCGCCTGCCTTGCTTTTTACGCGTATCGTTGCCTCATGGATGTCTCTTTTGTTTTCCCCGCTAAGGGGAGGCTTTTTTTTTTGCCCCCTTACACTGCAAAGTAAGGCGAAATGCTTTCTGTAGCCATCCCTTTAAGTCTTGCCACAGTCTTGTTTTTTTTTTTTTTTTATGGAAGAAGAGAGTAAAATCTTAGAATTGTGCGTCGACTGTTACATTCTGCGGCTACTTTGCATTAGTACATGTTTATTTTCCTTAAAATCTAAGCCTATGAAATCTCCAAGAGTTCATTACATTACTGTGCCAACCGTGAACTGTTACCCACATGAGCCTTGTGTGTGTGGGGGGGGGGGGGGGGGTGGTCATTCAGTATATTTCGCAATAGTTAATTTATGCACTGACATAACAATTTACTTCAATCATTGCACAACCTATTGATTCATATATTCTTCTCCTTTAAACCACCCATCCCATCAGTTATTATCGACACTATAAGTGTTTTGATAAGTCTATGGATATGGATGTATGGATATTATATAATATGCTGGCGCGAGATGAGATGACGCACATAAATAGTGTCACTATATTCTCTTTATTCGATGTCTCTGTGCAAGAATGTGAATTTATTGACTGCATTCCTTATGCCTTTTCAATATGAATGCTGCACTCTAAAACACATATAAAGACTACCGAATCCTTGAAACCACAGCGGAGGTCATCGCACAAGCCTTATAATCATGTAAGAGTAAAGTCGATGCGTTTTTATTTATCCGTGTCCTGCACGGAATGATGCGCATTGTACAAACTCTATAGCTTCTCGCATCCTGATTGGCTTAAACCATTCAACCGTTTGGTCATGCATGCATGGCTGTTTTTATTCTGTCGATTTTTTTTTGTTTGGCTCACTTTAACATAGGTGGTATTAATAGAAACTTTGACAACTAGCTTAGTGTTTGATAACCCTGATCAAAATTTTTCCTTTGTAAAAGGATTGACAGGACATGGTTGAATTCAAAATATTGTCATTTCTTTACTTGTCGAGTGTCGAATGTAATATCCGATGTAGATGAATCAGTTTTGATGTATTGTAAGTTTTATGTATAGAGCCCTTTGGTGGCTTTTTTTATTAACATTTTATATACATGCAAACTTTACTACTAAACCCTTATTCATAAGTAAGGATGCAATTTTCAAATTGACCTGAAGAAGTGTAAGTCCCTTCCCGAAATACATCACAAGAATTTACAGAAAGACATATGCCTGCTATTTTCCTACCTTTAATTTTCAAGCACACTAATCAGCTTCATCTTCTTCCACTTTCCAACCCTGCTATTGCCCTTTCAGCTATTTCTTATCATTATATTTTACATTCCTTATAAGTAGATACAAATCAAGAAAACTGAACTAAAATGAACTGCAAAATACTTGCGGTCTGCCCAGTACAACACGAGTATTACTTAAATTGTCTGTGTGAATGTATTTATTGTTTTTGCCACTACATTTTTTTTTCTAGTACACACGGTTCAGTGAATACTGTCTATAGGCCTTAAGATTGATATCTTATTCCAAATTTTGTATGGTGCTGAGAAACAATTACTGTATACAGTATACTTTCAAATTACCTGCAATCGACAGTTTTACTCTATAGCTGTGCAAAGATTGTAGATAATGTGTTATTTACACAATTAGTATTCACTATTGAATGATCCAACTATTCTGATTCTATTCAAAATATTCAATTTTTTTTCTCAGACAAAAAAAAAAATCATCTTTACTTTGTTAGTATGCCTTTCATTTTTTAGCATGATTATTGTCTTAATGCCTCATATTTTAAACCTATCGTTTTCTATTGTCTTTCTCATTCCTTCGTACATGTTGCAGTTTTGAAGTAACGAGATAGTATTTTGACTGTGCTGTCGTTTAAAATTCACATCTATCTCCGGTATCTATCCTCACGTGACGGCGGTTTCGCGGAGTAGGCCTACATGAGATTTCGTCACGCTGCATATTCTGTGCACTTTATAGAGGTTGATGATTGTATGTTTATCCTCACCCCCCTTCCCCTCTCACCTCCCTCAAATCTACGAATCCCGAAATCGGCTTAACGTTGCGGCGTGCGTAGGTGGGTAGTCTACACAGGGAGGTTTTCCTCTCACCTCCCTGGTCTAAAGAAGCGATTCTAAAATGCACGTCGTGTGGGTATTAAAGGGGAAACTTGCGACCACGCCCCGCCCCCCCCCCCCCCCTCCGTTAAGAAAGTTCTGTTTTTCTCACTTGAATGACTTCTCATTGTTTCTCTTGTTAGAAATAAGAGATCGTTAACATGGTATTCAAGAGATGTGCGTTAGCTATCAGGGCAACAGTGTACTATACTTCTACCCTATCGTTCTTTCGCAGCCTACATCAGCAAAGTGCGAAAACATCATGCGATGTCGCGTGCAGAAGATGTGCTGCATAAAAATTGAAACGCTCAATTTTGAGTAGTGGTTATTTTGTAATGTCCGGACAGTAAACTGGATATGCATCAGCCCTCCGGCTCCGCTAATGACACGCCGATTAATTCTCTAATTTTACACACATACACGTCGTTACTGTCATGCCAAGTATCCCCGTACACGGTGTACACATGCTATTCATACCCGTCCTTGTACTTTCTGAGTAACCGAAGCGGGCAAGAGCAATGTGCAAAACGAATAGATAAATAAATGACATGTTGGTTAAAGTGCAACCGTGCAAACGGAATGGAAATCTGCCCTGAGCGAGCGATCGAGCGAAGCTAGCGAGAGAAGGGGGAAGAGGGAGAGTTATTTTGAACAACGTCTTTGAAATAAAGGCACCAGATCGTTTTTAAAGTTGGAGAAAACAAACAAGTGATGATAAGTAATTCATGGTCTTTAATGTTGGTATTAAAGCCATCTTAACCTTGCACCTTCTGTAAGATGTACAAGAACTGTCTTGATCTCGCGACTCTGACGTGGTTTACATACGAGTCTTTAATTGATTTTGTGTCACAACGAACTATCTAAATCTTGGTTCTCCTTGCATTTTCAAGTCTTCTTTCGATCATCTCTGAACGAGTGCACATCGTTTAAAATAATGTTACACACGGCGTCATGATACTCATGTTTTGCTGGAGAAATTTAAAAAATGAATGGCAATTCACATAAGAAATAAATGAAGCCATGTTCCCCCATTTTTCACTATAATTAACTCGTGCCCGGGTATAAACGTTGCGCTTATTGATTTGTACATCAAACATTTTCATTACATTTTACTGCGGAAAGCACGATGCAGTCGAGGTCCCGCTTCTGCACAATAACGACACAGCATCGCACTGTATTCAGTGCAAGCTTGCCCATGACAGCACTGATACACTTTTGATGATGAAAGCGCATAGCGAGTGTGCCTTTAAATGTCCGCAGTCTCTATGCAAACACAAAATTTACACACGAATTTCACACGAAATCGTGCTGGGATTGTCATGGCATTATATAGATAACAACGACAACGAATAAACGCTCTTGATGATTACAAAAATTAGGACTGCAGATTGGTCACGTCCGACCTTATTCATATGAATGGGGAGGCGCATGGGGATCATTAATTGATTGATGACCATCGCGGAGCTCTAAATGTGCCTATTGACTACCGGTCTGAAATATTTAGATATGCAGTAGCATGCCGGATAATATGATAGAGGGAAAAAACATGGTGAGAAACGCGGCGTAAAGAAAAAAGTCCGTGGACGAACGAGGCCGTCACATTGAAATCAAACAATGGCCCCGAAAGGTTTTCATTAAAAACCATTGTATATGTGATCTATATAACTGGGCTTTATGTCGCGCCATGTTTTGCCGCTTGGTGTGTGGTTTCGTCTCCCATTAAGGAAATTATTTTCTGCATCAAGCATGAGCGAGAAAATTGTGTCTTACCCGCTCTCTTGACTTCCTATTATCGATGAAACGCGGGAAAAACGTATCGTCTGCTTCAGACGAGCGTCGTGGCGGGAACTCCAGATAGCTGCGCTTCAAAACGATCGTTATGACAGAAAAAGAAGAAGACGTCTATCTAGAGAAAAGGAGAATAATTGCGCATGGCTATTCCATCATGGTATGTGCTTTCCTAAAGAAGGGGAAAAAAGAGAAGCCCTTGATGGATGCCATCAGTAAGTCAAAGTTAAAAGAGACAAATCTACTGTTAGTATACCTTAAAAAGAGCAAAATACAAGCATAGCTTGTCTTGAGAACATTTTCATTATGTTACGAATAACTTTGATTATCAGTTCCGCGGTCATTAAAGTCTTCATGTAACGCGCTGCTAGAAATTAATCAGACACCTTCATCTTGGAAACAAAAATAGTCAGCATCACTTTGTCGTTTGTTTCTACCGACTGCTACATTTCCTCTGATTTAGATTTCTCATCGCGAATTGAATCTATATCAAACGTAGCGAACAGATATGTATGAATTATTTCCTCTTACCTTCGATAATAATCGAACATTAATGATGAAATTATGATATAAAATTACCACATTCATTGAATATTATAAAGTTGGAAACAAACATGTCTTTGCCTTTAAAAAAATCTACTATTTCTATTTCTTTTTCTCTCTTGTTTTTTTTTTTTTTTGCATAATACCTGTCAATTCCAGTATCATTGATTGATTTTTGTTATCCTTGTTCCGCTCGAGTAGTTCTATAATTTCCGTTCGTGTCTGAGTTGAAGTACATAAATCCCATGGCCATAGAGACAATTTTGTACGCATATGCACGTCAGACACGACGGAACAGTGGACGTATATGTTTGTAAAAATAAACAGAAAATGCCACGCACTTGCTCAATGTGTCAGTGAAGAACAGCGTGATCATTTTGGAAGTGACTTGTGAAAATTAGGGCACGAAATGAAGAAGAAGTAATGAAGACAAGTATAATTTCGAATCGTTGGAGTAATAAAGGATGTCGACTTGATATTTCGCACAGACTGATGTACAGATTGCACATATTCATCAAAGGTGCTACACGCTCTGCTAATACTTTACATCATAATGTATAACTGTGCCTGCAAAAAAAAAATGCAGAAATGAATTAAAATCGGTCACAATCATAACACGATCACGGTCATGCGAACAGACTTGAGCATACATGTATACTTGCTTGCACTCCCAAATTCTTGCCTACCAGCGTATTCATTCCACTTCTGGAGTCTAGTTGAATGTATAAGATTTCGGGGCGCGGCACATACTATCATTGTTTCTTCTTCTTTTCTTTTTCTCGCCACAGTGCAGCTGGCTGGCAGATCACACTCAAGAACTGTTGGTACATGCCTTTCATTTTCCAACACTTTATGCATTTTCGCAATGACACTATCACACCTCTGTCAATACTGCTATCATATAGCAACCTCTGATTTGTGTGGAGCATGTGGTTTTTAGTTTGTTCTTCTTTGATTATATTCAAGAAGAAATTTGTGTACCCCGAGTATACTAATGGTCTTTTTTTAGTTTGGTCTTTAGCTGTACCCGTGCTCCACACACCTATCCTGTTTTTCACGCTGAGCTTCTGCTTGGAACTAATCTCAACAAGTTTGGTTTTAAGAAGGTCTATATAGCACTCTTTTACTTTGATTAAGACTGACACATCGACTCTATAGATGTTTTATGTTTGCTTATTTTTTTCCAAGCTGGATATAATGCATTATCATACTTTGTGTATTTTCCAACGATAAATACGAAAATGTAATATAAACATAATCATAATCATATTCAGACCTATAATGATAATGATAAGGTCTTATTTACCCAGGGTAGCCTCTTCAGTGTTGCCACTGCTCTACCAAAGGGCCCTGCTATTATTATTACCCTAGCGTTGCAAGGTACCCATTTATACACCTGGGTCGAGAGGGATACAGTGGGTAAAAATATCTTGTCCATGGACGTAAGCACTGGGCGGGATTCGAACTCGGGTCCTCTGATCGGGAGTCGGGAGTCTTATCCACTACGCCACTGCGCCCCCCTCCCCCCCCCCCAAAAAAAAAAAAAAAAAATCATAATCAGAAATCTCAATTGCAATTCTAATCATGATTATAATCATAATCACGATCATAATCATGTATTACATGTTATACATACTCTCATTTCTTGTGATTGGTTAATTGCTTGTGTGAGTCCACACATTACTGCACAAGTCATGTTCACATAACACGCAGTGGCGCAAACTGAAAACTCTAAATAGGTAGATAAAGTTGCACCAAACTTCGAGTTCTGGCGTTTATGGATTCCATTATAAACAGCAACACTCAACTACTCTCGCAATGATCATTTCTTTGTACTTGAGCTCTCTCAAATGATCACGATGATTACATCTGCATATTTTGTTACTAGATCTTCCATTATTACAATCGTGCTTCAGCAGTCTCGGGGTGAGCTGTTTTTTTTTTTTCTTCCCTTCTTTCATTCATCTATGCAACATAACATTGTGAAATTTTGTATTTTCTATTGGCAGTACAATGTAATTATATGCAGATGTAAGCGCAGTAGAACAAAGGAAAATAATGCGAAACTTCAAGTGGTAATAAGTGGTAGCTGTCATGAACTTAAGTAATGATTGCATTTCGATAACATACTGTAGGTATCAATCAAAACTAGACACTCCTCAAACACATATCTACATTCCAATGTTGCTTTGAATCAATCGGGGGGGGGGGGGGGGTTCTCTAACTAAAAACCACTATTACAAGAGGCCACGATCAAGTTATCAAATCATTAATCATGGAATCGCTTTTGCCAGCAGAAATCTTCGTTATGAACCACTGTGGGATAATTTTCTTCCCGTTTTCCCCGTAAGGGGCAGTGCACAACGTTGGTAGCTTTGTGTAAAGAATTTGAGAAATGGATTCGGATTTTACTCTCTGCGTCCTTCCCCAAACCAAGAGAACTTTTTTTTTTAATGATACTGCGCCACATCACTATCAAATCATTCATTGATTATAAACCAAGCAAAGACAAATGAAGAGCGGGAAACATTTACCACGCCACTATCTGCTAAAGCCGTGTATCACTCACCTATACTTGCTGATGTATTATCACGATCGTTGGCGGCCAGCATATAGACAGGTATGCCAAAGACTAATAATATCCTTCTCCGGGGATGATCGGCGGCCGTCGACTGGGAGAAGTTTGCAACGGCCGTACTTATCGTGGATCCGTCAAATCAGGTGTTGAAGATCTTTTCTTTTTCACAAGCCCAGTTTCTGCCGATCGAGGCTCTTATCGTCAAGCAATGATATGTAGGGCGAAGTCCTCAATACGAAGTGAATTACACGTTGATTCGCACACTTTGAGAAGAAATTGGGCGTACAAATCGTGCTCGTTGAACAGCGTGCAATTTTATGAAGCTTGAAGCGATGCTAGATTTCCTCTCAACTCATCACCGTTGTACAGACTGCGGTAATATTTTTCCTCGCGTGTAATTCTTTTCTTTTTCTTCTTCTTCTTCGATTGCAAATCATCAAAATTGCATGAAAAGTCAGTGTTGCAGATTATACATTCATCATCATTCCCTTATAAAATGACCTCGTTTCGTACATAAGGCCTATCAGAGGACACGAAGGGGAAAAAACTCCTAGTACAGTCAAGAATGTCAGTGGGCGTACAGTTTATAATTGTCCCATGAGGAAAAACAAACAAACAAACACTAATTCAAACAGCAACAACTACTACCATCAGTTTGCAAACGACTAGCGCGGGAAAAAAATAGAATATGAAGACAAAGGTCAACTCGTCCTAGATGACTAGAGAGCAATAGTCAGCCGATATCCGACCAATGAGCGGGAATCACAAGTCTGCTGGGGTCGTCATGGTGACGAAAGCGGCAAACAGAAGAAAGAGCAAAGCTGCGAAACAGGGGGTGAGATCGGAGGATCCTTTCCTTCGTCTTTCTTTTTCCTCTTCTTCTTGCCTTTTTTTTTCTTCCTTTGTCTTTTGCTTTGTGTGAAACGATATGAAGTGATTAAACAACCCAAAAAAACTCGTCTATTCCACACCCACCTCAAGAGAACTCATCTATTCCACCACGCCGAATCTAACTCAACGACGATAATGAGTACGGCTGTAGGAACAAGAAGGTGGTGGCACGAAATAAAACCCCCAGATGAAAAATATGCATAGAAAATCAAAAGAAAACCAAGAAATCAACTATATGTTACACGACTATCCCCAGTAGCGGAGAGTCATATAGGTTGATTAACGGATGACTAGAAGAAAAAGCTCATTAGCTCTTTACCTGGTATGTATCCAAATTACAGAAGCGGACAGACACACACCAGCACACACGCACACACACATTGTCTTTGTCGGCATGTGAGCCGAATTTACGCAAGCTCAAACTGGAGAGAGGGAGAGACAGACAGACAGACAGACTGACAGACAGACAGAGATAGAGAAAGAGAGAAACAGACAGATAGAGAGAAAGATGGAGAAACAGACAGACAGACAGACAGACAGACAGGCAGAGAAAAAGAGAAAGGATGAATTCCGTCAGCTGTGCGTTATTTGGCTTCATCAACTGTGTGTCTACATAGAGGTAATTTTTGTAAAACGAAGGTCTACCATGTGAAAAGGAATGTCGCATTCTGTTTGGTGTTTATACACTGTAAGCATACACTTTAAAAAAAGAGGAAAAAAATGGCAGTTTAATCCCTTTGTGTCCTTGTAGTGAGATTAGTCAATGTATATAAAAATTGTTTTCGTTCTTTTTTTTTTTTTGGGTGGGGGGGGGGGGGGAGGGGGGCGGGGTAATGCTCCCAGGCCCGCGAGTTTTGGTGTTTACATGCGTATACATTGATTTGTGACGTCATGCATAACGTGTCAAAATTGCATGGGTATACGATCATGCAATTCGTTATCCTAGCTTTCGATGCGGTGATAAAGGGATCGAGGTTGTGTTTCTCAATTCTCAGGGTCGTCTTTCATTTAGAACATTTGCTTTTTGCTGCTCGCGTTCTTGTAGTATTCACACTGAGAATCTGAAGAAACATCCGCCCGCTCTGGAACATCTCAATCTACTTGAGATATCTTTAGTTTGCCGACGACTTCAGGTACTTTTTTTTTTTTATCTTACACCCCAATTCATCTTTTCTTCTTCAGTCTGATTGGACAAAATACATTCAATGGGAATTTATTCCTGGATTTTTTTCCCCTTTAGTCACGACCAGCTGAGTTGTGGTGACAATTTCATTGTTCCTTCTCATCAAAAAACTCCGATGACACCGACAGCTTCTTCCATTTTCCTCCATGTTGTCTGCTTTAACATACAACAACATATTCGTCATAAACACTGTTTCTTTCACTATGATGTACCATTTACATTAATTTTTCATCACTAAACGAAAAAAATAAGAGTTAGGGGTATGTTATGTTCTGTCCAAAATGAAAATGAATTCGAATCGAGTTGCATTGAATTGAAGTCATGTACGCATGCATGTTTGCATGTATGTATGTATGTAGACCTATATGTTTGTATTTATGAATATATGATTAATTATATATATAATATTATACATACATATATATATATATATATATACATATATGTGTGTGTGTGTGTGTGTGTGTGTGTGTGTGTGTGTGTGTGTGTGTGTGCATAAATAGGTTCACATGAATTACTATCATTCGGTACATACAGCATACGACCCAAGCAATACACTGTAAAACAGAGGACTGAACAAACGAATTGGCTCCCTCCTTTGCACGCTCTCTTCAAGACTGCATCATCTCAGGTGTTGTTGAGAAGAAAGGTGAGGGGTTAAGGCGCCAAAAATTCTGCCACAGACCTATAAAGAAATGTGGTTGTCATGACAACTTTTGTTACAACAATAACAACAACAAGAACCTCCGTCGTGGATATTCTCAGCTGAGCTGTCAGCGAACAGGATTGATGCTTCCGCAGGGTTGCGATGAATATTTATCTGGGATAAATATGCTTTAATAAAGAATACAAAAAGTTGGAAAAAAAATCCCTAAACAGCACGATCACATTTGCGGCCGAGAGTAAGGAAGGCGTGAAATTTGTGGGTGCAACATTCATCATGATCGCTTCAACGTGTGTGTTCGCGGCGCGGTGCCTTTTCATTTCGGCATTCGAAAGGGCCTCATGCCTTTTAAAAATGCAGCCAATCTAATAATAGATTGCCAATTCAGAGAACAGGGATATATTATGGAAAGCGTCCTGGGCCCTGTAGCATAAACAGATGCAATATAACTTAAGTCAGAAAATCAAACGTAAGCCAGGTATTTGGCCAATCAGAATTAAGTACTCCGATACGTACGTTTGATTCATTAATTTATGTACGATACATGTCACCTTTTTATGAAACAGGACACTGGATAAGTAACCTTTCAAAATTCAAGGGGTATACAAACAGAGACGGAAAGAATTGGTTCGTGACGAATCTAACTTTATTGTGGTATGCAATGAATGTGGTTTTCTTTGGGTACTTTTTTGATTAAAAAAATCAGGTGACCATATAACATTCTGATTCGACACAGTTATGTGTATCCTCAGTCGACTCATCTCACATATTATAAGGCAGTATTGTGTAAAACAAAACTTGCCAACTACTTAACCGATTGACTGCGGGTACCTCATGCGTGCAATATGAAGTCTGTAAGTAGGATCTTGTGTGAAACAGGTTTAATACCACAGCATCACGAATGCCATATAGATTGAGCCATTAACATTGGCAGGATCCACGATGTCGAGTAGAGTGACTAGCAGAATATTTCATATGAATAAAATTTTGTTTGAAATGAAATATTTCAAGTAACGAAAACAAATATTTTTGTTTGTATACAGAAATTTCAGCTTTAATCATTTTCGCTGCCTGCTGAGAATTGGTTCATCATTAACTTTCAACATTTTACCCCCTCCCCCCCCCCCCCCCCCGTCAAATTATAGCGGGATTACACCACTTAATAATTAGAACGTCAACTTCGGATATTTACCACAGAAACACCAGCGATACGATTAGAAAAGGCATGGAACTGCGATGGGGATATTTGTTCTATAGAGGCATCTTTGTAGACAGCATTTTTCATCATCAAAGTGGGTTGGTACAAGTAAGAACAGAGATTTATGGGCTTTTCTCATCTAGCACAAACACAAGTTTAATCCTTTTCCATATTACTCGCACTATCGGAAATTACGGTCAGAGGGAGTTGCACTGGTAGTGATGATGATGATGATGATGATGATGATGACGATGATGATAATGATGATGATGACGACGACAAAGGAGATACAAGTGGAACCACATTGATGATGGTGAAAACGATAATTCAAACGCTGTGGAAAATGTGTCTGTTATTTTTAGCTACAGTGCTGGCAATCATGAAACCTGATCATAACAACAAAGCCGATGTAAGTACGTGCACTTGAGATCAGACGACTTAAACGGCAAATGTAGAGGCCTACTTTAATCACAGTCACAACGCAATCAGCCAACCTCACCTATCACTCTTCAAACCATTATTCATCTCAAACACGCAGACAAATTTGTAGCATTTACATAGTATTTCTTGAGGATGATCGTGGATGAAAAGATCAGCCGCGTCACTGTCTGAATTAGAAATTCAGCTTATGCGCTCATGAAAACGTATCATTTTTTTTTTCCAGGCATGAGTGTTAATAGGGATTGGGGTGTTCGCTGTGGGCGATCACCGTGAAATTCGGCTAATTCAACCAGGGAAATCGCGGATTAACCTTTTAAGACCAACACTTTAGAATGGCATCGGAATATTCATCAATGAGTGTTGCCTACGGTAACTAAAGAGTTAATTTCATGCCACACAGCGATGAGTAGTGAATAGGCCCATCCCAGCCGTCAGCGATATCTCTTGTCCTCGCACGACCCCTGCATCCAAGATTTCCCCCAAGTGCTGCCGACATACTGGAACACGAACAATGCAATTCTATGCCTCTATTGCCATGGATGTGATGTACTATGTATTCATCAGGCGAATGTAGCGAGAAACCAGATTTCGCATCTCTGCTTTGCTAGTTTTTCTCTCGCCCGCCCCATCCCCTTTCCCTCGCTTTCTCTCTCCCTCTCTTTCTTTAACTCGGTGTGTGTGCGCTGCGTCCGCGTGTACTCCACAAGCGGTTTCCCTGGCAACGAATTCCACCATCAATTCAACATCATCATCATCATCATCATCTTTCTCTTCCACGATTAACGATTGAAAGATCTACACTATGTCGTTCATCCACGTCATTTTGGGTTGACACAGGAATTTACACGGATTATTTCTATCAAGTATTCTGAAGATAGCATTCTATGCAGAAATGTGACGAAAGCTAAGGGAGCAGGTGGTCGTTAAGATGATTTTTTCTCGTAAACATTTGCCGCATGAAAGACTTAAAGTGTTTTGTTATGGGTAAACTCTGCTGCAAAGACTTTGTTGTTCATGTTTGCGCTTCCTGTCGTTTTGTAAAATCAATATTCATCAGGTTTGTTCATGACTAATAATGGTGGATTCGACATTGGAAGCTTCTGAAATATTTCACATGTTGCCTTTCAGAACCCGAAAAACAACAGGTTGAACGCACTACGATGAAGTCATTGAAAAGACATGATTGTAATAAGAAATAAGGAGAGAAAAAAAAAAACCCAACAACGTGAAAGACAAACTGAACTCGGAGCGATCCGTTATACCGTAGAAGCAATAACTTCTCAGAAGTTGAAGTTGAATATACCATCGCAAATGAATACGGAGATCCATATAGAATTCCTGATATACGACGTGTAGCTTTGTTTATGTGAAATGATTTGGAGTGATGTCAAAGTGTCGGAGGGTAATATGTCGAGGGGGTAATGTCAGAAGTCAAATGAGGGAAAATGAGAAGAGAGGTAAACTGACAGAAGTATTATATAAAAATGCCCTGGGTAAATAGTACCCACTCTGACATTTAACCCTTTTCACCTCTTGTTTCTTTACAAGTGACATCTTGACAATATTTTTCTTTGGAATATTTGACTTAAACACTTTTAACTCTGACATTGATTATACCCAACCTCTGACTTGATAAGGAGGCGCGCTTGATACTGTCGGCCCTATTGTAATGGTGGAGCTTATCCATTTGGTAAAGTATCACTTGCGTTGGGCTTTTTTCAATATTTGATTATATATATATATATATATATATATATATATATATATATATATATATATATATATATATATATATATATATATATATATACACACATACACACACACACACACACATATATATATATATATCATATGAATGATAGTACGTGACATTTATAATTGAAAACAGAGCACTGAAAGCGCTCAACTCACATAGGAAATATCTGAAACTTTCCAAACTACTTAATGTTGTTAATGTTGTGCCCGACTTGATTTATGATCACATGCTTTCCTCAGCAGAAGTAGTTTTTTTTTTTACAAAGATACTCAGAGGCGTTGAAGTTGCTAACACTCCCGCCATTAAAGAATTGGCGCGCGACTTCACAAATACCTAGTGATTCCCCAACTATCCCATCTCCCCCACTCCGCCCTATTTTAGACGGCTAAAAGTTTAAACTGCTTTAGGCTGGTTGTTCCATTTAGCCGTTCTAAACCTGCAAAATGCAAATGGAAAACCTTTTTTTTTTTCTTTTCTTTTCTTTTTGACGTTTGTCTTCCTTTCCCGTCATGCATCAAGGGAATAAGTGCATTGATTTAAAACGATAGTAGGATTTTAAAATGATTATCAGTAGAAAATCCGCCCACTAAACCCACTCACCACATTAAAGAGTGGTTACACGTTTGTCAGAAATAAAATTGTAAAGATTTGATACATGTAACAACATCCGCGTACGTATAAATACTTACATACATACAATACACAGAGACATCTCCCTCGCTTTGTGTTTATTTATCTGTACAACAATTCATATGAATACATATACATACATTATCTTATAAGTCACTAATAAGTGCGCAAATTCAAGGACAAAAGTAGCAGCAACAAGAACAACAACATCATCAACAACAACCAAGTATCAAGGATACTGCATTCCCTAGCGCTATATTAGTTTGAATTGCAGCGAACGGTAAGTCCAAGTTGCCGTTTCATTTACATTTAGTCCAGACAACCGGTGAAAATGCAACGTAAGTTCTGATTTATTTTACACCACCAAGTTAGCAAATCTGATAACATACTGATAAGAGAGGTCCCTTTTTTTAGTAAGCAATCTTCATGCCATGTTACTCTCATGACAACGTTTCAATCGTGTAATTCGTCTGAATCTTGAGGGAATCTGCTAGACTCGAAAGCTTTTTTTTTTTTTTTTAGCTCTGATCAGAGTTGTCAAGTGAAAATGCACTCCACGTTCAAGATGAACATACTAAAAATAACAGGGACGGATCCAGGAATTCCGTAAAGAGAGATTGTGTAGAGGGGGTGTCCCCCCCCCCCCCCATCCGCCACTGAATAATTTAACGTGTAAGACAACAATGAAGACAGTAGAATCGGACAGTAATGGGCTCAACAAAATAATTAACAAGTCTTCGTGAAACTGTAGTGTCAGTCGAAATGTTCAATTTAGAGTAGTTGAATATGTCATCGCCCCACATTTCTTCCATTTTCACGTACACAGATTTTCACTAACTTTCCGGCTCTGGGTTTTTTTTATGAATTTTTTGATAGAAAATTTTGAATATTTCTTTAAAGAAATCTTGTAGTGAGATAATTATTGATAGGCCATGGTGACTTCAAGGTCGAAAAGATTTGTCTTTGTTCAATCATCCATCAAAACAGGATATTTTTTTTTTTTTTGTCGACAAACTAATGGGAGGGTTGGAAGGTGATAATTTATTGATACCATTTTCTGGCATTTTTGGCTCCGAGAAAGATCAGTGTTTTTGCAAAAATACGCGAAATTTGCAAATCTGATTAACCTACTTTTTCTGTTTCCGACCGCAGCTGAACTTCCACCATTAATTCCCTGCTTACTTATTAGAAATTAACTTTGACGTGGTCACCCTCTACTCTTTCCAGCAGCTCGGGAAATTGGTAAAATCACCAAATTGTGGTTCAAGTGCCTGAATGCCTGCTGAAAGCATAACCACAGAATTTTCAGATGAAGGGAAGATAAGGAAGACCATAATGAGTGTCTCGTGAGAAAGCAATTTCTGCAGTATCTAATAACATAAACCAACCACAGAACCATCGAAAATGAAACAAGGTGCTTTTCTTTTCAATGATTCTACGACAACAACAACGACGACGACGATGACGACGACGACGGCAACAACTACCACCACCATCAGTAATAATTTGTCAAAGAACATGGCTCTCCCCCTCCCGCCCCCCCCCCCAAAAAAAACACCCAACAAACAAACAAACAAACGGGAAAACCTTAAATGTGCGTTGAATGATACGAGTTAGCAAGAGAGGGAGAGTGTGCAGTGATTTCATCGGTGTCAGCGGGAGGCTGATGCGTCACTGTCATAGTGACTGAACCACTTGCTGTTTACTACTGTTTGTTCATGTTGTCCATGCATTTTGAAAAGCGATTTTACTGGGAATTTTGGGAGAGTACTCTCTGGTTCGATGACACATATGCGTAATTTTTTCGGTTTTTATTTCAGTTAATAAGATCAATTCAATTGCAATGACATTTGTGACATTTATCACGCACAAGTCTCATTAGAAACTCCATTTTTGTCATCAGACTCCGAACCAAAGCGTATCATTACCATTATTATACACATAATTATATACATACATATAGGCCTATACGTTCACTTTCAAAATAGGATCTAAAAATATACACTTTTTATGTGAATGAATGAACGAAAAAATAAATAGATATTCAAATTATATACATTGTGAGATATGAGAAAAGAAATATATATAAAATATATATACATATATATATTATATATGCATATACATGTGTGTGTGTGTGTGTGTGTGTGTGTGTGTGTGTGTGTGTGTGTGTGTGTGAAATCAAATGTGGAAACATAATACTATATTTGGCATGACAATGATAAGTAAAGTATATAATTCAAATGCATGTATCGAGCGTCGCACTGCTGTTGGAAATGGCAATGAAAAGTGTCAGTTTCCATTCATTTCGTTGGAGTGAATCGGGCGCCCTCCTTTGGCCACGTCATTTTGGTGATGTGACCGTGAATTGATTGTTCAAAATCACGATCATTCATGCTTTAATTACAATGTCATGTGCTATACTTAAAAGCTCCGGAAGCTTTATCCTCTTCCTATATGTACAATGCATATCCCTCTCTATTCTCACTGTGATGCGTGATATTTTGAAAGTGAAGGGCGTTATTTCTTTAAACGGAAATGGCGCCTTGGTGCTTAAAAAAAATCAACGCTTCACAATCTCATCCAAAATGACAATTAAAACGATGCGGTCTGTTAAATAATTGGCCGGTCGGTTTTACTTCGGCTTGAGAGAATTAAAGCAAACAGTGCTCATAAAATGTCTGGCTTGTGAGCAGCGAGTCAACGAGTTATATGTCCTCTGGTGAGTGATGTCTTTTATTAGAAAGCAAGAAGAAGATGATTCATCTCAATAGTGACGGGACTGATCGCTATCTGCTTATTAGAAAAAGAGTGTGGGAGAAACAAAGGGGATGGGACCAGTGGGTGGGAAAGAAGCCGATGGTGTATTCAGTGGTGTGATACACTCGGCTGAGCGTATTTTTAAAGCGGCAATATTAAAGAATGCTTTGCTTTCGTCTTCCGTCCTTGAACATTTTTTTTCTTTATATCTTTTTCTCTCTCTCTCTCTCTCTGTTTCTCTCTGCCTGTCTCCATCTGTCTCTGTCTCTCTCTGTCTCTCTCTCTCTAATAATTTTATACCACTTTTCTTTGTCGCGCTCTGTTTTCACACCCCACTGTTCCCTGTCTTTTCCGTGCATTCCGACCTATACATGTACAGTAATATAGTATTGGTCTGGTACGCTATGGTTGAAATAAGGAAGTATCACAATCTCCTTGATTTGTGTCTGTATGTGCTTGTGTGTGTGTGTGTGTGTGTGTGCGTGCGTGTGAGGTTCAATGCAAATATATATGTATATATATATATATATATATATACTTGTATTTAGTTGTATAACAATGTTCTCTATTTTGCTTATCTTGGAATTGAATTATGTTCTTCACAGTCACTTCAAAAAGAAATGAGAAGGAGACAAAATGTTATACAAAGATCATTGAAGTCAGAGAAAGATATACCGGGGTCATATACTGTACCTGTAATAGTCTTATAGTAGTATGAGACCAGGGCCCTGTTGAATAAAAGCTAAGATCAAGCATGAGTCAGAAGTCTTTGAATGTGCAACGCTGATTGGCTGATATACCTGACTAAGTTATGTTTGATTTTTCGACTTATGTTTGATTGCATCTTCTTGTGCAACAGGGCCCTGGAAAATAAAGTAGGATTAATTTCGAAGCATCAAGAAAATGTCGTCAAAACAAGATTTATGATGATATAATGTCAAGGGAAACAGATTAGACAAAAAAACAAAAACATATAGGCAGGGCTCCATAAGTTTTCTTTGGTGGTCCCTTCGAGACACTTAAATCTTTATTTGTGAAAATTTTGTGGCCCAGAAAAGATTTCTAGTGGCCCGAAATAAAAAGCAAATGTAACGATTTGAATTTCATGAAAGTAATAGTCCATTTTGAATCTCGCTTGCCCTATCGGGCCACAAAGAAGATATATATTTTTTTAAATGTTGTGGCCCGATACCATTTTTTAGTGGCCCTGGGCCACCGGACCACTTGTGAACTGCTAATGTCATGTCCTGATATAGGTACAATGTAAATGGTAGAGAGATGGCTGTATGACGAGCAAACACAACAACGAAACAAACGCACACACGTACACACACACATGCACAAAACCCCCTGAACTCACACATCCGTTTGTCCTTCGGCCCCTGGTTAAAGATACAGTCGTCCCTTTTTAATCAGAAACTCGATAAGATCATCCCCGGCAAACATTTACAGACAGGAGCAGGAAGAAGAAAAAGGTGAAAGACAGAGGGAAGAGAGAGAGAAGGAACAGCATATACATATTCGTCTCTCCTGCTCATTAGCCATCAATCTCACCTATGAGGATCCAAAGTAGATGGCAAACAATAAAAGGGAGAAATACATCGGAAAGGTCTAGATAAACATCTGACGTGAGTGACGGTTTAATTTCATCCAAGATGCTGAGAATTCTTCCTTTCTCTCTTTCCTTTTTCAATCCGACATCAGAAGAGTATTATTTTACCCCATGCATGCAGATCGTCTTCATTGTGTTATTAGAAATATGAGCGAGTTGAGGCACAAGAAAGAAACAAGATCGAGCTGTAATCAAACCCATGCTGTAATTAAAAAAGCAAAAAACGGTCAAAAAAGTGATAGCCAAACGCAACGCTTTTTCGTCTCTTCCCGTCTGTCCGGAATATAATCTTGATATTCTAACATTACTCACGACACACCAACAGTTGGACAAGTGCAATATTAATCATTGTCTTCTTTATCGGCGACCGGTTTGTGCGTGCTGTCTATGGCCTTTGAAGGTTGTCAAAGGGTTAACCTTTATTTGCAGACTCTGTCTTTATTTTTCCTACGGTATACCAGAATAATCATAAATCATAGTATCAATTCATAACACTGACAGAAATGGTAAAGACGATCATAATAATGAAAACAATATTTACTATGATGTTGTCAACAATAGTTTTATCACTTTCAGTAGAAGTAGTACTATAGTAGTAGTAGTAGTAGTAGTAGTAGTAGTAGTAGTAGTAGTAGTAGTAGTAGTAGTAGTAGTAGTAGTAGTACAATGTACATGTAGTAGTACTTTGTAGTAGTAAAGTAGTAGTCGTAGTAGTGGGAGTAGTAGTAGTAAAAGTACAGCAATGAAGTAGTAGTAGTGGCAGTAGTAGTAAAGTAGCAGCAGCAGTAGTAGTAGTAGTAGTAGTAGATCTGTTGTTGTAAATGCAGTACCATTAGGTTGATCGTTAAAATATCAATCTTCTGTCTGTCTAGTGTCTATCTGTCTATCTGTCTGTATGTATATATGTCTGTATGTATGTCTGTATGTCTCTCTTTCTCTCTAAGTTGTCAACAGATGAGCAGACATATTTGTAAAGAGAGGAATCTGATATCATTGATCTTTTGATAGCTCCCCGTCTTTTAAAATGTCGTTTTCCGTAATCAAAATGTGACGAACGATTGTTGATTGTGCACAATGTCATTTTGTCTTGAGAAAGCAAAGAGAAGTTAACTGCAAAGTAATTAATGACACGCTAGGCGTAAAATGCATTTAAAAACACAGTGAAGTGAATGAGCATTTCATTTCAATCTGTATAGTTTTAATTTCCGTTGATTGCCCATCACAATACTCGGCAACCGCTTATTTTCTTTTTTGAGTGACAGAGCTAATCGCATTACCGCAATAAGTGCTACCTTTAATGAAATGATTCATCGATCTATTCGATATCTTAGTTCGCTTCCGCCTCACATTAAGGTGTACAATAGGAGCGCGCTGATGTGTGTGCTTATCGGATGACAAACGTGTTTGATCGTTCCATCGCGATCATTAGTCGATAGTGTCCATCGAATACGGCCAATATTGCGAAAAACGTTGGTAGCGTCATAAGTCAACCGAGTAAACGCTTCAAAGCATGGCACTGCGTGCAGGATGCGCGGTGAGTGGGTGGCGTGACGATGAAGTGATAACAAGCGAATCGAAGGATGTGTGGGTGGGCGCGTTAGCGGCGTGAACGATTTCTAATATGATAGGATTGTCGGAAGAACTCGTCATGTCACTTTGATTTGCTGAGATTGAGCGATCACGTTGCTTTCTTTACCTGGCGACAGAGGGCGCAAGCCTAGCCAGCCAGATGAGCGGGCTATACTTGCATCGCCTACTCTTGAATCGTCAGTTATAGCACATGATCTTCTCAATCAAACATTTTACACTGCAAATTCGAGATTCAATAGATTACAGCCTGTTATTATTTTGCATCACCTGAAAGTTAAAATTCCTGAATCTTTAATTAGATAATCTAAACTCTGGGATTTTATTCACATCACATCATTATCAAAATTAAATCTTCTAACTCATTTTTTACTGTCTGTTGCTGTTCTGCGTCCGACTTGGTAAGATTTCGCCGTGATAGGTAGTTGATGCATCGGGACTCGACACAAAACATGAATTACGTCACAATAGCCGATATGTATTCTTGAGACGCAAAGAAAGGAAACCAAAACCCAAATATAAATGTGGATTGAGCGAAGGTAGTAATATCAGTAGAAAATAACAGTGGAAGTTTGAGGAAATTCAGACAATCGATTCCAAAGTTAAGAATTTGTAAAGTCCCAGTGCCGTCATTGCTGGATAAGGAGACTACTACGCTCTATTACGTCATTATGGACAATGATATAAAGAAAATATTTTAGAAAGTCAACACATTTTAACTTTTTAGCATACTGAAAGATCACTTAACTTGCCTTTTTCAGGAAGCATGGGGAATAACATTGCCATTAGCATATAATAGTACAATAAGTCGATGGTACGAGTAATTTTCGTAAAAATGAAATTTCGTAATGTCTCCTTTATTTTTTTTTTTCCATATTGCTGTCCAATAATTACGTCATTAAGTAGTCTTCTTTTCCAGCAATGACTGCACGGAAACCTTACAGATTTAAAGCTTTTGATTCCATTTCCCGATTTTCCTCAAACTTTCACGAATATAGTTCTACCAATGTCTCTACTTTCACTCAATCTACATTGATAATCGGAATTTGGTTTCCTTCAAATACAGTTTCATCCCGACCGTTGTCATTTTCCTGTTTGGCTGTCTGTCCTTTTCCCTTTCCTCTCTTTATATCACTTCCTCGCCCCTCCTTATTCCCCCTTCTCTCTCGTACATGCAGAATCACTAGAACAAGAAGAGTAATTAACTGACGAACATGATCCAAGAAAAGCGAGTTTCTGCTAGAAGTGTTATCTTCGTTAGATATTAATTCCAGAGAGATATTTGTTAAGCTGAAAAAAAAAGACAAGTTATCCCACTCGTGTCCACCATCATACAAGTTACTGATACAGTATATACATGAACGGTATAGCCAATCGGACTAAAAGAGTTAATCGAGCAAGAAATATCAGTACATCGTTACCACGTGCTCTACACAAAGCAAAACATGGCTGGAATGAGAAAACAGACAGGCAGACAGATAAATAGCTTAGAAATAAATTGCTCTTGTAGAGAGGAACAGGTAAGATAAAGACACTAATTTGTGCTCTGATCGACGTTGCAATATCATATATATTTCCAGAATGACCGTTGGGATGAAGTGCGTTTAATTATACAGACCATAAGATATAAGGATGTGAGGTAGGTAGATGTAAAAATCAGACTTTTTCTTGAAGCACTTAATCAGATAAATCGAAGAAAACTATATATATGTATATATATATATATATATATATATATATATATATATATATATATATGAAAATAGATTGAAACACACACAAAAAAAAAACTCGTGAAGAAATTTAGACTTTTTATTGCTATTTCGGCTTCTTTTTTTTTTTTTGAGCACTTGTTTTCACACCACGAGATTTTCCTCAGTATGGTGTCTGTGAAGTGCAGACTACAATAGTCATAAACCATTTTAAATGACGCTGTGATATTGCATTTTGTGAGTGTGATAAGAAATTTGCTACTCATATTGCCATCACTGTGTTTATTTATCACTAGTCTGCGGAATTGCATGCGTTTTCTCCTGGCACGGCGATGCTCAGAGATACCATAATCCCCCTTCTCAACTGGGCAGCGAAAGTAAATGGATTGTAAATCCACCGTGGATAACCTGCCATGGAAGTCTATTCATTGCAGTAATTGGCTGGTCACGCAGTAGACACACTTATGTCCTTGTTGGAAGCTATAATACTCATTACTTTCATCAAATCCGTGAAGACTGACAATAGGAATGATTTGAATTTAATCACATCGAAAAGGCTCTTTGCAGTCAATTTCGTGTACAACTATATAGGGCCTATGTGTTGAACAGCCATACATTGCATTTCTATATTATATCGTGATTTATTTTTGTCAACTGTATCAGTGTGATATAAGCAGTAAAATAAGCATAATTTACATTACATAATGTAGTGAGAATTTGAAGAAAAAGTATGAATATTGAAAATAACAATGGTAAGGGGGGTCATATTTGTCGCTATTTGTTCACTGTGTATCACCTATAATACTAGCTGGAACGCATTTATGATTATGAAACTAGACGTTCTAGAGAAAAGCAAAAATGATGGACAATCAAAGTATGCAGACATTTTTGCATGTGTCTTTTCACCTTTGGCTGATATACTTCATGCAGTCAGGAGTTAATCATACACTGGTACTGGTCTTCCCTTTCAGTATCTTTAATATATAAGAAAATCGCATATTCAACACACTCTAAAACACACCGGCAAGGATAATTTGCGCTTTGGAACAGATACGCAACACATAGATATAAAGTAAACTTTAATCATTCGCTTTGTTTGATTTTACTCTACCTTTTCGGCAACTTGGAGTGGTTATTCACTTTAAAGCACTCACAGACCGTCCTCTAAAAGACTACAGAGATAAGTATAATCAAAGTATAGTCTTTAAATTGTCTGCTTGCATTTCTTGGTTTCAAATTAAATGTAATTTTAACCACGAACGAGCAGGGATTGTTTTAGTACAGTTGCGGAGGAGAACGAACTCCTCTGACTTCGGACTGCGGGAGCCCCCCTGGCGAAGTATATAGCGTCACACTCCCGAAAGTAGTCACTCGGGTCGACTCACGCAGATAACACGATCCTTTTTAGAGCTCGATACGATCTGACGTTTATGTATTTTGTTGTTTTTGTCGTCACTCCATTTTAGTCCTCTTCGACTGATCTTCTCGAAATGTCAATCTATGTGCCCGCCTCAGTCATAGTGTCTTCGGAGATTATGTCCGCCTTTTCTCTCCATTTCGTCAGTCTCCTTTTCTTCTTATTCAACTTTGGAGCTTTTATCAGACCGTATTGTGGTTGCAGCTTGTAACCGATTCATCTACATAATCAGCACCACAGTCTCTTGAATCTAGTTAGTTTTAGAACTCGAAGGCTTCTCGTGTAGTGAGACTGTAATAGAAGTATACATGAGGCGATTTTTAAGTGGCTCTGAAATGAGACAGACAGCATTCTTTAGAAGAGGGAAAATGCCATTCTGTAGAATTCATCCGTTTCAAGATTTTTATAAAAGTTAGTTCGGACGATATCTATCCTGTTTTTTGTAAGTGTTAAAGGGGAACATATTACCCAAAGTATGCCGAATTGGAAGCCGAATTATTGATAAAATATAGTATCGGTAAAGTTTGAAGAAAACTGCACAAGCCGTTGAACAGGTATGGATTCTTAAACCCTTGGGTTATGATATCCCATGCTGTCATATTGTTGGATGGGAAGGCCACGAAAGTTCGGGATGTCACAGTATAGTGGAACAATATAAAGAAAATGCCATAAGATTATTTTCACTTTTGTAGCATATCAAAAGAGCACTTGATTTACATCGTTTTAGAAGGCAAGGTAAATGATAATACCCACAACATATCAGTCGCATATTGTTATTTTCATTAAAAAACACTAAAATTTTGTGACATTCTGATTATGAGGTTCATACCAATTAAAGAATATCATTGGCCTATACCTCGTCTCCTAGATTTGGTCTAGCTGTTTCGCACTAAACGTCGTCCTGAAATCAAGGTCTGTGAATCATATTTGAAGCTATCGACAGGTTTGTCACGGTTGACATGAATATGACCCCGAAATCACATTGCGATCCGACATAATATTATGTACACAAGTCGTGTGTTTCCGAGTCAACAAAGGTGATGCAGAGATACAGAGTCAGAAATAGTCTCATTTACCATCGTGATAACTGTTCATCCGGTCGTGATGGACCAGAATGCGTCAAAAAACAGACTCCAGAGGCATATGATACGTATCAAATCCACAAATGCTTCCCTTTTTGTTGGCATTTGATAAACGAACGCATCCTTACATCATTTTGAGCGTAGAGTAACACCAACAATACATCTTGGGGTCGAAACACCAGTGATTACCACCACCTATAAGTAACAAATAAAGGAGAAAAGCAAATCTACTTCGTCAACAAGGCTATACTGCATAATAATTATTCAAAGACAAGCATTGATTATCATTTCATCACGAAGCCAATGTGTGGGCGTTGGCAATTCACCTGCCTGTCATATTCATATAAACTGTTGTTGCAACATGTACGGCGCTGTGACAACACACTGATGATTAAGACACAAGCTGTCACCGTCATTGGACTTATTGTCGAGAGATGCCTGGTTGATGGTATACATATTGACACTGTTTCTCAGATAGCCCACACAGGAGTCATTAGTGACAGTAAAGTGGACGATAAGATTGATGTTCAATCTTCGCGCATGGAATCAGGAAGCGCACAAACTGTCACGTCGCCGAAATAGAACCAATAATGGTAGAAGAGTGAAGTCCAACACCCCCCCCCCCAAGTACAAAATACATTCAACGTGGCGCTTGATTTTCGTTGTTTCTTGTGTGAAAGACACAATGCGAAATGCCTTCGAAAAGTAACAGTCAAGAAGAACTGCCTGACAGCCTGAGAGTGTTTGGTTTTTCTTTACAATTCTAGACATTACCATTAACAATCTTCCACGGCGTTTTTAACTTATAAAGTTTACTAATTAACAATCATCTTATGATTACGCCGAGGGCTTCATGACGCTCTGTGCACACGACACATTAGGTTCGATATTAAGACAGATTCGTAATCTGCCATCGATTACGCGCCGTCAAGATTGCGATCAACAAGGACAGGCCAAAGTTCTCGGCCGGGACCGAGGCGAAGGAAATCAAGTGATTGAGGTCGCCCTTTATTCACTTTGGATGATTAGCTGGGCTCATGAGGGATTATATAGAGAGCGGGAGAGGCCGGATGAAATGGGTAGGATGAGAAAGAGGGAGGGAGAGAGGGAAAGTCATCGATAACAGGTAAGTTTGATCGATCACCATCAATTAAATGATCTGACGCACTATCGCTATCGGCTGTGACAAGACAAACAAGAGACGACCCGTCTAGTCCGACGGTATAGGGGCCGCGTGGCAACGGAGCTGATTACGCCTGCTTTGGTGAATAATGGAAGACGACTTTTATCTCTTTCACTGCCATTAATGGTCGACTCGGCAGCGGCCATTCCCTCAGCGAGTTCTTACTTTACTCGGCGTCCGCCCAAATTGATACTCAGCGCGGAAAACACTTGAGGAAAAGTTCACGGATAATTGCACTGAACTTAAGCGACCCGACTTTATTAAGCGGCTAAATGCCGTCCTCCACCGAAGTTTGGAATCACTTCCGGAACGACAGCAGAAAAGTTTTCAAGAAGCTTCACAGTAGCGCACAGACATGAAAACCAAACCAAAACACAACACAACAAAACAACTCATCTAGAGAGGGTCTCGGTCTTTTTGAATCTTCCACAGTGAGATGACATTTCCTTTCTGGCAGGCACTTAGCTCGGCCACACGAAATGCCGTCACTGGTTGAGTGTACCCTAAACATTTACACGGGGCAATGGATATTCTTTTTGTCTGACAGAAGCCTAAAATGAGCTGCACATCAAAGATTTCCCTCACGTCCTCTGTAAAATGCGCCAGGCATTGATGCAGCAAGTTGACAAAACTTGTAATGGCACTGTCTCATTCTGTCTGTTCTACTTTTGTTGTTTCTTCGATTCGTCTAATGTCATAACAATGATAATGATAGTAGCTTGGCTAAATTTGCCGTCATTGGTTGAGTGTACCCTGAACATTACACGGGGCATTGGATATTCATTTTGCTTAATGGATGTGTAAGATGAGCTAAACATTAAAGATTTCCCTTATGCTCTCGTTGCAAAGGCGCTGTAGACATAGATGCACCAAGTTAACAAAACATTGCAATCAACTGACAATGGCATTTTCTTGTTCTATCTGTACATTACTTAGTCTTGCTTCAATTGTCATGACTATAATAACAGCAGCAATATCACCAGCATTATCACCATTTCCATTACCATCATCATGGCCGTTGCCATTAGTAATATGCTGAGCATTTCATAATAATTATGATAATGAAAATAGTCGTTGCGATAACTGCTACTCAAATGCTTTCCAACTTAACATGAGAGATGGTGAAAATTTGTACACTTATCATTAATCTTACATGAACTGTATCGTATTTCCACGATAATCGTACTAGGAAAAATCAGGCCTCAAAAATCCAAACCGTCTTCATGCATTCATTGTATATATAATTTTCTAGTGGTGTGTCTAATGGCCAGTCAATGTTTAAAATGGACAGCGTAGTCAGTAACTTTGCGTTTTACTTCTGAAGATTTCATCACATTATTTGAACAGATGATGGTAATCTCTATTTTGTCTGTTTTCCCTTTGCTTTCTCCCATCACTAGTAGCTGTCAATTTTTTAATCAACCCTCTTCGTGCTTTATTGATTCCTTGTCCCTAGGTATGTGCGTGAAATATGTGCAAAGTTGACTCACTGACACAGAAAGTGTTTAACTGCTGCTGAAGTGACCAACGGTTTATGGATCACGACTCAAAAGCCTCATCTTTGGAGCGCTAGATTCCGGGGAGAGCATTTCAGCTTATCAAAATATATCAAATCCCGTTAGCATTCAGCTTCTGAAAAGGGTACAAGTTTTCACCCCTGCGTAGAGAGGGAGCGTTGGGGAAGAAGTATCCGGGTCATCCAGGCACGCTCCGGACCCCTGCTATCCACTAGACCTAGCTATGACGTTCCTCCTCCGCCAACATTCACGCAATCTTAATCAAGCAGTTTTACACCCATGCTTTGGGTTGCAACCACCTTATTATCGTTTTGCTATATCTGTACGACAATCTCGTCAAAACAAAAACTACATACTTCGCATCAACAGACACGTAAATAACACACACATATAGACAACTGAAGTATGTTTAAGGCACACTCGGCGCCTTCCTATATTTCATTTCTTTCAGCCGTGTTGTGCACAGACGAATTTTTGCTTTTTTACATGCATATATTTTGAATATAACCTGTTTATAAATGTACAGAATAAGCATATTGAAATACAAGAATACAATAAGTATAGCACAATACTGTGAGATTTGAATCAGATTCCACGGTGGGAATAGTTCATTCTGTGAAGTTAACCCTTCATGTGCAAATATTTCATGACAAGCAATAAACAAATGTTATGAAGGAGCCAAATAGGAACGGTGGGCATTTTTTCTTTTGCCAAATGGAAGTGTAAATTTCCACAATACCATGCATAGGGTAGGATGATTTATGGCAAGTAGCAATAACAGATGATAGAACTTTCTAGCAATCTTCATCTTGCCTACTTTTGTAAACCTATCGCCTAAATAGAGGCAACATTAGACATTAGTGGGTAATTGTGCATAGGAGCATTTGTGCATAGCTTGTACATAATATGGAAGAACAAAGACAAAACAACACCAGTCATGGTGTTTGAGGCACATTGAAAATCTAGTTCAGTGCATTATTCAAGTTGTGCGCAGAAGTACTTAAATTGTTGCAGGAAGATACTGGATGTGCTTCCATGTAAATACCACGAGGCAAGCCATTCACTCAAGTGTCCATTGAATTTCCACACACAAAAATATTCATTATCATAACATACTCTTGCCAGAAAGAAAAAAAAAATCACTACAATTGAACTACTACAGTAAAAGCTGAGAAGTGTTATCTGAATTGTTTTTATGTAGATAGAAAATAGAAAGGAAAATATACTGCTTCGGTGCTGAATGCAAAAGGTCCCATCACAAATTACATATAAAGAAAAACAAGCACTAACTAATCAATCTTGATATTCAATAACAAGAAGACTCTATATCGCGACCTTTATGCAGGACTACGTTACTGGTCATATCTTATTCATTCTTTGGGGTTTTGCATCATTTTGGCACTAAGGGGCCAATTTTCCATGCAATGCAGAAGGAGTTAATCAATTCTAGAGTTCATCTCACACAATCAGGACTGTTCTGCACGGTCCAAGCATAATTGTTAACCATACCCAAGATCCCAACACATACTAAAACTAAACAGGAAATAAATGATTAAGAGAGTAGTAATGAGCAAGCAAAGTCTACAAGGTTTCTGATATTGTTTACATATCTGCACAACATGATTACAATAAATACTGGTGCATGAATGAGTCCATTTCTTTTCAATAAAAAGGAGAAATATAAGTGTGTTGATGAGAGCAGTTTAACTTCATTCACATCAGTTGCTAAAAGTTTGCAGTGTGAAATTCAAAGCAAGGGTATACGAAATACAATTGGAACAGGTAATTGTCTTAACAAAAAATTGCACTGTCAAATACATTTATTCAAACATATATATTACATATATTTTGCAAATATTGAGTGAAAGTTATCATCATACAAGACTAACACACCATTTAATGATGGTGCATCATCATATATTACATCGCTAGATCTATGAACAAGCATAAACTCTTCTTGTTAATCCACTTCAGCTTGCTAGTTTCTACAAATCACCCACTATCTATAAGCAAGATAAAAAAAAGGTATTACTCATTCACATCAATTTCTCTCCCCCCCCCCCCCCTTTCTCTTTAACCTGGGGGGGGGGGGGGGCATGGGGCATAGAGAAGAAGGCTGACAATATGTCAACCCATCTCAATTTCTACTCTTGGCTTGGCAAGAATAAATGGGCCAATGAAGTCTGTATCGTTCACTGACCAGCAGAATATCTCCCACTTTCAGACCTCCTTGTTTTTGCAAGAGAGGGATTTAATAATGGGGATGGACGAGTGGGTGTACCTAATAACTCAAGTGTTCAGACATAAAAGGTCCTGTTAGGGTTATTTCATAAAGTGCGATGACCCTCTGGAAGTGCATCAGTGCCTTTACTTAATTTGTCGTGAAAACTGAAAGCCTGATAAGAGTGGGTGGGCCTCGATGGCATATTTTAGAATATTTCTGCAAATTAAAAGCAAGGAAATGTACTAAAGGGATATTTAAGTAAGTTTGTATTATATCAGAGAAAACTTATCCGTCCTTGATTATAAATCACTTCTCTTTTTTTTTTTCCCTTTGTCTTCATTTATGAGGGACATCGGTCTGTTGGTATTGAAGAGAACAAATTGCATGGACATGAATCGTTTCAAGATAATTGCACTTGCAGAAAATAGAGGCTGTTTGACAGCCTCAAAACCAAATATGCTTTCCTTGCGATGATGACGTGCGTTATTTGGTTCCTGAAAGCGACATGGTAGCAGCATTGAAATTTTGGCATCTCAACCGAGCCCAGTCCATATCACAATGCATCTTCCATGATAAAATGCACATCTATGGTTACAATCTCAGCAGCACATATTTTGTCTTTGCTTTCATGATGAACAGCACGATTCTCTACATTTCCTGGAATTTGTGATCAAATTTTGTCAAACACGTCACAGAAAGACTTTAATTTCTACCTTAAGATCACTGCAAATAATTGAAAGCATCAAAGAACTTTTTATCCCCAGAAACATTTTGCATTTTTCTCGAATGCCATGTTGCAAATCCCTGTCTGATTTACTTGGAGGTTTGCTAATATCGAAAATTTCAAAAATGAAAAGGAAAAACAAGTTTTCAATTTTCTTGCCGAAAGCTTCAATGACAGCGACAAATTTGTTACTGTACTGCTGCTGCCATATAAACTGCATCAAGTTAGAAGTGTTGTATTACATGTATGCTTTACAAAACAAGAATATGCACAGCATTTGGAGTGGGTTTCAACACCGAAACAAACATACATTTGCAACTTGAAATGCGAACTGATCATTTATCTGGCAAAAACTGAAATTGAATGCTTCTCACAATGTCACTATCGATACTAATAATCAAATTGCGTCTCTGTAAAAAGAGTTGAAAGACAGATATTTGTTTGTTTTCTCAAAATGTTCAGCATTTCATTTACTTGCAAACTCATGCAGCATTCAATACCTCAACTCCTGTACAGACAAGTATTGTACCAGATCTTATTTTTGAGTAATGAGTCCTCAATACAGCATGCAAGTTCCTAACTACTTGGTGCCAACAGGCTGCTGGCCCGCATGATTCTTTGCGTTGCAAAACTACACCCTTCGGGGCGGATCCAGGAATTTCGTAAGGGGAGGCACCATTACAAATTTAAGGTGGGGGGGGGGGGGGCGCACATGCCCCTCATCCATTTTTGTTTTTCTTTCTTTTGTTTTAACAAAAAACAAAGAGAGGGTGTGCACCCGGTATGCCCCCATCTGGATCCACCACTGTCCTTGACAAAACAGGTTGGCATTGAGTGGGGGGGGGGGGGGGGGGAGGAGGGGCTTAGTTTCACTGCTTGGTGCTTGCCTCCAGTCTGGTGCACAGAGAAATCTGGGCATAAAACCACCACATTGACAACTTAACGGTGTCCTTATTTCTACAACAAATGAGGGCAGTTGATCACAAAACTCGGCAGTGCATTCGATCCAAATGCAGTGACGGCAACTGGTTCCATTGAATGCAGATTCACCGTCCTGGAAACGACTGCAAACCATGCTTGGGTTAGCTTTCCTACAACGATAGCATACAGACAGGATTCATATTATACAGACAGGTTTTTAGAAAGTCCAGACTTGTGAATCCATCAAGGTTGTGAGCTTGTCATGGTTTCACGGCACACTGTTCATTAGATCAGATCGCTGCCCAATCCTGAGTAGCCTTTGATGTTCCTATGAAAACAAAAAAAAACAAACAAAAAGGACCATGATCAAAAATATGTAAAGTCATTCAGGGGGCTCTCGAGGCCCCACCTATTGGTGGTGAGATCATGCACATATTTTAAAATGCATTCCAGCTTTTATTAAGCAAAATGACAATGCAACCATAACCCAGACCATGACCTAAGTTCAGGGAGAGTTCACAATCCTGTAGCCTGCCTTCTGACTTACTATTATAGCAAGTTTCAGTTGAGCGAGCACAATTTTGTTTAAGCTTATTGACCATTTTAAAGGAAGGAAGAGAATGAGCACATATGCTGCATTATCACGATTTCTATCAAATGTTACATTCTACTGATAAGCATTTCTTGATGTAGATGCTTAAATCAAACTTACATGTACTATTGTCATTGTATTTTAACAGACCAAGATGTGAGGAAGAGTCTGCATTCTTGCAGTGTTCATTATGTCAGATCCAACATTTGGTGACAAATCATAATCACAATATTTGTTTCACTGTTTCAATTTTTGTTTTATAGTCAAGGAAATACTTCTGTTATGCCAAATAGGACAGATATACAGTGTAGACAAATCTTGTAATCATTCCCTTTGAAAATTGATGTGTTCATCCGGCTAACTTACATATCATTGCCTTTAGATCAATGTTAATAGTCTACAGACTCAATGCAACATGGCATGCATGTGGCCAGGCTGCTGCTCAGTAAGGTTTTGTAGCACAGCAGAGTATAGGCCTACTGCAGCAGGCTCTGGACCACAAGGTAAGGTGGTCTGCTGCGCAAAACTTTGGTACACCTAGTACTTTAAGAAGGAACACACACTTTGGCACATCTAGTACTTTAAGATGGAACACACACCATTTCATTCCTGCTTTCATAGGTTGCATTTTGTTTCGGTAAAAGCATAAAAATAAATGACATACAGTTAATCTCATTTTTCACAAAATGATCGCAAACAACAAAAGGCAAATATGTGTCCACATTTTATCATATACTAGTCATTTAAATGTTGTATCCAGTGCCAAAAAGCGGAAGAGTATTCTGGCCGCATCTTTGTGCAGTTACTCCCTTATGCTTCTCAATATGTAATTGCCAATATTATAAAAGTAGCTTACCCTGGCTGTTTCGCCGAGTATATTTACGTCCTCTTGCATCGACATTCTGTGTTTCTGCAACGTCAGGTAACCCTCTTCACGATTGACGTGAGCCTGCAGAAGAGCAAAAAACAAAACAGAGAACAAAAACTCAATGGATGTATGACTGTGATGTACAATGTACTCACATATTTAAAGCCTGCAACAACTTTTTACAAGTCACAAACAATGAAATAATCAAAGCATGTGGGCAAATGTGAAGTATTCAAGTAAGCTTCAAAGAAAGGATATCATAAGCAGAAGCACATCTATTAAAGTAAACTGGAATATGGGGAAGAGCTGCACTTTAAAGTGAAAATATAGTTCTCGCATGACTGTAGAACTGTTTACTATTGTTCCAAAATGTACAAGTATGCATAGAAAATGTGTAAAATTGTACTGTAATAATACACTTTCAGTTAGGTAACAATGAATATGTGACATATTAGCCACACAAGTTGATCGAAAGTACTACAATCTCACAGCTTACCTGATCATGGTTATAACGTAAGTTTTCATAATTCAATAACTGATAATTAAAAAATCGGGCCATGACAATGTTCATTGATCTTCCATGATAGAGTGAAGTGCATGTAGCTTGCTGGAAAATATTATTGCCAAGGCATGATCAATCATCACATAATGTTCTACCTAACTACACAGCTGAACGGGGAGGGTTCTTCTGGACTACAAGTT
This sequence comes from Diadema setosum, assembly GCA_033980235.1. Taxonomy (NCBI): domain Eukaryota; kingdom Metazoa; phylum Echinodermata; class Echinoidea; order Diadematoida; family Diadematidae; genus Diadema; species Diadema setosum. Next base: position 11,951,303 of record CM067061.1, read on the forward strand.
GTATGCATACGATCAAAATTATTCTACACTTTGATCTCAAAATACTCCGAAACTCCTCACAATCCTGGCAGATTGCATCAGCCAGGTTAGTTTCTTGGTAGACCTTTTTGATGTATTGCATGCAAATTTCAAATGGTGTAGGATAAACATTGAGTTCTTCTGAGTCCTTCTGAGAACTTTAGCTGTAACAGTTTTGCAGTTAATTAACAATGACTTAATGGCTTAAAGGTCCAGTTTACCTTTGGGAGCAGTGATTTCAAAAATGTTCAAGATATCACATTTGATGCATATGTGTAGGTCTGTTGTATCATAAAACATCCTACCATATGAAATATTTGCAATAAAACCTAAAATATAAGGAGATATCAGGGTTTTTCTCAATAAACCGTAACTGTATACGGTTTAGTCTGGAAACATTCTTATTATAACTATTGTTCACATTTTGTGTATTTAACAACACTTAACATCGATTATACGAACTCAAATTTTGACAGTGGTTGTTTCTATCCCTAACGCACATTTTAGGACTATTTTAAAGCACTAATGCTGAGTTTTTGTTTCATCTGCAAATGGTAAATTATGCCTTTAATGGACACCCTTGTCCACTTACCTTAGCCAAGTAGGACTGCTCTCGGAGGAGGGCCTGCTCCAGCTCCCGCTCCTTGTTGGCGCAGTCGATCATCTGCTGCTTCAGCAGCTGCTGGTGGCGCCGCTTCATGTCGGCCAGCTTCTGGTTCAGCCGGCGCACCGACTGCTCCTTCTGCTTGCGCGAGAGCTCCGAGTCCCGCACCCGATTGGACAGGCTGTGCTCTATCTCCTCTAGTTTGCTTACTGTCCTCTGTAAAGAGAATAGTGGGGGCGGGAAGGGGAAGGGTGGAAATGAAGTGAGAGTGACGGTCAATTTTGACATGATTGAACCAAAACTGAGACCCATACTTTGCTTGTTTCTCAATCTTAAATCCAACGCTTGTGCATCTGCTCATCTTGCAAAAAAATGCTGTTAATTTCTTGTGGATTCCAGTGTCATAATCGTGTTTGAGAACCATGATTACTTCAGTCTGTGTTTTTCATTTGCTATCTATGCAGATATTATCAAATCATTTTTTTTTCCATTTCTTATAATATGGCTTTAAATATCTATGGGTGGCTGATAGTCACTTTCATCCACCTTTGGATTGCAGTAAATTGTTTAATGATGCATTACACTTAACTTAATGAGAGTTGTGAATCAATTAAAAAATATAATGAGTAAATGGAAAGAAAAGAGTCACATTAATCATCTTATGCAAACAAACAATGACAGATCCTTTGAAATGATTTACCTCAACTAAAAGGGATGAACTAAATTTGTTTTTTCCCATGTCATTGTTTCTCTGCATCCATCTTTAACCCCATACTTCTCCATCTTAGAGAGTTTGCCCTCTTATCACTACATAGTTTGGCATTAAAAATGAGATGAAACTGTTCTCTCTCTATTTTCAGCCAGCCTCGGAGCCACACCCACCTGTGCATGCTTCATGGTATCTTCGTTCTCCCGTCTCATCGCGTCAAAGTACTTCTTGTTGTATCTCTCTGCCCACTTGGCCACGGAGGCCTCGTGCTGGTCCCGCTTGTCCATCGAAATCTGCTGCAGCTTCTTCTGTTTCCTGGCATTGTGAAGCTGGAGGGGAAGAATAATGCAAAATTAATCACCTATCAAAAGAATAATTCACATATTCAAATCTATGGATGTTTCATCCATCCTCATGTGCGTAGTAGTAACAAGCCATTCTATTGACCTGCACTTCAAAAACACTTCTCAATACTTTGAATCCAGTTTGCAAACAATGGTTGTTGCTATGTTGGGCCAATCTTGGGCAAGCTTTCAGGTTATCAAGAAGATCCACTCTTAGGAAGGCAAGCATAATATTTAAATATGTTACTAAACCAGTCCATTCTCCTCTTGGTCTGCTGGGGGTAGTTTGTATTTAAGTTTGGTTGGTTGAAGACAAGTTTGAAAAAAAGAACAAGGGTTCAACTGATGCACACACACCAAAAAATATCCAACTTACTAGAGTAAACACTTGTCATAAAAGTTATTACCAAGGCAAGATAAAGAGAATTTTATTTACTAAGCCCAAGATGATCTTAACTAACATTTCCCTACCCCTTCCCCATGGCCCTCACATCCTATACAAGCAGTCTGTGTTGCTATCAGTGCATCTGAGATTACCCCTAAACCCCAGCCCTAACCCTACCCCAATTCCTAGACTTAACCCAAACTCTAAAGCAAGAACTCACCTGCAGCTTGCGCTCTATCCTCTTGTTGGTGAGATCCAGCTTGGTGTTTAACGCCTCCTCTTGTAGTCTCTTCTGGGTGAAACTGTTGTCGGTCAGCCTGTTCCTTGTGTCCAGCAGAGCTCGTCCCTCTGTTGGCATGGCAACATGTGAGATGATATTATGATATCACAGATGATGGTAATAATGATGACAGTAGGTAATGTAGAATATACTCATCTCCCAACTTTTCTGACTGAAAAATAGGGACAATTTGGCTCAAAAGTAGGAAAGAAAGACCGGTTCCCATAGAAGTGTGTAGTAAAATTGTCAAGAAAAATATAAAACTCCTATTGAAGCATAAGCTGGGAATGGTAAAAATTCAGATTCTTTCCTCCAAATTCAGAATGGTTGGGAGGTCTGAGTATGTATGTGTTTTACACACACATGAAAAATATACAAATCACATGCACATACACATTTGAAAGCTTATGGTTATTCACTGACAGCTATACTTGCTCTTACTCTCTCTCTCTCTCTCTTGCTCTTCATAAGTGCAAATATCTTGGCTGCAAATAGTTCATATTTTTATCTTTAAATCTAAATCCTTATCTATTAATTACAGGAAGCCAGAATGACTACCCACATTTGAATGATATCTATGTAGAAACAGCAAAATCATTACTTTTGTATGCACTTTTGCAAATGTCTGGTCCAGATGCCCTCTGACCCTGAGAAAGATGGATCAAGGAAAGCAATGCTACTAAAAACCCACGTGTTCTCTTTTACCCACAATATACCTCTGTGTAAAATTTAAAGAGAAATCAATTCAATAATGTAACTTATAGAGTAAATGTACGTGGACCTTCTAAAACTGCACCTCATTTCTTGCATATCACAGTCCAAACATAAAAACTACGAACAACTGGACTTTCCCATGGTACACCCCATAGGAATTTGAATGAAATCTGAATGAAATTTGAATGAAATTTGCTGGTAGATTGCCCAAAGGAAATATACTCCCAAGTAGCCTCCAGAGGCTTCACCATGGCAGGTTAAAATGAAGAAGCAATCTTCCTGATGAACACAAGGCATCACTTGCACCTTGAACCTTACGAACCTTCTTGACTAACGAACAATTTGCAATCCTGCGGACCATGATATTTTAACACCTCCCTTTTCTTTGTGGTAAATGTTTTTTAGTCGCTTATGCACCACAAACAAACATTAGAACAACAACAACTGCAGATGGAATGATTTGAAAGCAGTAGTCACTCACCATCTCGTATCTTCTCCTCCATGCCTGTTCTGGCTATTGTTTGGTCAAGGCTCAGCTTCCTCTTAGCATTCTCAAACGTGTCAATCTTATCTCGGTTTTTCCTGGAAATGTCAGAAAATATTGAGGGAAATGAAGTGGCAGATCAAAATGCGACTGGAGTGATAGCAGTTATGGTGATGATGATGATGATGATGATGATGATGATGATGATGATGATGATGATGAAGATGATGATGATGATGATGATGATGATGATGATGATGATGATGATGATGATGATGATCATGACTGTTTCATTACCATTTGTAGAATAATTATCAACCTCATTCATCATTACCATTTGTAGAATAATTATCAACCTCATTCATCATTACCATTTGTGGAATAATTATCAACCTCATTATCATAATCATTTCTACGACCGCTGCTTTCAGCAGGGGTAGTGTTGAGATTATTCAGATTTCAATTCAATTCAATTCAATAAAGGTTTTATTCAGTCATGTATCGCAGCCAGTGGCTGAATTGCACATGTTTACAAAGATAAAAGATACAATCATGATTATTAATTCATATAAAACAACAAGAAAATTGAATCTCCTACAAAATACACTTAACAGAAGCTGAAAATATCAACTTAAACTTAAACATTGAAAAGCTTAAGATATACAAAAAAATTATTACTAAAATAGTTATCAGTATTAATAATAAACAATAGAAAATTAATATGAACATAATTCAATCATCAATTACAAATTGCTAATTACATTTCTATCTATATACTCCCTAGATCACCAATTTAAAACTAAAAAAAAAAAAAAAAACACTTATATAACTGATGGCATAATTGCACATATTTCAATAATAAACATTAATGTGGTCACTATTGAAAAAGGGAATATCTAGTGTATATACATCATCTTGTAATACACTCAAAGCAATCAAAAGTAAACTGAATTAATGACGAAAGTATAAAGATATAAAAAATATAAAAAGAATAATCCATATAATATACTCTATGTTTGATCACAAAAATAGTATATTGCACTAGGAACAAAATCAATATTGAAACTTGAATTATGTATTTGAGAGTGTGTGCTTGTTTACGCATGTGTATGGAAAGGGGGTAAGTGTGAGTGAGTGTGTGTGGGGGTTTTGTGTGTGAGTGTGTGAGCGTGTGTGTGTGTGTGAGTGTGTGTGTGTGTGCGTGTGTGTGTGTTTGTGTTTGTGCGTGTGTGGGGGGGGGGGGGTGGGTGGATGTGCAAGTGTGCATACCCACAATCAATGAATCAAAGTTATATGAAAAATTATATGAAAATAAGACCAATGGAAACATTGTCATAATCACCTAAAATATATATACATCTGTAATACACAATCTTTAAGTCTTGTGCATTGTATCAAAATAGATTGCAAGTCCATTAATATGCTATAATGTATTGCTTATTCACCATGTAATTACAAATGACACATTATGCAATTGTAAGTATATAAATAAGATGCACAAACCAAAAATGGGGTGGGGGGCATACACATAATGATATTGCATATTTTTCCACCTAAGAAGATATAAGTGTATGTGTATCAAACATACAGACCAGATATACAATAATTGTGGGTTTATTTTTTCCTGATTTCCCAAATAACACTTATGGTTACAATACACACGTATCAGCAGTAACTATTCTATCACTTTAGAGATAAATTCCAAATTAGGATATTTATCACCACAAAAACAAATAACAAATTATAACATTTTTACCATTATAAGCGGTGACATAAGGGAAAAAAGGAGAAAGGGCATCGGAACACACTGAAGTTTCAGTACTGTGACAATGTTACTTAATATGAAGATGAATTTATCGCAAAAAAAAAGATGATGTCAAATAAAATACATCAATTTTCTTATCAATTACTAAACTACATAAGGGCAGCTGCAATACTGCATTCAATCAGCTAAGAAGTTTCACTATTAAGAAGTCTGATGAGGTAAGGTATGGAGCTATCCTGGAACCTTTTCGTTTTACATTTGAACATTTCATACTTATTCTTTGAGCGCAATGCATGGTCATGGGTCGGTTTTTGTGGTAGCCAGTTACAAACCAGGGGGTTCTTTTCTAAACTGTGGGCAAAGTCAAGACACAATTTTTTTCTTCTTTCTGACAAAGTGCTGAGATTACACAACTCCAGGGCCTCACCGTAAGTGGAGTACGATGTGCCTAGCATGATTTTGCATGCCCTTTTTTGAATTGTTTCCAACTGATTATCTTGCTTTTTTGTGAGTGCGCCATTAAACACAGGGGTTCCATACTCGAGGACAGGTCTGATATATCCGGAGTACACTGTTATCAAATCAGTCAACGGGATGTGAAAGCGTTTGAGGCTACGAAGCATATACAGTTTTCTATTGCACTTTTTGACAACTTGCAAGATGTGGCTCTCCCATTTGAGATTTGCCTGTACCACGACACCTAGTATCTTAGCTTCAGTTACCACACTCAACTCAACATTGTCTATGAACAGAGGTTCGGGTAGTGGGGGATGTTTGCAAAATGCTACTTGCATTGTACAACATTTTGTAGGATTCAGTTTCATGTTATTGTTACCAGTCCAACTACTAAAGTCATTGAGTGCATCTTGAATAAGGGGTTTGTGAGTTAGCTTTCTGCTTTCATTCAAAGTGAGATCATCCACATATTTGAGGTATTGGACAGGCGCTGTTTCACATGCATCATTGATCATTATTAGGAAAAGTATGGGTCCAAGCTTAGTGCCCTGGGGCACACCTGCATTGATGGTGTTCCAGTTGGACATGCTTCCGCTGTACTTTACGCACTGTGCACGATGTTCAAGGAAACTTATTATCCACGAGACAAGGCACGGTCTAACACCCATGCTGAGCAACTTGTTGACAAGGACATTATGGTCAATTTTGTCGAATGCTTTCGAAAAATCACTGAATACAAGTGTTGAAATGGTCTTGGGAAGTTCCGCATTTTCTAGGATTTGGTGAAGTAATTGAATGAGATAATGGTTGGTGGACAAGCCCTTCCTGTTTCCGTATTGCTTACTATCTATGTGCTTGGAGATATCCTCTAGTAACCACTTAGCCATGAAAGATTCAGCGATCTTAGCGAAGTAGCTTGTAAGAGCAATCGGGCGGAGATTCTGAAGAGTTGGTGGTTGACACTTTGGGATGGGGACAATCTCAGCGCACTTCCATACGTGGGGTACCACACCCTGCTGGAAAGATGCATTCAACACACTGGCAAGAGGTGAGGCTAGTTCGCAAGCAAACTCCCGCAAGATTCGAACAGGTAAGTCTCCGGTGATGCTTGACTTTCGTTGATTTAAGTTTTTCAGCATTCTGTAAACTTCAAAAGGCTCGACCTGGGGGCACTGATCAGGGGCAGGAAGGAAAGTTGGTAGTTTGTTCCTGTCTAGCGGAGGTAAGTCTGAGGCAATTGAGCAGAAATGATCATTAATATGATTTGCTATTTGAACAATTGACTGCTGGTCTGATTGATCAACATCTGGAACAATGACAGGAGTGTGATCCTGAGGACCATGGGTGATGAGTTTGATCCTCCTGTACCATGCTGCAGGATCACTAGCCTTCAAATTCTGAACTCTTGTGTTGTAGTAATGATGTCTCGCTTTAGCCATAGTTCGGGCGGTTTTGTTTCTGAGGTAGCGCCACAAAGTCAGCTGCTTTCCAGCAAATGCTTCCTGTCTCAGATGTACAAGGGTTTTCACCTCAGCTGTGACCCATGGTTTGTCAGATTTATGCAGTCGGATACTTTTAGTGGGAAGGTAAGTATCTAAGCGAGACTGTAATGTTTTTACGAACGAGTTACATTTCTCAGAAGGATCATTGATGCGTGCAATTTCTTCCCATGTATGATGGGTAATCCAATCTCCAAAACTCCGGAGTCCACTTTCCTTCAAAGGACGAACAGTTCGTTTCCTTATGCCATTGTGATGTTTCTGGTAGTTTTCTGGAACCCAATTTACACAGTTATGATCACTAGACGCTATAGGTGCGAGAATGCTAACACGTTGATATAAGTTAGCATGATTGGTTACTATCTTATCAAGCACATTTTCACCCCTTGTAGGTTCTGTCACTATCTGTACAAACCGATCATTTGTCACAATTGGGTCAATGTTCAAATCATTCAAATCGCCGACAATCGATATCCCTGCATCAGGATATTGAAGCAATAAAGAGTCGATAGTAGCAATGATATGATCGACATATTGTTCAGCATGAGGATCGCGAGGTGGGTAATATACGACACAGATGATCAAGCATGATATCTGGCGGGGTAATCGCTTCGGTCTTAGTTGTATCCACAAGGCTTCAATGACATCCGGTACAGTAACTGGCAGCAATCTAGGTCGATAGTCATGTTTGGCATATATCGCAACTCCCCCACCGGTTCGACCACTGCGATGTTTCGAGAAGAGGGATAGATCTGGGAGGGAGAACCGGTCGAGTGGAGTGTGGTCATCAAGCCATGTTTCAGTTACGGCAATAATGTCTACATCATTTTCATCAGCAACGACTGCTAGGTCATCTATCTTATTGTGTAAAGATCTGACGTTCGTGAGCAACACTTTAGGCAAGTTGTAGCGTCTTTCACAGTGTTGGGACTGGTTTCTCGGGAGTTTTGTGAGATAGCGTTTAGTTCTAAGACTACATTGTGACAGCCTTTTCCTTGATCTTGGTGTCACAATTACTGGGATTTTCTGGCCACTCTCATTATCTGAACCAAATATTGTGTTTGTTAATGTTCGTGTTGCCACCCCACCACGTTTCCCTCTGTGAGAGGCAGGTTTGGAGTTTATACCAAGGTCTTTTATAACATTCCAGGTCACAGGGGAAAGTTTAAGATCAGTTCTTTGTTCTCCTACTTTGTGCAGAAACTCGCAAGAATACCTGTATTCATCATGGTTCTGCAATGGGCCTGGGTTCGGATTAATGTCACCACATTTCAGGAGGAGTGCACGAAACGTGGCAGTCGATTGGGCAGTGTATGTGATACGCTTGCCAGTAAATTTCCAAGGGACAAGGATACTGGCAGTCATATGCAGAGTAATACTCACAGGGCTCTGAAGTGGCACAGCCGTGACTGCATGATTCACATGAATTCCAAGCAAAAGAAGGGGCAGTAAGAAGAGGAGAGCTTTCTTCATTGTTGCCGATGTTCTCATTCAAGTTTCTTGCAGATTAGCACAGTGCACAATTGAGATCACAATAGAGGGGCGCAAGCTGGATTGAATAGGGGTGTTGGCCGGGCTCCCAAGTCCATTGTGCCTGCTCAGTTGAAGGGTTCCTGCTTGAGTGAACCTGCCTGGCTCATAAGATGTCTGCCAAAGCTTGCACATGCAAAATTTAGAAAGTTTTCTCGCTCACTACAAGAACACTGCTACAATTCACGATTTCAAACTTCTCCAGCAAAGTCCAGGCAATTTCCTCTGAAGGAAGGTGATAAAACTGCAACTGGATATCAACTTAGTGCAACGAAATACGGCTCTAAAAGCAGAGCTCCATAAGTGTGTCAGCCACATAGGCGAGCACTATACTTGTGTTATCAATACAACATCAAGATTCTTATACGCTGAACTAATTCTTTAAAATTCTTTGAGAAGGAGGCACAGTACTTACTTGATCTTCTGTTCATATTTTCTCTCCATTTGATTTTCATGCCTCCAAGCTTCATTACCCTCATCTAGATGATCCCTGGATGAAAAAAAAAAAGAAGAAAACACAATATACATACACAAACGAAACCAACAATGAAAACCAGTTCACAATTAGCTCATGTGCACATTGGAACAAATCACCTTTCTTTCTTTTTTCTCACTTGGTTAGGCACTCATCGTCACATGTGTCATACTGCATACTCTTGCCAGACACAATATATGGCATAAATCTTCAAACAAAGAAGGAACCTACATAGACCAGGTGACTAGAATGGCTTGTCAATTTACACTTGAAGAAATATCCATTTCATTGTTTTTGCATTGAATAGAATGACAAATCTTTTTTTTTATCGACATTACCAAATACTAAACCTTAGGCCCCTAAATGAAAATGCACTTTGTAGCTGTCAGGTGGATGTGCTGGCAAGCATGATTAATAGGCATTACATCATGAATAATCATTAAATCACAGATACATATCTCAGTGAATTTAAAAACCAACATGCCCCTTACTACAAATGACCTTTTTCTGCTCATGCGCAAAGTAGAACTACGAATTGGCTCATTACTTTAACCCTCTGCAGCCATCATCTGAGATTACCAGCGACATTGCATACAAACTGGTTGCTGATGAATATAACATGGTACACAAGGGAAACCAGAAAAAAAAAATGTGTTGCCACCATTTTGAAGCTCAAAAGATGAATAATACTCACTGCCTCGTGTCCTTAACCATGGTCTGGTTCTTCTTCAGCTCCATGTTGATGTTGAGGGCGAGGTCGGTGAGCTCGCGGTTGAGGCGGTGTGTCTCCTCCTCCTTCAGGAGCATCTTCTTGGAGAACTCCTCGCTCAGCTTCTGCACCTCCGTCCGCCGCAGCTCGATCTCGTCCACTTTGGCACGGTACTTCCTCTCCAGGTCACCGCTGGGGAAAGAAGGGGGAGGGGAGAGGTAACATAGGAGGTCTACTGATTGGGTTGAAAATTCCACCTGCTGTGCTATATATAAACTCAAGACTCCAAACTTCAAATTTTATTGTCCAAGAACGGAAATTCTTTTTGCCCAATTGATCATGGGCCCGGCAGCCACTGAGCAGCGCCAGATCGACGTTGCTCTAACCTTTTCAACTGTTGAACGGCAAACAAGGTAGCAGCAACTCCCATCATTTAACGTCTTTTGGTATGACGTAGCCAGGGTTTGAACCCACGACCTCCCGATTTTGAGGGCAGCCGCTCTACTCACTGAGCCAACACATCGGTATATCAGATGTAGTCAGGGGTGTGAGAGGACTTGCAAAAAGAAACCTTTAAAAATCTGAAACTTATGACAAATTGTTTGAAGTGCATTAAACTGCAATTATTTCAATGTATCTGAATTGCCAAAAAGTCTGGAAAGTGGGTTTTGGGCAGAGTAAAAGAATCTGACATCAACATAAACTCTGAACTCTCACATCTATGCATACTGTACTTGCAAGCAGGGCATTAAAAAAATAGTGTTTGATTCCCCAAGGAGGCTACGATCGATAAAATACAGGTGAACAAGTCTTCGGTATCTCTTTTTTAAACTTCTTAATATGGGACAATGTACCAGGGTTGATAACATTTGCCGAATATTGCTGGTCACCTGGGACGAATGAAGGGGCGTAGAATTCTTTGCCCGTTTCCTGGTGTAGAACATGTAGTCATGTGTGAGGACCATTTCACTGGGATAAACCCTGCTCATGGGATCTTTTACATGTATGAGTGTACGAGTCATAAAACATACTGGATCTCAATGTAATGTCCTATCCAAGGGACAGAGTGTTTTTGCCATTTACTAGAGGGCATGGCATAATTGCATACAACACTGCTCAGCTACAGTCAGTATTTTTTTTTCTTCTATGGTGCATGCCTACCACTTCTGAAGATGAAAAACATTACTATCTTTGCTAGGCTTTTTACCTCCGCCAAGGGAGGAGGTTATGTTTTTGTTACCGTTGGTTTGTGTGTTCATTTGTTAGTTAGTTTGTGCAAAATAACTCAAAAAGTAGTTAACGGATAGGGATGAAACTTGCAGGAAAGGTTGAGAATGACACAAGTAGCAAACGATTAACTTTTGGTAATGATCCGAGAATTTTGGGGGAATTTATGAAGGATTTTTGATATTTTAGCAGGTAGGGTCAATGAACTTGGGAGCTCAGGCTGCGTGTATTTGAGGTTTGCATAGTGTGTGCTCTAGTTTCTGCAAGGGCGAGGCGTGCCGTGCAGCTGAGGGTTTATGACGTAACAAAGGCTTCTATGTTGGGAAATCAGGCGGCTTTCAGCACACAATGCTATTAAAGTATGTATGGGTGGAAATCACTGATATCTCTATGGAAGAACAAGATCAGTGGTGGAAATGAGCTGCATGCTTGGCGGAGGTCTGCGCTCTCAGAGTGCTTCTCTAGTTTTATGCATGATGTGCTGTGTGCTGGTACTCACATTGAAAGAAAGACTTTCCTGTCTTCATCCTTGAGTTGTTGTTGCTTGCTTACACCCTTTTCTATATTCTGTTTTGTTTGCTGTAAAGATGCAAGAAGAGGAGAATAACAATGATAATCAATGTACTTCCATTCATGATTCAAAACTAGAAATGTCGCTTTGGCGACTGGTATGCCTCCGCCATAATACATGATTTTCCCAATAGGTCTAGATAGTACATGTGGACAATGTGTGACTACATTTTCACAAAATTGGCAAAATACTGAAATAACAAATTTCTCACAAATGTGTTGAATGTTCACCTTCCTTGACCTAGGTTTAATTGGATGAATAGGAGAGCATGTATCTAGGGATTTAAGGACTTTAACTTGACTTTGACCCATTCATACATTTAGGCATTGAGTAATTTTCAAGGTACAGGTGTGGAGAATTGGTGTGAATTTCTGAATTGAATAGTAAATTGTTACCATTTTCATCTGGCCCTTGACCCTAAAATTCATAAGATAATCACTTTCAGGTAGGACATGCATAATATGTACTAAGTTTCAAGATAACTTGAGCCACTTCCGAGATATGGAGGAGAAAGTTAGTTCAGCACTTTCTCTTGATCTTTGACCTTTTGACCTTTGAGGCAAAAAAAAGAAGAAAAAAAACTTTCCAGAGAATTTCTATTAGGTTACACATGCATACACCAAGTGCAAAAAAAAAATATAACCCTGCTGGCATTGCATAAATATGAGGGAAATAGTAAAATTTTGAAGTGTTGCACTTGACCTTTGACCCCTGACCTTTGACCCCATGAACCCTACATTCTCTAGATACAATCAATTCCAGTCAGTACATGTATATACTATGTTCCATGAAGATACCTTGAACAATTTTCCAAGGTACGGAGAAAAAAAGAAGTTTTAATGTTTTTACTTGACCTTTTGACCTTTGACCTCATGACCTAAACTTTCACCAGAGAATCTTCATTGGGTAATACATGTATACACTAAGTTTCAAGAAAATATCTTCAGGCATTCAATAGATATGGTGGAAATAGGGATATGTTATGTATTTGACCCTGACCTTTTGACCTTTGACCTTTGACCTCATGACCCAAACCTTCACCAGAGAATCTTCATTGGGTAATACATGTATACACTAAGTTTCAAGAAAATATCTTCAGGCATTCCATAGATATGGTGGAAATAGTGAAATTTTATGTATTTGACCCTGACCTTTTGACCTTTGACCTTTGACCTCATGACCCAAACTTTCACCAGAGAATCTTAATCGGGTAATACATGTATACACTAGGTTTCAAGAAAATATCTTCAGGCATTCAATAGATATGGTGGAAATAATGAAATTTTATGTATTTGACCTTGACCTTTTGACCTTTGACCTTGAGCATGTGCACCCAAAAGTTGATAGGCACAACTTCACCCCCTAATACACATACATGCCAAGTTTCATTAGGATACCTCAACAGGTTTTGATAGTTACCTTGTCCACAAAATTCATTACGGACGGACGGAAGGACGGACGGACGGACGGACAACCCGAAAACATAATGCCTCCGGCACCACTTCGTGGCGGAGGCATAAAAATACCAGTGTAGTGATAACAACAGAATAATCTTTGAATGTACGGTCCAGAAAAAAAAAGAGGATAGTACTCCTTAATGTATACATTAATGTGAAATGAGAAAGTCTGTCAGAAAAGGGATAACTTATAACAGGTATTAATTATCTCCCCACTTATCAACCAGCACAGGTGGGCGACAATTTCGACCAAAAATTAATTTTAAAAGATTTGCATTAATTGTTATTGGGCCTCAGAACAAAAATTATTAGCCAAGTAGCCATATGGACTGAGAAAGGTTCAGAAGTATAGCATTACTACAGTATGTTACCTGCTCCATGAATTGTGTCTACATGTATGATTTGAGTCTTTTTGTTTAGATAAATATCTCCAATACCTATACTTTTAATAACAGTAAATATATTAGGGCTTATGCCAGTGGGAACACTAATATTGTTATTGATGAGGAGGATTATGATGCTTCAGAACTTCAGAAATGAGAAATAGATGGTTTTACTTACAGATTCTTTCTGATGGACATAATCTCTTGTGATTAAGAATTCCTTCTTCTGATTGTCAAGCATCTTCTGGTCCTCTGACTGCTTCTTCCGACTTATTGCTGGGGGTAAATGGGGGGGGGGGGGGGGGAGAAATATGGTGACTAAGAATAGATACTGGTAGTTGGTTTTGAAATAACAGGTTGTTAGAGATAGTTCTGCACAGTATCACTAGGATATGTTCTTATACATTTAGACAATCTAAAATAACTTGTCTTTTCACAATCGATATGCAACAAGTCAACAGTCAAGATGTCCTTATCAATGTCAATGGGCTTTTTGCTGGGTGTCAACATTTCAGCTAAAAGTCTAACATTAGCAACATTATCTGTTGATAATCAATTGCGGTAGTGTATTTGCACTGAATACGTTAGACATACCTGAGCACGAACATGTGCATGCATGCAACAGATGCCAATGTCTACATTGTTCATGAACTCATAAAAGAATATAGTATATTATATCTTTGGAGGAATGAAATGAACACACTGTTACATACACAGCTTACATAAAGGCATCTCAGAAAAGAACGAGTAATCTCTTTGAACATCAAATTTCCTTTTGCACTAAATGGAGAAATGCCTAACATATTCTGCAACTTGGTGATAGACACAAACATAAATGAATCTGAGCAAGAATTATAGCTGATGAACAAAAATTTGCATCAGTACTATCACCCATGGCAAATTTGTGAATGCATCTAAAGTTTTGCTGTGGCCTATAAATACATAAACGCTAATGTAATAGTGAGATTATCATATTGTGATGGACATTAACTATAATCACTGCAAGAGGACATGAAGCAGTGGTATGGGCTGCTTATGGATGGACACAAAGTTTTTTTTTTGTTTCGGTCCCTCACCAATTTCATAGTCCCTCATCGTTCTCTTGAGAAGTGTTTGATTCTTCATCAGGTCTCCCTCAGCTCTCTTCAGGTCTCTTTCCTCTTGTCTGTGCTGCCACATGTGGTCCTGAACAGAAAGATACAGTGAGAGAAAGAGAGTACGGTAAATATCAAAATATATGCACTTTATATAACGCCTGAGGAGATCCTTGTCATTTGATTGGTTGTTTAACATTGATCATTCGGCCCATTTCACTATGACGTCATCATCCGTGCAATCGTGGCTCCATTTACCGTGCAATTTTTGATCCATACAATTGCTCCATTGCATGCTCGCTGAGAGCCCGGCACACTACGACTATGTGTGTATGCGACAGCGCGCCAGCGATAAGCGCTCAGTGAGCACTGCACTCTCGCGATCTCAGTGTCTCTCTTGTTTCTCAATTAATAAAACATCAAATGACATGGATCTATTTTAGGCATTATATAAAACAAATAATAAATGTTTTTCATTCGTGTAATGGACAGAATATTTCATTTGGTGAAAGATGAAATGTTTGATCTATTCAACTCAGCTGCGCCTCATTGAATGGTTCATTTCATCTTTCACCTCATGAAATATTCTGTCCATTGCACTCATAAACATTCATTATTTGTATAATATGTCACCAAGGAGGTCACCCATAATAGTACTTCCTCGATGTCTCTAAGTCACCTGCGAGCATACCAGTACTCCACAATGTCCTCCTGGTGCTTGGTAACAACACCTCCCCCCTCCCACACACTAAGAGACACACAAAATGCCTACAGTCACTGTTTGACACTTACCAGGTAACAAAATTGCTTCATTTCCTTTATAAATGTTATTCCACATACAGCATATCTGAATGAAATTCTACACAGGAACGTACATAGCGTAAGAAGTTCAATGCTGACAAAAACAAAACAAAAAGAGAAATGACTTCCTTCTTCGTGAATAAATGGTAATACACACCAATCATGCTATCAAAAGAGTAAACAAATTCAGTTTTTGACTGAAGGTTGCTTACAAATATCAATGGAGCATCATTTTTCTTCTTTCTGTCACAATTCCTAAAATGTAAGCTGAATAGTAGAATGTCTTTTTAAAGTTTTATGACAACAAAAAATGTGATTCTTGAATGAAAAACCTTGAATATATCTGATGGAGTATTACTCTACCTCAAGGAGTATTACTCTACCTCAATGATTTTCATCCTCCTTGTATGTTCTTGCTCATCCCTGGCCACCTTGTTCATCACATCGACCACCGTCTCTGGCTTCTTGGGACCCATCTGTTCCCCGAGAGGCCCCAGGGATGCCGGCGCAGACTTAATCGGGGAAGGGGACTTCTGTCCGGCCATGCCCCCGCCAGGCCCAGGCTTGTCCTTCTTGGATCTGCTGCCCTTGGATTCGAGGACCTTGCCACGGACTTGGAATGAGTGGGTGTACTTGTTGGAGTCGAGGAAGCCATCAGGTCCACACTTTCTTTCTTGCTCTCTGTGATAATGATTTTGCAAACACAATGTATGCAAGTTAGGGATGAATGCAAAACTAGAGAGTACATCAAGAGTAAGAAGCATTACACTCATGGAAAACTTGACGAATTCTATGACATTTACCGCAAGACTTTTTTTCAAAAAATATATTCTTTGAAGAGTGCATGTTATGCAGGGATTCAAATCTGACAAAATGATACACTGTATGTATCCATTTGTAAGAAGTGCATAAACTGGCTTCTTTCTTGTGTGCTGTGAGTGCATGTCACAGTTTTGGTGTCGTAAAAATGCAATTTTTACTGTATAATGCACTGTAGTAAAAGGAAAAAGGAAGATTGTAGTTAATAAAAATAATTTCATATATGCTACCTCTTCCACACAAATATGAATAAAATACGAAAAAATACCACACCCTTGTTTGAAACAATGTGAATGTGACATATTAAAACTTCTTTGCTAAAACTCCCAAGTATATAACATAAAAGACACAAATATATTCCTTTATCTATTTTGTTGTTTTATTTTTTCACATAAGTTTGCTTATTTTCTTTTCATTGCTAAAGATAGTTTTTGTTTTTTTCGTTGAATCAACACTTACTTCAAGAATGCAGCATACTCCTTGGCCTCCTCAGCCTCTGGTTCCTCCGTCTTCACCGCCAGGGTGGAATAGCGGGACTTGTTCCTGGGGCTGCTCTCAAAGGAGAGCAGCACCTTCCCACTGGGCATGTCCTGTTTCAGCATGGTGTCTCACACGATCCTCTGCTGGACTGATGCTTTTCTTGTTTCTAACGTGCAACCTGTGCTTGATAGAGATGATAAAGAGATAGGAATGGAGTGGGGGCATTGCTTTAGGATATTCTCTTCCCTTTTCACCAAATCTGGAACTCTGTGGGCCTACACTTTGAAGGCAATCAATGAATCTCAATTGGATGACACCAGAGCAACAAGAATCAATCCTACCATGCACATGATGTTGCTTCCCCGTATTAGACCAGGATGATGGAACTAATGAAGGAAAACTAAAAATATGACAGCGATGAATCATCATCATCAGCTGCTTAATGCAGTTTTTCATGAGTGACATGAAGTAGATAAAATGCTACTACACTGAATTCCACCACGAACAGCTATCATGCAAAAGTTGCAAAAAAAACTTGTCTAATACAATCAAAGCTGGGTATCTACTGTATATTTAAAGGATTTTCTCACAGTATCACACGCACACACACAAAATCATAATACTGAATCTCATTATCTACAGGGGAACCTAAACCTATTAATGATCCTCCGATTGCAGGCAAAAGAAAAAAATCTAACTCGACTTTAAAAATATATATTCCATAGGATGATGCTAGCCGCTGCAAGTGATGACTATAGTGCACAACATCTACTACAGAACTGTTTGTATTTAACAATCATGTCACTTTGATGAGATCATACTTTGTATTCTTCAAAATCATATCTACTAGTAGATATACTAGGTACTGGTTCCTATATATACACTACTATGGATCCGGGCTAACTCGGCCCACGGGACAACTCGTCCCACCCGTCGAGGGTGGGCCGAGTTGTCCCACCCGTTGGTATCGATAGTGATCGTGAGCGCTTGTCTGTGTTTGAGGTTATTTTGTCTTTGTGACGTCTTTTTTAACCGTAACTTTTATGGAATTGTGCTCAGTGGTTTCTGTAAAGAATATTTGCCAACTTTTGGGGGATACAACGACGTAAAAATGAAATTTCAGACGTTTTTATCGCGGTTCGCGATCCCCATAGGTTCACGTTCATTTCGCGCGGTGGGCTAACTCGGCCCAGCTAAGTTTTAGCTGTTGTTTTGTCAGTAAATCTCCGTAAAAATATCAATTTTATCATGTATGAAGGTGTATTCAGGGTTCCTTCAACTAATTTCATCTTCGAGGGAATTTAATTTTGCACATGTTTGGTGAAATGTTGGATATTTGTTCGCATGATTTCATCTTTGCCGTATCCGCACCGCACCGGTCTCGCCACCAGCAGCTCGCTCACGCATCACTGTGGCAGAGCTGAGCAGCGCCATGCCCATGCCCACTCTCGGCGAGGCACGGGGCGGCGCGGCGCGGGGCACCCGCGCGAACGGCACAGAGGGAGCAGCCAGCCACTCCGTACCCGTATCCCCAGTAGAGAAGAAATCAAATTATGTAGCAGATCATTCGATGTGAACTACATGAAGGTCATTATATGCATTTGATTTTAACTGTTAAATGTTTTGTTGTTGCTGTTGTTGTTGCTGATTTTATGTATAGATCTGCGTTCTACTCAAAAGTTATTTCTGTCCAATAAATGTTACCTTTTTTCTTAATAAAAACAAACAAGCAAAAGTTAAGGGGTGAGTCTGTTTATGGGCATTACCGTGGAAATTAATAAATTGTTTGATATCCAGTGGTCAGTTATTTGACCTGTAGATATGGATGGTTTGGTTGAATGGTTGATATCATGAAACCGGTAATGAAATGTAGTGCTAGCTAGATTGGCCTTGTTTATGATTGTAGGGCCTACCTTTTGTGTGTACTTTCAAAAATAAAAAGGAATTGTTTTTGTTTTGATGACATTGCCATTTTTGCCATGGGAATCCTTACCCTAATTCAAGAGAAAAATCCTCTGCCACCTGTACCTGCACGATAATGGCCAACCGTCAAGTTCTTTTTCTTTTTTGTAATTTCCTTTTTATGTATGTACTGTATATACAGTGTAAATCTCTCTCTCTCCATCTACTGTAGCTATGTTATGTATACTGTGATGATCTATTGAACCAAACTTGGACTTCATATCTTAATCTTTTCCATGCCTTAGCCCTATTATATGTGTTAATTGATCTTTTACATTTTTATTTATTTGTACAAAACAAGGCTGATTATAAAATTCTCAAATCCTTGCTTGTCCTGCACTCATACTGTTGAATTCATGCAATTTTTTTTTTTTTTTTTTTTTTTTTTAAACAAGCAGCAAAGATGAATAGCTTCTCAAATGGTCTTCCTTCTCAAGCACGGTACTCAAAGTGTTACATAATTTGCAGTCATGCAGGGTCACAAAAGAAACATTACAACATGCACTGGTAGGCATCGGTAAGGTCACGCATATAAGCTCTCATCTTCCTTCACAAAAGAATCTCTTGTTTTGTGGCCATTGCATCCTTTCGACTGTTGCCCTGCCTGCCCTTGATTACAATGTACCGGTACTGCTCTTTCCAAGACTGCAAGATCACAGCAAATGTTGAATAATATTAATGTGAGCATGTAAAGTATGTTTTGTTTTGTTTTGTTTTGTCATTTTAACATCTATTACTTTATTATTTCCTCTCTATTTTTTTTCTTGAATAACAGAACATTCTCATTTGACTTGAAATAATACTTTCATTTTTAATTATCACATTACCAAGTATCATCTGTGTACAAAGCTTTCTTTCCACAACTGCATTGTAAAGTTCTGTATTTTTTAATGAATCTTCGTCTGGCTCTATAGATCGCCTAGCTACTGCCAATATTTCCGCTTCCTTTCCCCATCTCTCTTTCACTCTTCCATCAACCCATTCTTTTCTTATGCGTGATCAATGTGTTTGTCAAGTGTCAAATGAGATTTGATTTGAAACACTGCATACTTCATGTGAATTGCACACCAGTATTTTTTTTTCCGAATTCATATTTACATAGAACAACTAGTGTGTGCATATCTACACTGATGTTCAATGTAGACAAATTTGATATCTTTAATAAAAAAGAAAGTCTCAAGTAGCGCTGTACTATGGATTAAAAAACATATGTGACAAAAACATCATTTTTTTTTAAGAGTCATCACACTTTATCATCAGTGAATAGTGTGCATTCATAAAATGTGAATTTAATTCCTCCACATTTTATAGTGTGTTATAACGGTAATACAACATTTGTTCCTGTGACCTTGTAACAATTGCTCTGGTGTATCATTTTCTCCAAGGACTTGGGATCAAGGTTAGGATTGTGATAGGAGTAGGGTTAGAGTAATGCTCCTTCGTATACTTTTTGTTTGGTTTAGCATGCAGAATTTCAAGTGAACAATTGTTGCAGGAGCAAATGTCATGGAACCATTACGACACTGACTTCAGTCCTACTTCAGTTAAGAGGTCTACTTCAGTCGATAGTTTGCTTTCTTCTAGATTTTCACCTCTTGACCTACCTGTAAAACATACATGTAGTTTACCAGATAGTTGCCAATTGATGAACTCTGCCCCAGGTGAGGTGCATCGCAGGAAATGAGATTATTGTACATATGTCAATCCAGATATACTTCATGAAATGTTGCATTATTGTAACACTCATTTCGGTGTCCAACATTATGCTCAGTCACTCCGCAAAACCAGACAATGTCCTCTCAAAACTGAATATTCACTATAGCTGTAGGGGCTGAAGAAAGCAGATCTGTTCTCGGTCAGTTCCTGTGGTAGACTCTTTCTTAATTCTACCCACTTACTTTTTACAGGGTAGTTAATTTACATTTTAAAATCATAAGATAGACAAATCAACCAAAAACGAAAGGAGGAAAGTAGTTTCACCCGAGGACCGAAGGAACCGATGGAAAATAAAGGTAGGGCCTACAGTTGATCACAAGGTGAAGTTGAACATGAATGGAAACAGATCAAAAGAGTTTGAGGACGTAGGTGTCACTTATTTCTTCTTTTTCTATGTCACTGTCGAACATCCCAATGTAGTGGCCGACTGGACAAGGGAAGTTAAGTTCGGACTACCGAACTTAATATGGAATGTTAAACAAAAGAGTAGGTGTGGTGTGAAAGGGATGAACACATGAATGGGAAAGGAATGAGGGCGATAAAAAGAAACGGCATACAGGTCAATGAGAATGTGTGTCAACCTATTATATGAACCTATACAATTACAAACTGAACAAAATATAATGATCTGAGATTGAAAAGAATGAAATAGCCAAGAAGCTCAACAAATTCAAGTTTGCTGTCTTACCGTGGGCCTACATAATAGCAGGCCATCATAATACAATTTTAGGCGCAGGTAAGAAAAAATGTGAAATATTAGCAAATGTTAAGCTTTGTCGAAAGTTATAGGTGTTACAAAAAAAAAAAAAAAATCCCACTTTTCATCTTTAATGCAATGTAGGCCTAGTTCCAAAACTAGTACTACATTACAATCTCAGAGCTTACCTGGTCATATTTTCCCCTACCAGGCCCTACTACTACTTGCAGTATCCATCCTGCACAAGTCTGCATGCAATTCAATACCAGAGTTTACTGGTCTATCCTGCCAGAGAAGTAATACTTGGTACTTGGGCGTAAAAGAAAGAAAGAACATACATGTACTAATGTAAAATTGATTTCATGGCCAATAGTGTTCATTGTTAGTAGCAAGGTGCAGTCTATATGACAATTCAATGATAAAGTGATAAGTTAGGTTGCTACATAGATGTACTTCGATCACAATGTAATTTACTATTGCTTTATCTGCTGCTTTCGTTACAAGGTTGTATATTCCATTCATTTCAGTACTGGTATAACAGTATTTCTTCAAATTCATGAAATTCTTCCGTCGAGATGTTTTTTAATGCAAGTGATAGACAAATTGCTCTACATCGATGTAATAATTATCTCTATAAATCATATTTACATAAACATTTATATCGATGTACGTGTAGGGCAATTTGTCAATCATTAGCAGTAACAACAGTATTTCTGTTAGCAATTATAGTACATTGACTAAATATCACTTTGAAAACAGACTTCACCATAGTACTAGTAAATCATTTCAGACACAAAAAGTGACATTTTCACATATTAAAACTCATATTTTTCACAAATGTTACATATTCATAAATTAAGGAGCATGTGCCCCAACATAGCGAATAGTGTCATCCGAGTCACGTGATAATTGCCAATAATACAGCATGCATCCAAATCGTTATTTTATGTGTGTGTTGTGTGTGTGTGTGTGCGTGTGTTTTTTTTTTTTTTTTTCAATTCAGTATCAATCATTAATAATAATAACGCTGATGCTGGGGGATAAAACAGCAAAATGACAACTGCAAACTGCATGAGGTTGGAATACATATTATTGAGTCATCCTGGAAAAAAAAAATATATCAGAAAAAAATAAAAGACAAAAAAAAAAAAATCAGAAAAAAAAAAGAGTCAAGCAACCCCCTATATGCCCAGCCTTTAGCAGAAACCCTTGCCCTTTCACCTTGGCATTGGCTGGCGGTAGCACACCAGCTCACCTTGAACCTTGAACCTTGAAGATATAATCCCGATGGCAGCTTGTCCATAAAGCTAAACTGGGATGGGTGTGCGGCAGTAGGTGACAGTGTAAGAAGAGTGGGTGACAGTGTAAAGTTGTATGTACAATAAAAGGGGTGACTGTGCAAGTAAAATCCAGGGCTGGGTTTAGAGTAGCCTGGAGCCCACAGGAGGCTGCATCCCTCCGATAACAGGTAGGGCGGCCTCCTGGAAAGCAGCAATTGACGGTGCTGTGACTGCAAGAAGAGGTAGGTGATTCCAGATCCTGATTCACGCGACGTTGCAGCAAAACACAAGTTGCTCCCTCTCTAGCTCTCAGCTCAAAGTTCAAGACAATGGATAGGAAAATGCCAACTGACTACTGCATAGTATTTACTTATGCGAGAAAATGGGGAAGTGCAGCAAATGACGCCTTTTCCTCCAATTTCAACCACCGCCCGTATCCGTAGCGACGTTTTACGGAGTGGCTGGCTGCTCCCTCTGTGCCGTTCGCGCGGGTGCCCCGCGCGCCGCCGCCCCGTGCCTCGCCGAGAGTGGGCATGCATGGCGCTGCTCAGCTCTGCCACAGTGATGCGTGAGGGAGCTGCTGGTGGCGAGACCGGTGCGGTGCGGATACGGCAAAGATGAAATCATGCGAACAAATATCCAACATTTCACCAAACATATGCAAAATTAAATTCCCTCGAAGATGAAATTAGTTGAAGGAACCCTGAATACACCTTCATACATGATAAAATTGATATTTTTACGGAGATTTACTGACAAAACAACAGCTAAAACTTAGCTGGGCCGAGTTAGCCCACCGCGCGAAATGAACGTGAACCTATGGGGATCGCGAACCGCGATAAAAACGTCTGAAATTTCATTTTTACATCGTTGTATCCCCCAAAAGTTGGCAAATATTCTTTACAGAAAACACTGAGCACAATTCCATGAAAATTACGGTTAGAAAAGACGTCATAAAGACGAAATAAACTCAAAGACAGACGAGCGCTCACGATCACTATCGATAACAATGCGTGGGACAACTCGGCCCACCCTCGACGGGTGGGACGAGATGTCCCGTGGGCCGAGTTAGCCCGACCCCACTACTATAGGCCTAGTCCTACATGTACAGTACATGTACATACAGCTGTACATACATTGTATATTATTTTTCCACACGTATCATGGAATATATAGGGTACCTACTGACTAACTGTTCTGTTCTCTGAACAAAGATCTGAACTTCTTCTCAATGTGCATAACAATTAAAAGCCAACATTGATTAAATCCATATCATGTCTTTTTTTTTAAGTTTCATTTCAGTTTAGTTTCTCTGCGGTTTCATGCACATTGTGTAAAACAAATTTGTCAAGTGTCAAGTGTGCTGACCAAAAAGGCATGCATGTTTAGCGAAATTAGTTAATGTTCACATTCTTATCATTATATGGCGCAGATACCGACAGAGACAGAAAAATCTGTCTGTCCGGAGGAGTCTTATAACATTTTTTTTTACTTCATCTGTCCTCCTCTAGCTGGAGACGGGATGCCGTGAAGCCAGACGTACAATGTACATGTGTATTTGTAGCCCCTACGGAACATATCCCCGACGATAAAATACAGATTTATCTTTCGGTCGAATACTGACATGACGTGACTGCGATATAAACTAGCTATGCGGCGAACTTGAATTCAATTCTTCTCGAGAGTGTCATCGACGCCGACGTTGATATTTATAAGAGCGTGTTTGCCATCATGCATCAGGCTCGGCTCGGCACTATAACCACACGGTAGCGGTACCATGCGTTCGAAAATCCAGTGGGACAGTTTGCCGATGTATCGCCTGCGATATACCGCAGGGCATATTGCGCGGTTCCCACTCCTTGATGAGCAAAGTGACTAAGTAACCGTGATATTTGCAATCATAGATCGAAAACTAATGCATGTTTTGACAAACATTGAATTCATGCCTATCATACAATCTCAGCATAAAAATCTCGATCTCCCAACTCACCTTTGAAATGCAGTAACGATGAAACTCCGACGATAAAACAACTTTCTGCGCTAGTCCACACACTACACACTCCGTGCGAATAGCGCTGTTGACAATTCCTGTAGAACACACGCGCGACTGACAGGGTGCATCGATTATGTGCGTCGCTATGGGAAACTATGTACAATTACATATGCAAATGAGCTGTTGAACAGGTACACGTGTGATGATTTGGTCAGATCGATTGAAGGTACCTGTAGATACACAGAGCTGCGCAGCGAGATCATTGTGTCACAGGACAAAAAGAAATCTGGAAGGAGTTTTCAAAATATTAATGCTATACATAAGTGTTGTCATTAAGTTTTAGTCGTCTCAGTAAAATACCGAGACGAAATATGCATAAAAGATTATTTTTGTGATGGGCAGCATTGATCCTTTGTTAAAAAGTAGCAGGTGGATGGGAATATGGAATTGTAGTTTCCTAGCAACGTGCGGCACAAATAAAGCAATATCCCTCCGCGGCTCGAGGGAGTCAAGAGAAAATCTAAATCCAAATACCAGACTTGTGCCTTTTTCGAAATGAAAAATAGAAGTACTAGTTTCAGTTTGTCATTTTCTCGTAATTCATGGCATTATGTTTATTTCTAGGGAACTTTCTGAGGCACTATATTGCTATAGGCATGCTTATTGTGACTGTGACAGGGATCAACAATGTACGCTCTCTGTGATGAATTGTGTGTATCGTGCACACACACACTCAATTTTGTATGCGAACTCGTAGTGAGCGCAGCTGGCGCAGAACTACTTAAGCGAGACCAAAGCAAGCAACGAGCAGCGAATTACTTGAAATGGAGGAAGAAATCACGTCTGGAAGTGACAACATTGTCACAGAATTCAACACCTATGAAGATTTTCTGGATTCGCAAATTTCGTCTCTAGATCTGTATTACTTAGAGGTGAGGATTGGCTGCAATTTTGCAGATTCTTAATTGTTTGTCTACCAATGTTTACGGAATGAATGGTCCCACGTATTCATATTAGCGTAGGCCCTATTAAAGTTGAAAAAACAGTCATGCATGGCTAAGCCGTGTCTTCGCAGTCGCGAGCCCAAGGCCAAGACACAAGTTTGCATTGTGAAATGCGCAAATGCAATGCAAAATCTATACGCTGACATTCTTGGTCGTAAGTTATCGCTTTGGAACAGAGCAAACGAATAAATTTGTACACGTCCAAATGACTTTTTATAGAACAGTCACAAGACAAATCACAAGCTGTGTTTTTTAGGAGCCTACACGCCAAGATGTGGTGAACACTGTAAGACCGTGTTGGTGTGTGTACCTGAACTTACATCTATTTTGTATGTAGAGGTCTACATTGTGTACATGTGTTTATGATTTTATCCTAGGTATTTCTGTTCACTGATTCAGGGAGTTGTGTTGTGTAGGGTTGGATATAGACTAGGCCTAGTGTGTGTTTACTCTGTCTAGCCAGCGGGCTAGACAGTATCATGAGATGACATGTTTACATTTTTGTTGTTGTTGTTGTTGATATTCATTAGATGAAATGATTATTGCAAATTTTCAGAACCTGCCGGAGTGAAGAAAGAGAGGAACAGTTCACTCTCTTCTGTGTTAGATTACACTAGACAGAAAGATCCGTCTGTCCGGAGGACTCTTTTGTATTTTGCCATTAACGCTGTCCTCCGTAGACAGACGGAAGGTTGTACTGTAAGTCTGTAGTACCCATTGCTGTGTGGATGTTCTTAACCACTGTCTCTATGGAAAATTGGGTGAGGTACCTCACCCTTCTCGATTGCGTCTAATTCACGGCCCTAGGTCGGCAAATTTAAGCTTGAATAGTTAATATCAACTATTCAAGAATAGACTACACTCACCAGATTAATGAATAATCCAATATTTCGGTAGAATTTTCAACACAAAACACACATCAACCAGCCCGTCGCGTCGTCACGTTCAAACTGCAGAAACATATAGTGAATCTATTAGCCAATCACATGCGAGGTAGTTTCTACGTGTTTTTTTTACTAAAAAAAGTAACTCGCATGTGATTGGTTTACAGATTCAAAATGGCGACCTACGGCTAGCGAACGGCGATGTTCCGATATGGATAAAATTTCTGCATTATAACCGCGTTACTGTGAGTATTTCGATTGCAAAATGTGAGAAATCAACCCCAAATATTGCTGCATAATGTGTCATGTCATGTCAAACTTGTTTGAATGTAAAAAAGCTGTCTGAAATTTGGTTTATCGTAACATTTGATCTGCGCGCGTTGCTCCACACAGGAGCTGGGATCATTGACTTCGGTCTGTATACGGAGGGGATCCGTGAAGCCAGACGCAGTCTCTGCGGAACATTCCCCGACGGACAGATACAGACCGATCTTTCGGTCAAAGATTACACCTGCTCTAGTCACTGTAAAAAAAAAAAAAAAAAAAAAAATATAGGGTTGGACCAACTGTACTACTCGTCGACCGCCTAATGTTTATTTGCTTGATAAGAATATTTAACACTGAAATTCACGTTAAAAACTTGACCTACGTGATTAAGAAAATCCAGCTCTATCAAATGCTGTTGTTCCCTTTTCGATTCGAAGTTTCAGTGCAAAAATATCGCCGACGAACTAGTGTGGCCTCATTTCAGCTCCCCACGGTAAATCGCGTTATTAGGATCGACCGCTGTTTTTGCATTGACAATGCACGCAAACCGAGTTGCATTGAACACTGTGTTGTACGAAGCTTTTTAGAAGCCTTTTGGAAACTTCCATAGACATTACATTGTGCTGTCATTACGATTCAGTGAAAATATTCATTCGAAATTTTGTCCTTGATTAAGGCCATTAATGAACAGTGAATTATCGCGTTTTCCCACACCATCCCCATTTACATTCAAAGCCAATCCATTTTTATGTGCTTTGCGCACAGAGAAGTGCATACTCAGTGTTCAGTGCGCGAATTATACGTGGTCGGTTTAAAAGAAGGTGGTCGATATGTACAATGTACACGTAGTAGGGCTACCATATATATCAGAGAAGCAGATCAATTCATTGGTGATCAGATGAGATATTTAATCCATGCAAACTACATGACCTCTGATACTCAGAGAGGGTCAACAAACAATGCAATGGAGCTGTGCATTTACAAGGCCTTCCTCTCGACTCGTATTATAGAGATGATAAATGCAACAATTTGAAGAAAGGCCGTGTGGATTTGAGAAACATGATCAGATAGGCATTTGAAAATGCATTTTGATAGTGGGCATTAAACATGTTTCAAACTTTGGAAAGAGGATAGATGTACATGTAGCCACAGAGGCATTGGCCCTCTTGCTGCATCATGGCTTATCTCCACAAATTGAGTGGCACTTTCAGTTTGTTTCCTCTATATATTCCCCTCTTTCAATTCTGGAAATTATCAGAGCTATTCATCTCTGCAGAAGACAACATTTTAATGATTTAAATCTGCAGCCCATTCACCTATCATGCCAATGGCCATTATCTACAATGTATGTCCTTATCTGGAATGAGCTGTGTTTGAAATGTAGAGACCCAAATAAGACCTTTTGACCCGGTTCAGATAAGGAAAAAAAGTGATATTATTTCTGTCTCATCGTGTTCTAACACAGGATGAAGAGCTTGCTAGACAGCTGGTTGAGCTGGGCTACCGAGGAAGCGGTGAGGTGCTGAAGAGGGAGGAGTTTGAGGCCAGGAAGCAGGCAGCAGAGGCCAGCAGACTCTCCAAGAGAAGCCAGCAAAAGTAAGAATTTTGTTGATTGTCCTGTAATTTCCCATCAGGTTCATTATGTATGTGTGTGTGCAGGGGCGGATCCAAGAATTCCATGAAGAAGGTGCGCCTTCACAAAATTAAAGGGTGCGCATGCGCCCCTCTCCATTTTTCCTTTTTATTTCTTTTGTTTTAACAGAAAATAAATAGGGGGCGCGCATGTGTGGATTACATTTAGGCTACATTGTAGCACGCAAATGAATTTGCTGATGACTGCAAGAAAAACTTCCAGCGCTGCATTAAAAATTAACTTCATTATTGAATGTATTTGAAAAGAGAACTATTAATACAATTACTGTATCAAATAGTATGTAATATTATTGTGTCTGCCAAATGTAAATTTCATACCATCTCAAGGGAATATTTAGGCAGAGAAACTTACATATCACACAAATGTACATGTGTTTATCATAGAATAGGCACAATCACCTGACATACATGTGCAGTATAAATAGATACTCAAATCATCAAGTGCATATCCTTTAAAGCTGAATTTTGTGTCTCACAGAACTCTAGCCAGCTCCGGAAAGGACCTAAAAAACAGTTTCCTCAAAGCACTCGCCCAGCGAGAGGAGGCTAACCGGAGTGGGAAGATGACTTCCATCATCTTCATCAGGGACAAGAACTCGAGGGGGCAAGAGATTTCGGGCTACATCGACTACGCCCACCGCCTAAAGACAGAGGACTTTGAGCCCTACTTCAGCGGAAGAAAGCGTCTGCTACCGAGGCCCTCAGATTTGAGGTGTGTATGGAGTAAATTGTCAGTAGATAATGGCATCAACTTTCCTTTACAAAGTATATGGGTGCACTCTTAAATTGGTAATTTTGATAATTTCATGGGCATAATGTCTTAGAATCCATTTTGCCCTGTTCATGCTGTATTCATGTTAACAAAACAGCTGTGTACAATGTATATCCAGTTTTCCCTCAGGATTCCATATTAGATGCTTTTTCTTGATGTATTTTGTGGATCTGCTGTCCTAACTTAGAGATCTAATCCACAACAATGTAGTATGTTTCTGTTTTGTATGTTTATGTGTTTGCTTCTGGATACGTATTCTACATAATTGTCAGAGTCACATTGTGACATCATGCAGGATGATTTTACCAATAGTTTCCCGCCCATGTTCATGATGAGATGTGAATTCACATTATACTGTTGGTTGTTTGTCTAAACAGCTTTTACAACTGGGAGACACAGACCTCCACATCCAACCCAACTCCAAATTACCAGGTCATCGCTGAAAATGCATCAGGACTGCTCTTTAAGAACAAGCGTGACCGCAAGATCCTCAACGTTGACCCAAAGGCCCCATCTCCGGGAGATAACTCGACGAGGACGCCCATCGAGTGCCCGCAGTACACCCAAGTCGTCATCTACGACCACATAACCAGGAGGAAGACATAACTGGCCAACCTCAGTGTTAGTTTGTTCCATAGCTACGTATGGACAAAAATTGGACATTTATAGACATTCGCGGCTGGAGCGTACTTTGCAACTAGAAATGACTGTTCTTTCACTGGTGTTTCATATTGGAAATAATCTTTGCTTCTGTGGATATCGCTTCATGCAAAAAGAACTCTGCTTCCTGGAAGATACCAAACAGTTTTTGCCTGCTCGATACTGATTTCATTCGATTCACATACATGACAACTATGCTGGCCATTTTTTCTCCATTTTTATGATGTCAACTCATGACAAAGATAACAAAGATAATAGTATATCGCATAAGGTACCGTGATTATTTGAATGATACCCGGACGGTGAAGTTGCATGGAAAATATTTGAAGTGCTGTTTGCTGTAGAGACCCTGAAAGAGTCACACCCCATTCACATAAATTGTTTTCTCACTTCAGCAGATGCAGTCTTGCAGTTTTGGAAAGCACAGCAGCACATGAAAGCTGTAGCACTGCAAGAACCAGTAATGTGTTACCTGTGTAACTTGATGTACAAGATCTCTGACCAATGAAATTATCAAACTTGCCTAGAAGTGACCTGGCTCTACACTGTACAAAGTGTACCCTAAAAAAAAAAGGAAATACAGTAGGCCTAATACTGAAACCATTTTTTATGGTCATGAATTTTAGGATATAATTCAAAATTATACCTTCCCCTCTAGCTGTAACTGTAATTTGTTACTACTACACCTGACGAGACAAGCCAATGTTTGTCTTTATATGCTATGTATCTGAGCATTGTAACAGCCAGCAGCATTTCAATGCCATCATAGAATATGTGTGATTTGTATATCAATGAATATTGAATTAAATTATGTACTAGTATTTGCACATGTTCAGCTGTTTACTATGGTAAAGGTTATTGTAAATATTGTAGAGTCTTTTTTTTTCTTTCTTATACATGTACTTAGTCTGTGGATGATGTACCTGTAAATTACAGCAATACATGTATATGTTCATTAAATTTCAGAAGTATGTGCTATACTCCTGGTTTAGCCTACCACCAACACTGTTCTCTTGAGAGGATATTTATTTTCTTGTCTTTCTTTTGATTGTAATGGAATGAGGGGACTCATTGATCATGACAGACCTTTTCCTGGCAAAGTAGATGCATGCAACTTTGTACTGTATGTATGTCCCCACTGATCAGTAAAAACAGATTTGCCAATATCAGAGAGATATAACAAATGATTTACACACACACACAAAAAAAAAAACCCACCACATTAAATTGACTTATGGCTTCTGTTGTTTTGGAGTATGAATAATAAAACCGAATTATATATAGCAGTTACTCGTCTTCTCATTATGTGCTACAGTTAAAGCCCCGAGTGCATGGAAACTTGAGAAATTTATTTCTGTTTTCTCATGGAACAGCAGGTATAACTACATCTAATTCTGCTGGTGAAAACCATCTTCAAATAAGGTTCTTGAAAATTTCCTTGAGTTTCTTCACACATAAGCTACATTGTACTTCTTCTAAATGTGGATGTTGCTACAAAGCAAAACAAGACAAACAAAAACAACTCTGTTTTATATTCATGTCACAGACTTGCATATAAAATAGAGAGAGAGAGAGAGAGAGAGAAAGTAAGAGCGGAATAATGTTGGGAGACAGGCACAAAGGTAGACATGCAATTATCATCTTGACAAAAAAAAAGAAGCACTGGGGAGAGAAAAAACAAACAAACAAACATTTGTACAGATCTTCTGGCACTCTTCTGTCTGTGACACAATGCATTTTACTATCGATGTAGAGACACTGCAATCGTAATGCACAGCTATACTGCCACCCCGTCTTCCTGCTCTCAGGACACTTAGAGAGAGAGAGCTGGTGCACTCACTCTGAGCTCTCTGTCAATTACCATTTGACTAGCGCCATCTCTAGGTCCCCGTTGACCCAATTCCTCCAGTCTTGTCGGTGAGTTAAAGTTGTAGGCCTTAGCAGCTGTCACAGTGACATCATCATTAACGTCGATCCGAACCTATTTACATGAAGTAACCCTTTAGGTGCCAGTGCACTTTGCCGTAACCCTCCAAACTATATCAAATGACATTCATTACGATGTCCTCGCCTCTCCCTTCCGGCCCCTCCCCCCTGACAAAATGACCACAAGTAAAAACACAACACAATCTGACAGTCCATTCTTCAAGCAGATACTGATTGAACAGTGATTAATAGTATCCAGTGATTTCTTTATTCATTTTAAGGAAATAATTAGGACACCTGTATCGTTGGAAACAAGCCAGCAGACAGCCCAATCAGCAAGCAAGGCAACGAAAGGGTTAATGTTCTTCTCTTATCCCTTGGCAAATCCTCCTGGCCTTACTCTTTATCCCACACGAGTATCGACTTACCTTCCGCGGCATTAGGGGGACGCAGAAAACCGCACACATGCACCTGAAACATTTTCCTAGATCTTCTGATTTTCTTAATAAAGCTTTCTCTACGACGTCAGGGTTTGGGTGATGAGTTTCAATTCTTGTGGGAATCAATTCGCTCTTTGGATGAAAGAGAACGGGAGGGACGGGGAGTTAGGAAAGGCGCACAAACAAATCGCAAGCAAAAAGGGAGAGATTTAAGTCTTTAAAAAGAAGTTTCGATCACGTGTGTGTTCGCTCCTAACGAAGTGCAGAGCGAGCCAATCTTGAACAAGTTTTTATGATTATGGCGTCAGGAAAACATTATCGATCAAATATTTGATCCCAGGCAGCAGCTGTTATCGGCATTGCGAATGATGAAACATTGTCATTTATTAGAGAAACAAACAAGGTATGAATACTGTCTATATTATGTTATAGGGAATATGTTTGGAGGAAGAAAGTGCTCAGTAAGCAGAAAAATACCATATAAAAATCATATTCTGGTTTATGCATAGTGAACATTTTTTTCCGCGTTAACAGTGAGTTTATAGTGAGATCATCTGCAGCGGTCGTTATGGGATTAGACTTTTCAACTATGGTTTTCTTCTTAGCTCTATGGCAGTTTCTTGAGGCCATTTTGTTTTGCTGATTTTGTTTTGTTTTTCCTAAAAATGTCCTCACTCCAGTTCGTGGAACCAAGATATGCTTGATTGCTCATGCTCGACAGACATTGTCCCTCAAAGCCAAGGGCGAGCTTATGAGAAATCAAAATAATAAAGAGCAGATGTTGCCAAAGTACTCAACTAATGTTTAGATGAAGACATAATGTCTTCATCTCCTACGTCAAACTTTAACTTTATATTCTTTTCATATTTCTATACTTATTATTCCGGGAACTCATTGTGTTGGAATCTCCGCATTCTGGAGAGAGAAGCATATTCTCTCGCACACACACATGTACACACACATACTCATACAAACAAACAAACAAACAAACAAAATAAAGATGAGTCTCATACATTAATTGTGCTGTTCAAACATTAGTGTCTTTGCTGTGTGTGGAGAAAAGCAAGCTACATCTAAAGAAGCGTTTTATGTAAATGAATGAATATGAAGTAGGGCCTATGTTTATAAATGAAGGAGTATATCTCCTGTGTAACGGTGTGTTTCCTGAGAGTGACACTGCATATAGTATAGCTACTATTGATAGACTATTGACAAAGGTAAAAAGTGAAATGACTGGGATAATTTGTTGAGAAAGCTAAACACACCTACAGACGTCGGTAATTAACTTTTCAAGGTGTAAGACCAAGAGGAGGAAATGTTTTGCTGTAGCCGTCTAGTCTTCGCATCATAAGGAAATCCGATGTAAGGTCTATTATCTTTTACTTATTTTCTTTTCGCTTTTTTTTTTTTTTGGGGGGGGGGGAGTGTGTATGCATTTACATGTATTTATTATCATCCTGCATCCTTGACGTAATCATGGAACATAAGAAGTGTACATGACCAGCCAGTCATAATAACCGTGATAATTAGGTGTCTATTACGAACCACAAGGTCACTCTTCACTCACCAAGCTATTAAACGTATAGGGTAACTCTCGTCTCACCAGGTATAACCTTCCAGCAAGATGTTGTGTTCAAGTGTGAACATGACCCGGTTTTTATTTTAGTGTTGTTGTTTTTTTTTTCTTCTTTTCCACCTATCCATATACACTCTAGGCCATGTTGTCTACGCAACGGGAAACGCTTGTGACGATAGTCGTGATGAGTAAATGAAACATTGGTTGGCTTGATTAGCATGGCTTTCCTTCTGTTCTCGCTCTAATAGGGGATAAACAATGACGATATACTTTTTGATGCGAGCACGACGATAAAAACTTACAGATTGGTTGTAATTTTAATGCATGCAATTCACTTCAATATAGGATCACTGTATTCGTTGATTCTGGTCATTTTTATTGTGTGTCCAATGATGACTCCCTCCTTTCGTTCTATTCTGTTCTTCTTTTTTAATACGGAGAGACTAATATCAATGAAGGAGCTATACAAATCACAACAGTAGTGGAGAAAACTCCCTGTAAGACGTGGTTTTAGCGAATTTTCGCCCATAGTTATTTTGTAGATGATACAGTTCAAAATAAAAGATGCGTTTGATAGTAGTGTGCACATAATATATATTTACTGCATAATTTTTGCAAACAGGCCTCGAATAAGCCTTCGCGTTTGAGCGGTTAACATTTACTTCGAAAGTGTTCGTGCAATTTCATTATTAACTACAGTCACCTAAGTCTCTAAGATTGCAAGTCTTCTTATTGTCCGTTGGCATTGAAACATCGGACCCAGACGTTTTTCCCCTGCGCGGTAAACCTAGACGAAAAACAAAATCTGTATAGATCTTCAAAGAAATCGGACGGTATATTGGTTGTTTTCGTTATGTCTGACGGAAGAACATTGTTTGACTTGTCGAGAGACTCATTTGACGTCCTATAAAATCTAAAATCTTGACTGCTTTAAAGGAACATGTCATTAGGCAGAGTTAATTTTATGATCTCCAGATGCACTCCAGTAAAATACTTTCAAATACAAACATTCTAATGAACTCATTTTTCTAAGCTTTTCCTAGAGTTTTACCGAAATTTTGCTCCAATTATTCCCCTGCCTTCTTAACTAACCTTAAAAACATCTTCCGTTTAACGTATGTCGATAATCAATAAACAAAAGGCAAGCATCTGTGTATCCATGGTATCAGGGATTATGAGGTGTTATCAAAATTATTTGAAGGTATGGCTTTCGGCCGTTTCCTTCCATGGCTACAGCTCTATTTTTCATCGAGCCATCTCTCTTTTCTTTTCTGTCTTTTTATGTGTTTAATTTTAATGACTATTGCACGTATGACTTACATGTAAGATAGCAGATCTCGGTATCGCATATCACCCACTGCTACTGTCTTGCTGTCTGTATAATGCGTGTCTGTGCGCTATTACGGTCACAGTTCGTTATTTCGAAGGTTCGTAATTCAGGTGTATTATTCAAAATTCCGAAGGTTCGCTACTGGTACGCACTTTTCTTTTCTCATTTTCGAATTAACGAATCTTTTTACATTTTTCGGATTATCGAGCCTTAATACAGTAACGAACCTTCGGAATAACGCCACAAATATTCGGATTAACG
Organism: Diadema setosum; assembly: GCA_033980235.1. Taxonomy (NCBI): domain Eukaryota; kingdom Metazoa; phylum Echinodermata; class Echinoidea; order Diadematoida; family Diadematidae; genus Diadema; species Diadema setosum. Next base: position 11,986,528 of record CM067061.1, read on the forward strand.
AATATCCATGTATACAGAATGTGTGTGTTTCGGAATGACGAAC